>CM060854.1:10163271-11363271 GCA_030737835.1 Acorus gramineus | reverse complement strand
AAGAACCAGATGGAGTCATCCATCAGGATGGGTCCATGCAGAGCTAGTCGGGCATCCGATCAAGATGGGACAACCAGAAGGTAAGGCAGCCGCCTGACCTAGCCTAGGAAGACCTAACTTTCGTCTGACCTGACTAGGGCGACTGGTCGCTGTAGCCTCGTTCGTCTAGGCAAAGCCCGACCATGGAGTTCGGCCTGACAGAGGAAATACGCCTATACGTCCATCTCAAGAAGATAACAGAAAGCACATCGAATATCTCCTGACACTATAGTGGTTGGAGATTGTTAGGAGTCGGTTATACCCTGAGATCACACATGGCAGCCGATCCCGACGACACCTGAAGGATTATATCCGTATTCACGATAACCTCACTCCCCTAGGAGCGACGTTGGCATGCAGAGACATCGTCTTCCCCAAAAGGTATGCAGAAACACACACTTACACTCCTCTTGCTAGAACTCTCTAAGACTCAAGTAGACTTTCACTAAAACTGTGATCACTGAGTTGAGCGTCGGAGGGGCGTTAGCATACACCACACTGATGTGAATCGCAGGTGACCGAAGCAGGAGACTGAGCCCGAAGACTCGCAGACGGGACCTTGACAACCATGAAGGGAGGCTGCACACGTTTCTTCACGGATCCTCAATCAAAGCCCGGACTACCTCGAAGATCTAGCCCAATGGAGGAAGATCGAAAATCACCTCCCACAACAATCATAATATATTATACTACTATTAAATTTTTAATACATGCTCTCTCTAATATTTCTCTTGATTATTTAAATTAATGTTAATATTTAAACATATGATCCATATTTAAAAGGATCCGAATTTAAAAATTAATATATTCGAATAATTTTAATAGGATACAGATATCAACGTATCCTATTTGTATCCGATCCGAACTTAAATTCACCTTTATTTTTTTCGTTGCGGGTGGGGACCCATAATCTGGGGTGGGTGTAAAACCACCCCTGCCGTCTGTCCGTTGCAGGCTCAGACTTCAGACGAATCAAAGAGAGAAGATAATCACAGACGTCTGATTGGTGGACTTCTGAAACAACGTCCACCGCGACCAAGGGCGGGGGCGGGTCCAAGCCGAAGCCTACTGCATCCATGGTGAAGAAGAAGGTGGAGGTGGAGTCCGCCAAGCAGAAATCCGTCATCGTGGTCTCGAAATCGGAGGTGCGCATTTAAATTTTGGTGCCTTTTGGGGGGTGGGTCTTGGTCTGATTGTTGAAAAGATGCATTTTTTTTGGGGGGTGGGTTTTGATGTTTTGAACTGGGTTCTGAGGATGTATCCTTTTGATTGAGGTTTTGGGTTTTGATGTGTTGAACTGGTTTTGGGGATACCCTTTTGAATTTTTTTTTTAAAGGTGGGCTTCTGATTTGAATGTAGAAAAGATGAGTTTTTTTTTGTGTTTTGATTGGTTTGATTTGAGTGCCAGACTTCACAATTTTGTTTCTTTTTTTATGTGGGTTTTGTTGGAACTTTGAAAAACAGAAAGTATTTTGATGTGCTTTTGGTGTTTTATATTGATGAGTTTAATGTTTTGAACTGGTTTTAGACCCACTCATTTAAGATTTTAGTTTTTTTTTATGTTGTTTTGTTTTGGTGTTGAATATCCATTTGTAATTGAAACTCTTATGCTTCTGTTTGCCTGAGCTGACTTTGTGTTGTAAATGTAATTAATGGGGAAAAAAGGTTAAAGGAAAAACAACATCAAGTTCATCAAAAACAGTAACAAAAAAAACAACTGTTAGAGCAAGAGCAGTGAAGAAGGTCTATACGTTGGCTGGCCAGAAATACGACATCCCTGAAGAGGTTTAAGTAGTTCCTCATCTGTTTTTGTCATGTCTGGTTTCTAATGAATGATTGAATTGATGGAACTCTTAGGCCCATCTTCTATTTAATGATTGACAGAGAGAACCATTGAGGATATTTTATGAGTCTTTGTCAAATCAGATCCCTTCAAGTGAAATGGCGGAGTTTTGGTATGATTTATGTATATTGCATCTTTGTTTTTTCAATGAATAATTTTTTTTTTTTTTTTTTTTGAGTTGGTGGTCTAGTCATGTTGCATTGATAGTTGATGAGTTCTTTTAGGAAGTTATTGCACTGATCAAGATGCTTCATCTGTGGAGAAGTGATTGTGTTTGGATTTTGAATTGTATAGAGTACTTTCCAGTTTCCACATTATTCTTCCTAAAATAACAAAGCTTCACTTTCACATCATTTCTAGCGACCCACCAGTTTGGAATTTGATAAAAGTGAGGGCAAAAAATTATAATACGAAAAGAAAAGTTAGTGGAACTTTAACTTCATATGTAGAGAAGTGATTGCGTTTGGATTTTGACAGTTTCCACATGGTTCTTGCTAAAATAGCAAAGCTTCAGTTTCACATCGTTTCTAGTGACCTACCAGTTTGGAATTTGATAAAAGTGAGGGAAAAAAATCATCATACAAAAAGAAAAGTTAATACATGCTGAACATGAGGACTACATGAATCCCTACCCACCATCAAGATCTTCTATTGAAAGCTGAACATGAACCCTCCCCAAGACATTCCCACCATGAGGCACAAACACCTGATTTGGGGGTTTCCGTTCCATTGAAGATCTGGTGTTTCATGTGGATCCTCACACTTGACAATGTCTTAATTAAACCCAATCAGTTGAAATGGGTGCATGATGATAATGGACTTTATGATATTATGTGAGAGGGAAGAGGAAACAAGAGAGTCACCTCTTCTAATGATGCTCTTTTTGCTCATGGATTGGGGAGAAGGCGGCCTCGCGACACCATGTTCTTAACTTCTTATAGTGACCTTGAAAGGCATATTGAGATGATTCCAGAAGAGGCATAAGCACAATGATCTAAGCAATCTAACAAAGTATCAGTGGCTCATCACTCACACGATTTGTTGGAGTATTTGGATTTCGTGCAATGAATGTATATTCCAACACAAGAGGACTTAAGTGGAAAATACTTGGGTGGCCATCATGTCTCTCCTAGGGGAGGAGGCACACCATCTAACATCATGGATAACACATGGATTGGGTTGTGAGGCTTACGGATGAATAGTTGTAAGGATATTCCCACTTTGGGAGGGTTTTTTTTTTTTCTTTCCTTGTACAGTTGTACCTTAACCTTTTTATATAGGGATCCCTCATCCCCTCTTTGTAAGGGGCATCATCTTTATAGTATGAATGCTTCAAGATTTTGTCCAAAAAAAAAAAAAAAAAATTGTGGGTAGGCACACTTGGTTCTGAGAGTGACATAATAGTTATGGATTAGTAAACAAGATTTATAAAACATTACAAAAAGGCTGCAAGTAACAGTTCTAGCGAAAATGAAAAAAAAGGCAGGGATAACTAATGTATCCTTTGCTGGGAAGTATATGTAATGAGGGTATCTATAATATGTGCAACTTGGAAATGCAACTGTAGCATTCAGGAATATGATTGGTGGAGTACTTTGTTGTATGCTCAGAAGTCATATATTTAGCTTTATATGGATGTTGATGTTGAATACAACTTGATATACCCATCCAAGAAAAAGATGATTCAACTTGCTATGCCCTTCAGTTTCTGCATGCCTTTTCTCCTATCCTTCAAATACGTACTTTGGACATGTCATTCTCTCCAATAAGAGTTTTGTTTTACAGGAGAGATCATTGTATGGATCAGTAAAGATATATTTGATTGTGGGATCTTCTTTCTCCTTCCAATGGGATTCATAAACGAGTCCAATATGATGATCATTTTGAATCTTTCTTCGATTTTTTTATTTTGTTGATTCCAGTGAAAAAGGTTCAAAATACTGTCACCTAACCAAATAATTGTCTTCAAAAGTAGTCAAGGAAAACCATTATGTACTTAATTGGATTTTGGTGACAAACTAATTGATCAAGTATAATATCACAGGGTTTTAATGGAAAAAACTAATACAATATTATAATCCAAGCTGATTACTGACATTTAGGTGGGCAAATTATTTTCCATTTGAGAATCCCTTCTAGCCTTCCCCTTCTCACTTTGCACAATCAAAAGAAACGGTCAAAGGGCAATTGTTTTCCCATTCATCAATTTCTCAAGGGGACCTGAGTCAAAGGGAAATTTGCTTTCCTTTTGGAATTTTGCATGAAAACAAAACTTTGCAAAAAATTCCAATCTACTTACCGAAAAAAACAATATTTTTGGAACACTTAACAAATTGTTTCATCAATAAAATAAGTATGGATTTTCCTATGATTGGAGATTATGAATCATGTAACACAACAAATTCCATTAATTTGTTAGTTCCTTCTGAAATCAATAAGTGGAATTTTTAAAATGGAATTTGTTGTGCTACTTGTCATTTTACATGTTTTTTCTCCTAGTATGGTTTTTCCTATGACCGGAGATTATGAATTATGAATTATGTAGCACAACAAATCAACAAGCCTGGAAATGCCATATGCAATGCTTCATGCCCATGTATGTCCCTCATCAATTCATTGGCATGTACTTTGATTCATTGTTCTTGTTACATAATCATATTGCCCGGTTTACTATCTGTTGGAGACCAGACCTTTTTATCTCTTTTACATAATCATATCTGTAGTTATCTCTTCTTTTTATTAAAGCAATCAAGAATTGCCATATCTTATTCTCCCTTCTCATTTTGTGAAATGTATATAGCCTCAACAAATTCTTCCAAAATTGGAGTTCGCCCAAAGTGTAGAAACAAGTCAATTTGTTCAAATATGGGTTCTTTATATAGATTGAGATTCCTATATCATGTTTTCTTTCCTTGAACGGTATATTAAAGGTGTATACTTATAAGTTATAACAAAGCATGTACCCACATCAAACAAAGTATACTCCAATACATTACATATACCCCATTATGTAGAAAATAAAAAATTACATGCTTTGCCCTACGAAGCATATACCTTGTTAGCTAAATGGGACTTCACGTGGGATTGCATATAAGGATTGAGTGTAACAGCGCCCTTATTATTAAGCAATATAATGTAAGTGGCTTCCCTTTGGGATATTTGATGGAACTACTTAGAGTTATTGGTTTTAAAAAAAAAAATTGCATTGATGCAGAAGTTCTTTAAGATATATTACAGAACTCACAGTGCTGCCTTTGTTTTCTTCTCTCTTTCTTTGACTGTTTGTGAATCTGTCCACTACCTGCTGCACCACATTATATTATCATAAGTAGACTACTTTCTCTCTTTGTTTTAATATTAATTCTGTGGAGAGCTATATGCATATTTTAATGAAAATTTTCAATTTGGTCATTGAAATTCACGGGGCGTGTACACCCTTGACATTATATCGCATACTATTCATTGATCCTTGGTCTCCCACTTCGATAATTCACCTTGTCATTCATGCAACATTTTTGCTCAAATCCCCTAAATTCCTCGTTCTGAGTTTTGTAGATGTGATTTATTTCTTCATTTTCACATTTGCATTGCTTTGCAGGATGATGGAACACGGCCTTTTGTCACTTGAAAGATCTAAAAAAGTGTACGAGAAGAAGCAGAGGTGGCAGCAGCAGCTAAGATTGGGCACCCCAATCAAACCCACCAAACCAACCAAGCAAGAGAGCCTCAGATCACCTAAGCAAGAGAGAACACAGAGTTCACAGAAACCACAACAGGCCTCATCATCAAGGAACGGTGACCTTAAGCCGAAGAAGAGAATAACATATAGCGACGATGACGACGACGAAGATTTCATGATCAAACCTAAGAGGTCTAAAGTGTAGACAAAGCATCACTGGTGGATGGAGAAGGAAGTATTTCGCATGCTTTTACTCATTTAACTTATGATAACTGCCTGAAGAGTCTTGTATTAGGCATTGATTTAGACATTCTTTGTATTCACAAACAATAAACATTGTTTGTGTTAAAGTCATTTAAATACTTCTGCAATAAGAGAGAGACCAGAATTGAATCTCTTTTAATGAAGCAAGGACAGATAACTCATTTTGAACTACTAAAGTATCAAATTTGAAAAGTTCAATCTATTGGCAGCTCTTCTCATCAACAATCCTTACATTACATGCTTTCATTATATTTCATGCAATGGAACATGTAAACTAATAAAAATGAAGGATGTAGTAAAATGAGAGTTGGGATCCTCTGTGTGGCCAACACATACGATATCTGTGTGATCCAATCAGAGCCTATTCCATAAGCAACAAAAAAAAATGTCATGAACATACTATCATTTTTATGTTAATTAAAAAAATTGTGTGCACACTTTAGATTCCTTTGCATGAACGTAGTGTTTAAAATACAGCACTAAATGAATTATACATATCCTTCACATGAAAAAAAATCACATGTTTAATTTAACGAAGTATATGACTTTGTTACTGAATTGTGATGTTATGTGCATAAGGTCTAGGTGTAACAATGCCCACATATTCCCCGTATGGGGTGTGACTTTAGGTTATTCGCTCCTGATAACTATACTGGGATAGATAACAATCCAGGTTGAATAAGCAGCTTTTTGTTTGGTTGTTTTTTTTGTTATTCTCATTGGGAAACGTAAAAATGACTTTTTTGTTGTTTGGTTCACCTTGAATAAAGTGATGATAAATGATTGATAAGGGATGAATAAGAGTTTATGATTTTTTAAATGACAATTATACCCTCTGGGAATAGTGTGAGAGATATATGATTGATTTGATAGATGTGACAGTTTTTAGAATCTGTGTGAGTCTGTTAGGTGAGATAAATTTTTTAAAATGACATAGAAGGGTATTTTTATCTATTGGTATAGATAAGCCTTGATAAGCAATTCCACAATTTTCTTATAATAGTCATCAGGCCTTATCCTAGCTTATCCAGACATAATTATCGGGGTTTATTCTATCAAAACAAACAACTTTTTTTAGCTATTCTCATCTATTCTTCATTATTCTTACCTTATGTTCCAAGCCATACGGGGTTGGTTTATGGGATGGAATAATACAGCCCTGTGTATGTGTTGCCTCATGAGTAGCTTTCATGCTTTAAGTGCATACTTCATGAAAAAAACATATCTATATTCCCACATAAGAAAAAAATTAAGCAAATTACCTGCTTTGGCCCTGTTTTAGAACCAATTGTCAACCATAATTTGTTTTTGAAAAACCATTTTTTTAGATAATAGGTTTCAAATGAATATTTTAAAACTTTAACTTTTAGTTCAGATTATAGCACTGCTTGTAATCTCATATACCCTCATCCCTGGTTATAGTCTCATGTATATCTTCAAAGGAGATAAGTACATTGTTAAATTTTTTTCATATTTTTTGTAATTGTGTGTATATTTTATTTTGGTAAAAATATATATACTTAATTAGATTATATTTACGATTAACAAAAATCAAAACATGTGTAAACTATAGACGGGGTTACAAATGAGATTGTCTAATATTTTCCCTGGTGTTTTAGCTTCATCTTAGCTTCATCTGAGTTGTTGGGTGCACTTGGAATCGTATTGGAAAATTAGTTTTTCATTAAAAACAGCTTTTGAAAACAAAGAAGCTCACTTTTAGATTCCTCATAAATCGTTTTATAAAATTAAAATTTATTTTCAAAATTTCTTTCAAAAACACTGGGACCATTAGATGTGTTTGGATAAGAATTTAAATTCACTATGATTTCTGCAGTATCAAAATCTTCAAAAGCTATTCAAACTCAGTTCCCAAACACTATTATTTTCTATGTAAGTTTGGTCAATCCTAACGTGGACTGGATTGATAAGGCCCAATGATCCTCTAAAAAATCGTCCATGCCTGGCCCAGTACTTCTCTGATTGGGCTAAATCTGTGTTGTTTCGATTGTCCAATTACAACCCACTCAGTTCATATAAAAGCGTTGATATGTTCAATCTGTTTTACAGTTTCATAAGCAATCACATACACTATGATAGCATAGTATATATCGCGTTATCATAGTGTATAAGATCCTATCATATTACATGGAGTAAAAAAAATTTCTTCATTATTTAAAAAAAAAATATATTCAATATATACTTCATTTTATATAATAATATATACTTTAATAGAATTGTGTGCAAACTACAAATGGGATTACTGTACATGGGGCTAGACGTATCATTTTCCTTCATATAAGGCTCTTCAACAATGTAGGTTAGTGTGTGAGCTCATATAGAGCATAGTATGTTTTGTCTTTTATTGAATATTTTCAAAAAAAAAAAAAAAGTTGGGTTCAAAAAGTTGGGTTTAAATGGTCCCTATGGAAAAATGAAAAGTGGTTTCATTTTTTTAGTCTCACATCGGTTGTTTGAAAATTATTTTGAGGATTTATAAGGAGAGTTCATTCTACTCTAATGAAGCCCTTTGGGTGGACACCCTATGGTAGACCTTTGATGCGGGGTGGTACGTAGCACCATGCGTGTATTAGAGGCACATGTGCGCATCGTCGCTAGGAGCTGGAGCCTTTTCTTTTTGGCTAATTGGATGGTGGAGATCGTTTTGATTGGATGCAATCTGGATTGTCAGATGGAGGAACGTTCAGATGCAAGGGATGCATCATATGGTGGACAATCTGGACCGCACGATCGCGTGGAAACAGTGGACTACCGTTCGGACGATTCTTGTAACTTCTCATTCATAAAGGGTGTGTCTTTTGCACCAAGAGGCACTATTTTGCCTATAAATTGACACTCTTATATCCAAAATAACAACAATAACAACCGCTCATCTTTTCTATTACTAGTTAACATTATCAGCCCTATAAATTGAGAGTTCTAAGAGGTTGAAACAGAAAGTACACACTCTGATTTCAACACTTGTGGAGGCTTCATTGTATCCTGAAGACTATACTTCATACATCCCTAGTGTACTCATGGTTTTTACCGGAGTGAAAGAAGTCTGTTTAAAAGCATTCAACTCTGTTGATTCTTGAAGCACCGTACCGGTTCTGTCTTCTTCCATTGTCCTGATTACCAACATCTTTATTGTTGAAATCAACCGAATTGGGCAATAATTCCCCGACCTCTGAGCCTAGGTATGTATTGTTGTTGTCGCACCCACCATTTGTGGGCTTCTACAAATTAAAGATGTTTGTCTTGAGTCTAGAAGGTCTGCCCTACATCACTCACCTATAGCCCCTCAAATTTTCTGGTTTTTTTTAAGGTGTATATTTCATGTAACTAATAATGTCCTTTAAAGGAAAAGAACATACACTCCATTACATTGAAATAAAAGACTCCCTTTTTTCACCACTACCCCCCAAACAATCTCTTAGGGATTATGTCAATGCTGAATCAATTAATTTTTATTAGTTTTTAATAGAATCAGACAGTAATTCTCAACCTCGGGCCCTAGTATGAGATTACTGTTGTCACCCCACCAATTGTGGGTGTCTAGGAAGGTGCTTGTCACAAGTCCCAAGAAAGTTAATTATGGTCTGCTCAACCTCACCCACAAATGTGTAATATAACTAATCATTTTCTTTATGAAAAATAATATATAGATTGCACGAAACCAAGTAAAAATGAAATAGCTTTGTCTACACACATGATGTCAAAAGAAAAGACTGCTTGATGTTCGATCAACCCCCCTTTTCTCGACTGGCCCCAAAACGGTCTCTCTCTGGGGATTCAATCAATGTTGGATTCCCCTCAACATATTTATCAATTCCCATCTTGAGCGACTCTTGTGTAAAGATAAACATAAACAAAACCTTACATGTTAAACATGAGCGACGTGACACATGTCATCCACTAATTACGACAATGATGACCTATCCACTCTCTCCCCCTCTCTGTAAATCACACTATAAGTGTTGATATACTCAGTCTATTTTACAGCTCGTTTTGCAGTCTCGTATGTTATGATAACATAATACATATTGTGCTATTATAATATATAAAGTTCTATTATAATAACTGGCGTAAATTTTTTTAAAATATATTACTGTATTTCAATATATACTTCTTTTCATATAAAAGCATGCACTTCATTTTATGAATGTATGATTTAAAAAAAAAACCGATGTAAATTATTATTGAGAACGCAGTAAGACCGAACCTATCATTTTCCAGCACACTATGTGTGATACCTAAATGACTAGATCCATGTCATTGGAACACGATCTGTCCAAGTCTGTTCAACTGTCGCTTTGAAATAAAAAAAATTTAAAAAAACTCTCTCTTAAAAACACACACACACACCCCTTCTCTCTTTCTCAAGCTCCAATTTTTAAAGAAAGAGAGACCCAATTGAGACTTGAGAGAACCCCAACCGTCCAAAAAAAAAAAAATCAATGGCCGACACCCAATCCGACACCAGCTCCAACGAATCGACCACCACCACCCCCATATCTCTACCCGACAAAAACGGCGGCGGCGGCGGGGGGCGGCGGCCGCCGACATACAGGGGAGTCCGCATGCGAAGCTGGGGGAAGTGGGTGTCGGAGATAAGGGAGCCGCGAAAGAAGTCCAGGATCTGGCTCGGGACCTTCCCCAACCCCGAAATGGCGGCGCGCGCACACGACGCCGCCGCCATCACCGTCAAAGGAGGCGCCGCGGTCCTCAACTTCCCCCACCTCGCCGCCTCCCTCCCCCGCGCCGCCTCCTCCACCCCAGGCGACGTGCGCGAGGCCGCCGCCAGGGCCGCCGCCATGGAACCCAATCCTCCGCCGCCGCCGCCAATTCTGGTGGAGCCGCCGGAGGAGGAGATTTTCGAGCTTCCGAGGCTGGTCGAGTCGGTGTCGTCGGCCGGGGACGGGCCGTGGATAGAGGACTACGTGGATGGATTGTTCTCCGATGAGTGGTCGTCGGCACCGTCGATCGTTGGGACGGATTTTGGATTGTCTCCGCCACCGGCGGCGGCGGCGGCGGAATGTCTGGAGGCATTGCTTTGGGATTATTAGATGGGGGTATTTATTTCAACCCTTTGAGTTATTTAATCCACCCTTTTAAAAAATTAAAATTAAAATTAAAATTAAAATTTTTTTGAATGGAAGAACCCCCCAGCGTCTCATCCCCGTTCAGCATCGGGACAGAGCACGTGCGTAGGAAGATGAGCAATAGCTAAAGATGACGCACATCGGGCGAGCAGCAGTCCCTTGAACAGGAGCCTCCGTCGTACTGGGTCAGACGGTGACCCCCACGTCCTCAACGGGCATCTCGCGGGTCGCGATGGGAAGGGAACGAATGACGCCGGCAACAACAGAAGAAGAAGAAGCTTCGCTATTAGAGAAGAAGAGAGAGAAGCGGTGACCTCCAGGACGACGGGGCTGCCACATGTTGATCTAAATGCATAAACCCTTTAGATAAATGCATATAAATATCTTTTAAATTCATTGAAAGTGCTTATGCTTCAAGATAAAATAAAAATTGAAGTTTGGAACCAGGTGTCAGCATTGTTTTTAGTATTTTTTGTTCTTTCTTCCTCTCCTTTATTTATTTATTTATTTATTTTGATACGATGTTTCATTAATTTATCTTTATTGAAAATTTTTGTAATTAACTTTAACTTAATAATTATTTTTACAATGATCATCTCCAATAAAATTTACATAAATGACATTGAATCTTGTTTTGACAACACCATCATAGCATACCATTTAAGGCATCAGAAATTTGTGTGGGCGTACACAAGCATTGTTCCGAGGCCATGCCATTAAGGTCGTTTTTATCTTTCCTGTATTTCTTTATATATATCTTTAAACAATGTAACTTGTATTACATAAATCATTTATTACAAAATTAGTATACAATTAGAATTAATATATCCTTGGGATATTTGAAATGAGACAACTATTAATATATTTAATTTACGTATAATTTAGGATAAGTAATTAACGTTTATTCATTTTTGGTTAATATTAATTAAATTTAATTATATTTATTTAGTGAATTTTCTTTATGATGTCCACATAATTAATCAAATATGATGTTTTTGACGTAAATATGTAACGAATGATTAAAATTAATAATGAATTGGTGTAATGAACAGTGTAAATTTATTGTTTGGAATGTGTATGTTTCGGTTTGTTTGAGCGTATGAAATTAAATTAGTTGAATATGTATGAATGCACAATTGATGTGTTGTATATTTGTTATCAAATGTTAATATTTAAAAGGTTTAGAAAATATGTAGTTAAAAAGACTTGCTCTTAAATAGGTGTACCAAAAATTAGTTGGTCAAAAGATGATTATTCAAAATTTATCCAATGGGATATTAAATTTTGGAAAACTCCACTATGTTTTATAGTACCAGCTCCATTTTGGAGGACCATGTAATATACTACACCAACCCAACACTCTATCTTCATCTCTATTTTATTTTAAAAAGATATTATCTACCAAAAACTACCTAATTTTTTTTCACTAAATTGAATCAAATCTAATTATATATTAATTGAATCAAATTGATATTAATGGAAAAATATATAAATATTAATTAATTATCTTAAATTTATCATTTTTAAATAAAAATTAAATATATTCTAATCTCATTTTAAACGTTGCAACAATATATTTCAACAATATATTTTAAAAGATTTATTTAATAAAAGTTACATTGTTTAAAGATATATAAAAATGTAAGGAAAAAAAAACAAAAAAAACACACTTAACGGCATGTAATAACTTGCCTCTTCTGATGCTGAGGAATCATTATCAAACAAGTCAAAATAATATTAAGAAATGTCATATTTAGAAATAATGATTAGATTAAAGTTAATTTTAAAAAATTTCCCTTGACTTAATTGTATAGTTTTTAGTGAGAAATGAATGACTAATTAGAAAAATCATATGAAAATCTCTCTTGGTTTGTGTGATCAAATTAAAGTCTCTCTCAATCTTTATGTAATTTATTTATTTTCTTCTTTTTTCCACTCATTCTGTTTGTCTCACTGTCAATGCACATCTTTTTTTTCTTCTTTTTTTTTTCCTCTTATTTATGTGGTTAATTAAAATCCCCTGTTGATCACTTAAAAAATAACTACAACACTCATGTAAATAAGTACCATATGTTAAATTTAATTATAGATTTTTGAAACATACCTAAATCCATTTAAATCTTCTTATCTTCCGATCCTTTACTGATATGCTTTAGATGGATCTTTCAACCTCTCTCTTTTACTTTAATTCTGATGGTTGATAGGGACACTAAAAAATCTTCGATGAGATTGGGGACCCATCTCTCCCTCTTTTATAACATGTCCATCACAAGTTTATTTGATGGTTATGATTAAAGGTTACATCTTTTCACAAGTAAAACCCTTTCAAATTGTGTTTGTTCAGGCAACTAGTATAGGAATGAACTTTACATTCTTCCACTTGGCCCAAACAAACCATAACCCTATAACAATTGTTATTCTATTCTCAATGACCATTCCTTTTATGTATACATTGTGGACAACAGAAATGAAACTTCTATGAAATTACTTATATGAATCATAGCGGTCATATATTAAAAACAATATACTTCATTCTATGTATTATAACACAAATAACCCATTTCATAATACTTTAATGGAAGAGAATTTTAAAAAACATGATCTAACTTTAACACTAATAAGCAAAATAATAGCCCTTACGTTTCAAAAATAATGTGCACATACTTTAATGAAACATAAAACATACATAATTTGTCTCAACACAATGAGTCATATTATTTAATAACCCTATAAAATAAGCCCCATGTCATGAACATGATTACAATAAGCTTTAGGCGCCAATCCTTTAGTCATGGGATCCGCAAGCATATGTTTTGTGCTAATGTGCTCTATAGAGACAAGTTGATCTTTTATCTTCTCTCAAATAATCAGATATTTAATATCTATATGCTTTGAGTTACTTGAACTTTTATTGTTTTTAGATAAGAAGACGGCAGCAGAATTGTGACAATAGATTCTCAGTTGCTTCGAAATGATGTTCATAACTTGAAGTCCCAAGATAAAATGCTTTAATCATAATACATGTTTGGTGGCCTCATAGCAACTGATAAACTTTGCCTCCATGGTAGAAGAAGCAATCATACTTTGCTTCACACTTTTCCATAACATTGCTCCTCCAGCCAACAAAAACACAAAACCTTATGTAGTCTTTCTACTATCAGGACAGCCAGAAAATTCAGCATCATAATATCCAACCACTTCTAATTGATCAGTTCTCCTATATGTGAGCATGTAGTTTTTTTGTCTCTTGGAG
This sequence comes from Acorus gramineus, assembly GCA_030737835.1. Taxonomy (NCBI): domain Eukaryota; kingdom Viridiplantae; phylum Streptophyta; class Magnoliopsida; order Acorales; family Acoraceae; genus Acorus; species Acorus gramineus. The sequence continues at coordinate 11,349,088 of CM060854.1, read as the reverse complement.
ATATTTCATCACTTTCTTAACAGCTTTCTAGTGATCCATTCTTGGATTACTTTGATATCATCCCAGTACCCCAACAGCAAAACTAATAGCGGGTTGAGTATAAGTCTGAGCATACATAAGACTTCTAACTTCAGACGCATATGGAATTTTCTTCATCTCATTATGCTCAACTTTATTTCTAGGACACTTGTTTTGGCTAAATTTATCTCCTTTAATAATTGGGGCAACACTAAGAGAGCAATTTTGCATGTTGAACCTTTCAAGAACTTTAATTACGTAAGCCTTTTGTGACAGTCCAAGTAGGTGACATGATCTGTCTTGGTGAATTTCTATACCTATCACAAACGATTCTTGATCCATATCTTTCATATCAAAGGTCTCACATAAAAAGTTCTTGGTCTCATGTAAAATGCCTAAATCACTACTAGCCAGTAAAATATCATCCACAAATAGTATCAGAAATATAAACTTACTCCCACTAACCTTCCTGCATATACACTTCATGAAATATAAATAGTGTTTTTAATAAATCCAAAAGAAGTGATTACTTCATGAAATCTTAAGTACCATTAACGTGGGGCTTGTCCATATATGAATTTCTTTAATTTACAGACTAGATTTTCTTTGCCTTTCTCAATAAATCCTTCAGGTTGAAGCATGTAGACTTCTTCATTTAGATTCCCATTTAAGACAGCCGTTTTTACATCTATTTGATGTAACTCTAGGTCAAAATAAGCTACAAGAGCCATGATGATTCTAAAGAAATCTTTCTTTGATACGGGAGAGAATGTTTCACAATAATCAATTACTTCATGTTGAGAAAATCAATTGGCCACTAATCTAGCTTTATATCATTCGATTTTACCTTTAAAATCTCATTTTGTTTTAAATACCTATTTAAATCCAACGGGTCGAAATCCTTCAGGTAATTGAACTAATTCTCAGACTTGGTTTTTCTGCATAGATGCTTGAGGAGGTATTTTTCCCCTTTGAGGAGGCATAGAAGCCTCCTTCTCAAATCTGGATCCGGTCGAACGTGGATCCTACACTCAAAAGGGAATCAGAGGGACACTGGTGTAGTGTCAGCCAAAGGGACTCCGAAAAGATGTATCCATAAGGGAATTCAAAGGGAGGTAATCTAACTTTTTAAGGTAGCTTATTAGCAAAGTGAACTCATACCTTAATTTGCTGTTAACCTACCCTTTTATAGGGTTTATGGGCTAGATAGCCGTTGTTACTGGCCTCATAGCCGTTGTAACAATTCTCCCCTAATGGCTGCTTAGTGGGTGAGTTTTGTGGTAACCGCCTTGCTTTATTGTAGCTGAACGTGCCATTAATTACCTATGTTTTATGAGTAATGGACCTTAATCATTCAACTGACAATTACAGGCGTTATGGGTGTCTAACCGTTTTTGAGACTCTTCTCGTGGTCTTGGTCTGGTCGGTACACGGAGTCCTACTCGGCGTGTATCTGGTCATTCGTCAGTGAGGTGTAAAACCGTCCAACCAAACCTGACAATCTGGTCGTATCTCACCTGCTCAGGGTGGCACTCGCTCGTGAAGTGTAAAACCATCTGACCAGACCTAGTTCAATTTGGTCATGTTTCACCTACTTGGGAGTGCTCAATATTCCGCATGTAGGTTTGGGTTCTTAGATGTCGGATGGCCCATACCCATCTAAGCCCTAACACGTGTCGTCTTTTAACACGGTGCAGATTTTTCCCTCCATAGATATCCTCTCTCTTGTTCTTTTGAGATTTCGGGAGAGCAAGAGATATGGAAAAACATCATTTCGTCATCAACTGCTTAGAGATTTATGGATATGGTCGCTTGTCACTTTGGGATCTTTTGATCACCAGAGGATTTGATGGCTAATTTACTGTCCCCTCAATAATGATGTGTGGCCTGCCTTGTTTTCTCAAAGAACTCATTTGATGGTGTCTCTTCAGTTCTTGTGATTGGTATATTCTCGAGGCAATTATTGTCCGTAAATCTTTGTAGCAATTTATTACAGGTTTTCTTTCAAAGCGTCGCCTAGATAAGATATAAGGAGAGAAGAAGAGGAACTTCATCCAACATCTTTCCCTTCTTCAAATTGTTGAACAATGGCTGAGGCTACCTCATCTCTTTCAGCCCTCAACAAAGAGCTAGGAGTCTCCTCTGCCTTCACATTGGAGGAACTCCCCGGGAATGAAACCCCTTCTTTTGTCCCTGACTCCGTGCTCCTTCATCCCAGTTATTTTAGGGATGGAGGTTTAACTTTGCCTCTACCACATTTGGTAGCAGAGTTTCTTAATTTCTTTCGTCTTCATTTGTTCCTGGTAGTCCCCACCGTGTACCGCATCTTGATGTGTGTGGTCACATTGGGTGAGAAGACGGGGGTGAGACTTGGTCTGATTGAGATCCGTTGGATCTATCAGATCAACGCTTCGTCTTCAGGCCGTTCCCCATCCTTCTACATCTCCTACCAGTCTAGGACATCAAAATTGGTACTTGGCATGTCCATGGGCGACATTTTTGATTGGCAAGACCGCATGGTCCACATCCAGGGCCCTTGGATGCCAGACGGTTGTGATGTCTCCAGCCATTGTGTCATCCCCAAAGGCCAAAATTGGACATCCCAAGGCCGATGCAATAAGAGGTTAGAGTAGATGATATCCATCAGGTGATGGAGTATCCAAACCGATTAGAGTGGGATCTTCTCGGAATGAAGGCGTTGAGATGTGCTCCTCTGGCAGTCACATTTCTTGGCGATGTGTTTGAGTTGATCGGAGGCTCGGGTTCGGTTCTGCCAGTCCTTGTTGCCTCTAGTGGCCATAGGGAGTGTCAACGTTCTCATAGAGGCTTCTCTTGTCAGGTTTTGGATCATACTCCATTGCCTTGCAGGTGGATCTGTCCTCTTCATCATTGTCGTCCCCTCGTGCCACCGCAGGCGTGCTCTCCCCTCTTGTAGAATTGGATAATGAATCCGTTCTCGTTGAACCTTCGGTGATTCTTAATCGAGGATCTCCAGTGGCCCCTGGTGTTAGTGTGGACGCATCCTCGTTTCTTGAGAACCATCTTTTTGATGTCAAGCTAGCTCTGGCGGATTCATCTGAGCATTTGCTAATGATCGTGATCACCATTCTCCTCTCCCTGAACCAGTAGATTCTCGCTCTTCGCAAACCATGCATGGATGCTCAGGAAGAGCATCTTCGGGAGTTCATCAGCTGATATCGCCTGGGCTACTCTTATTGCTCTTGCAATTTTTGAGAGATGAGCGACTAGGAGCTTCCCAATCTCCACCGAGTAGCAAAAGAGAAGAGGCATGTGAAGCTGTCGAGAGGGCCGAGGAGAAGGCGAGAGAGGAGGCAAACAACCCTGAATGGGAACCCTTTTTTTTTTAATCATGTAATCCTGAATACGAATAAAAGATACTTTCTATCCATGTTTGCATAGATCTCTGCAGTGTCTTTATAACTTTCATACTTAGATGAGTATGAAGTAACTTTTGACTTAGTTGAAAATGAGTAGATGACTTTTTTCCTCCTTGTATCATGACTGATCAGAATCAGAGCACTTCATTCTTGCTTTTCCATCTCGATTCTTCCCAAGCGAATAGAAAACCTTTGATAACAAGCAGAAAACCATTGGTAGCTAGCAGAAAAACCTTGGTAGTGAGCAGAATACCTTGTTAGCGAGCAGAAAACCCTTGGTCTGGCTATCACGGGCCAACTGCGATCAAAATGCTAAAAAACAACAAGACCTGACTGGACAAATAAAAAGTTGGTGCAACGAGAAGAGGTTTAACCGAACAGATTGATGGATGTGCCACGTCACCGATACATCTGTCGAAATCAACGCCTCGCGTTTTGAGCCAGCTATCCCTCAATCTTTGTAGAGAATGACGACTGCATAGCTTCTGTGGTTCGATCTTTGTGCCTTCCTTCATGATTAAGGGTGATTTCCAAAGAAAACCCATTAAATGAAATAAAGTGGAGATAAAAAGAGAGAGAACAAAAGATAGTGTGTGTCATTCATTCCCTTCTCTTCGCCCTAGCTTGCATTTCCAGAACACATTCTCTATTTTTACTAATCTTTTTCTGCCGTTGCCACCATGTCTACGATCAACGTTGTCAAAAAACTGAAGACTACTCTATCCATCACATACTCCATTACCATCATATCAACAAGTCAAAAAGACATTACACTGGTGAAGGATCATGGGCCGAATAGGCTATACATGTATCCTTCTTAAATGCTTAGGAGCTCCCTTGTGTTTCCACTTCACCCGTTGGTTAGAAGCTTTTTATCTCGATTCAAACTGCATCCGACCCAATACACTTCTAATCTCCCGAGGATTTTGTTGTACTTTGTTTCCATCAATTGTTCATTGCATCTCGACCTTGAGGTTGACGATATCTATTATTTGTACGACTTTAGAAAAATACATTTTGAAATGCAACACTTGACGCCTTCTATTTGTGAGCCAGAGAGAACATGGTTACATTTGTGAAAGGTCTTCCCACCTCGGACAGTGGATGGAATCAAGAAAATTTGGTGTTACTCACAGGAGCTTGAGAGTTTTCAACTTCTAGCCTGAATGAGGGACTCTAAGTGCTCCGCGCCATGCATAAACTTCAACTTGGTAAATGACGCTGCATTAACCTCCTTTTTCTGTTTCTTTCGATGCCTTTTGGTTAGTTCTATGCTTTCCTCTTTATAGGAAAAGAGGAGCATAGACCCCCTGATGTGTCTGTAATGAAGCTCAACAAGATTGCTCGGGCCCAAGAGCTTCGAGACGAGGATTTTTGTAGCATCCTTCATTTCCCTGCATCGGAACCCGGTGATCTTTTTGAGGGTGGTGAAGCCATTCCTCGCCCTCATATAGGTGAAGGTCTTTCTTCTTGGTACTGTGGCATTGGTGAGATCGTGAAAAGAACTCACCGACCTCCAGGGTCAATCCATTTCCATCTCAAGGAAGAGGCTGGGGTCGAGTTTATCCCATATGAAGAAAAGGAAAGTCGCCCATGTCACTTCTGCTGGTGCAGAGGTTGAGGGTCACTTTTACTGGTGCTGAGGTTGGGGCAGTGCATGTGTGGTCTTGGTTGAGCAGCCTGATGTCTGATGAGCTTGTGGTAGTTGCGTCTCGGTCTTCTCCCCTTGCGTCTAAGCATGAAGTTGCTTCTGCTGGACCTATTGAATGGATTACTAAGCTCGTCGCTAATGAGCAACAAGGGGACGGTTATTTAAACCCCTGTTTAGTGGAAAACCACCCCAATTGGAAAGCCACCCAACCAATTTTTTAGAACCTATAAAACCACCCCAACTAAAGACTATTGTGTAAAACCACCCCTACTGACCACACCCCATTTTGAACCAAGCCCACCCCTTGTACGGTTCGACAAACGTAGTGCCGACCAATGCTACATACGTCGACACTTCTAGTGTCGAACTGAAGGGTTACACAAATTTTTTTTTTTGTTATAATATCGACACATGTATTGTCGATATGTGTTAAATATGTTGCCAAGCGGAGTGTCGATACTAGCAGATTATTGAAAAATAAAAAGAGTTATGCTTTTCAAACTAACATCTTCTTCTTGTTTTTTTTTTGTGTTATATTTTGTCATTTGAAATCCTCGTTAATCAATGATTTTGATTCATTTTCTAATTATTAGTTTGATATAATTTATTTTTTTTATCTATATTCAAACCAGGCTGGCAATATAAACTAACAAGGACTCATTTTATTCAAATATGTGATTGATGTTAGTTTGAAAAACATAACTCTTTTATTTTGTGTGTATATAACTCTTAATTTCTTGTATATGATTGAATATTTACTTAATTTTTTTACAGTGTAGTATGACTCCCAAGGAACGTATTCGACCTACAACTTTCAATCGAAAAAATTATTCTAAGGACATGGCATTGAGTTCTCGAGATGATGAAGTTCAAGCATATCCATAAGAAGTAGCTTGCAATTATCTGTTGGTATCGACACTATCATTGTTGGCCATTAGCATTTTTCTCGACATCTTATATGTCGACCGATACTTATTTTTTTATTTTTCAATAATCTGCTAGTATCGACATTCCGCTTGGCGACATATTTAACACATATCGACAATACATGTGTCGATATTATAACAAAAAAAAATGTTTGTGTAATCCTTCAATTCGACACTAGAAGTGTCGACGTATGTAGCATCTGGAAAATGATGTTTGGTGGGGACAATAAAAAATCTTCGATGAAATTGGGGACCCATCTCTCCCTCTTTTATAACTTGTTCATCACAAGTTTATTTGACGGTTATGATGAAAGGTTACATCTTTTCATAAATGAAACCCTTTCAAATTGTGTTTGTTTAGGCCACTAATATAGGAACAAATTTTATTTTTACCATGAATGGAAATGAATATTTTGGGAAGACCACTGAAATCAGATAGTATCTCATCATCCAACCCATTTACCTGCCCTTCCTTAACCATGCAGTTTAAATTGCTCTCTCCATGCAAACCCTAAACCTTGAAGAAACAAACACAACAAATTTGGACTGACATAAACCTAGAAAGGAAACCCAATGAACATGAAATGGTTGTCCCACAAACATCGGTAATAGTAAGAAGAGGATGCATGACATGATCAATTGTGTTTGTGCATGGCAACTTGTAAGAACATTGTTTCTTTAAATCACCAAAAAAAAAAAAAAAAAAAACTGTTCCTTTATCAAAGGAATCATTTTGTTAAATGTTTTGAATAATGTTTTTTAATCCTCAATTTATAGGTCTCATCACAGGCCTCATGAGGTGATAAAGGGAGAATTCCTATTATATCCCTTTTGGCAACTAATCCCCCAAACCGTGCGACGATTACGATTTTCATATTTGCATCCGTGCACCATTAATTATCATTTTTCTTTTTTTGGAATGCTGAATTGAATTCTTATTCTTTCATTATTATTAATCTTTTTCTTAACTGATTTTTCCATGAAGAACACCTAGTAGCAAATATGAATTTCTACTTCAGAGGAATTTCTAATCACGAATTGTTTTTTTTTTTTTCGATTTGGATTTCGTCTCAATGTTTATTAGATCAGGTTTGACATGTATTATGTTTTTGGGTTTGCAACTAAGTTTCATTTGCACATTCGCTTTCTTTTGATATTAAAAAGGTTTTTTTTCATGTTTTGATCTTGTTATATCTGAATTTGAAATTAACCTTTTTATGATCAATCTTGTTTAATATCTGAATGTCAGTTTTTATATATTATGTTACACATGTTATAGTTGTGAGCCAGTTACTGTTCAATTTTCTATAATGTAACTAGTCATTTTCCATATTTGATATTTTTTTGTTACATTTTATAAATGTAACACATGTTACTGTTACAAATAGTTGTGAGAGATGTAAATATTTTGTTAAATGTAATACATAACGAAAAATGTGTTTGACATTTTTCATAAAATGTAACTGACTATTGAAGAGAAGATCTGTTTCTAAATTGTTTAAACATTGCATGGAATGTAAAATATTTAGGTAAACGTAATAGTTTTTATATAAATGTAACAAATAGTTGTGAGAGATGTAAACATTTAGGAAATGGATTTGCATTGTGTAAGATGTATCTCATTTATGTAAATTGAAAAGATGTTTGTCAAATACTAGAATGTAACAGATATGTGAGATGTTTTTAAAGAAGGAATCTGTTTTTCATGAAATGAGATGTTTCCATTGTTATATGTGTGTATGCCATGATGAATTTGGAATCAATAATTAATTGTTAAATGTAACTACCAATATAAAATTCAACTGCTTCATATGGTAACTATATTTGTTTTTTTATTTTATTTAAATTTGAGTAGAATAAATACCTGACTTTTTAAATGTGGTTTGATTACTTTTCAAGCTTTACCTTCACTTTTTTTTTTTTGAAATTCAGATATATTTCAAATGTAACCGACTTTGATGAATGTATTTGACTTTTTGACAAATATACCTGACAATAGAGGAATGAATCTGAATTTTGATGAATACATCTGACTTTTTGACAAATGTAACTAACAATAGAAGGACATATCTAAATGCTGGGTCATTGTAATTGAATTTCATTATGTATATATATCATAAGATTTAATATGTATATGACTGTGAAAACAATCAAAATAACTGAGTTTCCAAATACACATTTATCTGAATTTCATATAAAAAAATATATGAAACTAGAACAATGTATCTAATTTTTGTTTATAAATAGATTGCAATTTATCTGAATAATACAACTTAATACATGACAAGTTAAATAATTTCTATTGCATAACCATTCAATTTATATTTGTTGCAGGACCCAAAAAGATTAATTATTACACTAGTGAATTAAAATAAAAATAACAGAGTCCAAACCTAAATCAACAAACATTGATGAAACAATAATCAGAACACAAAGCAGTGGTTGAAAATCCTTCAAATTTTTTTTTTTTTTTATATGCTCTTTGGTGTTTTAACATATACTGATCAATTAAATGTGGAAGAACAATGGTTATAAACGATTCAATTGGAAGGAATAAAAAAAAAAAAAACATTGAGAGACTCAACAAATTCGCTTGATCACGCATCACAAATTCATTCTCAGATTACTTGAATCCAATCACGAAGACTTGAATCCAATGACGGCGAAACTGATGATGCTAGCAACAGATTACTCATTAAAATAAATAAAAAAAGAAATCATAAATCATTATCACATTGTATAGATATTAAAACGATGCCACGTGATTATAACACAAATGAAAAAACAAAAACAAACTTAACTGCCTCAATATGTGGGGATCAGTAACCGAAAAAAGCAAAAAACCACAAAGGGTATAATAAGGGTATAATAGATAATAAATGCATGCCAGCTCATGGGGCTTCTAATGGGACTTAGAAACTGAGGTTTAAAAAATGTTATTGTTACTTATTTGGTATCCATGTTAATAATTTAATTATGGGTTTTTTGCATGTATACCATCCAAAAACATACTATTTATTTTTATACCACTCCAAATAATCTATTTATTTTTATATCATTGGAATACGTAGAAATTATGTATATTTTCCATCCTAGTGAACTTCTATCTAGACTTCTATTAAAACCATTAAAGTCTTGGAGAAATAACCAAATTACCCATATTTTTTATTTTGTATATTTATCTTACCAAATAAAATATTATAAAAATAAAAATATTAATTTTAACATGAAAATGATAAATTTCATTTAAGATCTAAAATATAAAATTAAACATACAAACCATTTATTAGCTAAGATATATTATTTAGTAATTACTTAATTAATCATACATTTACAAAATGAGAAATAAACAAAACCTAAATCTTGATTGAAAGAAAAGGAAAGAAGGGAGGTTGAATGATTCACAGTTGATTTGGAAAGAACAAGAGATTAATTAGGTTATTATGTTTAATTATTTACATTATGACAAATATTATGTTTGTGGAGGTAAAAATCCGCATCACGACACGTGTCAGGCTAGGATTGACATGTCATAGCAAGACGGATATGGGCCATGCGTGGGCCCTGCGAATCAGAGTCTAGATTCTGAGCAATGATGACTTTCCTATATGCGTTGACACAAGTAGATCCAGGGTCTAGTCGGACAGTCAGGCGCCTCGTGAAAGAATATCACCCCGAGCAGTTAAGGCACGACCAGACAAGAGGTATGGTTGAACGACCTTACTCCTCGCGTACAAGCAGAGAAGACACAGCCAGACAAGAGGTCTAGTCGGGTGATCTTCCGTCTCGCAAACGTACTCAAAATGACATGGTGGGAAAACGAGTAAGCCAAAGGGCCACGAGCAGACTGAAGAAACGGTCAGAGGAATGAAACGCCTGTAACTGCCAAGTTGGCAATTAAGGCCCACTACCTACAAAACGTGGGTAATCAAGGGTCTGACGTAGGGAACGTTTCCATGAAAAAAAACCCACTAAACACTTAGTGGCAAAACATTTACAAGGACAGTAAAGGAACTACGTATGACTTGATCCTCAAGGGGGTACGTAGGCAGCCTATAAAGAGGTCTTACGATAGCACTCTAAAGGCCCAGTCATTCATGGAGTCAAAGTGAGTCATTCATCCAGTCAATCACAATCAGTCATTAAGACAAAAACAAAGTCTAATCCGAGTTTTAATCCAACTTCTACAAATTTAACGGTAGGGAAAATTATCCTCCTTAATGTTGATATGATTTTTGTCATTTTTACTTCTTAATTAAGAACTAACTATGTTTAAGTTTCATTTTGGTTAAAAGAAGATACAAAGGTACACATTTTTTCATTAAAAAATTTCTAATTGTATAAAAATAAATATGTTATTTGTGATAGTATAAAAATAAATAATATATTTTTTTATGGTATACATGCAAAAAACCCTTTAATTATTAAGAATTTTTTTATTTTCTAAACCATGTATTATTGAGTCTGGTATATATAAACAAGTATTGTCTTTATAAAATAATAATAATTGAAATACTAGTATGTTTTGATTTCTGCAAACTTTGGTTTTCCTTGTGTCTTCTCATTGTTATGAAAATATATTAGGTCAATAATTCAGTATTTAATATAAAATTTATTATTGACCCCATGAAAGAGTTCTGAATGGTTTAAATAAATCACTATCTCTAGCTATTAATTACTAATCAAGTGAATTCAATTAATTATATTTGGGTTAAAGGCATCTAAGTCCCTACAAACATGGAAAAACCCATATAAGTTCCTACTAAAATTAGGATAGACATACGAGTATCTGAAAACTCAAAAAAATCCAATTGTCATCTCTGAGTTAAATTTCTATTCAAACTTAAAGGAATATTTCTAGAATATTCCATCACATATAATTGTGTAGAAATCAAAGTCCTTATAAACAATCATACACACAAATTAGTCAATGCAAAAGACAAAATCCCCCCTAAAAGACTTTTACATTAAATTATGTACACATTGCAGTCCCTATAAATAATCATAAATACAAATTAGTCACCGCAAAAGACAAAATTGCTCCTGAAAGACTTTTACATTTAATTGAATAGACATTGCAGTCCTTATAAACAATCGTAAAGATAAATTGGTTCATGTAAAAGACAAAAATACCCCTGAAGGATTTTTACATTTAATTGTGTAGACATTGTAGTCCTTATAAATAATCATAAATACAAATAATATAATTTTATTTATTTATTTGTAGGAAAGTAAAAAAAATGGCATGAGTTTATTAAAATTCTCTCTGTTAGGAATGTAAATAAACAAATTTTGTGAAAAACATGTATAGGTATTTCAAAGCAAGCAAACACCTTAAAGAAAAAAGCATTATTCATTACTTGTTCAGGTGAAGTGTGAGCAATAGGATAAAAGATGAAAGAATAAATAAAAAAAATATTATTTGTCTTTATGATTGTTTATAAGTAAATAAGGACCACAATTTCTACACAATTGAATGTAAAAATCCTTCAGGGGCATTTTGTCTTTTACATAGACCAATTTGTCTTTACGATTATTTATAAGGACTGTAATGTTTATTCAATTAAATGTAAAAATCTTTCAGGTGCAATTTTATCTTTTGCAAGGACTAATTTGTCTTTATGATTGTTTATAGGGACTGCAATGTGTACACAATTTAATGTAAAAGTCTTTCATGGGCAATTTTATCTTTTGCAGGGACTACTTTGTCTTTATAACTGTTTATAAGGACTTCAATGTCTACACAATTATATGTGGTAGAATATTCTGGGAATATTCCGTTAAGTTTAGATGAAAATTTAATTCAGGGATGATAATTGAGTTTTTCTGTGTTTTCAAGGACTCGTACGTCTATCCCAATTTTGATAGGGACTTATATGGGTTTCCCCATGTTTGTAGGGACTTAGATGTCTTTAACCCTATAATATATTATCCTCCCCAGATTGTGAATGAATTAATACAAGGAGCCCACAGGCCTTGTTGGGTGTGGTTGAGCTTTTAACATCCACACTTTCTAAAAAGATGACATATTAAATCATTTTTATACATGAGCAATATATGTAACTAGGCTTAGGGGTTCCCAATTCCAAGGATCATGATTTATGATTTTTATTTATTTAATTATATGCATGAAAGAGTTCCAACTAATACATGGACTAAATTATCTTTGTGGGTCCTCTTATTAGTTTTGGTCATAAAATAGAATAACATGGGAAGATATTGGTGTTCAGGTTAGATATATTGCTTTGTTATGCTTTATAACCAATGCATATATGCTTTTGTGTTTCTGGATTATCAATTTGTATATAGTTTTGTACTTTTGTGTCTTGTTATCATAACATGTGAACATAATTTGTTATTATTGTTTTATGATTTTCCATATTCTATTCAACATGATGACAGGGGTCCTATCCACCAAATACAAATTAAAATTAAACAAGACAACAATTCAAATTAATTTTCAAATAATTTAAAAATCCATGGACATTCAATATGATTTATTATTATATTAAAAATCTAAAAGTTTTCAAACAGGTAATGATTTAATGTTTTTACAATGAATGGCATTGATATATATACAGGCCTCCAGTTTTTCATCCATCCCTTTGCATAGACTCAATTGACCTTTTTTTAAATAAAAAAATTATATTAATCCAAGTGGAAATAAGGAATAAGTCTTCCCACATTTCACTTGGTCAAGCATAGAAATGTAACAAAGAAAAACCTAATTAAACAACCCTAGCCTTTCCAATTCATCATAGTGTTAATTAAAATTTAGAATAAGGTCTTATTAATTTCGTTAATGAAATATATGTTTCATTAGATGACACATGTGAGATACATACAAAATTTTACACAAAGTGTGTGTATTATATTTTTTGTAAAAAAATAATAATAATTCAAAACATGTTTTGCAGTTCGCCTAGGCTTGTCATTAAAATTATCCTTTAGGTTTTGAGGCTAATTAAGTGAAAGAATGAAAAAATGACAATCAAAATCCTCCTTAAAGTGGCAAATAAATAATGATCATAGGGAAACAAAATCTAATAATGGATATATTAGGATTTTTATTTTTAAGTCCCCATAAACCATAGGATTTAGTGATCGATTCCTCAATTCTTCATATTTTGGTTTTAGTCTCCAGATTTAAAGGATATGTTCATTTTTAGTTCTTGGGAAGAATATATCCCTAAATTATTTGGTTTTGTTTTTAGTCCCTGTGAGGGAGTAAAAAAAACATATCTTTTAAATCTGAAAACTAAAATCAAAATATGAAGAAGTGAGGGATCGATCCCTAAATAGACATATTTACAGGGAATGAAACTAAAAACCCTTAATATATTACATAATCATGCACACTTCTGCTCCACCAGAACAAGAATCTCTGGCTAACAGTCTGAAAGCAACACATTCTCATCACCCTATCTTTCTCTAACATCAATAATGAACCTTTGCACACCTAAATTCCTTTTCAATTAATAGCCATTAATTTAGTCCATCTCATGAATTCTGAGCCCAACTGTAACCAGAATCCATCGTAGTGAAAAAAACTGGGTGGAATCGAAATCCCATCAAATTGGTGGGAGTTTGAGAAATAATTAATATTAGTGGAGTTTTGTCAATGTTGATTATACCTTCAATAATTTTATCCTATAATCCTAATTAACAAAAAAAACTCATTCGATCAATTTTTTTTTATATTATCTCATCAATTTTGATATTTCAATAATCGATAACGATTCAACTCATTTAGAAATATTATATATATATATTCTCATTTTGTGTTTAATTTTATATGTGGTTATTTATTTAATTTTATTTATATTAAATATTTCATTGAGTACTAATTAATAAACAAATATATTTATCATGTTTAAAATCAGGTTAACCCAACCACTGAACTAGTGACATTTAATGATTCAATTTTTAAAACATTAATTATTATATCAAGCACGCAATAATTACTATATTAGACTAACTCAAGCGGTAGACCTCCAGAAAAATGTAGGGCAGCTCTATCCCCACCATGCTACTTGCTGTCCCCACCAACTGACTGATCCAACAAGCCATGCCTATTATAAAACCTAATCCCACCACCATATATATTGCATATAAATGAAATCCTAATCCCACCACTCCCTAAGTTCTCTTCATTTCTTCTTCCCTCCTCTCCTCTGTCTCCTAGTCGAGAATTTTTCTCCTCTCCTCTTCTCTCCCTCCCACCTGATCTGCCCTCCTCTCCTCTCCCTCCCACCAGACCAGCCATTAAAAAGGAGAACCCACGCCATCACTCACTATCCTCAACAGGTATGTGTGTTCTTGATTGTATATTTTTTTATCTTATTCTAGATTGGTTATTGAACAAAAAAATTATTTAGGGTTTGGGATAGAAGGATTAGTTATTCAAAAAATAAAAATAAGGTTTGAGAAAGAAATCTAAGATTTGATATAAAAACTCAATATATGATTGAAAGATTAGTTATTCAAAAATTAAAATTAGGGTTTGGGATAGAAATCTAGGGTTTGTGATAGAATGTGGATTGAAACTGTTATATATGTGTCACTTTTTGGTTTGCTGGTAACCATTGGAGCATTTTGGCAGTTTTTGAGTTTTTTTCGTTTTTCGATCGGAACCGCAAAATTTTGGACTGTTAGCTATCGTCCTGTGTTTGAGGACTCCGATTGAAAATCTAACTGCATATTATGTGTCCTGGTGCCATTCTAAGCCACTCATGAAAATTTCATCGAATTCCGGTAACGTTTCCGAAATTTCACAGTTCCGGGGCGTATCCGGGTATTTTAAGTGACTTGCTATATAAATGAAATCTAAAATTAGATTGGCACTATTCATCATCCCTTCCAAAAGCTTTTTCTCTCTCCCCTCTCTCCTTTTCTTCCATTTGAGCCCCTTAGAGCCCTCAAACCCAAAAACCTAAAGCATAGAAAGTGTAGATCGGGTCCCGATCTACACCCCGGTGCTTTCAAATCCGGATTCCGGCCAACCTAGCCCTCCCATCCGCCCTCTCTTCTCCTCAGATCCGAGCCAAATCGGAGGTGGGAGTAGGTCTTGGTGGTAGAGACCGTTGGGGGAGCGTTTCGGTGGGCGGAGAGCAACCGGACACCTCTTCCTCCCCCTTGGTAAGCTCTTTTTCCTCTTCTTTTTGGCTTAGATGTATGTTAGGAAGGGGGTTTTCTGTTTGGGGGGTGGTCGGCGGCTGTGGGAGGCTGTCGGAGGTGGTTGGGGGCGGTCGGAGGCCGTCGGAGGCCGGTGGATTGGTGGTGGAGGTGCTCGGGCATGGAGGTTGCTGTCTCGGGCAGGGCAGCAGCACAGGCAGCAGCACAGGCAGCAGAGGCGCGTGCGCTAGGGGGGAGCTGGCGGGCGTGCTGGGTGTGCTGGGCGTGCGGGCGCTGGGCGTGCTGTGCGCGGGTGTGCTGGGGGTGCTGGTCTAGTGGGCGTGCGTGCAGGGCGTCGTGCTGTGCGCGGAGCGAGACGAGTGCAGTGGAGGTGCGTGCGGGGCGAGGCGCAGGGCGCGAGGCGTGCCGGGTGCGCGCGGGCTGCTGCGCTGGGGCGTAGTGGGCGCGCGGTGCACCCGGGAGGCTGGGCGGCAAGTCCAGGCGTGCGGGCAGGGGCCGGCGGTGCGCCTGGGTGCGCGGGCTGTGGCGCGGCGGCGCATCCGGGGTCGGGAGGCCGTGCGGGTGGTTGCCGGGGGTGCGGGAGTGAGTCGGGGTGCTCGGGCTAGCGTGCGTGCGGGTCGTATGCACGTTTGCCTGAGTGTTGGGTATTTATTTGTGTATTTTGTGTATTTTGGGGTATTTGTGGATTATACTCACCCAGTTGATATCCTGTCTTACAGATCTCGACGGACGGGCATTTGGGCTTGTACCGTCCTCCCCTGGGGCACATAGTTAGTATTAACTGTTGTATTGTAATACATGTAAGCATGATGTGTGTGTAGAATGCATGCCACCCTAGACTTGTATGTTAGGGACTTGCACCCTTAGGATTTGTGCATGAGCCGTGCATCCTGTCACCTCGTTATCATGCTAGGAAAGCCCTGACCTATGCATGCGTCCTATTAGTTTGATTTATTTACTTAAATGCAAACTTGTAATATTGTTAGCATGCTTTGGGGAATATAAGGGGGCCTTGCGAGGTTAACATTGAGACCCGGGTTAGGGTACTCCGTGTTCCTTGTTTGGTTGGCGGGATGTCCTACATCGGGACCTCAGGTTGCCCTCCCAAGGTCTCTTTTCCTCATTATTATCTTATGTATTCCCCGCATCTTGGTTATGCGCGCTGGATGAATTATGAAATAATTCAAGACATTAGAGTTGTAGAGATGTGCTGTCAGCGGATCCGAGTGGATCATATGCGATGGATAGGCTGTTCTGTTCCCTTCGTTGGATCCGTGTAGAGACTACCTCAGCGTTAGAAAGATTGTCCCGTGCAGGGGCTCCCATCAGTAGGCACCTCCTGATTTGGTAGAAGGACTGTGCTGAATGTGGGAGTGGCCAAACGACCTACGGAGTGGGGAGAGACTATCGGTGGACCAAGGGTGACCAACAGCCTAGTCAGTCCCAAGAGCCTATGTCACCTATTGAGGGGTGAGGGTGAGGGTATGGTGGGCCGGCGATGCGACGACCCATAGGATTGTGTATGGATGATTATCAGCCCATTAAGTCCCAATACCCTTTGTCACCTATTGAGAGGTGAGGGTGAGGGTGTGGTGGTTCGGCGATGTAGCGAACCACCGGACTTGTGATTGATTATGCCACTTTGAGGCTTTTGCTATAAATTGTGGTTAATATAAACTGTATGCACGGGTTGTGCTATTCACTGAGCGTGTGGCTCACCCCTCGCATAAAATCTTTTTCAGTGATCACCGAGGAGGACTTGAAGGAGGAGCTTCCCGAGCGACTACACCAGTAGCGGAGTAGCGCCACGTCCCTCGAGTTTTGAGGCCATCAGCATCCTTCTCTTGTTGTATGTATATATTTCTGTGCTTGGGCACCTAGTTTGGATTATGTATGGATTGTATTTGTGTGTATATGGACATGTTGGCTCTCACAGGACATATGATTATGTATCGAGTCTGTAGTATGTTTTGATTACAGATTCAGTCTTTTAGCTTCCGCATTTGGTGTATATATCATGTCAGCCGTGCTTTTATCTGTGTTGTCATTTTAGTTGTTGTGTGAGTATATTGAACTCCGGTTTACTGATATCATATATACACTTGCCGCGTCCCGGGGACGGCCGCCCTGGGGCGTGACAGAAACCTAGGGTTTGGAATAAAATGTGGATTGAAAAATTGGTTTTTTTTTAAAAAAAATTGTGGTTTGGGATTGAAAGGTATGGTTTGTGATAGAGGTGGATTGAAAGATTGGTTAGTAAAAAAAATAATGTTTTGGGATATAAACATATGGTTTGGGATAGAATGTGGATTGAAACCTAGGATTTGGGATAGAAAGATTGATTATTCAAAAAAAATATATATATTATTGTTTGGGATAGAAACTTATGGTTTTCCATAGAAAGTTAGGGTTATTTTTTTATTAAATTGAATTGTGTTTAGTGTTCAATATTGAATATGGATGTATATATAAATTCGGCTATTGAAGTTTTCTGACTTAACAATATTAATATTTAATATAAATGAATTTCTATCTTAGACAATTCCACTATAGTTTTTTTATAGCTCACATTCTCAGAAAACATAATTTGATGATTTGTAGAAGGCTATGACAACCATTTGCATGAGAGGACCTTATTCATTGCAAAATTTGATATGTAGCATGAATGCAATACTCTTTATTATAGTTGGATTTTGATCTATGTGACTTTGTTGTGTTATCCTCTCAGGATTTGTGAACCTTTAAAAGAATTAAATTGGCCGTCCAAGTGGTTACATAAGACCATAATAAAACTAAGCCAAGAAGACTAAAAGAGAAGAAAAAAGAAGGCATATATAGCTGGATATCATAAAGAATTAAACACAACCTGATTTTTATAATATGTACACGCTTTGCACTTAGTTTAGTAAGATATCACAAGTTCAATTTTGATTATTTAAAGTGAGAAAATATATCTTATTTGGCTCATCCAGTCGTCCTGCACATGTGGAATAAATATTTAGATTGATGCGGTTGTCAAAATAATTAATTAACAATTCATAAAACAGAAAACCAACATTTGAAAGGTTCCAATCTTCAGCTGTTTTTCTTTGAGGGGAATGGATTTTCTGTATCAAAAGTGGATCAATTTTTTTTCATAAGAACATGGAATGGACTGTTTGGTTGGACAAGGGAGGTAGTTGAGAATATACATGATCAAAATGTTTTTGCTTTTGATGAACATGTAACACTAGTTTTAATTACATGGACCCCTTCATCCTAAATCGCAAAACAAGAAATGAGGAGCTAAATGAACAAGTTTTGATTACATTAAAAAAGAATACTAATATGTTATTACTCATGAAGTGAACAAATTCATTTAGCTGATGAGTTGATGCAATATCAGCATTTTTTGTCATCAAAGTGTGTCAACAAGTACAACAACCATGTTTGATTGAATATTAACATGATAATGGAATTGGTTCTCCTAAAGGACTTGTATTTGACAAAACCCATGTTATCTAGCCTTGTCGCCTATAGTATACCCTTATAGAATGTATTAATTATTTACAATCATTTGTTATATAGTTGAATGTAGCTTTTCAATCCTCTTTATGTAGGATGGCCCCTAAACCACGTGTCCCACAAGCCGCATCTCTTTGAAGATGTCAATCTTCAAGATTGGCGAAAAGTGCACCTTCAACATCAATGGTCCCTTACCACCAGGAAGAGGAAGTGTATAATAGTTGTGTCCGATGAAGAGGGATAGGAGGTTGAAGAAGAAGAGAGACATGGAAGAAGACTAGTTGACTTTCATATAGATGAGGATAGCCTCCAGGGTCAATAATCAGTACTTATAATATTTTGTTAGAGGGGAGACTAAACCCTAAGAACATGGCATTCATTTGGTTTTGAATGGTTGTGAATATTCATGTTTGTAATGAATGCATTTTTAAAATGTGTGCGAATGATCAGTTGGGATGTGAATGATAAAGAAAAGTCATGCATGAATTTGACATATGAAGCTCTTTTATGTATTCCCTTGTTTAGCTAATATATGTGACGATCCAATCAACATGATAAAATGTTTCATCTTGTGTAACAACGAGTGAGCTTTTTTTTTTGTTCATCAGTATGATTCTATGGCCTCATAGTTCAAGACAGATTACTACAC
The DNA here is from genome assembly GCA_030737835.1 of Acorus gramineus. Lineage (NCBI taxonomy): Eukaryota > Viridiplantae > Streptophyta > Magnoliopsida > Acorales > Acoraceae > Acorus > Acorus gramineus. Next base: position 11,329,807 of record CM060854.1, on the reverse strand, counting down.
TCTAATTGTTCGATGAATTCCAGAACACATGCTTTCTAATGGTTCATTTGACGAACCTCTCGTCGCCCAATAAAACCCAGGTCGACTGCTCATTTGTCGTCAACTAGTGCATCTGTTCGACTTCAGGTTTGTCGCATGAATTCCAGAACAGATGCTTCCTAACGGTTTGTTCGACGGACCTCTCGTCGCCTACTAAAACCCAGGTCGACTACACAATTGTCGTTAATTAGTGCATCTGTTCGACTCCAGGTTTGTCGAACGAATCCTAGAACACATGCTTTGTAACGGTTTGTTCAACGAACCCCTCGTCGCCTACTAAAACCCAGGTCGACTAAGCATGTGTCGCCCACTAGTGCAACTCGAACGAATTCCAGAACACATGCTTCCTAATTGTTTGTTCGATGGTCCTCTCGTCGCCCACTAAAGCCTAGGCCGACTATGCATATGTCGCCATCTAATGCAACTATTCGACTCCAAATTTGTCGAATGGATTCCAGAACACATGCTTCCTTTTATGGTTCATTGGATGGGCCTTCCATTGCTATTGTTCCCCCAGGTCGACTACATAATAACCTTCACCAATGCAACCACATCTCCCATGAGAAACACAAAATTTCAGGGAAAAAAAATGAAGATTAGATCTTTACCTAAGTTATTTGGTTATCCAACTAGGGCATCCATTGTCCTTTGAGAGGGTCGGCGGGAAGTGATTGTAATGTCACCGGAAGGGTCGTTGGAGCCACTAGATTTTGACTGGGTAGTCGAGGAGGTACGTCGTGGTTGACAAAGAGCGCGGAAGAGAGAAAAAACGCGGGGAGATAGTGTGTTTTTTATTTTGACTCAGGTGGTGGGGAAAGCCTTTCTTAGTTTTTGGGCTAGTGGGGAGGGGTGGCTAGTAGGGTTAATGGATTTCAAAATCAAATAGATTTTGTGTGTTTTATTTTTTTTGGTTGGGGGAGACAGTAAGTAACATGGTGGGGATAGAGCTGCCCAAAATGTAACTAATTTCACAATGGCATGTGAATATGTAGACACTTAATCAAACAACTTGATCAACACAAGGAAGCCGATCCGTCCCCACATTTTGATGGTTTTGTTTCATGAACAATTCCTAGCTCTTTATATATAAAAATATATGTTATTTTATACAATGAAAATGAATCACATGCTTCATGATTTGAAAAAAAGTACGAAGAGGTGACCCAATTTGAAAGTAAGTATGACAAGGCCTTGTGATTTTTATGAACAAGTTGGTGGTACAAGGAGGAGATGCATGCAAGACATCCCTATCAAGGTAGTTGCATGATTGATGATAATAAATTTGGCTCCTTGTAGAAAGGGCTACTATATAGTTTTCCATGAATGATTTCATTGTAGATGCCTATTGAGGTGACTGTTTTACCTTTGCATTTATTTTATTTTTTAACTAAACTTTACATTTGCATCGTTGATAATGTATATGGTTGAATTTTGACTTTGTGTTCGTGGAGTTATTTGTTGCTTACTGCTATACTATGATTGGTTATAATTAATATAGATACCTTTTTGATAGGGAGGGGCGAATCTAAGATAATATTTTAAAATGAGCTATATTAAATATTGATGTAGAAGTTTTTTGTTATATTATTTATTGTAATTATTTTATATGTCAAATAATGTGATATTCAAAAAACATAATTATGAAAAAAAATATGTATTATTAAAATTGAATAGTTTTTTAAGAATAAAAAAAATGAGATTTGAACTCATCTTTTATATATATATTTGAAACTACCAATTATTTTTCGATCGCATACACTATGATAACGTTATATATTACTGCGTATCATAGTATATGGAATAAAAAAATCAATTTTTTCACAATGAAAAAAAAATACACTAGCGTATCATAATATATACATCTTCATATATATAACCGCATATATTTAAATAGGAAAGTACGTAATTTTTTTAAAATAGAAAAACAACGTGGACTACAAATGGGACGCACTTACAAATTGGTCAAAGATCACGGCTAAAAACCATGATAAAAAATGTTAGATCACTGTTTCAAAATCGTGATCTATCAAGCTGTGATCTTTTGTTGGTGACCGTGATTTTTTTTGTATAACTGATTTTCACGGTACATGACCGTGGTTGTTTTGTTAGTTGGGATCACGGTTTAATTAGTGACCATGATCTTTTGTTGAGCAACGATTTTTTTAGCCCCAATTCCAGTCTCATATGCATCGATAGAAAATCACTAGAGCATATACTCACATTAACGAGGTATATTTCGATAGAAATTTTTCACATTTTTTATAAATGCATTCATTCAATTTATTAAAGTATATGCTTTATTGTTTTATACAAGCATGCATCTCATTAGATAATGTATATACTATTTTTAAAATATTCAAAACATGTGTAAACTAGAATTGAGACTAAAAAATAGACTGTATATAACATTATCTTAATATATATCACAAATAACAAAAACAAAATACAAAATCTGGGCTGGGCTATAGCCCGGCCCAGCCAACCTTTAAGCCTGCCTCTGCTGATAGTTATATTAAGATAGATAATTATCCACGCTGAATAATTTTTTTATATATTAATTATCTTATTTATTATTCTCATTGAAAAACGTAAAATTAATGGATAAGATATGAGTAAGAGTTCATGATTTTTTTTTAATAACAATTCTAGCCCTGCAAAAATATAGTTTGTGTTGGGGACTATGTAGGAGAGATGGGTGTGAGAGTGTTTAAGTGAAAAAAATAACACGCATATACTAGGCTTGATAAGTAATTCTAGTCAACCTAAAATTTTACACTAACATATCCAGGCATTCAATCAGAGTTTATTCTCCCAAGACCACCAACTTTTTTTTTTTCAATTCCCCCTTATTCTTGTTTTTTTTTTTATTATTATTCTACAACCCAAATGGTGGTTAATGATGATAGAATAAGAATACAAACGCACAACAACCACCTTGATAGAAATCTATGTCACAAATCACAATATCTATCTGTTAGGAATAAGACTACGTTGCACCCCAAATAAGGCCAAAAGTTTGACTAAATTGATAAGAGAACACAGTAAAAAAAAAAAGAAAGCATGAAATATATACTTTCTACAAAATCAAACTGCATGCAAAATTGTTCCTAACATTATCCACAAAAAAATACAGTCATCCACTATGATGTTCCAATTGAACACTTTTCGTTTTGGATTATGATAAAATGAGAAGATTATTATTTTTAGCAAACATATGTGGATCAAATCATGATCATATAATCTTATAATAAGAGCAAGAGATTTTTTCTCGATCAATCCATTTGCCCGTCATTCTTCGAGAATCCAAAAAATCCTTTTCGAGTTTGAATTTGTTCATTTGGAATCTGGGTCCTTCTACTTATTTAGTTACTTATTTATTTTGACCCTATCTTTTCTTTTTATTCCCTTCCGTCATTTTGCCAAACAGTTCTGCTTTCCTTGTGTCTGAGAAGTACGTGTTGGGACTGGATTGGAACGACAAGCGGCTCTGGATTCGGGGGTTTCAGCTATAGCCGAATGCGAGGGAAAGATTATTTATACCGATACTCATAATAAAAAAAACTTGGATCCCTGCGAAACCTAACCCATTGGTTGGTCTTACTAGGTTGTATTACAGTAAAAAAATAAGTATTTCGGTGCATTCCAAATCATGATTTTTTTTAATTAGTCCTAGAATTCTGAAATAAAATAAATAATAATTTTTTCAATAACTAAAAATCAAATTAAATAATTTGATTGTTTTCATGAGTAATTTTGGAATAGTACATGCCCAGTGTCTCAAAGTCTCTAGTTTAGGTATAGAAACCTATGATATGAATTGTTATGTGTAAGGTTTTACTACCTATTTCAAATTGAACAGATTGAATCAAATTAATATTAATTAAGAAAAGTATAAATCCTTGTTTGATGCATTAGAGTTTGTTTACACAAGTTCTACTATGTTGACCCAATCGATTTATGTGAGTTAGTAGTCAATAAAGGTCACATTTTACTGTAAAAAAAAATTATACGGCTAGACCAGCTTTTTTTTATTATTATTGAAAGGTAGGCAGGAGCCTTTTCATTAAAAGCTAAAGCCCAATAAAATGGACACATAACTAGCTGAGGGGCAACCCAACTAGGCATTCCATACAACCAAAGAGTTACAACAAAAGTGGAATAGTAGAAGAGAATTCTGCCAACTCCAAAACTCTAAATGAACAAACTTAGACTATCCATCAATTAGTATTAGTTTACCCCTATCAAAACTGATGTTCGCTCCCACACATGCCCACCCCCAAGATTTGATGAAGTACACTACCGATTCCCAAACATTTTCCAGGTACACTCTGGTATTGCGAAAGATCCTGCTATTACGAGTCAACCAGAGAGCCCACGCAACCGCCGGGACTAAAGATTGAGACACCTTTTCCCTTGGACTTCTGTGTTCCATCGACTTTAGCTTACAACCGGTTTCCCAAAGCCCGTGAAGAGATAGAGACTGTAGATTGAAATCCACCGCCACCTTCAGTAGATCCCATAGTTTCATGGCAACAGAACAAGTCACAAACAGGTGCTCCGGGGTCTCCACATCTGTCTCGTACATAGGACAAAGAGTGTCCGTCTGAAGAGACCACTTTGCTCTATATGTTTTGGTGAGAACTCTTTCTTGAAACATGAGCCAAACAAAGGCTTTCACTTTCAATGGAATTTTGGGACCCCAAATTTCACGCCACTTCATCGCCGTCGACTGCAAATGGGGATGATCTCTTCTTAACCAACTGTAACAACTTCGAACCGAGAACCCTTGACGTGGTTGTGGACTCCAAATTGCTTCATCCGGAAGATCATTAATTTCAGCAGTAGAGAGCTCCAATAGCATATCACCAAAGACTTCCTCCTCCTCCTCCGAAGCTCTATGGACAAATTGATAGACCAAATGCGGCCTGAACCTTGGCGCATACTGAAGTGGCCGACACGACCCAAGGGTGCCACAGATAGATTGAAAATACATTGGAAGTGGGAGCGAAGAGGACCATCACCGAGCAAATGATCGTGCCAGAATAAAACTGATCTTCCATCTCCCACCTTCCATCTTATAGCCGCTGAAAATTGATCTGTTACGGTGAGGATGTCACACCAAATCCTTGAGACCCTCGGAGCCACATGCGGAAATCGATGTGTCAACGAACCCCCGACTCGATACCGAGCCTCGACAATACGACGCCACATCAAAGAGCTGTTCTGGATCCATCTCCATTTCCACTTGAACAGAAAGGCTGTATTCATGTGTTCTAAGTTTAGAATGTCAGCCCCCCCATCCTTTCTACTGTTACAAATCCAGTCCCACTTGACAAGGTGGACTTTGTGCCTCTCCGTTCCCGACCCGTTCCAGAGAAAACATCACCGAATGCCTTCCAGTCTTTGAAGAACCCCTTTCGGGATTTTAAAAAGAGAGAGGTAAAATATAGAGAGGTTGGAGAGAATCGACTGAAGAAGAGTAATTCGAGAACCAAAGCTCAAGATCCTACACTGCCATCCTTCAAGTCTCCTTTCAAACCGTTGAACCAAAAGAGCCCAAGCCTCTGATTTGAACTTCCCCAAATGTAAAGGGAGCCCGAGATGCCGTGCCAGAAAAGAGTCCACAAGACACCCCGTGATACGTGCAAAGGCTGACAGGACTCCCCCACTCAAGTTAATGCCTAACATTGCACTTTTGTGAAAGTTAATGTGCAAACCAGACAGTAGCTCGAAACATTCACAAACAAATTTAACACCCCGGACGGATGTCTCCTCGGCAGCGCAGAGGATCACGGTGTCGTCTGCATACTGAACATGGGAAAGAGAAGGGCCCTCACGACATATGCTCAAACCCTTTACCCACCCTGATTCTTTTGCCATGCGCAACATCCGACTGAGAGCGTTAGTGACCACTGTGAACAATAACGGTTACAGCGAGTCTCCCTGTCTGAGCCCTTTGTTCAAATGAAAAGACCCACTAGGTTTCCCATTCACAAGAATGGACGCCTTGGCTGTCGAGATGCACTCTTTGATCAGTCTTAGTAAGGCGGGTTCAAAGCCGTGACAGGAGAGGAGATGTAGGAGGAAATCCCACTTAACATTGTCATAAGCCCTTGCAAAGTCCAGTTTAATCAGAATGCCTTGCCATTTATCTTTATGAGCTGCTGATAAACACTCTTGGACTACCATGAAGCCATCTTGAAGAAGTCTACCAGGGATGAAGGCCGATTGACTATCTTCCACCATGGAACTAATCACCAACTTTAGTCTGTTCGCGAGAACTTTTGCAATCATATTGTATGAGCTATTAATGAGGCTGATCGACCTAAAATCTCCAAGTTCCATCGCGCCATCTTTCTTTGGAATTAGAGCTATAAATGTAGCATTTAAAGCTCCAATCCCCTGCTCACCAGACCAGAAATCAGTAAACATTTCCAGGAGGTCTTCATGGGAAACCTGCCAAAATTCCTAAAAAAAACGAAGGTTAAAACCATCACGCCCCGGGGCCTTATCTACTTCAGCCCCAAAAATGGCAAAGTTCACTTCCTCCAAAGAAAAATTAGCTTCCAGAGCAGGCCACATATGATCAAGAACACGACCAAGCTCCTCGTCTCTCCAAGTAAGCTGCCGCCGACTGGGATTTCGAAAAGCTTGGCTGAAGAAGTGAACAAAGGACTGTTCAATTTGCTGAGGGTCTTTCATAATCGATCCATCAACCCTAATCGAGCCAATATGGTTTGTTCGCTTCCTTTGGTTTGCCACTTTGTGAAAGAACTTGGTGTTGTTGTCTCCTTCTTTAAGCCACAGTTTTGTATTCCAATTTACATCCCACAAATCTTTTAATTTTTTTAAAGTAGATAATTAACTAACAGATATATTCTTTTATTAAAAATAAAACACATACTCCAATTAGATAAATGCATTTTTTTTAAATATTTTTTATGATAGAATATATACTAAGAATCTAATATAATAAAATATATACTATTTAAACGATCTCTTATAATATATTATTAGCTTGACGACTATTAACATAACTAAAAAATGTACTGAATGGGTCAAGATCCAAAATTAAAAACTGTTTATCCAATTTCGTTTGCAATCTCATCTACATTGAGCAAGCAAAGAACAAAGTCCTGGCCTGTGGACTTCTTAGCCAACGACCTTTTTCTTTTAGGAGTGTAATTCCTTTTATTTATAAAGAAGTAGTAGGTTTACCACTTTCATTTAAAAATAAAAAATAAAAAACAAATAAATAAAAGGGTCCTGGCCAATGTCTTTCACACCTATGTTACAATAATTGAGGGCACTTCTTAGTGCAAAAAAAACCTTTCTTGAAAGTTGAAGCTCATTCTTCCAAATGGGCACACAACTTTTTTTTGTTTCTTTTTTTATTTTTAAAAAATGTCTCAGATATTCTCGTGTGCAGACCCGGGTACAATTACTTCCCTGAGAGTAGATAATAGAAATAAAATCACATAGAGAAAAAGAACCGGAAAAAATTGTTGGAAAAACATGAGGTTTGACTATTTCTTGATTAAAATGAGTTTAGGTTTCACTAATTATTTTTAATGGAAACTCATTGGATTGCGTTCCTCTCGTTGAGGAGATGAACGTAGTATATTTACATTCTCAAAATCATTTTTTAGTGAATGAAAAAATTGGATCCAAAGTTCTCTCAATAACATGATGAAAGAGGTTGGTGGTTGGGGTAGGGGTGGTAAACGAGCCGAGCAGCTCTGGCTTGGCTTTGGCTCGGCTCGATTAAAGCTCGTTCAAGCTCATTCGATTAAACAAATGAGCTGGGTTGAATACTTTTTAAAGTTTGGTTTGTAAACGAGCCAAGCCCGAGCATATACGAGATCGTTACGTAACATAAAAAGGGGAAAATAAAAGACCTGAGCCAAGCCCGAGCTTATGTCATTTTCACATATATAAGGTGTTACGATTTGTGAAAGATGACTTCTAAAATGCTAAACAAATTTTTTTTTTAGCTAAATGAGCCCGAGCAGAGCCTTAGTTTGATCTTTGGCTTAGCTTATTTAACAAACGAGCCGAGCCGAGCTTCAACCAAGCTTTTTCACCAGCCAAATGAACCGAGCTTGAACATGCAATCAAGCTCGGTTCCGAGCCGAGCCAAGCCTGATACTAAACGAGCAAGTGAACAGGTCAATGCTCGGCTCATTTGGCTCATTTATCACCCCTAATAGGGAGAGAAAAGGTTATAGTCCTATATCGGTTGTTGGAAAAAAGCATTGATAATTTATAAGATAGGCTCTTTGTACTTTAGTGATTTGATTTTGGTGGATACCCCAAGGTGGACCTTTCCATGCAAGGTGGTGCTACGCACCACCACGCGCGGCGGGCATGGGTGTCATGGGCATTTAAGAGGCGCACTTCGCATCGTCGGGCTAGGAGCTGGAGCCTTTTCTTTTTAGACTTTTTGTCAGATCAAATGGTGGAGATCATTTTGATGAGATGAAATCTGGACCGTCGATCGGATGAATCCTCAGATGCAATATGGGCTGTCGGATCAACGGTTGTGATTGGACTGTTGGATGTTTTAAGAGGGGGTAGGTGCCTTAGACTCTGTTTCAGTGGAAACTGAAATAGAGGAAAGGACTCCTCCAAGGACCTCTTCAACTAACATTCTCCTCTGTAATTACCATTCATTCTCTGCATTGTTAGATCATCCAATAATAAACTGCATAGGCATTCCAGTCTTTGAGAGTCCGCATTCGAGTTTCCATTGCATTCAAGTTAGAGAGAGTTCGAATTACACAAAAGTTTGTTGGTTCTCTAGTTTCAAGTGCTACTACAAGAGGATGATCCAACCGTTGTATCTTGGGAGACTGTCGCCAGACTCGTGAGTACCAGTGCGGGACGAACAAAGTCTTAAGGACATATAATCCAACTCTAGCCTCGTTCTTTATCATTCAACAGAATAGATTTACCACATCAGTACATTTCTATTTCGTTCTAACATTGCTTTGTATACTGTATTGCTAACAAAAATAAAATTATTTAAGCATGATAGATTTTAATGATAAAAAGAAATTAGAATGTTCAATTTTAATTGATCTTAAACATTTAAATTTACCATTTCTTCCATCGGATATGAGTAGCCCGATCTCTCAATCTAGACCCAACCAATCCAAACTGAGTTCAAGTTTGTTCAACTTCAAGTTTAGATTCATACTAAACTTGATCGCTCAACACCAACCCGAACAAATCCTAGTGTTTGGTTCAACGAAAAATAAACACTCATTTAGCTTATCATTTAAAATAAACACTTATTTCTTATTTTGTTGTTTGTTTTAAGTGTTTATTATAAATACTAATTGACGATAAGTACTTTTAGATAAGTAAACGATGTGACGCATATTTAAAAAATATTAGGTTTTTTGCATGTATACCATCCAAAAACACCTAATTTATTTTTATACCAATCCAAATAACATATATATTTTTATACCATTAATATAGAAATTATACATATTTACCATCCTTGTTAATTTCCATCCAAATTTTAATTAAAACCGTTATAGTCTTAGAAAAATGACCAAAGTACCATTTTTTTTATTTTGCATATTTTACCTTACCAAATACAATTTTTATAAAAAAATATTAATTTTAACATAAAAATGATAAATTTCATCTAAAATCTACAAACATAAAATTAAACATAAAAAATATTTATTAATAATGACATAATAATTATTAATACTTACATGAGTAGAAATAAAATAAAATTATTTTGTCAAAAACTAATCATATATATTATTTTGCCAAATGAAAGATTTTTAAAAAAATGTAGGTCTTGATTGGAAAAAAGGAAAAAAAAGGTAAGGTTGTCATGATTGATTTAGAAAGAACAAGAGATTAATTAGGTTATTATGTTTAAAATAATGTATTAATGTTATTTTTGTCATTTTTATTTCTTAGTTACAAACTAACTACAGTTAAGTTTAATTTTTGCTAAAAATGAAAAAAAGGAGCACATTTTTTCATTAAGAAAAATTCTAATGGTATAAAAATAAATATCTTATTTGTGATTGTATATAATATATTTTTCAATGGTATACATGCAAAAAACCCCAAAAACATTTTACTTATTGATTGTAGAAATACTATTTTACCCACAATCTTTCCATTTTATGAAAAGTGATAAACTAAATATCAATAAAATTTTATTTTTCTTATCGAATTAAACAATTTTTCATTTAAAATATCAACATTTATCCACCGAATCAAACGCTTCCACAAAAATGGGTCGACTTGATCCGATCCGATATGAACCCGACAATCAAACAGATCGGGTCCCGATCCACAAGAACTCGATCCAAACCTAATCCGTTGACAGGCCTAGGGAAGAAGCATGCATGAGATCAGTCACACATCAGATAGCTGTTAAAAGAGGAGGGGACCAAAATCACCATCCGATCCACCAGAACTCGATCCAAACCTAATCCGTTGACAGGCCTAGGGAAGAAGCATGCATGAGATCAGGCACACATCAGATAGCTGTTAAAAGAGGAGGGGACCAAAATCGCCATCCAATCCGGTGGACCCACCCCTCATGAGGGTCCACCACAAGAAATAAAATCCTATCTGGCCGTCCAATCAAAGGACGACTATTATTGGTGAAGATTGAGCCTGACCTCCTAACAGGCCACAAAGGTTTTTGGAAAAGGTCCATCATTGGGGGGTCCAGATTGTACGATCATCCAATCAGAGTGTTCTAGCAGGACAAGGTGAGGGAAACTTAAAAAAAATATATAAATGTTTTCAGTTCAGAATCTCATAATTTGATTCTCAAATACTATTGGTGACATCACACTGCTACAACAAATCTTTTCAAATGTTCAAAACAAATAATTACGATAGAATGTTTGATTGACTGGATTTTTCTAAAAAATTCATTTTTAGGTTTTGATTTACGCATGAAAATAATAATGAGTTTAATTTAAATATAAAAAATATCTATACTATTATACGATATATTTATAAAACTTATTTATCGACCCTTATTTTAATATAATTATAAAAATAGAGTAATTTTTTATAAACATTTAACGAATACAAATAAATAAAACCTATATGTAAAATTAAAAACTGAATTAAAAAACATAAATCAATTATAACAAAAAAAATTTAATTATAAAATTAAAATGATTATATAAATGGTGCGTAAATAAATAAAAAAGGAGGTTATTTATTTTAAAAGAACTATTAATAGTAATTTAATTAATTTGTAAAAGATAGAATAGTCATCTAATTTAAAAACCCGAATAGAATTCAAGATTACCATGAAAAGCTAAGGGTGAAAATTTAATTACATCTTATTTTTCTACTTGACTTATTCTAAATCCAGTGAAATTTATAATTAATTATCACTAACCAACTACTGGATTTTACACATTTTACAATGACACCAACCAAACAAACCCTAAACATAAAATAATATAATTATAACGAGTTTCTGGTCATTGACAAAATAATACAGTTGCAACAACATGCACATCAATAATTCAAAAGATTGGTACTTTGCAATAAAGAAAAGAATAATGTTAATCACAAACATAACCCAGTCTGCAACAGTTCATACGTTTTTATTTTTAAAAAATAATAATACAACCAATCTGATGGGACATATACCTTCATAATAAAAAATATATACTCGAAAGAATTATACAAATCCATTTATAGTAAATATAAAAAATTTATAACAAAACAATCAAAGTATATAGGATAGTGGACAGGGTTATAAACAAAACTGTATAACATGCTTGATATATTAGTACACTATAACTGTTACAATGCTATTTGTTATACAAGGATAGATAACAATAATATGATAGTTTTTTTGTTTGTTGCTACAATAGCAGCATAACAATGACAATAACAAAAACCATAACAATAATAATAATAACTGAAAACAACTTCCCCTCAAATCTCAATTAACATCAAGAAACCAAAAGAAAAGGATCATTGAACACCAGGCCAAGACACTAAATTTTACATGTTAAATAACATGTCTTGAAAAGAAGAAGAAACACTTACAGCTGAAGGTGACCATGTGAAACAAAATGGATAGATTTCAGAACAGACATTTGGATACATCTACATATTATCAATGTAGGAAACTGGAAATTTTTGGCTTCCACCAGTTTAAGACAACAGAAAAGACAATAGATAATGGATCTCAACTAATATAAAACAATGAAAAAGGCATCAACAGTGAAACACAAAATACTATTCATTCCAGTTCAAAATTGGCTTGTGATATTGGTTTCATCTGAAGTGAGATATGATTATGACCTTCATAAATCATGCTCTCATTGCTCAGAAAATGAAATCATTAAAAAGGGAAGGTGCCTTTATGTAGCACCTTACATGCTAGGCAATATCGAAAAAAACTGAGAGATGAATTTCCCAGGGACGAGCTCTGATTTCATTTGATTCTCCCTGTATTTTCTGAACATGTATATAATATGCCTGAAAACGTTGATGGAGCATTAAGCACATCGATTCCTAGGTACCAAAAACCATGACAGAATAACTCGATTGCCATTCAATGAAGTTGTGGGGTGATGCGTCTGGAAGCCTCCAGGCTGTTAATCACAACAAATTTGAGTTAAATTTCTTAAGGGACAGAAGATGCACTTTGTATGATTAAATGTGTCCCAAATGGGAATTATAATTTCATGTTTATTTTTTTTGTGGAAAGAATTATAATTTCATGTTGGGCATGACATTTATTTCATTAGCTCTTTCGACTTTCAATATGACAGTTTCAGAATGAAAGCATCAGCAATGCATAATACACATTTCGTGATGGACCCTCATTTAAAACTTTTATCACACCCTGTACAATACTACAATTGCCACGTGTTCTATATTGAGTGGTCTATAACATGCAATTTGTAATTGACAAAAACACGCCCAACCTGAAGCAGCTTTTGTTCATCAAAAGGCATACCTGTGAATGAACAAGATGACAAGCACATCAAATTTTGGTGCCAGTGGAGCATAAATATTTAAGTAGATACTCATTGGATGAACATGTCTCTGCAAGATCCTGATGCAACCTGGTAATAGCCTTCTGCAAGGACCTGAGAGCTGGAAGCAGACCTCTTGAGTTCTGCTTGATAAAATTACCATGAGCTTTGCAGAGCTCCTGCAACAAATATATAACCAATGAGCAACATTTAATTGGACATCACACGGATGTGGTTATCACCAGTGGATGAAGATCTTAAATTTTGAGAAAGGTTAAGACTTGTTGCACCCACCTGACACCACTGAAGGAGGAACTCCAGATGTGGACAGTTTTCCAAAAGATCAGAAAATACCTCAATTAATCTCTGTAAATATCTTACAGGTATAGATGCTGCCACAGCAGGTATATCTAACAGCTTAACTGAAAGAATGCATTTCTTAATAAGAGATTCTTCATTAAGTCGAAGGCTTAATAGCAATGCTCGCTGAAGCTGGGCATTCTTGAGAGCTTCATCGACGGCCTGAACAACAGCAGTTTTTAATGAATGTTTAGGAATGACATTGCATCACATGGAACACCATCACTATATTATTTGTTGCATAGGTAGGAATGTTTCTTAAAGGCTTAATCTAAACATAGAAGTTCAAATGCAGGTGACAAGGAGCACACGGGCACAACAAAGGGTAATATAAAATATGCCCGCAATCAAGGAATAATGCAAAATAGCAAAAAGGAATTTAGGATGCACACATCATAAAATACAAGATTTCTCATCTTTTCTATTATTTATTGGCAAATTCTACACCACCTGCGATATAGATGAACACTAAAATCCCTGATTTTTAGTCTATGAAACTCCAGGGCCATTACTTTCCACAGTGTAGTTCCAAACCAAACAGCCTTCAGAACATCAATGATAAGAAAAATGGAGAAAGAAATTAATTTCATGAAACCAAATTAACAATATGTCACTCTGTCCTGGAAGAGTTCTAAAGGGGAAAAATGAAAAAGAAAACATTATGAAAAGAAATTATACAATATTTACATTGCCTATAACATATCAAATATAAGATCCCAGAGATAATATGTGCCCCTAAAATTTTATTAATTGAACAAAACAGAAACCATTCTGTGAACAAAGATGTGGTTCTTAAAAGTTGTTTCAAGACAAGGGTAACTTTTAAAAAACACTTGGTCAGTTCTCCTAGTAAAAAAGAAATCTACCTATGTTGTGTGTTTTTTACAATCTTTACAGGGTATTCAGTCAGTTCTCCTAGTAAAAAAGAAATCTACCTGACTATATTATTTGATCCACTTTTAAATATAATTAAATGATAAAATCACATTAAATTAATCAAGATCATGAGAATCGGGTACTCATTCTGGAGTTCCAATTTTAATCTAATCCAATGATCCAACAATTATGGTGAAGGTGGACGGTGAAGGTGACGGCGAGGTTGGAGGACGAGCTAGTAGACCTGTCCATTCCCCATGAAAGGGTGGGGTTCTGCTGGGGTTTCGGGTGGGGACAGCTGGCAGGTGGTCCATAGGAAGCGAAAGTGGTCTCCGGGCAGCAGTAGGGATCTCGAAAGGAGGGAACGGAAATTCCTCATGTCTGTTCGCTGTTTTTGCTGCCTGAGGTCTGGTCATTTCGCTAGGGACTGCAGAGAGCCCGCCAAATGCCGGTGGTGCAGCAAGGGGGGTCACCGGAGTGGCAGGTGCTCGGCTGGTCAGGTGGCGCCAGAGAGGGAGAGGAGGCAGAAGAAGTCAGACGATCAGGTGGCGACAGAGAGGGAGAGGAGCCAGTGCCAAGGAGTAGCCCCTGCCCCTGGAAATCCGGATTCAGCGGAAGTGGAGATCCCTTGGTCACCACTTCTGGCGACAAGGGAGGAGGCTTTCAGCAGGAGCATCCTTCTAATGTGGACAGGAAGGCCGGTCGGAGGTTATGGGAGCTCTCAGAGATAAATGAGAAGAAATAAATGGAATAATTTTGTATTATGTAATGGAGGCCGAAAGGTCCCTTATATAGTTACAAGATGTACAAACCCTAAAACAGAAAAACACCAAAATACCCATGACAAAAATTCGACCAACCCCCGGGCCTCCGGGAATAGGCCCAACAACAGGCCTATCCAATAACTCCAATAAATGGAGGTTGCTTCCGCCATTTGAATGGTGGGTTTTGGGGCCTATGGTGGCCTTGGCTCGCTTTCCTAGCATTTCGGTTTGGGAGGTTCTGCTACAAGAATCCTCGCAAACTCGTGAGGGGAAGATCCTGCTCAGGCCTTGCGACTAGGAGCTGGTAGAGTGGATGGGAAGGCACAAAAGGTGGTAGTCCAGATAAGGGGGCTTCCCCTTCTGTGGAGGGTTGAAGGAGTTATTCGAAAGGTGGTTGGGTCTTTTGGCCACCTGGAGGTTTGGGAAGACTACATGGCCGGAGAGTTCTTTCCGGTGATCGTGGCCTCGGTTTGGTGTGATGTAGGTGCAGCGATTCCATCGGAGGAGGTAGTGAATCTGGATGGTTGGAAGGTGGTTCAGGGGGACCCTCCGGTTACCTTTGCGGCAGCTGTGGCAGGGGGTGGTGGCCGAAGGGGTCCTGCGGCGGAGGAGGCGAAGGTTCCACCTGTGGTGTTGTGCTGGTCCTCAGTGGAGGGAGCTGCTCAGAGTCGACGCCTGAAAGGAAAGGCTTCGATCACCGGCGTGTTCCCTGCGTTTGGGCCTGTGGAGATCGGCAAAGCCAGTGCTCTCGGTACGGAGACTGTACGGGGGCAGGCAAGGCATCAGTAAAGGTAGGCACAGCCTCTGTGGGAGCGTATCAACAAAGATCTGTACCTGGGGTTCTGGGACTCGCGCCGAAAGCTGGTCCACTGCAGTGTCAACGTGGCGGACGGTGGATGGCGGACGAGGATGCCCGCAGGCCCGAGGAGTCTGATCAGTCTCTTCAGAGTACAGCAGAGAAGGTCAGAGGATTTGATGGGGGGCATGGTGAGGAGGTTCAAAGGGAAAAAGGTGTTATTGACGTGGAGGTTCAAAAAAAAGGTGTTATTGGCGTGGTTCAACAGCTGGAGGTGGCACATGGAGGTTCTTGTCACATGCCAGTCGCTCAGATAGGTGAGATAAATATGGATTGTGGCGGATCCCCTAAAGCCCAGCAGATCCGACTGAATCCGGATGGGCCCTCCTCTTTGGACCACCGGGCCATCAGCCCATCTTACTATGGGTCCCCTTCGGATTCGGGCTGGTCTGGGTCGAGTGGGCCTCCTGACCCTGGACCCGAACCAGATAGATGGAGTGGTGGGTCGTGGAGTAACTACATCGATGTCGAGGGGCGTGTGGTTTGGAGGTGGTCTCCTTACCCCGTAAGGGCTGGTTCTTTAAGCTCTATTTCTTCGGCAAATATTTTTCCAAGTAGGGTGAGGGCTTCCCTACCGGATCATGACTTTCGAGAGTTGCATCCATCTGAGATGGGAGACTCTCCTGTTCGGCCTATTATTAGATCGATCATTGTTGGTCTCTCGACCCCATCTGTGGCGCAACAAATAGGAAGGAGGTCCCCTTGTCTCTGGAGGAGGACGTGATGTGCTTGGAGGCCAGGTCAGGTGGAGGCTCACTACAGGGCTCGGGTGGAGTGGTGGATCGTGGAGGTTTGCGGAGTCCTTCCCCTTCAGCCTCAGCCGGAAGAGCTACGGAGGCAAGCCGCGTTGAAGTCCAGCCTCAGGGCTGTGGGGTGCGGGTTGGTCGTTCTCTAGCTGGTGAGTTCTCAGGACCGCCGGGTTGCGATAAAGCCACGGTGATGGGGATGGATGATCCGGTTTTCGGGCAACGGAGAAGGATGAAAGATTTTGTCTCAGAAGGGCAGTATGTTTCAGCTCGCGGAGGGGAGGACGGGGGAGTATAGGTTTTGTGCTGGTTGATCTATATTTTTGGTAGTCAGGGGCTGGGGATCTTATAGTTTGTTAATGTTGAATATCCTGATATGGAATGTTGGGGGTCTGAACGATCCGCGGAAGAAAGCTGCGGTAAAGGATCACATCTTCGTAAACAAGGTCTCTGTATACTGTGTTCAAGAGACCAAGAAAGAGTCCATATCCCAAGCGGATATTAGGGCTATCGGTGGGGGTGTGCTGTCTGGCTTTGCATTCAAGCCTTCTGTGGGAGCATCAGGAGGTATTCTTATTGGTTGGAATGAAAGTCTATGGAAGGTGGTAGATACAATGATCGGGGAGTTTTCGATCTCAGTGGTTCTGGAGGACCGAGTATCCCAGTGGCAGTGGTTATGCTCGTCGGTGTATGGCCCTTGTGACGATTCTTCTCGGGAATCCCTTTGGGCGGAACTTAGCAGTGTCCAGGAGGGATCGGGGCTGCCATGGTGCGTGGTCGGCGACTTCAATACTACCCGCTTTGTGGAAGACAGAAATCAGCCCGGTTCGATTATGCATCATATGGAAATGTTCTCAAACAAGAATTTCACCTGGAGTAATCTAAGAGAAGATCCAGCATTGGCAAAACTAGAAAGGGTGCTGATAGATCCAGATTGGGAGGACGCCTTCCCTTTGTGTAGCCTGCGGGGTCTGCCACGGGTTTTCTCCGATCACTCTCCCCTTATCCTTTCAGGGGGTGAGTCTGGGAGATCATCTACTCCGTTTTGTTTCGAGAATTGGTGGCTACAACTTCCTAACTTTCGGGGAAGAGTGTCGGAATCGTGGGGAAGAGATGCCGGAGTCCTTTCCGGGGCATCCAAGCTGGCTTTCAAGATCAAGCGTTTGAAGCTCTCGTTGAAAAGGTGGGCGAGATCGGCTTCTCGGATGCGCGGGGCTAGGAAATCCGAAGTCTCCATTCAGATTGGTAATTTCGATGTCCGGGAGGAGGCGGGTCTTCTCTCGGAGGAAGACAGAGAGCATTGGGGTCGTCTCAAGGAGGAATGGCAGCAGATCGTCCGCATGGAAGAGATCGAGTGGAGACAGAAATCAAGGGCAGTATGGTTAAAAGAAGGAGACAATAACTCAAAATTCTTCCACAAGATCACCAATCAAAGAAGACGTACCAACAAGATTGATAAGCTCTGGGTAGGTAATATCCAGATTGAAGATGCAACAGAGATTCAGGAGGCTCTCGTCAGCCATTTCACGAGTGCTTTCCAATGGAGAAGTGGCTGGCACCCGTCATGGTTCGATGAGGATTTAGGCCGTATCCCAAACCATCTGTTATAAAGTCTCCAGGAAGAGTTCAAAGAGGAAGAGGTTAAAGCTGCAATCTTCGGTGCAGAAACGGACAAGGCCCCCGGCCTTGACGGATTTGATCTAAGGTTCTATCAGGAATTCTGGGAACTCCTACGATCTGATGTGATGGAGATGTTCAACAAGTTCTATTACTCCTCTAGAGGGATAGGGCACATCAACTCCACTTTTTTTACCCTGATCCCTAAGGAGGAGGGTTCTATCGAAATTGCAGACTTCATACCAATTTCTCTAGTAAATAGGTGTTATAAAATAATATCGAAAGTCCTAGCTAATCACCTGAAGGCGGTTGTAGGCTTCCTCGTTGATGAATCTCAGCATGCTTTCATACCAGGCTGGCTTCTACAAGATGGGTTCATGTCGGCGCAGGAGTGCATTACAGCAGTGCATCGAGACAGAAGGGAGGGTGTAGTTATTAAATTGGACTTTGCCAAAGCCTTTGACAATGTGTGCTGTGATTTTCTGTAGCACCTTCTTTGCTGCCATGGCTTCAAGCCTAACTGGATACGTATGATTTCGGCTTGTATTTTGACGGCAAAAGGATCGGTTTTGGTTAATGGACTCCCGTGCAGGTTTTTCCACTTTCAAAAGGGTCTCCGCCAAGGAGACCCCCTTTCTCCGCTTCTTTTTGTTATAGTTACGAATGTATTTAGCCGAATGATGGAAATGGCAGCCTCAGATGGTTGGGTGTCTGGTTTACAATGTGTGGTTGGGGGAATGAAGGTCTCTCACGTCCAATATGCGGATGATACACTCATACTGAGCGAGGCGTCTGAGTTATCAGTTCGGGGCATTAGATTTGTGTGCCGATGCTTCGAGCTTCTCTCGGCGCTGAAGATCAACTTCCATAAAAGTTCTATGCTAGGGATTAATGTCGAAGACTCGCTCTTGGAGTTTTTGGCAGGTTTATTTCATTGTGAGGTGCAGAAGTTCCCATCTAGGCTTTTAGGCCTTCCTCTTCATCCTGGTAGGCTTACTAAGGTGGATTGGGTTCCACTAATCGAACGGTTTGAAAAGCGTCTGGAGGGGTGGTCGGGTCGTTTTCTCAGTCTTGGTGGGAGGCTAGTCCTTCTACAGGCGGTGCTATCAAATTTACCTATCTTCTTCCTCTCTCTCTTCAAGTTGCCAGTAGGCGTTCGCAACCAGTTGGAGATCATCCGCGGGAGATTCCTTTGGAACGGTGCGAAGGAGGTCCGGAATAGAGTACACTTGGTCAGGTGGGATTTAGTATGTAGCAGAAAGAAGGCAAGAGGTGCGGGCATTTTAAATATTGGTGACATGAATTCTGCACTAATGTTGAAATCGTTATGGCGTTGGCTTCTTCATCCAGATCTCCAATGGTGCTGGATTGTGAGAGAAAGGTATTCTTGTGATGACTCTATGGCAAACAGATTTCCAAGAGATTCCGTGTTATTGTTGGGGATTTGGAAGGGCATAGTGGGTGTCTTGGCCCTTTTGTGCAGGCAATCAGGTGGTCTTTGGGTTCGGGCTCGAGGATTAATTTTTGGAAGGACTTGTGGATCGGGGAGTCACCCCTCTATCTACGCTTCCCCCTGATATTCCAGATTTCAGTAGCTCAAGATGGAGTTGCCTCCCAGTTCTGGTCTGCTCGAGGAACATCAGGGTTCTGGGAGGTACGCGTTAGACGAAACTTGAAGGACGAGGAAGTAGAAAGCTACCTGTCAATCTTGGAGTTACTTCAAGAGGTCTCGGTGGATGGTCAGAAGAGAGATGAGATTATATGGTGTCCTAAACCGGTTGATGGCTATTCGATTCGTGGTGGCTATTGTTGGTTGCGGAGGAATATGGCAGCTACCACCTCTACAGCATCTAAGTACAAGGAAGTGTGGGGCTGCCACATTCCATTGAAGGTGAAAGCCTTTATGTGGACCATGTATCTTGGCAAGGCCCTAACAAAGGTGTGCCTAGCTCACTGGTATAGGGAATTGGATGTCAGGTGTGTCTTGTGCACGAACGGAGAAGAATCAGCAGAGCACTTGTTCGTTAGGTGTCCAGTGGCGAGGATTATTTGGGACCGGTTGGAAGAGGCATATGGGATGACCGCTAGCTTTTCTACAATTGAAGACTTGTGGGCGTCTGGCAAGGCGTTGAGGTGCGCGGGTGATCGGGGCACCAAAGCTAAGGTTTCTCAAATTCTCATTCCGGCTGTTTTATGGGCAATTTGGCGCATGAGGAACAATGTCATCTTTAAGGGAGTTAGACCGTACGCTGATAATGCGTGGGAGGAGGCGATTGGGTACATTAAGGACTGGGAGCGCCACTGTGTCGGGGCGACTTCGATTCAGCTTGTGGGGAGCCAGTTAGTTATCATAGAATAGGATGTGTTTAGGGTCCTTTTATGTAGAGCTCTCTTCTACTAAGGACCTCTTTCTTCTCTCTTATGCTTTATGTTTTTGTAATCCCATTTGGGCTCTCTTCTTCATATCTAATACGAAGGTGATGACCTAACGTTTTACTCAAAAAAAAAAACACTTGGCACTCACTAGAAAATCAAATCTTTCACAAACAAAAACAATTTCAGAAGAAAATAAACTTTAGCAATCTCTCATGTTTGCAAGGTTATTTAGTATGACGAAAAGACAGGTTGACAGGTAAAGTGACTCTCATCTGATAACAGAGCACATATACACATCATGACTATAATGGACGAGAATCGAGAAAATCCAAGAAAATAGAGATAATTAAAAAAGCTACATATGTTTAGTCATACTTGAAAAGATGCACAGTGAACATGCATGATAATAAAAATTCGACAAGAATTACCTCAGGTGTAACATCTATGTCAAGATCCGTAGGATCAAAGATAAAGGAATCATCAATCGAATATATCAACACACCCTCAGTTGTTGCAGCTGCCCAACATCTTCCAGTGGGTGCAATTCTCAAGCATTTCGTGCGAATAACAGGTCGCCCTCGGTTAGGCATTGCTCCTGGTAAATCATACCCCAAGTCCCCCCTTCTCTGTCCATCGACACCTTCTTCTATATCACTATCCTCATCATTAATTAAATCAATAGGGCCCGCATCAGTCATTTTCTTAGAATTCAGGAAATCAAGAACCCCATCCAAAGAAAGATTGTGGGTTATTTGAAACCTACGCAACAGTACCTGGTAAGGTAAGAAGAAATAAGTCCACTATACAGATCAAGTGTTCAGCATGACAATAATTTTGATGCATGTAAATTCCAAGGCAATAAATATATTAATACTGATGAGAAAATGAACTAGGTGAAAATGAAAGTGATTACTTCATGTGTTCCTATATTTAGAAATATATGATGCAGTTTTTTTTTAAAAAATAAAATAAAATTGACTGCAAAAAGAAAGGCCAGAGAAATCTGAGATCAAGATGGAATGTATTGAAATTAGGGGTTAATATGCTGCATCATAAAGCATCTCAACTGACCTGATCTGCAACATCGTACATGCAAATGTACTTGCTACTCCCTCCTGCTAATATGTAGCTTCCATCTGCAGAGTAGCACAGCGTTGTGAAACACTTTCCTGAACTTTTATTAGCAGCGGTTCTTCGATCTGTCATGAGACGTCCACCAGCAACGTCCCTACGACCCTCAATCGTATACATCAAAACACCATCTAGAGGATCCCAAAAGTGAATCTGACCATCTAATGTGCTGCAGGCTAATTGCTTTCCATCCGGACGATAAACCACAGTAAGAACATCATGGGAGTGTGGAAAAGTTTCAACTGCGCCTTTGCCTTCAAAAACGTCCCACAACTTGATAGTTTTGTCCCACGATGATGAAGCCAAAATAGCCTACAGATTAGGAAAACAAATTGAGCTTTCCTAACAAGTCAAATGTTGACTAAATGGTTGCTTCCAACATCATTAAGTAACTTTAATTTTAACTATGTGCCAGCATTCTGTTTTCTTTTAAATTCATACATTTTTCCTACTCATGTCATCAACTGTAAAAAAAAATAGGAAATTTGAATAAAAAGAATTATTTTGCTATTTAAAAAGGCCAAGCCAGGTTTCTCAGTAAAATTGTAACCATACATTATACTGTCATAAATAGTTCCCAACAAATCCATTGTTCACAAGTAACAAATTAATATGATGCAACTTACATTAGTAGGTGAAAACATCAATCCGTGAACAGGTCCCTCATGACCACTAAGAACATCCAACAGACGACCAGTCTTCATGGACCAAACAAATATCTGAAACAATATATTAAGATATTAGCATGAAAATGACCAAGACACAGAGAAAGTATCTCTCATGTTTTAGAGTGATGTGTACCTCAAATGAATCAAGGGTACCAGCACAGATCACTTCACCACTCTGGTCCGATGCCAAGGAAACAAACTGCCTAGAAGAAGGGGTTGTAAACGTCCTAAAGTTCCGATAACGAAACAAGTCCCAAGCACGGACAGTCCCATCTAGAGAGGCGCTCAATAAAGAATGATTACCAGCCATAAAATGGACTGCGGTAACAGCGTTAGTGTGCTCAGAAAATGTTACAAAACAAGATCCAGACGAAACAGTCCACACCTGCCAGAAATACGTATTGAATTGTTGCACAAGCCAGATAAATGAAATAAGGTGAAGTAACATGACTAGGAAACAAAACCAGTATGTAATATTGAAATAGCCTAACTTGCAAAATTGGCTACATATAGATGTGGTCAAGAAACTCAAGATATATACATAATCCAAATAGGCAAATAAAATCTTGTATGATGGACAGACTAGGGCCTCACCCCTCCAATTAGGTTCTTTAATAAAACATTCTCCTTCATCTCATTTCATGTTTTTGTTTAGCCCAATTTCTCTCACGTATAGTAGTTTAAATGAAAGTATTAAAGGTCAAGAGTGTAAACATGAGATCTTACAAATTAAAAGGCAAGGTAAACAACGATGGGAATTGTAAGAAAGCTTAGAAGAAGTTGTTTGAATATAATGCGTGGATTGGAACTTGAAGACCGGCAATAAGCAATGCTCACCAATTCCTCCATGCAATTTAAAATGCACTTGGGGTTTTCTTGAATGTTCCCACAGTATTTCCAAATGGACTCCCAAAATCTATGCAAAAACCCTCAGTCCCTCACATGGAATCCAAATAGAAATTCCATAAATTCCCTGTTTGTTTGCCGATTCCATTAAATCCCCAACAAAATTCACCAATCCTAAAATTTGCTAAACATAAACTCTAAGCAATCAAGCTACAAAACAAAAAATAAATAAAAATCACACCTTGATCTTGTTATCATCAGCTCCTGTGGCCAACATCTGTGAGTCAGGTGAGTATGCAATGCTATTCACATCAAAGTAATGTCCCTGCTGCTTCAAAACATAACTCTCCGACCGCCACTCCCACACAAGGAGCTGCCCGAGCTTCGCGCATCCGAAAGTCAACCAATTCCCAAGCCCATTAAAGACTGCCGTCGTGATCTTCTCCTTCGATATCGAAAGCAAGTGAATGCAAACAAAATCGGGCATCTGATAAAGCCCAAAGACCCCATTTGAAAACCCAACCACGACCATATCGAGCCCACGATGGTAATCACATGCAGTCAGTTTTGCAGATGGCTGCATGAAAAAATCCTTCTTTAAAAGCTCCCACTTCCCCAAATGCAATAACTCCTCTTCACCACCCCTTTCAGACCCATCAAGTTCCTTCCTCTTCTTGCCACCACTGATTATGAGGCCTCCTTCTTTGCTCTCTGGCGTACCTGGTGAAGGCGGGTCATCGAATTTATCGACATCGCCAATGCTGTAATTCCACGTAAATATCGCCCCATCACGAGAGATTGTATAAACCCTAACAACCCTATTAGATTTCTTCTCTGTACAGAAGAAGGCGCCGACGAGGGTCTCCCGGTGCCCCAAGAAGAGGAAAGGCTTCACCTTTTTCTCCGGACCGTCCGATCGCCTGACACGGAATATCCTGGCCGTCAAATCCTTGGACCCCGCGAGCACGTAACCCGAGTCGGGGCTCCAATCGATCGCCGTGACCGCCCCGCCGCAGCCGGCGTAGGTCTTCAAGAGCTCGAACGGGAAAAGCTCCCTCTTGAACCCGGGGCACCGCCACACCTGGAGGAGCCTCCCGACACCGACGGCGATGAGGGCCCCGTCCGGACTGAACCGGACGGCGGAGACGGGCTCCTTGAAAGTGATCCGGTGGAGGACGGCGCGGCGGCGGAGGTTAGCAAGGAGGGCGCGGCCGGTTTCATCGACGGAGAGGAGGAGGTCGCCGGAGGGGGAGGCAGCGATGCGGGAGACGTTGTTGGGGCTCTCGAAGGGGAGGGTGAGGGTCTGGGACTTAGAGAGGTCGGTGACGGAGATGCGGTTGCCGACGGGGGAGATGAGTTGGGTGTCGTCGGTGATGACGACGTTCCCGCCCCTGTAGGGGGCGCCGAGGAGGTTCTGGAAGCGGTAATTCATGGCGGATTTTTTTTTAGGGTTTCGAAAAGCTTAAACCCTAAAAACCCTAATTTGTAATCGAAAAGTGGGGCGTACGCGTTTAATGGGCCGCATTTGAGGATTCCGACCCGTTTAGTGGTTGTCGACTATTGAACTGGACTGACAATTTCAATTTTTTTGGACTGGGGGATCTTTTTGTAAAATTTGCATAAACCCTTCCACACAGAGAGAGGGAGAGAGAGAGATCTGCAGATGAGAGACAGTGATGGCTGCTTCAACATCCTCCATGAGAGTGATCGGAGCCGTAATACACAGAGCATCACATGGGTTTCACTTGTCTTCCCCTCTCAAGCCCTCAAACGCCTCTCTTGTTCTCCATAGTGAGCTCTTCTCACTTTAGTTTTTTTTTTTTTTTTTGTTGCTATGTGTTGTGTTTTGAATGGTTTGAATTTTCAGGGATTGGGTTCTTTGAGAGGGGTTTCTCTTCCCCCAATTCAATGGGGATGATGGGTTCTGCTGAAAGGGTGAGGAGGATTTGGACCACTCACACAGTTTGTATGGGTAGGCGTTCTAGCAAGATTGCTACAAGAAAGGTTGGATTTAAAAAAAAAAAATTCTTAGTTTCATTGTTTTATCGTGTGGGTTTTCTTTTTTTGTGAATCAAAATGTGGGAGAGTCTAGTTTTTGGATTGTTATGTCGTTGTTGTGGATAAGAATTCAATTGTGTTCCTTGTTACCTAATGTTTATAGTTTCAAAGTGCTCTGCACTTTTCTGAATGTTCGCAAAGTTTGGCGATTGAGTGCATCCCATACTCATCAGCCGAACAAATCTGTTTGCCTATTTGTGAGAAACTTTAGTTCAGATGATTTATCACATTTATTTGTTATTTTAGCTTTGATATCCAATGTAACTGATTTTGGTGTATTTCTCATACTAAATATCAGATCCCGAATCATTTATATATAAACACTAATTGCTTGAACGGAAGTCTTCCCGAATATTTGGCGCAAACAAGCTTTTTGACAATGTTGATATTCTGAAATATCGATTAATTCGTGTACTAAATGCACACTTTTCATTGAGAGTTTAATTCATGTTTAAATCATGTCATTAGCTATGTCTTATTTATAATTCATGTTTTAAATGAATTAAATATGTATTAAATGCATGATATATATTTTATTTGTACAATAGAATAAAAACCGAGAACAGACAAAAAATGCTTGACTAGGCTTTGCTCTGCCAAATTTTAGTGCCTACTTTTGATGATCTTATGTAAATTTAAATACTATAACTCAAAAGTCTTCGTAAATTTTGCATGTTATAACATCACAGGGAGATAATAGATTTGATTTAATAGTGATGATTTTGTGTGCCATCAGTAATTTATTTTATTTCATTTTAATTTTATTGGAAATTTCCTGAACTTGACCTGAAATATACTGAATTGCAAATTTCTGTCCCTTGCTGTGAAAGTTCAAATTGTCTGAAGTTCACAATGTTTTGACATTCAAACCTAAATATATTCCTATTCAGAAGCTTGGATCATCATGTTCTTGTTTGTTAAAGTGGAGTGGTTTCACCAGCTCCCCTTTAGATGTCTAGGATGCTTGACTATGAAGCAAGACTTCTGTTTACTTGGAAGTTGAAGGGATTTTATTTGGCATTCTTCTTTATTTGAATTCTCTTTGGTGCCATGAATACAGAATGCTCAAGATGCAAAGAAGGCTAAACGATATGGAAGAATAGGGAAGGAGATTGTTTCTGCGTAAGTTGTTTCTCGAGACACCTTGTTTATACCAAGGTGATAGATTAAAATTTTCCTCCATGTTCTATAAAATCATCATATATGTCTGTTTCAATTGAAGTGAGAGAAATTACCGAGATTCGTGCTTTCAATCCTTTGTTTGCACAATGGAGAGGCTCTACACAGATAACTCCACTCAAACATCTCTTTTTCATTTGTACTGCGCTCAGAAAACAGTTTGGTTTTGTGGAGTGGTTAAATTTCAGTTTGACATAGTGCAATTCAAATCTGGGAGATGTGTGCAATTCAAATATCAGAGCTGTCATCAGGAAGGATATGGTACCCCATGTAATATTTTATTCTCCTGCCTATGTTTACTTAAAACCTGATCACTAATGTTAAACTTTGAAACACAAAATGGATTTTGACTTCATCTATTAGTTATAAGCACAAGTATAATTAGGTGTCTGATTTGACAAAATCTCGGTTCCTTTTTTTTTTTTTCTTTGAGGAAATGGTAGGCTTTCACACCATATTATTAATAGGAGAATGGAAACCTAAAGCAGGGAAACAAAAAACAATATCCATGTGCCACGGCACGCTATTACATCTTGTTATAGAGGAGATCTCTGATGATGATGTCCCAAAACACACACCGCCAATCAGGAAACAACAAAGGAACCACCCAAAAAACTCAAGGACCTCGCCCCCACACACGCTCTGCCCCAATCCAGGTCGAACCGAACGCCGACTCCCATATATTCTCAGTGTAGGGAGTACTTCCCCTAAACACCGTGTGGTTCCTCATAAAACCAAATAGATCAAACCACAACAGGGATAAAAAGTTGCAAAACCTTGGCCTTAATGATGTGATCCCCAGCCCCGCGAAGCCTCCTACCTGCCTCCCATACCTACTCCAGAGAGGATAAGGAATCACGTAATCCTGACACCGAGCTCATCCAACCCCAAACTACCCTGGCCATCAGGCATGAAATGAATAAATGCGCGACTGTCTCCTCCGCCAACCCACATAATACGTAGGATTTGTCCAAACCTGGGTCCCAACATGCTATGAAACTCCTAGTGAGGATCTTCTGCTGGTACATGAGCCAGAGGAACCCGTGACCGTCTCTTCTGCTGCTGAGACAAAATCTCAGTTACTTGTTAGGTGTTCTTTTTTTGCTATGACTATTCACAAGTGACGATATCCAAGTGATGTGGTGCTAGCAAAGTCATGCCAAAATATCCTTATAATCTCATTCTCAATTAACCAAATAGCCCAAAAGCCACGCGCATGTGTGGGATTTTGGGCCAAACCCACCACGAATGCTTTTTTAGACTAATTAGTCTTTATGTTTTGGCCCCAAGGGGCACACCTATTTTGTGGAGGAGGGAGGACTTACCATGTGATGGGTTTGCCCCAAAAGCCCACACACTGGCGCGTCTGGCCTGGCCTGACCTGATCCAGATGGGATCGGATCGCATGCATGGTAATAATTTTTGTTCGGGCAACTTTTTATTAATATGATGCTCCAATCTTCTCTATAAAAAATTTAACCAAATAGCCCATTCAGTGATCCAGTCCCTTAAATCTGCTTGAAAATATATGTATCAGCTAGATAGTAGATACCCTATCATGCTAAACTCACCTTTGACGATGTTTACTCATCTCTCTACCATAGTAACAAATGGTAAATATACGGTAAGATTTCCATTCTGTACTGTTTGTATGCATTCATAAATCATACATCATAAGCACGGTAGAAGTATGAAACTTATTAAACTTTTATCCAGATATAATTTGATCATTAGTATAAAAAAAAATATGTGCAAAAATCTGTGTCAGGTGTGAAAGTGATGATGAAAATTAGAGCTTGTCTATTAAATTATGAAGAATATGATAAATCATCCAAACTAGATGGATAACTAGATTTTGAAGATACTAAACATGTAATTCGGTGAACAGAAGTATCTTCAGTTGATAGGTACATGAGGTATCCAATCCCTGAACTTTTCTTAACATAAAGGTTTGGAGTACTTTGTGACTATGCTCTCTACTGAGTAGGAAGGCAATTCAGTATAAACCTTGCTGATCTCAGAAGAACGTTATGCACCAAGTGGCATTTTAATTCATGTAGCATAAACTCTGCCTTGCATTGGCAGAGTGAAATTTCCTCCCTTAATTTTGGATATTTGGGGGCTCGTTGCAGATCCAGTTTCACTAGAAGACTTTATTATGATGGCTCAGATTAAAACCTCACTCATGCCTGACTGTGTGAAGCTTTAGCAAGAGAAACAGAGTCAGTAAAATAATAACTTGTATATCTACTGCTTTTTACAAGGATTTTTTTTTGTTCTCATAAATTACATCATTGTGTTTGTTGTTTCTCGACTGTGTTTTTTGGTTCTTTTGTTGTAATCTTTTTGTTTGGTTAGATTTGCATGATTTAAGTAATGTCAAAGAATTGCGCTCATATTGTATCATTCTTGTGTATTTCAGTGTAAAAAAGGGTGGTCCAAATCCAATGTCAAACATGGTTCTAGCTGCAGTCCTAGAGAAAGCAAAAGAGCTTGATGTGCCAAAAGACATATTGGAGCGTAACATCAAAAGAGCTTCAGAAAAGGATCAAGAAGCTTATATAGAGAAGGTCTACGAGGTGGGTGTGATGTTGCCAATTTCATCGCAAGTTCCTTCCCTTCAAATGTGCCTTTTTCATATACTTTCGATCATTATCACATAATTTGAAGTTTGTGGAGGGTATTCACTGCTATTGTGCATCAGGTATACGGTTTTGGTGGAGTTGCAATAGTAGTTGAGGTATTAACAGATAAAATAACACGATCAGTAGCAACAGTAAGAGAGGTGGTGAAGGACTATAGTGCACGCATGGCTGACCCAGGGTCAGTTTTGTTTAAATTTAGGCGTGCACGGGTCGTAAATGTAAAGGATACAGATGTTGATAAAGACCAACTCCTTATTGTTGCATTAGATGCGGGTGCAGAAGATGTTATCGAGCCTTCATTTGATGAGGATGAATCCGAAGATCGATCGGAAAGGTACACTATTCCGAGCAAGTTTCTTATGATTAATCCTGCAGTGTGTTTAGGTAGTGTTTGAAAATGACTTTGGAAAAAGCTCTTTTTTATAACTAAAAGCTGGTTTTTGCTTTCTTGAGATGCTGAGACAGTTGGGGAGTTTGGAAACGAGTTTGGATCACATATAATTCCTACAAAAGCGGAATATCCAAAAGCTGTCCAAACCTGTTTCTATATGTTGCCTTATTTTTTAACTTTTCCATATCATGCTCAAATCCTATTCTCTCGTCGAGGAACAGTAATAGAATTTTTTTATGCTATTGACATTTGATCAACTGCTTGCGTTGCTATGCTCCTGATTTGCAGAGATTATAAGATTGTGAGTTCTACAGAAAATTATTCATTGATACTATCAAAACTACGGGACGAAGGAATAAATTTTGAGCCGGATAATGGGTCTGAACTACTACCACTGAATCCTATTGAGGTATGCTGACTAGAACTTGAGCTCTTCCTCTATGTTCCTGTTGGAGATTGTTTGTAGAACAAAATCTATATATTTTCTAAGACTTTGGTCAGAAGGTGTCGCTGCTAGTAGATGAATCTGCTATTATTTACAACGTTTTTTATATTCTAATTAGGAGAATTTCTAACATAACATCAAGCAGTTGCCACTGCTTTTTTATCCATTGCTGATGGTCAGCTTATTATATCACAAGTCATATCAACCTAAATTAATTGAACAACAATACTTGGAGTTCTGAAAATTAACAATAATCTTAGTAAGCTTGTCTATTATCTAAAAAATATCCATATCTGCTTTGAATCTGAATCTGAAAAATCTGAAATTATCCAATATTGTAAATATCCAAAGTGATTTAAAAGCAGATATCAAAGTATCCACCCTGAAAATATATATCTATATTATGAATTGTTTAAATATCTTGTATGATTAATCACAATCTTTAAATTTAAATAGCTCTTTCATCCTTTTCTACGATATCTGAAAAACGCGGGAAGCCCTGAAGTTTGACGTCCTGATTGCACCATCTTACATCCCTGATATGTCACCTGATTACTCTAACTGGTGTTGATATTTACCCGTGTCAATTATCCCGAAAGATATTTGTATCTGCTTCAACTCCGAAAGGATCAAGTTTGAATATCAATATCCATATCTGCCCTTAAATCTAGTTTAAAAACATGCTTAAATCTTTCTTCTAAACACAATTTTTCGCTCTCCTAGTGTTTCATGCATAGGTTAATTTAGTTGACACTTGAGAGCAGACAAATTATATAAGTTTGGACTTATTCCACTTCTGCATTGTGAACTAAAGATGTATTTGAATTTTCACAGGTGGATGATGAAGCCATGGACTTGAACAAGGAACTCATGTCCAAATTACTCGAACTTGATGACGTCGATGCGGTTTATTCGGATCAGAAGTAGAAAAATATTGGAGAAGTGGTGGATCAACATGACCTGAGCATGTTATTCTTCTTTTCCTATACAGGTAAAAGTTAAGAGAGAACTCCTGAGGCATTCTTACATATATATTTTTTTGTAATTCCAGATTTCTTGGATAGATATTCAGTCATTACATGTCTGGAGTCCAAAATTTTTGTTTTCATTATGACTTGTGGAGAACTTTTACTCTGAACTTATATGCATGGGTACAATAAAATGCATTGCAAGGGATGCATTTTTTTGGAACCTTCATTTCTATTGCTGCTCCATCCATGTTATTTCCTGTGCGTGTAATTTCACTACACTGATTCAGGAATCAGATAATCGAGGTGTTGATACATTCAATCTATTTTGCAGTCATCACATCATTGACGCAGAATATGAAATCGACTAATGCAGTGTATACTTTATTACAAAATAGATGTATTCTATCCATGCAAGCACACGTCATTTCGCATGGAATAATATACTTTATTAATCAAATATATATATTTCAATAAAATCAAAATGTGGGATTTTATCTAAATTCAAATAATGGTCCAAAATTATTATAGTATATATTTTATTTAAAACATATCATAATATATTTTAAAGAATATAAATATTATTATTTATAATGAATATGTATTATATAATATTCTATAGTTATGAATACTTTTTAAGGCCTGATTTGACATTCGAATAAGAGGTTGAAATAAGAAAATAGTTGGATTAAATCACATGTTATCTTATATGGCATAAGAAAAAAAGTGGATAAAACATGGACAAAATTGTCTGTATTTTGAAAAAAAAATAGGATATTTTATTTTATGTAGAATAGATTTTATCCTCATTTTTTAACTTCATTTTGTAAAGCATAGACAACATCTGTAACTGTCCTTCTCAAAAAAAAAAAATTAAAAACTTCATTAAACCAAAATCAATAATATCAAAGCCCCTTTAATAAAAAATTTACAGTTATCTCATATTTTATATCATATAAACTAATTGCAAAATTAAAGATAAAAACACAAAAAAATGAAAATAATAAAACGCATTACAATATTTTTATCCTCATAAATTAGACTAACTTATCCTAAATATTTATCCTAAATTCTGATATTCAATCCATTCAGATGTAACAAATGATACCTGATCTGTATTCAAATCCAAAAATTTTAATAAACTATCTAAAACTTCATTTATGGATAAGATGGCTTCAAAAAAGATGTCCAACAATTACAAATGGCATTTGGTATGCGTTCACCTGATCAAATCAACCACACCAAATACATAATAATCAGGCTACATAAAGAAAAAATGACTCCAAGAGTCCATATCAGTAGACCTTGATAGAATTTTTTTTTTTTTTTTATCTCCACAAGCATTAAGTAGCAATCTCCCAAGCTCATCTCATATGGAAGCCAAGCCACATATGGTCTTTCACTGTTACATGTTAGGGGGTGGTGGGGCAGGGAAACCCTGCATTGGTGGCGGTGGTGGCCGGACCATTGGAGGTGGTATGGGGTGCGGAAGGCCTCCTCCAGGGGGTGGCATTGGGCGGGGAGGTCCATTTCCCATCGGCGGGGGAGGCGGGGGAGGCATCATTGGTGGAGGTGCACCGCCGGGCCCTGCAGCGGGTGGGGGTGGAGGAGGCGGTGGTGGCGCTTGAGGTGGTGGAGGCAGCGTACCGGCTGGAGGTTTGATTTCAGGTGGTTTGGGTTTGAAATATAACTGCAGCTGATAAAAAGCGCCAATCCACTTGTCAAAAACTGTAAAATAAACATGGTTTTTTTTTGCACAAATGCTCCTAAAGAACCCTATTTTGTTAAAATACCCCATTGAAACACTGTCCCCAACAAAACCGTGAATGTCCTTCCATCATAACAAATATATAATTTCAGTTGCAAATGAACACTCCTCGTTCATTTAAAACTTAGCCCCTTTTGTGTAGTATTGTTGGGAATAGGATTTCAACGAGGATGTATTTGACAAAATAGGATTTTTTGGGGATATTTATGCAACTAACCCAGTAAATAAGCAAATGGACTAGCTTATAAAAGAGTGACATGATGAATTATGGACAAACCGTGAACATTTTCAAATCTGGATCCCAGTGTGAGAAGAACTTGCTTGTCGATTTGTCGATCTCTGTGCTAGGAACCTGGAAAGCACAAACTTGTTATTAACTAAAAGGACGCTACATCACCTAATGCAATATATGAAATTACTTTATATACTATATTATGTCAGTATATACTCTATTATGAAAAACGTAAAAATGCACGCATTTGATTCACTCAAGTATGCATGTACATCTTTTCTAGAAGTATGAACTCCATTAGATGGGTATTACTTCCAAAAAAAGAAAAAATTCAAATCATGTGACTTAATGAACGACCAAGTAAAACATTTTCCCTTCACTCAAAAAAAAAAGTATAGCATTTTCCTTAAAGAAAACTGTGGAAAGTAGAATTGAAGATGGAACAAGAGAACAATGTTACAAGGTTGTGCGCCTCTACCTTGAATGCAATGATCTCATAAGGTTCAGCTGCGAACAAAAGATATTGGTATCTTTTATCGAATGGTTGAATTTTCTGTTAAAAAAAAAAGGAAAAAGAAACAATTATGATTCCAGTTTCCAGGAAATTTTCAAGATATTGATGTAATGGAAAATCACAAAATATGAGTTACCTGCTCAAAGGATGACATAAACCTGTGTCTTGGCTTACAAAGGTCCTCGATTTCAGGGTATTCAATCTGCATCAGATAGCAAAGCCAAGATATTATTAGAATCCCATATACATCCTCTATGATTCACTAACTATGGATACAATAAAATGGAAACTGGTATGATGTCTTACTTCTGGCTGCCAGGAAATATCAAAACAAAAGCATTCGTTCTATTTTGAGATTCTAAATTTTATACTGCAATTACTGACTTTTCTAGTTATTGTTTTAGCTATTGGAAGCATAAACTAACTCTAAAAATTCAACTTTGAGTCTAATCATGATTGTTAATACCACGGAGAAAAAAAAACCTTCAATAGGAGGCCCTGTAATACATTGCTTGTATATGAATGATCTACTCCAGACAAAAAAGAAACCCAAATACTCCCCAAAATATTCTCAATGGCACACTTGTACTTCGAAAAAAATTTCAGTACTGGCTAGCCAAATGGTCAAGCACACCGCATAGAATATTTTCCATTTCCCTGTAATAGGTTGTTGAATAAATTTTGCTAGAATGCTAGATTATATCGTCATCATAAATGAAAAAATATTCAAAAGGGGGCAGTTTCTGTTGAAAATACTTGAGGCAGAATTATTGAAAACATGAAGGCAGGAACAAAATGCATCTTAGATGCTACTATCATAGACACCTGAACAACAGTAGAAACAGGAATTTAACATGGCATGGGAGGCTTGGTTTTTTATTCTATTTTCATTTGGTAGACATCAAGTCCCCCCTTTTTGGTTTTTTTGGATGCATTACAAGTTAATGGAATTTGATGGACATCCCACAATCCCCCCCCCCCCACCCCACAAATAAATAATTAAATAAATAAAAATAAATGAACACAATCATTACCACTACTATGTCCATTTCTTGGCAGCCAATTTATCAAGTTTGGGCTTCACTTGATACAAAGGGCTCACAGAAGTGCAAAACTGAACAACACGAGAATGCAGCACCATTATGTAGTTTTTTTCCAGTCCCATGTGGTTTTCTCCAGAAAGAAATTTTATTTTACTGGTAAATTCACACATGACAATCAGTTCAGCACAATAAGCAGATCAAAGATTAAACTAACCAAATATTTTAACAACAAATGAGGCCAATAACACAGAAGACACAGATGTATTTGACTGTGTCATCTTGATTGGAGACAATCAAGGAAAGCATATGATGAGTTGGAAGAACACCGTATTCGTCTTCAATCCAACAAACACCCTAAAATTAGGAACAAGTGGAACAGGGTGAAATATGGAATGCCACTTGTATAACTTTGAAGAAGAGAATCCAAAACATGTTTTCCCCACTGTGAGTGTAGCAAGGAGAATTAGAATAGGCTTAGGAAGCCATGAGATAAAAAGATATTCTTTGTTAATACCTCACAAATGTGTCAAAAAAAAAGGGAGATCAAAGCGAATATTGGAAATTCACACAACTCATTCCCCCCAGTGGATACTGGTCAATTTGGTTGACCAAAAGTATCTTGCAGCAAAAGATATTCTACATTGAAAAGTCATGGAACAAAATCCTAAGTGACTGTTTCCAAAGCATACGGCTTTTATATATATAACGACAATTTGCTAGAGATGGGTTGTAGTTTCTGATCACTACATCCTAATTCATACCAATACTGCATCAAAGCGCAACAACAAAATAATGTTAAAACAATAGAAGCATGAAAATAAACCAACAGGGCATATTAAATAATAGAACATATAAGCACCTGAAAAAGAAGAGACCGTTGCTTAGTTTCTGGATCAAATTGCTTAGTCACCCTGTATCCCGGCCTCCCAATCTTCACTGCAAAGCATTAGCAGGTCAAAATCAACAGGGACACAATATCCAACTCAATTATATCCTCATGAATGCTAAACACATTCATCACTCACAGATTTAAAACCATAAAGAAAAGGAGTTTAAATCAGAGCAATATACATTTTTCCTGACAAATGAAAAAACAGAACCACCACCATATACACACAAGACAATCCAGTTTACTAATTTAGGCTTCATAATGCATGCACAATTTCAGGAAACATCAATTGCCAAACACGATTCAATTTAATATCTCAAAAGAGAGAAAAAAAAACACAAATATCAGCTAATCTCAATAAATGAAATGCCCTCAAAAGTTCCAACAGAAGACCCTCTGAACAACCGTCTCAAAACATCCAACAAGCCTCTCATGAACCTTCAACAACTACCAATCTTACATCCACAACTTCCCTATAAACAATCAATACAAGCCACATGAACAGTCCGCCAAGAATACAAAAACCCAACAAACGTCAAACCAATTCAAACCTTTCCAAGCAACAGAAACCACCACTCAAAAACACCATTATAGCTTCCCTGGGTCAAAGTCAAAAACTTCATGTACGACAAATATTTAGCAAAGGTTTCATTCAGTACAGAAACTGTGCATTCCTAAAACATGCTCGATAAATATGGTGAAAGTATAGAGATAATTAAGCTATTTTCTAGATGCACACATCATTAGTACGAGAGATAAATGCAAAAGCTTCTACGTTAGTATGAAGGTGGAATGATAATTTGGATTAGCTTTTCAAAATATGAATCAGTTGATAGATAGGTACACGAGGTCTGTAATCGGAGTATTTTTCCACATATTCATAAAAATTCGTACTACTTTGTCACTACGCCCAGAACCCACTACGCAACCAACATAAAACATCCAACAAACCTCTCATGAACCATCAACAACTACCAAGCTAACATCCACAACTTCCTTATAAGGCTATAACCAATCACGATAACTTACACAAACATTATAATAAACAAAAACCCAATAGACATCAAATCAAACAAAACCAAACCAAACCCATCTATCCAACACAACACACTAAAAATCCACTTCAAAAACACAATTCTAAACCATCTTAACTTCATGGGTCCCAAAAAACAATCACTATTCCCCGTAATAAAATAACACAAAAACCTACCGGTTTTTCGCAGCGTGACCTTGCGCTTGTGCGGCTGGGGCTGCGCAGGCGCGTCCTTGGCCTCCCTCGCAGCCCTCTTCGCGAGGTTCGTCTGGTGCCTCTTCCCCTGCGTGTGAGCCAAATAGTTCCCCTCGTTGTTGTGCAATGTCAAGCACAGCTTGCATTCGTAACTGTTTCAACCAAAAACCCACTTCAAAAATCAAATCTTTAGAGAAACCCAGATCGGGAAATCGAAATCTAAGGTTGTTAGGGTTAGGGTTTCGGGACCTGCCGAGGTGGTTGCGCATGAAGTAAGGGTCCTTGGCAAGGTCGATGGTTTCCAACGCCAGGCGGCGGAGCCTCTCCCGCCGATCGATCGCCTCGTTCTGCGCCGAGGCGGCGCCGCCGCCGCCGGGCTTGGCACCCCAGTCACGATCCATGGCCGCCTGTGAGAGTCTCCTTTTTGTGTGAACTGTTCAGTCTATATTTTGATTGAGCCGACTCGAAGTGCGTCGGTTATTGCGGCGTAATAGCTGTGTTAAAGTGTTCTGTAATTATGAACCGTTCGATGTTTTGATCTGATGCCACTACCAATGATACGAACAAAGAATGTACCATGGAAATGGAATATGAATGTTAATTTAAAACACAGGTAAAATTGTTATTTTGTTTAAAATTTTGTCACTACATAAAATTAAAAAATAAATAAGAACTGCATGTCAAAAAATTCAACCCAAATTTTTTTTTCATATAATTCCTCAATGAATAAATAAAAAACAATCTAACATGATTTAAATAATCTTAAAAATTCTTTTGAAAACAATCTCTATTATTCCCTCATCCATTTTCTTCGAGTGTTTCTTTCCGGAAAAAGAGTTTGAAATCTTTTTTTATACAATTTCTCTTTTTGTTTACATGAATTTCTAAGGTTTTTTATTCAATAATCTAGGTTATAGTTTTTGTTTGGTTCTATTTCAATATTATTCATATTCGAATATCATTTTTTTTTCATGTGGTCATTTTTAGGTATATGGATGTGTTTTGTTGTATTGCTTGATCTAATTTTTATTTTTTAAAAATAGCTTCAAATTCAAATGTTTTATTTTTGAGTTTTATTTTTTAATCCTTTAAATTATATGATTTAGTGATCGATCCATCACTTTTCATATTTTAATTTAAGTCTCTAGATTTAAAGAGTATGTTTCTTATTAATCCTTAGGAGAGACATATTCCTAAATTATTTGGTTTTCTTTTTAATCCCTGGGACGAACTAAAAAGGACATATCCTTTAAATGTGAGGACTTAAACAAAAATATGAAAAAGTGATGGATCGATCACTAAATCATATAGTTTATGGAGACTTAAAAATAAAAAACTCTTTATTTTTAATAAAAATCTCATCTGAATTTTGTGTAGATTGTTTTTTATTTTCTTTCCGTTTTGATTGATTTTTAAAAAAATTGATAGTTTGAGATGTTAATTGATATTTACTAACATTCAATAAGTATTACTTCTTACTATTCCATGCATTTTAATTATTTGATAAGATTTTTTTATTTGTTTGCATGTTTGGGCACGAAGGAGAATTTTTTTTTGGGAATTTTGCATTTATACCCCTATAAAATATGATATTTTGTGTTATACCCCCCTTAAAAAGCTAATTGCATCTATACCCCTGAAAAAATCTTTCGTGTTGCAACTGTGCCCTTGGGGTTAAGTTCCGTCAGATAAGAGTAGAATATACCGGGAATATTCCATTAACGGCGGTAAATATAAAATGAATTGACCAAACTACCCTTCTGACCATAAGGGCTTGAAAAATTGCATTTATACCCCTGTTTCTGTCTGAAATTGCATCTATGCCTCTGTGTCTGCCTGATAGCCCTTTTTTCTCATCTTCTTCAATGATTGATTGAAAACCTTATAATTATTCAAAAGACTATGATAGATAGTGTTTATTTGGGTTTCACTTACAAATTTTATTTTTCATAACAGAAAATCTATCAACAAACATTATTTCAATCATATAACCTTATAAGAAAATAATCACAAAATTCATTTTGAAATAAAAAGGCAATGACTAATTGCCCTCAAAAAATTATGAAGTGTTAACTCTAGTTCCTTTCATTCTTTTTGAAATCAGAAGTTAGGCATTTCATTCTAAAGTGAAAAACAAAAGAAAAAACATTACTAAAATAATTTTTTTTTTGTTATGGTTGTTCATTTAAATTAAAAACATATTACAAAAAATAACATAATACAAAACTTTAACTATTAGGATTTCTATTTATTTATTAATTTGATCTTCTGTATAAATAACACAATAGTATTAAATAGGAATTAAATGAAATAATCAAAATTACATGTTACACAAAAAAAAAACATAACGTGTTTGAAGACTTTTAATATCAAATTATATCTTCAATTTTATGTGAACATCATGTCAAGAGTGAGTTTTGCAACCTCGAGACCTATTGAAACTCTTTTTTCTCATCTTCTTCAACATAAAAACAAAATATACTAGGATCTAGCTAAATTCTTCATGTTGAAAACCTTACAATTATTCAAAAGACTAAGATAGATAGTGTTTATTTGGGTTTCATTGATAGATATTATTTCCATAACAGAAAATATCAACAAATACTATTTCAATCATATAACCATACCAGAAAATAAGGCATAATCATCTTGACTATCACAGTGAAAAAAATATAAAAATATTAATTGACAAAATTTTTATGTCAGATGATCCTCAACATGTAGAATAAGCACCAATTAGCAGAATGCACCACATTGAGACAAAAAAACACCGATTGATTGTAGGATGAACAAAAGTAAAAAAACCACAAATTTTATTTCAATGTTGAGATTCCACAAACAAAAATCAAAAGACTATAGAATCTCTAGTTAGCATAATGGGAACCATATG
The DNA here is from genome assembly GCA_030737835.1 of Acorus gramineus. Lineage (NCBI taxonomy): Eukaryota > Viridiplantae > Streptophyta > Magnoliopsida > Acorales > Acoraceae > Acorus > Acorus gramineus. The sequence continues at coordinate 11,290,277 of CM060854.1, read as the reverse complement.
GAACTCAACAATGATCCACTCCAAGCATAGAAGAACCAAGTAGAAATTTGATACTTTTTAGATAAACTATTTATACAACTGTCTTGATTTTAAAGTTGATATTACAAATGTTTCAAGAAAAAAAATAGATCTATGTATATTTGTCTATTCAGCTACTTATTTTTACTGTTTAATAAACAAGATCACAATGATATGTAAAATATTTAAGCATTGAAAAATACAACAAGACATATGTTCTCTTATATGTTTTTTTTCCTGAGCCTTTATCAATCTTCCAAAACCCTCCATACCTAAAAATTAGATCAACATGAGTGTCATATTCTAACTGCAATACAAAACAACATAACTTATATGTTCAGCCTTGGTAACGGAGACAGACGGAGGGGCACAGTTGTAACACGAAAGAAGTTTCTAGGGGTATAGGGGCAATTAGCTTTTCAATGGGGGTATAACGCAAAATACCATATTTAACAGGGGTATAAATGCAAAATTCCATGGGGGTAAAAAAGAGATTTCGTGGGGTAGAGTTAGGTTCGTAACAACCTTGGTAACGGAGACAGACGGAGTGGCACAATTGCAACACGAAATATTTTTTCAGTGGTATAGATGCAATTAGCCTTTTAAGGGGGGGTATAACGCAAAATACCATATTTAATAGGGGTATAAATGCAAAATTCCCTTCTCTTTTTTTACTAAGATTATTTCGTAGGAAGCTTGATATATTTTATTTCATTTATATATTAATTATTGTTTATTAAAGAGAAAGTGACTGAGATTTTTCATTTTGGTTTTTACTGTCCCATAATTTAACAATTACTTATTTAAAAAAAAAAGATTTCAAATTGGGTGAACTTAGTTTTACATTCCCAATTTACCCTTTTCCGTTTGGAACGACGAGAATAAGATTTATTCTTGGGTATATATTTATTCCGGCATAAATGAGTATAAATAAGGATGAAGTGATTTTATGTTTGGTTATGTTTTAAATTATTCTCATTGGTAAACGTAAGAATAAATGTTTTGTTGTTTGAGTAAAATGTGAATAAAGTATGAATAATGGTTTATAAAAGGTGAAAAAATAATAATAGTTGACTTGACAGATGATTTATAAGAGTGATGACAGTTGATTTGACAGTGGGGCCCACATATTCTTTGGGTGGAATAACCTAGGATAACTTTAATTCTAAGGGTTGGTTGGAATCTATATACCGCTTTATACCAGTTTATTCTGCATAAGATATCCCAGGTTATACCAGGCAAACAAACGGGTTAAAACCCCTATTCCAGACAATACCTAGTTATCCGGGGGCTTATTCCCGTTCTAAACGGAGGCTTAAAGTTAAATATTATAGTATCAGACAATTATGAAACAAATATTAGATTAGATAGATTTCTCTTAAAAATTATTTGAAATTTGATTAAAATATATGTATTTAAAGATTATGAATGATCCCTCCTCTGTGCTTTCAAATAGGATAAGAAAACAAAAAAAATTTCTTTATGATATTTTTAATATTAGATAATAATAATCAAAATCCTGGATTCAATATTACACAGAGTCCAATTTTTCTTTAAACACATCTTCAATTTTTTTTTATCCCCTAATTTGGAGCGGATTATGTGGGTATTATCATTCATAAAATGGACTCTTCTATTATTATTCAGCTCATCTCTCCTTCCTCATCCTCTAGGTTACTTTATTCATTAATTATTTTGGTGATTTGTATTAATTTTAAATTCTACTTGATTCTTAATGTTTGATGTTGTAGACCTATACATTATGAAATTGAAATTGTAATTATTTCACTTTATTTAGTATTCTTTTCTCTATAAGAGAAGTGATTGGTAATTTTACATGTATACATAATGGATAAGTTATCATCATTATCTTTTAGGTTATAAGAGCTAAATAAAATTGATTGGATTAATGATACAGTGATTATATATTTTGTTTAGTGAAAAAGAGTGCCAAAGTGCATGGGTTAGAGTGAACCTACTCTTGAGAATTGCATTCAATTGAAATGTATTTTCAATATAATTTTTATTTGAATATTTTTGGAGAAGTATTAGAACTGACGTCCGCAAGAGAGGGAATTCAGGATCATATATCATTTTCCATAAAAAAAAAAAAAAAAATCATTAGAATAAAGATTGCATGCATTTGTTTTTTTTCCTCTTCATTGTATGATTATTATTTTTTCAATCAACATTGATTTTTTCAAACGGAAGACCACGGTCCTCTAGAAGATTAAAGTCCTGCTGAAGATCAGGGGATTAGTCTGGCAGGTCCTTCAGGAACGGTTGCTGACAAAGGCATATCGGGCACAATGGAGGCCGAACGTACCGGACACCTGTGTATTATGCGGCGAGGAGCGTGAGACGGTCGTACATCTATTATGCGAGTGCACCGTCACACGAAGCATTTGGGACAGGGTGGCTGCCGAGACAGGCATCGACGTGAACTTTATCTCGGTGGAGGGGTTGTGGGAAGCGGGCTTAAGGCTCAAACACTAGATGGGCAGCAGGCGCGGAGGGTCGGTAGCAATGGTGGTGGTTCTGACGGTGGAGTGGGCTGTGTGGAACACGCGCAATGCGGTGATATTCAAGGGACAGAATGCATACCCGGAAAATGTGTGGGACGAGTTTACCGGGCGATTAAGCTCATGGGGCCGAGGGTTGATGGGAGTGGCTTTGGTCAGCTTCCGAGGGGGCAATATACACATCGAGTGATCTGAGGATGATGTGCCCATAGGGTGGGTAGATACCTCTTCGGCCCAGCCCTGGTCTATTTTCCTCTCTCAAGCCTCTTCACTCAACTCAACAGTCGCTTTGCATTGTTGGTTTACCCTTATGGACCTTGTATTTCTTCTCTTATTTTCTCCAAATTCGGACATGTACTACGATATTTCTATTAATAGAAATCGTGGTAGATCGTCTACCTTTGCCAAAAAAATAACAAACATTGATTTTTTTATAATAATCCATACATTAATTTTATTGCTTTGTTTTATCCTCACGTTTCATTAATATATTTTTGTTGTGCAGATTGTTGGAGTTTTCCCTATCTTTATTTTATTATAATTATTGTTGTTGTTGTTTATTTGATTGTTTGTTTGGATTTTTGTTATGAAGACTATATACAATTTTTCTTTAAATCATTTATTTGTGAGAGTAGAAAATGTGAACAAATTTTGATCGGTCTATATATTTTTTTTATATTTTTGTAGCACAAAAAATATTGATGATTTTTTATTTACTATATTAGTGATTGAACCAAGAATATGTCTAATGTTTTTTTTTTCTTTATGGAAAACTTGTGATTGATACACGTTGACTTTGATAATAGTATAACATCCTTTTTAGCGTTGTGTTTATAAATTTTATATTTTTTATTCAATAATTGTTTAGTTCTTGTATAATTTTAAATTTTAAATTATTTATTAATTTATATAAATAATTTAGAATGTTATTACCATGTGCATTCGCACGTGCATAATAACTAGTTATGTATTAATGAAAAATATCAGTCTTTAATGCTCAGTACTTACCCATATTATGTATTAATGAAATTAAATAGTCTTTCATGCACAGTACTTATCCATATTACCCTTATTAGTCATTAATGCACAAACCTGACCCATATTATTCATTAGAAGGAGAGGAAATGCACCCATCAACATTGCTAGCCTATTTTCAACCATCAAAAATAAAAAAAATTGCAACTCAAATACTAGGAGGAGAGGGAATCATTTTCTGTTATTGTAGACGATTCAGTTTGAGGAGTCTCTCTTCCAGGCTATAGAAGTTTAGTCATGCCTAACCAACAAAGGCATTTCCTCTTGTGTTGTACATATCAAACTTTGCAAACCATACATCTAATCTACATATATATAACACAATTGCTTGTTGTATACATCTACAAATGTAGGATATACCAATATAGTACCTACTAATCATGCTTAATTGGTGTTATGGATGTCTACAAGCAGTACCTAATTAAACATACCATTAAAAATAGATCATACAAGCAGAACTTAATAATCACATTTACTTGACCCTTACAATTGAGGTTCTCATATACAAGTGCCTAAAAAGCATATTGGCTAAACACATACAAGCAACAGTAATAAGTCTTCACATTTACATAACCCCTACAGTTGAGGTTGTCATATATACAAGCAAAAGTATACTGGCTGAATAGAATATAGGTGATACAACATCCATCTAATCTGATCAAACCAACAAAAAAATTTGCTAGGAAATTAGCACAAAATAAGAGTATGCAGGCATCAAATCGACCATACTCATGCATGATATCAATGCTGTGAGAACAATACCAAAACAAGTGCGAAAATTAAGGGTCCAGGATAACATGTGACGGATATCAATACATTGACAAACCAAACTACCATAGAGCCACCACGATCTCACTGTAGTTGCAAATTACAAAAGAAGAATGTTTATGGATCAAAATTAACATATCATATGACAAGGAAGGAAAAAAAAAGCCATGAACCACAATTTACTAACTTACTTGCCTTCTCGCCCACAATTGACCAGTAAATCATACTACGCAATTTAGCACCTTGCCTGCTATCCGCAATTCTAACATTCAAATTGTCATCCAGTTGTACAATCCCAACATCTTCCATCTCTTCCTAATTCATATTGAAAAAATCCTCCCCTTGTTCCTACGAATGAAGTTATAGAGGATGAAACACGCGAGTGCCATTTTAGTCTACGTTTTGTAGGGATAATAGGGAGTGGACCTAAGGCATTTGAAACGCATCTTTAGTACACCAAAAGCACGTTCAACGACATTCGTCAATTGCGCGTGTCTAGGGTTGAAGAGTTCATTAGGTTCACTATATCTACTCCTTCGATGATTCAAAATCTCAGATAAATGGCATCAATGAGAACGGTATGGAGCGAGAAACTTATCGATATTCACATATCTAGAGTCAACTAAGTAATATTTTTTTGATGAAAAAAATTTCAAATTAAGCTCCATTTTTTTCATGTTCAGGGCATTACATAAGAGAGACATAAGCATGTTACCTTCTGGCACATTGAATCCACCACTCTCCATTGCACATCTTAGAACTTTCATATCAGCCGCTGAACCTTCCCAACCAACGTTGACATACATAAATTGAAGGTCGAATCCACCACTCCCACATAGCATATTGAATTCCTTAAACCAAAGGAAGGGCTTCTCCCGACACACCATACTTATCATTCAACTACAAAGGAGAAGCACAAATGGATCATGTCTTATGAACTAACATAGAAATACTATGATATAAAAAGCTATCATCAAATACATACCAAGATCAACCTATCCCATTCCTTTGCATCTTCCAGAACAACCACTTTCATTTCATCATCCCACCCCCATCTGGGACGGTTGCTAAGTTGTTGGTACGGATGAAAAGTTTGCTTGAGCACTTTACATCTATTTTTGCAATGACTCATGTCAAGTGTCATTGTCATTCGGTAATTGAAGGTTGACATTATTATCATCGAAGCAGTGTTTTGGAAGGTACGCTTGATGCAATTTCCCTTATGAAACTGGTCAACAAGCAACCCTACCAGACACGCATCCATTGGGTTGATCCAATCCCCTATCTGATTCTTCCCGGATGCAACATGACTATTTGCTTGATTGGACCTTGACATCTATTATAATGCAACATGCAAAAAAAAAAAAAAACATTTCAAAACACAAGTGCACATATGGGGTTTGTTAAAAAAAATATTAAAGAACTCATAACAAACATGCATCAATTTATTGTGACATGAAAAACTTAGGAAAAAAATATCAACATCTTTGAATCATTATAAACATTGACACCCTCAAACCAAATTCTATAATACACACCCATATAACATAAAAATACCATAACATCATGAGTACATATAATCAAAACCAACTAAATTAAACAAATGTGACCAACTAGGATCTGATTGTTTGTAATGCACAATAAACATACCAGATTACTACATAAGATTGGGCTGATGTTGTCTAAACTTTAATACATTGGATTGCTTGACATTATATCCATTGACATTAGCATGTCCCTATTTTAGCTTCAAGAACATCATGTGCATAACTTTGGATATTTTATATAAGTAAAATGTATATTGTTCAATTTGAAAATGTGATTAGATTTGAAAATATTAGGATAGAATTGCTTTGCACTATATATAATTGAGCTCCTTTTGGGTGGGCATCACTATATTTTCTTCCAATATACTTTTGGCTTGGATAATATGGTACATCTGTACATATAGTGCTGGAGTGTTGAGGAATGCAATGTACCACTATGGGCTCTAAAAAGTGATTAAAAATGAGCTATAATTAACTCTTCTTTAAACCTGAGCTGTCTACCCAGATTTCGGTCTCCATTCCTAGATAGTCGTTATCACTAGCTTCATAGCTGTTATAACAACTCTCCATTAATGGTTGCTTGGTGGACGAATTTTGTGGTAATCGCCATGTTCTATTGTAGCTGAATGTGTCCTTAATTACCCACGTGTTATGATTAATGGGCCTTAATTACCCACCTGACACTTATAGGCATTATGGTATATGACCGTTTTTGAGGTTCTCCTCATGGTCTTGGTCTGGTCGGTACACGGAGTCCTGTTCGGCATGTAATTGATTATTCGTCCGCGAGGTGTAAGACCGTCCGACCAGACCTGGTTCAATCTGATCGGGTCCCACTTACTTGGGATGTTATTTGCCTGCAACCGTCTGACCAGACCTAATTGAATTTGGTCATGTCTCATTTACTCGAGAGTGTCTACTCATCTTACTATTGTCATTTACTTGTCTGACTGAGCTCCATGAGGTTGTTGGGGGAAAGACTCTTCAAAAATGTGTGGATTTGAGTCACACTGATATACTAATATCCGATTGATTTCCATGAGGTTTTATATTTGCATGGATTCATCATGTTTTTAACTTGTATTCATCACTGATATAATAATGGCTAACATATCAGTTACAAATAAAGATAGCAGTTTTAAAGGATTTTAATATGTTAAGATAATATGCCTGTTACAAATAAAATTGAAAAACAAATTAAACTTAAAACACGTTACAATGTGATTCACATTGATCGCTCATGATATGAAAGATTTGGCAGCTTAAGATAAGGGTTAGTTACCACTAATGATATTTTAATCTCTTGATATATATACACAGATACTAGTTTCATGCACGTGCTAAAGCACATGATATAACACTCCAAAAATTATATAAAAGAATAAAAAATGATAATTACATAAAAATTAAATATAATTAAATAAATTAATAAATAGACGTGTCTAATGATTTGCATCTAATACATTTAATCCAAAAGCAGAGTGTATACATCTTTTAAGAAATATCAAGTTCTCACTAAAGAAAAATAAAAATATGATCTTATTCAAGAAGTATTTAAAAAATCTTGTTATCATTTCATTATTAATTAAATCAAAATATTATTTTGAAATAAATACCCTAAAACATAAGAAAACATATAGAGTTTTCAAGTCATAACAATTTAAACCTCCATCAATTCATATTACTAAAAAAATTTAAAATATTTGATATATGCATTAAAATGTCAGTTTTAGATAAAATAAATTATACTCATGATAATTATTAAAATCATTAATTAGATTATAAAATTAAAATTTAAAATTAAAAAATAACAACTTACTCTTTTGATATGCTTCTTGAATAGAACTTTTATATACATTGGAATTTCCTGAAATAACAAAAACATTTAGTAAAGTGAATGATTAGAACATTTTAAATAAAAATGATCAAAATATAAAAAACGAAACACATTCATCACCCTTAAAAAAATTATTAAAAAACAAACAAAAACACTTAATCTTTCAATCTAAATACAATTAAAACAAAATCAAATGAATTGAATAGGGACATTCATAGATTATTTGGTTTGAGATCTGTTAGAGTTTTTTCATCCTAAATAAATGCTTATTATATTATTTTTTATAGAGTTTCTTATTATACATTTTTATTTATATCTTGAATTTACATATATATAACCATATCACTATCTACATGGACAAATAAAATATTATTTTGAATTTGAAAAACATTAAAATAGATTTTTTTTATTTCTTAAAAACTACTTTTATTTTGTATCTATTTTGAATTTATTAAAATAAAAAAATCGATTATTATATCTAGTATATATATATATCAGTTATATAGTACATGATTTTTTTAATATAGAAAAAACCCTTTTTTGTTTCATATAACACATTATTTTTTCAAATTTGAAGTTTAAATATTAGAAACCAATTATTTTATCCTTATGTATATTAAATTTTTAAAAAATAATATTTTACTTTGAAAATAACTAAAACCAATTTTTTAGTTTCTCAAGATCCATTTTATGTAAATGTATGCTGAGAAATTATTATAATCATTATATGCATTTCTAATTAAAGAAAAAAACAAATTTTTTAAATTTGAAAACCACTAAAACGAATTTTTTGTGTTCTTAATATCCATTTTTATCTCTATGTGTATTGTACGTATTTTGAATTAAAAACAATGAATATTTAAGTTCAAAAATCATTAAAGACAATTTGTTTTAGTTTCGTGAGATCCAATTTTATCTATAAGTATTTTGAATTTAAATATTTCAAAAATGAATTATTTTGAATTTAATTATTTTGAATAAATGAAATTTTAAAATATAATTTAATTAAATCTGATTTTAAAATCTTAAAAGATATTTATAATTTATCAAAATCTTATTTCAATTTTAATTTTTGAATAAACAGGATATAAATAATTATCAAATTTATAGGTGGATAAAAATAAAAAAAATAAAAAAATTGGGTCACATATGATATATCTAAATCTTATATAAAATTTTGAATTTTGAATAAATAGGATATAAGTAATTACTAAATTTATGGAAGGATAAAAATGAAAATAAAAAAGCTTGATCAGTTTGCTTTTAGCAAGTTAGTAAGACAAATGTCACTATAAAATAGGGATTATGAATAACAAAAAAAACCAAAAGACAAAACAAAGATACGGATAAAATTTTAAAAAATTAAGAAAATAAATTATTTTACATTAATACATTTGCAATTAATAAAAATTATAAACTAAACAAAATAATGGGAGGATATGCCAAAGTTTGAAAAAAATATTAAAAGTTTGATATGATATAATTTTTCTAGGATTTGGAGGTCCTCCTTATGATAATATAATTTTTGTTTTTATATATAGGATATATGATTTCTAGTTGATGAGAAATAAATAGAAAATAAAAAAAGGTTGAAAGGATTCTACATATGAATAATATTGGTTTTTTTTTTTATTTTTAAGTCACTGAAAAATAAGTTATTTCATTATTAGTCCCTCCATTTTTTATATTTCATTTTAAATCCCTAACCTCAAATGTCATTTTCTAAAATTAAAAAAAAATGAATCCCTCCTTTTCAACCCTCACACACTCTTTGGGATGTAACTGAGGAGCAAATAGAAGGAAAAAAAACATTTTAGAAAACATACATATCTTGAATTGAACTTAAGATTTATTTGGTCTTTTGATGTGATTAAATTTCCTCAAATCTTGTGATCCATAACTACCATCCAGCATATCTTCATTTCAAAAGTGATTCTTTCAAGTCAAAATAGGCCACATGGTTTAAATTTTAAATAAATATTATATAAGTAATTAATCAATTGTTTAAAGAATAAAAAAGAAAATGAGATATGAATCTTATTAGATCAAATTAATATCTTCAATCGTTTAAAAGATAAAAAATAAAATGAAAATATTGCATCAGAATACTTTTAATAAATAATTAATAGATAAATAATAGAATCCTATTATCAGATTGTATCATTAAATAATTTTAAAATTTTAGTAAATCTATTACTATTTATAATTAAACAATGACTAAAGCATAAAAAGGGAAATGAAAATATAAGATCACATAATCCTTTTAATAAGTATGAAATAGATATATTAGTATTTAATCAACTGTTTAAAAGATAAAAAAAGGAAATGAAAATACTTATAATCCATGTATATCTATCATGTATTAATTAATTATATATTTTAAAATTTAAATAAATAGATATATTAGAAATTAATCAACGGTTTAAAGGATAAAAAAAATACTAGATCAAAATCCTTTTAATAAGTAAGTAATAGAATATTAGTAATTAATCAATTGTTTAATGGATAAAAAAGAAAATGAAAATACTGGGTCAAAATCCTTTTAATAAGTAAGAAAAAGATATATTTATATTATATATTTTAAAATTTAAATAAATAGATATATTAATAATTAATCAACTGTTTAAAGGATAAAAAGATAAATAAAAATACTGGATCAGAATTCTTTTAATAAATAAGTAATATATACATATATTGCAGTCGGTGCGATCCATGCGAGATACAGTACACCTCCCTTATCAAGATATATGTGTTGAATATTATCATGCAATTATATGTGTGTGTGTGTGTGAATCGAGATTCAAATGGATAGATCAACCATGCTGAAGGGATCGGAGGAAGAAGACCATGATCATGATCATGCGGTGATGGTGGATTGGTCATCCCTTCCAGGAGACCTCCTCTACCTCATCTCAAGGCGTCTCACCTTCATAGAATTCATCCGCTTCAACACCGTCTGCGTGTCTTGGCACAAATCAATCACCGATGACAACGACGACGACGACAGCAACAACAACAACCTTCTTCTTCTCTTCCCCTAAGAAGAAGAAGAAGATCAGTGCTGCTCTACAAATTCCATGGCTGATTCTACCGGTGCTACCTCATCGTCTCCGTGGCAAGGACCGCACCATCCTCAGCTTATCCGACGGCAGGAAGACTTTCAACATCCGCCTTCCCGCGCATAGTCTTCCCGCGCATCACTCTTCGTCGCGCTGCTTCAGGTCGTCCTGACGGGTGGCTCTTCATGGTGAACGAGCTCTGCGAGATGAGCATGATCCCATCTCTGGCGCGGAGATCGCCCTCCCGTCCATTACATCGCACCCCAACGTGATCCCTATCCCAATAACATCCCATGAGGGGTGGTGGCTCTATGTTATTGGCGGTGTCGATCATGTCATGGCCTATGACATCTGCTCATATGTTCAAAAAGGCGGCGGCTCTCCTCCTAGTCCAAGAATTGTGGGGACATATTTGATGAGGGGATGGCAAGATAATAACTGTTATCTGGTAGTGTCCATGGGCAGCCTCTTGCGCGTGTACAGGGCACTCCAGCATTGTCGAACTGTGGATTTTGAAGTTTTTCAAATTAATGGATGGAGGCAATTGGGTGCAGGTCAAAAGCGTTGGTGATTGCACGCTCTTCTTGGGTGATAACCATTCCTTGTGTCTACCCGTTGAAGGTGTGAGCGGGCTCAAGAGAAATTGCATCTATTTCGCGGACGACAACGAGGAGAAAATCTTTGTTGATCAGCACGGCGTACTCGACATCGGGGTGTTCAACAAGGAGGATGGGAGCATAGAACGATACTTCCACAACCAGCAGTGTCTGTTTCCACCACCTGTGTCGTGGTGTATGCCTAATCTTCCTTGAAGGGTTTCCATGCTTTAATTTGTCCATATATATATCTCATGTTCCACAACCATGCTGATTTTGTTTTTGTTTTTGTTTCTATTTTTATTTTTATGTATTGGAAAGACTGTTATGATCGAGCATATATATTTCCATAACAATGTCTTGTTCAAGACATATTTGCATGCATTCCACATTGAATGTTATTAAAATACGTACCGTTATATCACTATAAGAAAAACCATTTTTTGCAACGCTGTTTTGCGACGGATGGCCAAAACCGTCGCAAATGCCCATATTTTTTACGGCTATTTTTTTTGGGTCACAAACACTTCTCGACATTTGCGACAGCTGAAATAAACTGTTAAAATATGTATTTGTGGCGGCAATATCCTACCGTCTCAAATAAGACACTATTTACGATGGAAGATAAGCCGTCGCAAATACCAAATTTAGATATAACCGTTCATTGTTTCACTTTTAATCACAGCCGTCCGATCTTTCTAAATATATATTAAAAAAAAACCTAACTTCTTTGAAACAATTGTCGAGTGTCTGCGATCAAATTGTCTCTGATCTTCGATCGTCGTTGTCGCAGTCTCTGATCTTCAACCGCCGTTGTCGGCTGATTCAATCAAGCCGATCTTCGATCGCCGTTGTCACCATCTCTGATCTTCGATCCGATCTGCGATCAAATCGTTGTCGATGGCCATTTCGGTCAAGCCGCCGTCGCAATCCGACTTCGATCACCATCTCCGTCCAACTTCGATCGTCTCCGATCCACCGCCGTCTAACTTTGATTCCCCAAAGGTGATCGTCTCTCTCTCTCCCTTCTCTTGGTTTTTGATTTGCCCGATCTTCACCTTCAAAGACATGTTGTTGAAAAATATTTCTACCGATATTTCTACACCTGATATCAAAGGTGCATTTGAAACTGATTTTTGAGTCTATTTAGAGGTTTTATAGTCATGTATTTTCACTGTTTCATTTAGATTCATAGAAAATGATGTATTAGAATCAATGCATTGTATTTTCTTTGCCAAGCACACAAACAAAAAAGAGGCTAGAGCAAAATAAGGCACAACTGGAATCTCCTTTAAAAAACCAGAACAAGGCAATAGATGTTACAAATCCAACTCACAAGATAGCTTTGACACCACCATAAACACATCTAAATGAGCTTTACAATTCAAAGCTCTGATCAACCAAGCTGAAACATGAATCTTTTTTAATAGTTAACTGTCTGAATTTGTAACTTGTGAGCATTTACAGATGTTTTGTATGAAGTGACATGAGTGCAGGTTTTTTTGTTGTTAACTTATTCTTAGTTGAGGAAATTTTTGTTAATTCTCCAAAATGTATCTTCCTGAACTTGATGTTATATGGAGTGAGATTTTGTTGGTATAAGATTCTTGATTTTTTTTTTTTTTGAAGAGTAAGGTATACTAGCTCCCAGGATTCATTAATAGGGAAACAAGTCTTTATTTCAGGTATAAGATTCTTCATAATGATCTCTTTTTGTCTGAGTGAGCCTATCATAGAACAGAATGTCTTCCAATTTAAGATGAATACTTGGGGATGGGATTAATTCATCACTGGACCCCATATTTGGCCACTCCCCACTTCACCTCCTCTCAACAAATAAAGAAAGAGACACCTTATAGACAAGAAATGCTAACTACTTTAGTAAATAAAATAAGCTTAGATAAGCTTTTGGAACATTAAATATGAATTCTCTTGCACCCATATTTGCTAAGCAAAATTCCCATCCGTGTCTTTTTGCTCAAGAAGATTGTGATATGTGCAAAGGCAAATTGAATCCTTGCTCTCTAAAAAACTTCACCTGGAGCCTAACCAACCTCCAAAAAAGCAGCAATGACCAAGTAACATGCAGAAGGATCAAATAAAGAAACCTTTAAATAAGTTGGCTTCTTTATATTACCTATCACTTGATACTACTATTCTGAATATTGTTGTATTTTTTTTTATCCCTTAAATATTCATGAGTCTCCTTATTTGTTTATCTATATAGTGAAAAAATATGGATAAGAGTTGGATCGATTCACAAAATAGGATCTCTCAGGCATACATGGATGGAGTTAAAATTTTTCTAGAATTTGCATATAATGATAAGCGTCCCGAAAGTATGATCTATTGTCCATGTAAGCAATGTTGCAATCGGTACTTGGTGACACGAGTTGTTGCGAGAGAACATATTATTATAAATGGGTTTTTGTCAAATTACAAGATTTGGACTAGTCATGGAGAACGTTATGTGCATATACGTGAGAACCAAGACATTGGAATAGGAATGCAGTCAACTGTTAGGGATGATATGGTTGGAATGATACACGAGATGATGGGAATTCCAAACATGAATGCGGGAATAAGATCTAGCCAATCACCTATAGATGAACATGTGGATGGACCGGACGAGGAAACACGAAGTTTTCTGAAACTTTTGCAAGAAGCAGAATGTGAGCTATATCCTGGGTGTGAAAAGTTCACAACGCTTTCTTTCATTGTCCGATTGTTGCATCTAAAGGTGCTTTCTGGTTGGACAAACAAGTCATTCACTATGTTACTTGAGTTGTTGAACGAGGCATTCCCCAAGGGAACAATATTGCCCAAATCCTACTATGAAGCAAATAAGATAACAACAGATTTGGGTTTCAATTACAAGACTTGGGATGCATGTCCCAATAATTGTATGTTGTATAGAGGCAGTGATGAAACTCTTGATAACTGTGACATATGCGAGACTTCTAGGTATAAACATATTGAGGGTGATTCAGATGGGGGTAAAAAAATTGCTGCCAAGCAAGTAAGATATTTTCCTTTGAAGCCAAGATTGCAAAGGTTGTTTATGTCCTCGAAAACTGCTTTGCTCATGAAATGGCACGCCGAGAAACGAATTAATGATATTGCATTTAGGCATCCTACAGACTCTGAAGCTTGGAAAAAACTTGATGAGCGATATCCATATTTTGCTAGTGAGAGCCGCAATGTCAGACTTGGACTAGTAGCTGATGGGTTTAATCCATTTAGGTCGATGAATATAGCTCATAGCACCTGGCCAATGATTCTCATTCAGTACAACTTGCCACCATGGTTGTGCATGAAGCAACCATTTTTCATTTTGTCTGTGCTTATTGATGGTCCTAAAGGACCTGGTAATAAAATTGATGTTTATCTTGAACCTTTGATTGAGGAATTGAAGGAATTATGGGAGGATGGGGTACTTACTTATGATGCTGCAAGCAATCAGATGTTTAAGCTGCATTCAGCGTTGTTGTGGACAATTAGTGACTTTCCAGCATATGCCAATTTGTCAGGATGGAGCACAAAAGGTGAATTTGCTTGTCCTTGTTGTAATAAGGATACTCGATCTCGTTGGCTAAAGCATAGTAGAAAATTTTGTTTTATGGATACCCGGCGATTCTTACCTGCAGATCATAAATTCAGGAAAGATAGAGTGTCTTTCAATGGAAAGAGAGAATGGGGACGAAAGCCCAGTCATCTATCGAGAGCTGATGTTTTATTACAATTGAATGACGTCTTATCAGAGTATAAGAAGGAAGACCTTAGAAGGAGAATGATGGGAGATTTTGAAAGTGAGAAAATCTGGAAGAAGAAAAGCATCTTTTTTTAATTACTTTATTGGGAGTACAATCTAATTCGTCACAACCTTAATGTAATGCACATTGAAAGGAATGTCTATGACAACATATGATAATTTTGTTTGTAGGTTCCTGATGCATGTAGTTCGCATCGTCCACAATCTCCTTGATCGGCCGAGTTAGCATTGTAAAGATTTTGAGATAGTAAGTTTTTTTTGTTATCCAAATCACTTTCATGGATGAACTTAGACCTCTGTTTCTTGTATTATGACATGCTAAATAGAATTGCTTTTGTCTAGAGAGTTAACATATGGGATTTTGTGCCTATCTAGTTTCATGTGATCCTAGAAAGTTGGCAAGAGGTTCTCTAGTTTCAGTATCACTCCCATGAAGCATATCATTAAAACGTCAAACCAATAGACTCATGTTTTAGATGGACCAGTAAATACAATAAATTGATCACATATTGAAAGCCTCCACCAACCACCCTTTAATGGAAAAAATCCAATCCACATGACAAGTCTCTTGATCACATTGAATAATCTCTGATACACAAGCAGAGCTGCTGCCCCTGCCTTTCCTCCATTTATAGTGGGGCTTCACCACCTCTGCCTCCTCCAATCTCTCTTTTGCTCTCTCACCCTTTCCAAATGTTTTTTGTGGGTTCATCAGGAGTTTTAGCTGATAAAACCCAAGACCCACATTGCACATTTTTTGTTTTTTTGTTTTCCATTCTCCATTTTGGGTATTTGTGTTTTTATTGTTTGATTTTGTGATGGGAGGAGGTGCAGTGGTTTTGATGGGGATGGTGTTGATGATGCCATTGTTGGTGAGTGGAGGAGGGCATGACTATGGGAAGGCTATTGGGGTAAGTCTCTGTCTCTCTCAAATGGATTCGATAGAGGTGATTTTGATGTTTATTGTTTTAATTTATTTGTTTTACTCGTTGATCTCTCATTGGATTTTAAGGGTTTGGGTTGTCACTTTCTCTTACTTTTTTGTTGTGTTGGTTGGTGAGGGAAATGGGTGTTGAAATAACACTTTTTTTATGTGAGTTTTGTTTTAATGATATGCTTTGGTCTCTATCCCACACTCTCTATTTGATTGAGCTATCTACTAGACAAATTGAGAGCCTGATATAGGTAGACAGGATTTGTTAAATTGAGGTTTCAATGTAGAGATTCCTTTTGGTTGCCTAGAATTCTGGTTTGTATGTTGGTCACGATGGTGTTGAAATGTAGACAGGTGGTGGACCACCCCAAAAGGAAGAATTATATATTATTTTTATGTTAAAATGTCTAGGTAGATCACGGCTGACCAAGGATTAGTGTAGCATAATATGTACATTTATTTACTGGTAAACAAGCTATCTATGTCCACTTATGTAATATCTAGCTACTCTTTCAGAAATACCACTCTCTTTATTTAAATATTTGTTTATGTTCTCATTGTAGAGATTTGTCCCATGAAATTTTGAAATTGAACAGGTTTTGCATATTGACATGAATGACTATTACGGAGGAGAGTCAACTTCGCTCAATCTCATTCAAGCAAGGTTCACTTTGGGGACAAATGGGAGAGATCTCTATTTTGGATGTAGTAGACGTGGTTTGATATTTATGCTATATATTATAACCTCATTTTGGATGTAGACATGACTTGATGTTTATATTATATTCAAGATAGTGAGTTGTTGCTTGGCATTTTCAATTCTCATAAGTGAGAGAAAATTCATCTTTGTTGCTTTACAAGCTTAGCAAAATATTTATTTTTATTTTTGATCTTATGGATCTACTACATGTCTTTCTAAAATCTCAAATAAAAATAAAAAAAATAAAAACATTATTTGCGACGGTTAAGGTCTCTGTCGCAAAAGTTAAAAAATAAAAATAAAAATGTTTTTTGCGACAGCTAGTTTATCCGTCGCAAAACATATAGTTTACACTACTAAAGTAAAAAGTAGGTTTTTGCAACGGATTATTTGCGACGGTAGCAAAACCGCTATAAAAGATATTTGCAACGGCTAAAAACCGTTGCTATTCTTTTGCGACGCCGTTTGATACGACGGAACCCAAATCGTCGCAGAACCGTTGCAAAAGGGTATTGCGACTGTTACAGAGGCTATTTGCGACGGTTTCAAACCATCGCAAAAAATGCTTTTTCTTGTAGTGTATGAAATATAGTATACATACATTGATTATGGTAACCCTTCTTCATAATCTGAACACATCACCAAGCTCTGTATAGTAGACCTTTCATTCAAGCAAACTTCACACCAAGTTTTATCCCTTCACCCTCCATCCTTCTTTATTTAAGTTCTCGATCTCTCTTCAGCCTCCATTGAACACATGCACTCCTGTAAAAGAGAGTGCCTTCAAAACAATCCATCTAACATTAAAAGCATTCCTCATTTTCCATACACACCACATCACAAGACACACAAGCATCCTCTTTACAGGTCCTCTGGAATCCTGAACCCATTATCTTTGAGTGAGGACTACCAGCTCCTGCCAAACCGTAGAAGGTCTGAGATAAATTTATGTGTAGTGGTCTCGATCTATGTGCACAGAACACAGGGGACAGGATGTTTCTACATGTAGCCCAATTCAATCAAGAAACTTTTTGTTATTTCGAAGAATCGTACTCACAGGATTTGATCCCTTGAACTCTTTCATAGAGGTGGAAGATGTTTACCGACTTAACCAAAAATATCTAGTGAGAACTAAGTTTTATCCAACCTTCTTCCACCGGAGATCTAGGTAGGGAACTAAGGTGTTTATATGATTCCTTAGTTGAGAGAGTCCAATCCATCTTGAGTCCTTTGGGGGAATAGGATTCTTCATAATCAAGTTTACCCATAACTCAGGAAGCACTGGATTCAGCACTGCACCAGACCATTGTCCCTAATAGCATCTGCCAATTAAGGAAAACCCTAACCTCGCTGTATCCATGTTGATGAAAGTTAGTTGGAATTCGATTAAACGGGACCAGCATAAGCCAAAGGTCTCTTAATATTGTATCAAACAATTAAATAATGAAGAGAAGACTACACGAATTATCCGAATATTAAGAAGGCAATATATTCTCAGTTTTTCAAACAGATAAAATGAATTTTTACAGCATCCAATACAAATAACACAGTAGAACTTATCTAATTCTTTAATTCTTCCGAGTCTCTTATATAATACACAGCAGCTATGACCATATTAACTCATGAACCATCTTAAAAAATAAGTCCCCAAAAACACAACCTTTTTTTTATTAAAAAAAAAAGGATAAAAATGTCATCAATATTTTCATTATTAACAGAGTGGTTACAATTTTGAATTAGTGATGAAGGAATTAAGAAAACATGAGGAAATCAAAAGACAACCTTACAAAAACCAGACCTTTACAAAAAGTTCCCAGGACCTACCAACGTCTCTTTTCCTCATCACCCTTCTAAAACTCTTCCACACAAGTTCAATTTCTTCTTCAAGAGAGACACCACCTTGAGCACCACCCTCTCACCCTCCATGCCCCGCACGTACTTGACGGTCCCGATCAACTCCATCGTCGTCGGTCTGGGCTTCTTCAACTCCTCACATGCCCCCCACCGCCCCCCGCCACCGCCCATCGTCGTAGAAGAAGAAGAAAAAACATACGAGTCTTCGTCGTTGAAGTGCATGGCGGCGCCAGTCTCGTCTCCGAGGATCTCCGTGCACATTCGAAGGCTCGTGTCGCTCATATGGAAGCGGTTCGGGTCATATGAAGAAGCCATTGAAGAGAACACACATTGGAAGGGATTGGGAAGGACTTATATTTATATGTATAAGGGAGAAGGGAAAGGATTTGGTTTGAGAGCAAAAATTAGTAATATAAATTAAAATCTTCTGTTAGAATTAATTCACAGTGATTAATGGGACTTTATATGAATCATATAAGTGATTCTTTCCTTTGGTGGCTCAAAAATTGACTAAATTTTAGTTGAAATCTTTGGCATACAGAGGAACTTTTAATTGGGGAGGATCTTTGACTGGTTTTCAAATATTGAGGTCTGTTTTCGCGCGTCTTGCATGGATTTAAACGGCTCGGCTAGTTTTTTTATTTTTTTTAGAAAATTGCGGGCATTTTTAAAGCCAAGAAAATTGTGGGCATTTTCAAAGCATTTTTGTTTTCAAAGGAAGAAAAATAGAAAATGTCCGGAGAACCTTCAGTATAAAGTAAAGAACTAAAGCAAACTTATTTATTAAACAAAAGGGAAAAATCGATTGGGAACTTATAAAAATCGAAAAAAGTCCTTATAAAATCATTAAATCTGCTTAGATCTCTATCTTTTGTTTTGATTAATGGTTTTAATTCCTGAGTTAATTTTCAGTTAGTGCAAACTAGTCTTCCCCACATAAACAATGTGCGTGTAAATAAAAAAATCAGTCCACAACCATGGGCGGCGCCACATGCATTGTGATAGTGGTATCATGCCCAAACAGCAAGATCAAATCACCTGGAAAATAACAACCATCGAGTGACCCTACTTTTCTATTCTTATCGATTACAACCTCTTGTTTCCCATATAATCTGTAACAAACATTTGTAAATAAATTGAAACGCATCTCACTGTAATCAGATATCTGGATTGATCCAATATTATTTTCATAATCTTTACGGTATCAGAGCAATAAAAGCACCTACGTGCGTCACTTCCTTCCCCTGTTCATCTTCTTCCTTCTCATAAATTTCAGCCATGGCCCCATCAATCGCTTCCTCGTCAACTCCAAGCTTTGTTATCTCAAACATTGCTTATCTCATTCCCATTAAAATTGACAGCACAAATTTCCTTCTATGAAAATCTTTGTTTCTACCAGTTTTGCGAAGCCATCATTTGAAAGGTTTCATTGATGGATCCAAACTAGCCCCACCTAAGGAAATCACTGGTTCAGATGGTAAATTAAACCCCAACCAGGCATACTACGAGTGGTTTGAACGAGATCATGGATCAATGCCACTCTCTCGGTTTCCGCCCTTCCTTACATCGTTGGCATGAATACAGCGAAGGAAGCATGGGACTCCCTGGAACATCGATATGCATCACTTTCACGTTCCCACGTCATCGAGCTCAAGAAGCGCCTTCAACAAATCAAGAAAGGCACTTCAACGATGCAAGAATATCTACGTCAGATCAAATCGGCCAGGACCTATGGTGCTCCAGTCGGCGAGGACGATCTCATCATCCATACTTTGGCAGGTCTGCCAACCATATATCGTCCCTTTCAGATATCCATCAGATGAGGAACTGCACACCCTTCTGGTTTGTGAAGAACTCAGTCTAGTAGAAGACACCACTGTTGAGTCTGTTAAATGTATATATATGTTAGGGTTAAGGGTAGATTAGTCTTTTCCTTGTTTTCCTTTTTGTACTATAAATATTAGATACAAACCCTAATAATATGATTGATTCATTCTTTTCATATTCTAACATGGTATCAGAGCTTGAATCCAATTTTTTTCTTTGATCGTCGACGTCCCGTCGCCCCCGCGCCGCTTTGCCGCTGCCCCACGCAGATCTGCCACATCTGCACCGCTGTGCCGCCGTCGCACCGTTGCTGCTCCGCCGTTGTGCCACCGCTGCGCCGCCCCGCGCTGCCCTCTCGCGCCGCCTCGCGCAGCCCTGCCGCTGCTGTGCCATCCTGCTGCGCCGCCCTGCACCGCCCTGCCGCACCGCCTCGCGCTGCTGCGCCACCCTGCCGCGCCGTCCAGCGCCACCGCGCCCCGTCCGCACCGTGCCCGCACACCGTCCGCGCCCCGTCCGCGCACCGTCCGCATCTGCCTGCGTGTCGTCTCGGAATTGCGTGATCAGCGCGGATCCGCACCGATCAGCCCAGATTTCCTGGGATCCTGTCCCGGATTCGGTCCCGGACAGCATCCCGGATCTCCCGGGAATTTGTCCCGAGATCCCGTGCTTCGCGCCCGCGCGCGCCCGGCCCAGCACCCGCTCGCGCCCGGCCCAGCTGCCCGACCCGGCTCCAGCGACCCGGCACTAGCTGCTTGACCCGGATCCGTGACCCGACCCGGATCCGCGACCCGTTTACCACCCAGTCATCGCCTTTTTCGGTATTTTCTTTATTCGGCCGCTACGGGTTCATTCGGACTCCAAATATAGTCATATTGGTACTCATTTTGCTCCATTTTTCGTTCTGCACGCATCTGTGACTATATTTTCATCATCCGAGGCATATATTTTTCTCTGTTATTCTCTTTTTGCCTATTATGGCTACGGATAACACTCAGATCATCGATGTTAAGTTTGATGGTAACAATTATGATGTCTGGTCTATTAGTCTTGAACTTCAGCTTGATTATCGTCGCCTATTGGGTCATGTTACTGGCACTAATCTAGCTCCTGTACTTGAACCATCTCCACCGGGTTCTGATGAGACCACCATCAAGGCCAGAGCTGAGGCGTATACTAAGGCTTTGTTGACATGGAAGGAGGCCGATTCTCGGGTGAAAGCTTATATTGCTTCTTCGGTTATTCCAAATATCCGTAAACATTTGAAGCCGTTCATTACAGCCAAGGAATATTGGGACTTTCTGAAGAATTTCTATACGCAGACCGATGGTGCTCAGGAATTCTATCTACATCAGGCCATTTCTACTTCTTATCAAGGGGAGCTTTCTATTCGTGATTTTTATTCTCTTTTGTCTGATTACTGGGATCAACTCGCACCTATGGATCCTCAGATGGAGGGTATTTTTCTGACACGCTATCGTGAGTACCGTAATCGTCAACGATTGTACCAATTCTTGATGCGTCTTCGTCCTGAGTTCGAGGCTATTCGTGCACAGATTCTTCATCGTTCTCCCAAACCGTCTCTTGATACGGTTCTTTTTGAGTTAGTTGCTGAGGAGACGCGTCTTCGCACTGTTGTCACTCCGCCTATCGTTGATCACAGTTCTGTCAATGTTGCACATCGTCAAGACAATCGCTACACTCGGGTCACTTGCTATTATTGCCATAAATTTGGACA
The DNA here is from genome assembly GCA_030737835.1 of Acorus gramineus. Lineage (NCBI taxonomy): Eukaryota > Viridiplantae > Streptophyta > Magnoliopsida > Acorales > Acoraceae > Acorus > Acorus gramineus. Next base: position 11,268,073 of record CM060854.1, on the reverse strand, counting down.
CGTGCAATCTGAATGTCGTAAGCGTGCTCGTGATGGTGCTCCTCTTGTTTATGTACCTCGCACTTCAGCTCCTGGAGCACTTCCTCCAGCACCTCGTCCACTAGATCCTGCAGCATCACGTGCACTAGCGCCTCGGGCGCAAGCACCTCGGGCACCTTCTACAGTTCCTCCACGTCGCTCTCAGCCTCGACCTGCAGCTGCTGTTGCATCTGATTTTCTACTGATCCGCCGGCATATTCTTCCTCTCAGATCACTGAGAGTCTTGCGCAGCTCCACCTTCAACAACAACAGCTTCAAGATATGCTTCGCTCAGTGACTGGTAGTGATTCATCTGCTCCCTTTTCTGCTTCTACTGCGGCGACAGGTAACCTTACCTCCTCATGGATTCTTGACTCTGGGGCTTCCCATCATATGACTTCTCAGGCATCCTTTATTAGTTGTCCTACTCGCGTGTTTCCCACTCCTGTTATTCGTACGGCAGATGGGACTCCTCTGTCTGTGTCGAGTTCTGGTTCTCTTGCTGATCCTTCTCATCGATTTCAACTTCCTGATGTTTTTCATGTTCCTGGTCTATCACTAAATTTGCTTTCTGTTGGTCAAATTGCGGATCATGATTGTCTCATTACTTTTGATTCTTCTACTTGTTCTGTACAGGATCGTCGTACGGGGAAGCAGATTGGGACAGGCTCTAGACGCGGTGGGCTCTACTACATGGATCACCTTCATATTCCTTCGTCTTCTGCAGCTTCTGCTCGCTTGATTTCTTCTTCTCCTTCCTCCTTTGATGTATGGCACCGCCGTCTTGGCCATCTCTCTCCTCCAAGACTTCGTTATCTAATAAGTACCGGTGTTTTAGGTTCCTTTTCAAAAACTGAGCTTCAACCATGTGTGGGCTGCAAGTTGGCAAAACACTTGGCTCTTCCATTTCCTACTAGTAAACACATTTCTGCTTCTCCTTTTGATCTAGTTCACTCTGATGTTTGGGGTCCCTCCCCTATTCCTTCTAAAGGGGGTAACCGTTATTATGTTATTTTTATTGATGATTTTTCTCGCTTTACCTGGATATATTTGATGCATAGTTCTGAGTTGTTGCCCATCTATAAATCTTTTGCTACAATGGTTGAAACTCAGTTTTCTAAATGCATCAAGGTGTTTCGCTCTGATTGTGGGGGAGAATATTGTTCTCGTGCTTTTCGTGATTTTTTATCCTCCCAAGGCACTCTACCACAATGTTTCACTCCTTATGCTCATCAGCAGAACGGGGTTGCTGAGCGCAAACACCGTCATATCCTCGAAACGACCCGGTCCTTACTCCTCTCTGCTTCTGTTCCTGTTCAGTTTTGGGGTGAGGCTGTTCTTACAAGTGTGTATCTCATCAATCGCACTCCTTCGTCTATCACTGCTGGCATCTCCCCCTTTCAGCGTCTTTATCATAGTCCTCCTGATTATTCTCGTCTTCGTGTTTTTGGATGCACGTGTTTTGTCCTACTTCCTCCTCTTGAGCGTACCAAATTGTCTCCTCGTTCCACTATGTGTGTTTTTCTTGGGTATAGTAATGAGATCAAAGGATATCGATGCTATGATCCTGTTGCTCGTCGTCTTCGGACATCTTGTCATGTCACATTCTTTGAGAGTCATCCATACTACGCTCTTCGCTCGCCTCCTGTTTTTCTTCCCCATCCACGGTTGAGGAAGTCACATTTTTGGACTTTTCCATTCCTGATTTCTCATCTTCATCTTTTGCTCCTCAGTCATCTACTCCGTCTCAACCTGACCACTCTTCCTCGTCAGTCCCATCTTCACCCTTGCCGTCTTCGTCAACTTCTTTTTCGGATGATTCACGTGGGACGGTTCTGTCTACTCCTACACCTGTTCCTGATGCTGCTTCGCCAGAAGACGATTCTGCTTCCGCACCAGTTGCTCCTCGTCGCAATCCGCCTCGCGCTCGTCGACCTCCTCAACGACTCAGCTTGGTTGCCTCTGATTCTTTTTCTCCTAGTTTTCAGTGTTTTCTTTCAGCTGTTTCCACTCATTGGGAGCCCCAATCATATCGTGAGGCTGTCGGCATTCCAGAATGGGAAGGTGCTATGGCAGAGGAGCTTAGTGCATTACAACGCACTCATACGTGGAAAATTGTACCACTTCCTCCAGGGAAGACTCCTATCAGCTGTAAGTGGGTTTATAAGATCAAGACCAACTCTGATGGTTCGATTGAGCGTCACAAGGCTCGGTTGGTTGCCCGTGGTTTCACTCAGCAGCATGGTATTGATTATGATGAGACATTTGCTCCTGTAGCAAAGATGACAACTGTTCGTACTTTGATTTCTGTTGCTTCTGTTCGTCAATGGCCCATTTATCAGCTTGATGTCAAGAACGCTTTTCTTCATGGTGATTTATCAGAGGAGGTTTACATGACTCCTCCTCCGGGTCTTCCTCATTCATCTGGTCATGTATGCCATCTTCACCGCGCTCTCTATGGTCTCAAGCAGGCTCCTCGTGCTTGGTTCGCTCGATTCACTGATGCTATCTGTGCTGCTGGGTTTGTTTCGAGTTCCTCTGATCCAGCTTTATTTGTTCACACCTCTGGTCCTCATCGTACTATCCTGCTGCTTTATGTTGATGACATGATCATCTATCCTGCTGCTTTATGTTGATGACATGATCCTACTGCTTTATGTTGATGACATGATCATCACCGGCGATGATTCGTCTCATATATAGTCGGTCAAGCAACATCTTCAGCGTCAATTTGAGATGAAAGATCTTGGCAAACTTCGCTATTTTCTAGGCTTGGAAGTTGCTTCTGCTCCGCGTGGTTATCTTCTCTCCCAACGCAAGTATACTGCTGACTTGATCGACCGTGCTTGTCTAACTGATGATCGCATTTCTCCCACTCCTATTGAGCTTCATGCTAAGCTCCGGCCTGACGATGGAGAACCACTCTCTGATGTTACTCGTTATAGACAGCTTGTTGGAAGCCTCGTCTATCTCACTGTCACTCGTCCTGACATTGCCTATGCTGTGCATATTGTCAGTCAGTTTGTCGCTGCCCCTCGTACTGTTCATTATGCAGCAGTTCTTCAGATTATATGCTATCTACGTGGCACTATATCTCGTGCTCTACTATTACCATCTTCTTCTACTCTTGAACTTCGCGCTTATACTGATGCTGATTGGGCAGGAGATGTCACAGATCGAAAATCCACAACTGGTATATGTGTCTTTCTTGGGGACTCTCTTATATCTTGGAAGGCCAAGAAACAAGACATTGTTTCTCGTTCGAGTGCTGAGGCCGAATATCGTGCTATGGCATCTGCTACTGCTGAGGTTGTTTGGCTTCGGCACCTCCTCTCTGACATGGGCGTCATTTTATCTGCGTCTACTCCCCTATATTGTGACAACAAGAGCGCCATTCAGATTGCTAAGAATCCAGTATTTCATGAACGTACGAAGCACATCGAGATCGATTGTCACTTCGTCCGTCATCATTTTATTGAGAGCACTATATCACTCCCATATATTTCCTCTTCTCTTCAGTTATCAGACTTTTTCACAAAATCTCATACGCTTCAACGGCATGGTTTCTTGTTGAGCAAACTCTCGGTGTATGATCCACCATGAGTTTGAGGGGGGTGTTAAATGTATATATATGTTAGGGTTAAGGGTAGATTAGTCTTTTCCTTGTTTCTCTTTTTGTACTATAAATATTAGATACAAACCCTAATAATATTATTGATTCATTCTTCTCATATTCTAATAGAGTCGTCCATGGAATTTACTGCAACCAGAAATAACTCCTAACGCCCATCCAATCAAGGCAGAAACTCGGCTCACCAACGTGGCCCATCTTCTAACCTTTCCAATCGGTCAATCAAGGTCGGAACATGCAACTCAATCAATCTGGCTACACCTCTGGTGCTCGAGGACACCAATCTCGGCCTACAGACAATGGTGATCACTGATCCCAACCCACTTGCCAGATTTGTGGCAAGATGGGCCACATTGTTGTTGATTGTTACTATCGCATGGTTCATGTGTATCAGGGGCGTCATCCTCCACTGCGTTTGGCTTGCCATGGCAGTTGCTCTTCAACTCAGCAATGATAACAACAACAACCATACTTGGTATTCTAACCTCTCACTCAATGCCCCATATCATGGATCCGACAATGTGCAAGTGGGAAATGGTCAAGGTCTGTCTATTTTTAATATTGGTAATTCCATTTTTCGCACACCCTCTACCACCTTTCACTTCAAAAATATTCTACATTGTCCACAAGCCTCTTCTAATTTACTATCTGTTTAAATATTCTCCCGAGACAACCATTGCTATTTTTCCTTTGATGACAAAGGTTTTTCTATGAAGGTCAAGGAGGACGCTCTTCCATAGGCCGATTGAGCATGGGCTCTACCCATTCCGTTCAAGTCCTCTTTCTTCTTCCAATCACTCAAATAATACTGCCAAAGCATCATTCCTAAGTCCGCATGTCTCTAGTGGTATTTGGCATCCCTTCCCTCAACATTCAACAAGCTATTCTTTCAAGTCTTTCTCCTTCAATAAAAACAAGACAAGTCTGTGTGTTCGTCATGTCAACTTGGCAAGAGTACAAAGCTCCCATTTTCTTTATCATCTTCATTGTCATTGAAACCCTTAGAACTTATTCATAGTGGTGTGTGGGTTCTTCTCCTGTCTCTTCTATCAATGGATTCAAATATTATGTTATTTTCATTTATGATTACACTCATTATTGTTGGATTTATCCCTTGTTGCTCAAATCTGATGTTTTTCAAACATTTTGCACCTTTTTAAAAATCATGTTGAAAATCTTCTTGAATCCAAGATTAAAATTTTTCATTCGGATGGTGGGGGTGAATTTACAAGTACCCTTTTTAAACAATTTCTTTCTACAAATGGCATCCTTCATCAATTATCATGCCCAAACGCACTTGAGCAAAACGATGTCACTGAAAGAAAACACAGTCACATAGTTGACATCAGTCTTTTGCTCATGGCCCACTCCTCTCTTCCCCAAACTTATTGGTTTGAAGCTTTCCACACCGCCGTTTGCCTAATAAACCGAATGTCTATTGTCTCTGTTCCCAATTTCATCACCTTCTTCCACCACAGCTGACTCGATGGCTGTCTTTGGTCCCACTCAAGCATGGTTATCCCGTCCTACCTTACCAGTCCTCACAACCCATCTACCCAGCCATTCATCTACTTCTTTTTCCAACATTACACAGCACCCACACCATGATCCTATACCTCCCACTTCCATCATGGCTTCCCCAAGTTCAGTCCTCTCAAAAGCTCCACAAGCATCAAATCCTTCTAATCCTATTATTCCCTCGTCATTTGGCCCACCCAACAACACCCATCACATGCAAACAAGGTCTCGGTCTGGTATTACCAAGAAAAAGGCATGGATTAGCACCAAACACCCACTCCCACAAGCACTAATGGCCCAAGCACTTCAGACTGAACCCACCTCTTATACTCAGGCATCTAAATCCTCATAATGGCGTGTCGCCATGGACATGGAATTCACAGCTTTAAATAAGGAAACTAACATGGAATCCAAGATTTGTGATTTGGGGCTAAAATATGAACATGTTAGTTTCCTTATTTATATCTTGTGAGCCTACAATTGACTTGTTAGTATTGTGATCCTTCCTTGATATTATTATATATATCCTAATTATTCGATATCTTCCTATGATCAACATGGATGTGCTGACCATGAAGCCTTGTAGTGTGTTTGGTATCGCTGCTTTTATATTACCTCTTGTGTATTTAGAGTTGGATGACCATAGACCTTACAGTGAGGGTTGAGGATTACCTCCCCAGCGCGCATGAGTACATACGGTCCAACGAGGGAGACTTAAGAATACACTGCCGTGCATGGATGTTCTGAGGCCAGGTAGTGAATCCGCGGTGGACATTCAGAGGGCCACACATGAGAGAGAGATATATATTGTTGACATCTGGGACATAGTGGCCGATGTGGGGTCATGTAGATGGTCAATCATGTGCTTTGGACATTTAGCGGCTAGAATTGCGATTTCCTTATCATTCTTGTAACATTGTGACATTTTGAGAGCCATGAGTGATTTAATTGACATTCTTTCGATTGATGGGTGATTTCAGAGTATGTGCTTTCAGTCCAGTTGTGATGCATCTTGATGATATTTATTGGCCTTACCAGTTGTGATGTGATAGTTTGAGCTATTCATTCCTATTTCTATATATCAGCGATGTTATTGTTCTCCACTAATGATCATGTAGTGCTTTTCATTTGTTATTATGCTTTGACATGGTGTTTACTTAGCTTGACTTTGATGTCATCCCTGTTTTCCTTATAGTAGAATGTATGGGTTACTTACTGAGCATCTTTCACTCATTCCATTCTATTTTTCATATTTTTACATAGCAAAGTGAGGGATTTTTGGGCGTTGGCTTTGTCTTCTTTTGGTGCCACGTCCAGCCATGATTATTTTGGTAGAGGTTGGTCTATCGAACCATGTCAATGTTAAAATGCCCTGTATATATGGATAACTGTATATGAGGTGTGTTAAAGGCTTTGTTGATTGCTTAAACTTTCCTGGGTGAGTTTATATAGGTGATTATATATCTTGTTGGTTATATCATATCACAGGGTTGTTATCATATGAATTATATAGAGTGGATATTTCGAGGTTGAAGATTTTTTTTGTAGGTGCAGGTGACGGGATCATGCTGGTGATTTGGACCCTCCAAAATGAAGTAGAGATTCTCACTGAAGAAGAATCACAAAATGGATCGAACCACCAGATCCAACTAGTTTGGGGAGGGTCCAGGCAAGATTAACAGCCAAGATCCAGTGGTGGAGGAGGAGAAGACGGAGAGGTTCTGGCAGATTCTTGAAGTGCCGAGAGAGGAGCAGGACAAGGTGCAGAGTTTTCAGGTCATCGATCGTGCGGCCGTCGCCATCGCCGCCACTCGCGCGATTCTGAAGGGAAGGGAGCCAAAGATAGAGGAGGTGGAGGATGGAGGGGGGTTGGATGTGGTGGTGGAGGCTGATGTGAAGGCTCAAAGAGGTTTCTAGGGTTTGTAGGGGAGGTTTTTAGGGTTTGTAGGAGAGAGAGAGGAAGATGGGATCCATCGGGGGAGAGAATTTTACTCCGATCGGTTGGAAAAAAATAGGGAGAGTGAGAATCGGCTAGAAAAAAAAAGGGGTTCTATTGAAATGAGAAATGTAGTCCTTTCACTTCGGTTTACATTATAGTTTTTCTTCCAAGACTCCCCACCCAAATTATTTGAAATTTGTTTTAAGTAGGCTGTAATTATTTCTATAATTATTCAACTAATTAATACCCCTAATCATGGTAAATTATCCTTAGTTTGTACACGGTTGATTATTGACTTATATAGGCTAATTAATTTCATCATTATTTGTCCATTACACCACAGCCATCACTTACCTTGCATTGAAGAGATGTAATTCAATTTCTACCAATTTCTTATACAATGATACAAGATGAGAAACAAATTCTCCCTTACTACCAATTTTATCATGATTTACAGATTTCTTCTACAAAAATATGGTTATAAAATTTTTAAATCTCTTTGTCAGAATGATTTTTTTTTAATCTTTATTAGCCTAGATATATTGAGATCAATTATATTTTTATCAGTTATGAAATTTGTTAATACAACACTTCAGTTATGAAAGATGATTTTCATGTAGCTTCTATGATTATTTACATTGAAATTTTATTTTGCTAGAAATATCGACTCAAATTAGATAAAAGATGATTTATATTTTTTAAAGGATCGTAAATACAGTTTCAATAACATATTTCTGAAAAAACTTAATCTTTTGACTATTTTTATATTTTTGCATATCTATGACAAAATTTACTAGAAACGAAATATAAACTCATTTGGTTTATATAAAATTTAAATTGTTTATTAGATTTCGAGTTCATCTCAACCCCTCCCAATATAAAATCCTAGTTCCGCCCCTAATCTTTTGGACCTCTTTCTTCTATAACGATGGTCGGTGGTGGGAGGCGGCGGGGGGCATGTGAGGAGTTGAAGAAGTTCCGACCGATGGCGATGGAGTCGATCGAGACGGTCGAGTAGGTGCGGGGCATGGAGGGTGAGAGGGTGGTGCTCAAGGTGGTGTCTCTCTTGAAGAAGAAATTGAACTTGTGTGGAAGAGTTTTAGAAGGGTGATGAGGAAAAGATATGGTGGGAGGCCTTGGGAACTTTTTGTAAAGGTCTGGTTTTTGTAAGGTTGCCCTTTGATTTCCTCATGTCAGAATTGTAGCTATTCTTTTAATAATGAATAATGGGTTATTTAGTTTTTACCCTCCTAAAACAAGTCAATTATTAAAAACCCCCTCCAAAGCATAATATTATTATAAACCCCCTTAAAATGCTAACTGAATTTGTAAAAAACCCAAATAAGTTATTTTTTTACATAATAGGTTATTAAATGATGGATTGATAATAATACTCTTACTAAAAAATATCCTAACTGGATAGAAAAAAAACCCTTTCATTAACATAAACCCCTTTCCGTTACAAAAATTTTGGGAGTACTAATTTCTTTTTGTTTTGTTGACTGTTGGATTTTACAAATCCAGTTAACATTTAAAGGGGGTTTATAATGATATTGTGTTTTATAGTGTTATTTTTAATAATTTTTCTGTTTTAGGAGGGGTAGAAACTAAATAACATTTTTTTTCTATCAATTAGGATTTTTTAGTAAGGGTACCATTATCAATCCATCATTTAATAACATATTTCGTTAAAAAATAATTCATTTGAATTTTTTACAAATTCAGTTAACATTTAAAAGAGATTTATAATAATACTGTATTTTAAAAAGGATTTTTAATAATTTGACTATTTTATGAGGGATGGAAACTAAATAACCCATGAATATATTGATAGCATTTTTATTTTTCTTTTTTTTATAAAAAAAAAAAAGGTTGTGTTTCTGCGGACTTATGATTTTTAAGATGGTTCATGAGTTAATATGGTCATAGCTGCTGTGTATTATATAAGAGACTCGGAAGAACTAAAGAATTAGTTAAGTTCTACTGTTTTATTTGTATTGGATGCTGTAAAAATTCCACGGACCAATAGTAAATTTTGTTTGTACAAGGGGCATATTGCAATTGCCAAATCTGAAACCAGCCATACTAGACAATGAGAAGACGGAAATGGTAGAAAAACATTAGTTCTACAGATACACTCATATGCACATTTTGAATGACTGGATAAATAAATTACATCATCTCCTGTTCTTGTATAACTCAAAATTTCTGTCTATAAAACAATAAATCATTATGTTGAATCATCATCATCATCATCATCATCACTTCCCAATATCAGATAATTTAACTCTGAACAGCCTGAGAGAGCTGTTGCTGCTGCTGCTGCTGCTGCTTTTCCTTTTGCGTCCTATGCATCCATGGATACCTGTAGTTTGAGCTGTGTTTCTCGAAACAGCTTCGTCGAACCAACCCATAGCGCCTCTGCCAGTCCAACATCAAAGGAGAGCGATGAGGACTTGATCGTCCTTCCCTTTCCACCAAAAAAATACTCCCCCGATGCCTCCTAAAACATTAGGTCAAACTACTGATCATATGTCTGAAGACTGCAATCAATTACATAGCATTATGGAGTTCTTAAAGCGTTGTTACATTCGGACACTTTGGCAATCATTCCTATGGATGCCACGTCACCTAATGCAATTCATGAAAGCACTTAATGTAGTATATACTCGACTATATCAGTATATATTTTGTTATGAAAAACGTAAATAATTTATGCAGTCAATTCATTCTGAAGATGTACTTCACTTTTGTGAAATCATGTACTTCAAAAAAAAATCAAAACATATTCGGTGTGCAAAAGTGACTGAGTGACTGCAAGAATGACCAGATATAACATTTTGCAGAGCTCTTAATATGATGTTGATGTAACAAGAACATTAAGACGAGACTTACTGGAGGGGCTAGAGCTGCATCAATGATCGACTCCACCCCATCTTTGGGAGACTTCAGAAGGCACAGAAACCTCAAAACAGTGAAAGCCAATCTAGAAAGACGTGGCGGAACTTCTCGCATGATGTTGGTTTCTACCACTCCAGGATCTGCAGCCCTGACATTTTTTTTTTTAATCTAAAAAATGAGAAGGAACAGAACATAACAAGTAGAGGAAAAAAACATATAGTGAAGGTTATATGAATAGTTCCCAGTCACCATAAAAGCTATCATTATCACGTTTAAAAGAGTTCAAATCATCAAGCCTTCAGTTTAAAATTTCCAATTTCGGTTTGAGGACTGCAGGCTTTGTGTACAAATAAAACTCCAGTAAAAAAAACACATCATTCAATAAAGCAACCCATTCAAGTGGAAAATTTGGCAAAGTAATGTGGCCGCACATAAATATATATCAGGTTTGATATTTTTATTTTATTTATTTTAGTATTTTTAATGGGAAAGATAAGATCTCCAAAACTCATGCTCACCATGCACATAACATTTTTTTATAAAAAAAATCAAAATGGTCCTATTTTTTTCATTGCATTTAGGCCTAAATAGTTAAGGCGATTGATATGGAATGAGCCCAAACTAGTAATAGCAGAGAATTGTGTATAATGTCTGAAAGAAAAACCAGCAAATACTCACATGATAGAGATTTGACAAGAAGGGTCCATTAAGTAATATCGTCGATGAAGCTCATAAGCAAATAGTAGCAAGTAGACTGCCAAAAAGAAAGTAAAACCATTTGTGAGATTCATGAAATTCATGCAAAAATGTATCTACCCAAAAAATGAGAAGAATTTGAAATAGTCATTTTAAGGAAATGCATCAACTTACACTTCGAGAGTTCATATATGTAAGCAAAAGGATACTGGTTCGACTGTGGAAAATGCTTCGAGTTTTTCACACATATCGCTTCATCGTTGATCCCTGCATCAAACACTGCATGGAAAAGAATGTATGTTTTCATAAACACCACAGCAAGGATTTATATAGAAAAACATCCTTCGGGTTCGGACCGAAAATCTGTGTGAAAGATTTTCATATGTCACGTTAAGAAGAATAAACCTACCACATCGATGGGTAAAGGAAGTTACGTTAACTATCCGGGAAGGAACAGTGCTATTCTTGAGTAATGGCAAAAGATGATTGGTCAAAGCAAATGGACCAATGTAATTTGTCCCCATCATCCTACAACAAAAGCATAGCATTAGCCAAAGGATTTAGGAATCTTGAGTTTCACAGTTTGCCAATATGATATTATTCAGGGAAAGTTAATTCCAAGTAATTTTAAATCCTTATTTCTTTTTAACATATGAAAACACCCCCAAGTTAGTAGTTACATTTTTCGAGGTCCTTCCATCCAAATACCACCAGTATGTGCATTTTTTCTCCCCCAAACGCCCCCAAGTAAATGTGTACGCTGCGTAACAACATACAAGGATTGACAGTGTAGAATCCCTGAAGGCAGAATGTTCTTCATTTTATTTAGTAGCACATACAGCATAATTATGTACAGGCAATGTACAAGGATGAATAACAGGGTACAGGCATTCCCCGAGGCAGTTTGTTAGTGCATAACAATGTACAAGTTTGCATCACAAAATGACATTTATATCAAAAAGAAAAAAAAGGACATTTTGGGGAGAAAAAATGCCCGTATTGATAGTATTTCGATGGAAGGACCTAGAAAAATTGTAATTGCTAAGTTTGGGGTGCTATCATATACTAAAAGGTTGACATGAAAAAATAAGGGACTAAATAATACTTCAAATTAATTTCCCCTGTTATTTATTAACCAAAATATTCACACAAAACTTTCACCACAATTTATAGATAAGAACAAGCTGAAACATAAAATTTTCACATGAACCACAATTCGAAGACATGATGACCCCAAATTAAAGAACATATCAACGATACATATATATAATTTTGACCCAGACATATTGGTTTCAGACAAATATCACATGGCTCAGAGTTACATTGAAGCTACAATAAGGAAAGTTAATGAGACGATTACTTCCTTCATTCAGGTGAAACACACATAAACTGTGATTCATGAAAATTACAATCAGGAAAGATAAAAACACGTGTATAAACATAATCATGCAATGGCTTCTTGTTTTTGGGGATGTTCGTTAAAAATACAATAAGAAAAGATATTTAGACAAATGAGTACATTGTATATACATAGAGCAATATATACCCATATCTAAATATTCAACTCGGCAGAACCGAAACTTAAAATCTTAACCAAGTTAAGCATTACAACTCACATCTTCACCAAGAAAGCCAGCAATTACTTTGTTGCATTACTATATCAATCTGGTTTATTATCTGTCCATCATGCATTCAGGTCTACCGAAACAAAAATAAGTAAGAACGTAGGAAAATATGAGGAAATGCAGTAAATCCACATAAAATTACCACCATCAAGAATGCTGAGTATGGTGAAAAAGTAGAAAATTTACTCATCATAACCGTCAACAGTACTTCTATGCGACGTTGCTAGTATCCCAGCGTTATTTACAAGTAGTTGGATCGAAGGGTGCAGAGTGGAATCCATGAACCACTTTTGAAGGGAGTTAGCAAACTTCATTATTGACAGAATGGATGACATATCAACCTGAAATGCCGTAAGCTGAGCATCTTCATTTTTCTTCTTGATCTCCTGAATGGTCTATTTCACACAAAAAGGAGATATAAATAACACAGAAGGAATGCTAATGGCAGAAAAAAGAGTCCCCTTCCAAAGTGAAGTGGAGGTTTACCTTCAACAATGAATCAAGGGAACGACCGGCTGCAAGATGAAAAATTGAAAATTAACAAAAAAAAATCATTTATTTCAAATATTGCAACAATAGATTATATCAAGTTATCATTAAGCAAAAATCAAGTAGAAGAGAAGTATATGGCATGGGCAAATGAGAATACTGACACACCCACCCTGAGAGGAGCTTTTCAATTGCAAAATTTAAGGTTTTCAATGGAAATTCAATACTAATTTGCTTCAGCATTTGTAAAAAAGAAAAGTTTCCCCACTATCCTACGTGAACAATGATAAGAGTCAAAATACAACAAAGAACAAACAAAGAAAAGGACGACACATCTTCTATATCCAATGACTTCCAAATAACAATTGATACAACTCAATTAAGCATACATCTCAAGCTATAATGCACTGGGGCCTCAATAAATCCCAATTGACAATAGATGCATCTTCTATACCAAATGCCTTAAAGTGGGATGAAGAGAAGACAAACAACAAGATCACAGATATTAAAAATACAAGTGATAGGGTCTGCAAAAATACATCAAAACACAAGGACCATGCTAGAAAATTCAGAAATCTAAAAACACGTCTGCGTCTATATCATTATTCATGGTCTTTCTTTCCTATTTAAAAAACACTTCTGATTAAGAAAAAAAAAAAAAAGTCAATCCACCTCCAAGTTTGAAGTATAGAACCTAAAAGAGAACTCACAACCAATTGGTGCAAGACATTATTTCAATAAGGTTCACAAAAACCTTAGCTGAATAGCAACATTTCAAGTTCAGCGTAAATGAATCCTTCTTTCAGTAAAATCAATGCTCACCGAGAATGACATAGTAACCTTCCCTAGCAAGAGCACTCGCCGTTTCCGCACCCAAACCAGAAGAGGCCTATACCCAAATTATAATAATTAAGAAAAAAAAAAACATCAGAAAAAACATATAGGCGCCAAAATATACCCTTTTTGGTCATCTGATCAAACTTTTAACAAACACAACTTCTCCCCAAAATTTCATGCATGTTCTTCAAATTCCAGCCAGTTTTTATTAATTGAAACCTCACTGTGAACCAATGAAAGAAACAAAGATCCAGTGATTGCATTCTCTAATTTTCAATGTAACACAATATGAAGGACAACAAAGCATACCTACGACAACCCAATATCATAGTAATAGAGTTTGTATATGGAAAATATTTGGCAAGTGTTTCATTCAATATAGTACAAGTACATTAGTAAATCATCCAGGACAAATATGGTCAGAAGTACGGAGTTAATTAATATGTTTTGATCATCAGTATAAAAAATGCATGCAATAACTAGTACGTTGGATGTGAAATGGGCGACGACAAATATAGTTAATTTTTAAACTACAAAAAATGTGGTAAACCATTCAAACCAAATGGATACACCGATTCTAAAGATATTAAGGCATACTTCAGTGAAAAAAAGTATATTCTGAAGGTATCCAATTCCCAAACTTTTCTGAATGCTCAGAAAATTCGAAGTATTTTATTACTGTCCATTATGTCCTTTAAGTCAAACAATGGATCGGATACCTTAGGGTGTGTTTGTGCACAATTTTGAAGGGAACATGAAAGCAAGTGATGGAATTTAGGTCGAAAGGAAAGTGGTAGAAAATAAAATATTTTTCCTTTGACCAACTTTCATGGTGTTTGTGCATGTGGTGAAAGTGAAAAAATTAATTTCCATCACTTTTCCTCAAATTCTCTTCTATGGGAAAGGAAATTTTTTTACCACTATTCCTAATAAGACAAAATAGGGGCGGGAAAGTGATGGAAAAAATTTTATTTTTCTTGTTTGGCTCAAACACTAGATTTTTGCACGGTGAAAAGGAAAATCTTCATTTTTCATCACTTTCTCTCACTTTCCCTGTGGCATAAACACACCCTTAATATACATATTCTATCATACATTATTTAGGTACAAATATTAATATTTAATTCAAATCTTTTAAATTCAGGATGAAATACAGGTATTCGTCATTTAACATTTCAATGCTTAGGCAATTGACTTGTCTAAATATAAAACTAGTTTTGGTGATAGTTATTAGTTAACATATTAAAGAGACGAGAACTAAAATCAAGATTTGGGGACCACTCATTAAGATCATACAAAGAGAATTCATTAGTTATTTAAATTTTCAAGATTATGATTAATAATGAGGGATAATTAAAGTTTAAACAGCATATAATAGAAACAAATATAATTTTATAATATAAGCCAGACTCCAATATTTTTCAAAGTGGATCCACAGATATCCCGTATATGCACTCCGCATTATTGAATATTAGATATTTTTCAGATAATTGACAGGCTAGTTTCCAAAGAAGTGTTTTTTTGGGTCATCCATGCTATCTCCATTGAACTATCACAACACATGGAGAGAGAGAGAGAGAGAGAGAGAGGACACTTACACCAGTGATTACACAGACGGGGTTGGTCGGCATGGACTCCAGCGACCGTCGAACGTAAGCAGAAGATGATGAAGACGAAGAAGGCCATTCAAAATTCTTAATCAGGAGTACAAAGTAGGAGTAGAGGAGAGAGAGAGTCCAATACAAACCCATCCTCCAAAACTCCACAGACCAGACAAACCGCAACTCATCCATGTCGAAAACCACACCCGTCTCTCAAAAGAAGCGATTTTTCACACAATCTGGGCTTCAAAACCCAAATTTGAATGGACCCATTTGAGTCCAACGATGGAAACTTTGAAAACGAAAGGGAGGGTTTCAGGAGAGAATGGGTTCCTCGAATTCCCAAAAATAAAAAAATAAAAAGACCTCCTTCTCCCTTTTGGAGAAGAATGAAGAAGAATGGATTGCGTTTGTATATATAAGGGGGTTGTGGGATTATGAAACTTTATTGGTTAGGGTGGTGGATAAATAAATTACAAAATCTTATTTTTAATAATAAGATAAGATATGACTGGACTGGACCCAAAAGATATAATTATCTAAAATATCAAATATATAATTATCTAAATATTTAAAATTTACTCTTGAATAACAATTAGGTGTATATCCTTTTCAAACAACTTTACTTTTAATTGGTAACACATTCTTTTTAACAACATAAATTATTCTAAAATACATAATGGTTCGACTGTGGATAAATAAATAAAAAATCATTTTTAGTTTAATTGTGCTTCTAGTCATTTTTATTTAAAAATATTAGTTTTGTTGTATAATTCATCATAAGTAAATTGTGAATAACATATGATATAAAAGATGAAAAAATAATATAAAATAGGTGCCTTTTTATTTATAAAAGATGATGACGAAAAACAAAATTTTAAGAAAACACGAAATACCAATATTAATATATTACATAACTATACCACATCTAAGGCATGACGACTTAGGTATTTTGTTTAACAAAGAAGATACTTAATTAGAGAGAGGAGTAAATACCTCTTCTACTTTTTCCTTCTTAATGGGGTCTCATACTTTTTCATTTTTAATAGGGTCTTTCATTGCATATTTCATGTATTAGACATCCCATTTCTTTGAATAAAATTAAGACAAATGCCGGTCAAAGTATCAAAAAAGCAAATCTAAGAACAAATTTGGTCAATTTTTATCTATGAACAATTACAAAACCAAGAAATCCAGAACAAATTTTCAACACAGAAACCAAAACATATATGAGATTTCATTCATGCAACATAATCATCTCTTCAACCTGTTATAAATGAATAAAAAAAACATGTCCTAAACTACAGCCGCAAATGTGCTGGATTTGAATCATCTCCCCTCAACACAAACTCCGCCCAACAATGGTTATTGATTTATACAAACAAAGACTAAATCCCTCTAATGGTAGAGGATCATCATTGATCACACTGGCTGTCCGATCAGTAGCCGTAGCCGGAATTGTCCATCGGGTTTCCAACAGGCGCAGGCTCCGGCTCCTTGATGTCGACCACCACCACGTCGGAGGTGAGAAAAGTCTTGGCAACGGAGGCAGCGTGCTCCAAGCAGCACCTCACCACCTGAGTTTGAAAACAAAAAACAGAAAAGACATCACATCGCCTAACAAAATCGCCTAACAATATTTTACATATGAAATCAACTTAACACTATTTTATATATGCTCCATTATACCAATATGCAATTATGCATGCATTCAACTCATATACTACATTTTTCTTTAAGAAAATGACCGTAGGAACGATAAGCCAGTTTGGTGTTCATTTTCATTCTCCCACTAGAGCACCAAGGAAAATTGCGTTTGTGATGCTTCATTCCTATATTCATTTCAGGACATCAAGGCAAAACTTCTCCTTTCACAGTCTACCATAAAGGAATTCCTATAATGAGGAATTCTCATTCTCAACCAAAATTACTAAACTAGTCAACAATTTCCTTTTTTCTTTTTCTTTTTCCTTTTTTTTTGGGGGGGGATATACATCAATTTTGACATGAAAAGGTACCTAAATCAGCTGATATTTTTATTTATTTGATATTTAGAGTTTGACTTGACAGCAGCTTCAGATTAGTATCATATTCATAAATATCAAAACAAAGGTTCATTCACAGAAAGGTAAGGAGAAATTCACCTTTGTAGGATCAATAATGCCAGCAGCCATCAAATCCTCATATTTTCCAGTTGCAGCATTGTAACCATATTTTGGGTTATCACTTGAAAGAACTTTGTCGATCACCACACTTCCATTGACTCCAGCATTTTTCGCAATCAGCTTCACCGGGTAGCCGAGCGCCCTCTTCACAATGTCTGCCCCAACCTACCCAATATGACAAGGTTCATGTTTTTTAGTCCACAGAAATTAATGATTAAATATAATGATTCTTTTGAGTTTTGATACATCGATGAGGTCCCAAATGGATACATCAATCAAAATCGGCCATTTTAGACTTCGAAAAAAAGTTTCAAAATTCTTGAAAAAAATTCTAGAAAATAATAAAAAGAAAATATAAAGAAATGTAAACAATATAGAGAAGTGGAGAAATAAAGAGAAATTTTTTTTTTAACTAAAAATAAAGAGAATTTGTTGATGATTTTTTGTGTAGATTTAAAGTGTAAATGGCTAAATTGTAATTTTAATGTATTTATAGATAAACATCTAGTAAATTTAAAGTGTAAACAAGTCAGGTCGGGTTTACCATTGATATATCATTAATGTATCAATAGTTTTGTGATATAT
Organism: Acorus gramineus; assembly: GCA_030737835.1. Taxonomy (NCBI): domain Eukaryota; kingdom Viridiplantae; phylum Streptophyta; class Magnoliopsida; order Acorales; family Acoraceae; genus Acorus; species Acorus gramineus. The sequence continues at coordinate 11,250,068 of CM060854.1, read as the reverse complement.
TGATGATATTGCCCAATCAAATAGGACCACTCGATTGGGAGGGGATATTAATACAACGGTCGATTTTCTAATGCAAAAACCACATTCATGGAATACTCTTTTCTTTACCTTCTGCTCATCATTTTCCAGAGTTTCCTTTATCGTGTCAACCTTTGATGCAAGTCTCAACAAGGCGCAGCCACCACCAACAACGATACCCTCCTCAACAGCAGCCTGAGAAAATAGAGTGATCGTGCAACAATCAATACACATCTCACACACAGTGATTGAAAAAAATGTTTCAAACATCCTAATGAAAGTACCTTTGTTGCGTTAAGGGCATCTTCAACTCTAAGTTTCTTCTCCTTCAACTCTGTCTCAGTTTGTGCTCCAACCTTCACAAGTTAGCAAACAATGTTAGAACATCAATGTATAATGAGGTACATCATGTCATAAGCACCAAGGATACATCAATTCAAGAAGGCACTGTTACACACAGTCGTTATATGCAAGCCCTTCGTACCAATTGGTATGAAATTGTAAGAATCAATTGGTATGACCTGGTACGAATTGATACCAATTGGTACAAATTGTAGGAATTGGTACCAATTGGTATAAAATCATAGGAATTGGTGCAAATTGATACCAAATCATAAAAACTGGCACCAATTTACGCGAGTTCTTAGGAAATTGTACAAACTGGCACTGTTACACACAGTCGTTATATGCAAGCCCTTCGTACCAATTGGTATGAAATTGTAAGAATCAATTGGTATGACCTGGTACGAATTGATACCAATTGGTACAAATTGTAGGAATTGGTACCAATTGGTATAAAATCATAGGAATTGGTGCAAATTGATACCAAATCATAAAAACTGGCACCAATTTACGCGAGTTCTTAGGAAATTGTACAAATTGGTATCAATTTATATTAATTAGTACAATTGGAACAAATTGGTATGAAAATGGCATAAATATGTACCAATTAGTACGATTGCTGTCTCATTCCACTAACAAGATATATTCATTATTAGATGAAACATGTATTTTGATGTTCCTTTTTTTTTTTGCCTAAGTGGATGTATACGATTCATTGGAATAAATCTTCAACTTTTTTTGTGAAGATAAATGTTTTGTTACATGAATATACACATTCAAAAAAAATCAAAGAATGAAATTCGGAAAACAAAACTACTTCATCACATACCTGGATAACAGCCACACCACCAGACAATTTCGCAATCCTCTCGTTGAGCTTTTCCTTTTCATATTCTTGTTCGGCAACCTGCAAAACATGATGGACACCCTCACCATCAATATCCCAATATAATGGATCAAAACAAACAAATGTGTCTTATTATAAGGACAAATTCACACCTCAATCAAGTTCCGAATCTGTGCAACTCTCTTCACAACTTCTTCCTGTGTACTTCCATCACCAACAATGGTTGTTGAATCCTTTGTGAGCACCACCTTGGCAGCGGTACCCAAGACCTCCTTCTCAGCCTTATCCAATGAGAGGCCAACTTCGTCTCTAATTACAGTTGCTGCGCATATGAGAAAACAAACAATGGCTTATCAAAGCACGAACCAAAGATCAGGTTTATCACCACAAGAAATGCCAAGTTAAACCCCAAGTGAGGAAGCAACTGTGAAACTGATTTAGTTTTTATGAACTCAGTTTTTCAGTTCCAAATGGGTATTTTTTATTCAGCTTTAGGTTTCAGATTTTAGTTTTTGCTTGTTAGAAATCAAACAAAGCATCTTTTATGAAAAAGCTAATTGAAACTAGTATTTCTGAAATCAATTATTTTAACCAATTTGTAGAATAAGTTGGTTTTGAAAATTGGTTCCCAACGTGGGCCAAAGAACAGAAATATAGACCAACCTCCAGTCAGAATTGCTATATCATCAAGGTATTGACTTTTGCGTTCCCCGAATCCGGGAGCTTTCAGTGCAGCAATCTTCAATGCTCCTCTGAGTTTGTTCACAACTAAAGTTGCAAGCGCTTCCTGTTCAATGTCCTCAGCGATTATCAGTATTGGGTATCCACCTCTGATGGCATCCTCCAATACATTGATCAGATCTCTCGCATTCGTGATCTTCTTGTCAACCAGAAGCAACTGCATACACAGATGTCAAACATAAGACCAGAACACAAAAAAAAAATTAAAAAATAGTGAGATTAGATGGCAAACAAGAGAGCATGATATCAAACCTTGCAGTTCTCATATTCAACAGACATTTTCTCACTGTCTGTCACAAAATAGGGAGATATGTAACCACGGTCGAATTGCATGCCCTCAACAACGTAAAGACTGTTCTCGGCACTCTTCCCTTCTTCAAGTGTCACCACACCTTTCCTTCCCACTTTGCTCATGGCTTCTGCAATCATGTTCCCTATCTCAGAATTGTTTCCAGCACTAACAGCAGCCACATCAGCCAACTCAGTGTCCTCAACCTACAATCGCAACGAATGTCAATCAAATAACATGCACCCGCCAATCTAATGAAAACAGTTCAAACTGATTATAACAAATCCTTCAAACATAATTGACTATCAGACATTGTCATCAATTCAGATTTTAAAATAATTCGGCGAGGGCAAAAATTCACAATCCGAAATAATTCAGATTAAGCTCAATAAATTTCATGAAAAATCACAAGACAATAAATAAAAAAAATAATCATGACATGCAAAATCACTAATATTAAATCAAATCTATGATCTCTTTTTATTATGTTATTATATAACATAAAAAAAAACTTCAATCTTGACAAAATCATCAATAACCCACACTAAAATCTAGGAGAGCAAAGCCTAGTTGAGCATAATTTCCAAATACATATCATTCATTTAATACATATTTAATCATTTAATACGTGAATTATTGAACAACGCATGTACTGTTAATGAAAAATGATGTAAACAGAAATTAGAATTTTAAGAAGTCCACTTTTATGCGTGAATTATATATAAAACTTGGAGCATTTGGTGATAGCAATGTAAGAAACATATAAAGCTTCAACGGATTAGAATTTCACCTCTTTTGACATCAACTTGAGCTCGGCAACAAGAGCTTTGGCCGTTTTCTCGATACCTCTGGTGATCTGAACAGGATTTGCACCCGCAGCAACCACCTGAAAGGAATATTAACCAGATTGAGACGAGGAGAAGTTAATCCACAACCACAAAGGCACTCAAACCTGGGAACTGAAAGAGAAAAATGTACCTTCACTCCCTCAGCAATCAGACCCTGTGCTAACACAACAGAGGTTGTGGTTCCATCACCGGCCAGGTCATTTGTTTTTGCAGCAGCCTGTCTTACAAGCTTTGCACCGATGTTTTCGACTGGATCCTCCAACTCAACCTAAATGGCAGTCCAACATATTAGCTATTATTTCTCTCTTATTCTAACAGCTATAATCAAAGTCTCGACATAGTGTTCAAAATGAAGCATCCACATCATAGACATCAAACAAAACCTGATTGAGAACCCATGGATATGGACATATTACAATATGAACATGGTGACATGGCAAATGTTGAAAAACTAGGACACCGACAAAAACGCAAAAAGCATACAGAAAAATAATAAATGATCTTTGTGTTATATTATGAATATTTATGATTATTTGAAAAAAATTAACATGCATCCATAAACTAAAATAGTGATATAAGTCATACAACTACAATGGTGTGTCAACCATCAACTCCATTAAGATTTTAATTTCATATAGCTTCGTGTGAACATTAAATTTATAATAGTTATTAAGAAAAATGTTACGGTGTCATGCTATATAACTGCCATGTGTTAATGTAGTATCCATCCGGTATCCAAGACATGTCCAAGTTCAGAAAATTATGTTTTGAATTTTAGATGCGTATGAAACATGATCTGTGTCAGGCATGTTCATTGAAGTGTATGTGCTTCCTAACTCAATTAAACCATAATATATAGCAAACATGAAGTAAATAATCAACAAGCAAGCACAAAGTATGTATTCTTTTAATCTTCATTATTTCCTAAAGTTTACATTTAGCTAACCAACTTCCAATAGTAAAATTAGTTTAGTATAATATACCTCCTTGGCTACAGTCACACCATCATTGACTATTTTAGGGGAACCATATTTGCTCTCCAGAACGACATTTCTCCCCTTAGGCCCAAGAGTAACCCCGACAAGATCCGCAAGCTTGTTAACACCGGTCTGAGAACAAAAAAGAAGGCATGATTAGCCCATATCCAAAAAATGAAACTCATAACATCACCACAAGAAATAAAAATCACTTCACACCCACTTGAAGCTTCTTGGTGGCTGACCCATCCTTGTTAAAATACAATTCTTTGGCCATGGCCTTGACCCTCGGAGAGCATCTCTTCTGAAGACGCGGGTTTTGTCTTCTCCCACTGATTGACGATGAAGAAATTGAAGCAAGAGAAGAAAACTTCTCAGTGGTGCTCAAGAGCTTCTTATCAGCAGCGAGTCCACTCGGGCCAAGCATCGAGCCAACTGTGGACATGGTGCTCAAGGTTGATGCCATGGCCTACACAACAAAAGCAACGTCAACCGGGAAGCACACGTGTGACCTTTCATCAATGCATCAAATTCACGCTGAATACCAGACTATGGCAATGCAGTGAAATTACTCAAATCAAAATCACATATTTACTGTGTCAGTGTCTAGCATTTTCGGTGTTAGATTATACATGCTGATTATATATTTATCAAGTCATAAAATCAGCTGAGAGAAAACCAGCATTTCAATGATTTGTTACTGTCCAATTGAACTCCATTCAACTACCATTTCACATGGGACATCAAGGAATTACAAAATCATCTTCAGAATCTGATGACCACACATGAGACGTACATGCATCGAAAGCACATGAGACGTAAATGTATCAAGATCACATTTTTATCAGATCTTATAATTAAAATATGGCATCCTCTCAACATTTATCAGAACACCCCATCTATAAAAACACCATTTTTTGTGTCAGGTGAAGGCTTTCAATTCTTTTTAAAGTACCCATCCAAAGAAACAACATTTTTGTGGTTTAATTACACAGATTTACAAATCACGAACTCATCTAAAGATGAGGCTTTTCAATTCTCATCAGGACATCTATCTAAAGGAACACCATTTGAGGTTCTCACCAACACAATAATGTCAAGTCTCACTTATATCAAATTCACATTTTTATCAGATCTTATCATCCAAAAGAGGCACTTTTCAATACCTATCAGAATATCCATCTACCAAAAACACCATTTTCATGCTTTCCATAGATACACACATCAAGAACTCATCCAAAGATGAGACCTTTCAATACTTTTCATAACACCCATCCAAAGAAAGACCATTTGAAGCTCTCACCAACACAACCAACCCACCATATTTCTCCATTTCTATGTGTTCCAGAAAATTAAACAAACTTAAAAACATGAACAAACGAAACCAAAATCAAATCTTTTTATTAGGGGTTGTTTCAACACCCATAAAAAAAAGATACCAACTTGAAAGACCACCAGAATCAGAAAGCGTACCTTGGAAAATTAGGGTTTTGTGGGTGACTCGGATAAGGTTTTGATGAGGGTTTTCGCAGCTCTTTTGAGAAGAGAGTAGGTCCTTAAAGTGAGGGAGGAGAGGAGCTTTAAAGGACCAACGTTTGATTTGTGGATCTGACCCTTCGTGAAGGCTCCAGTGATTGTGGACCGTTGGATCATTAGCCCTGTCAGATATCGCTGAGGCTTTTTTTTATCTTTTTTTATTTTATTTTTTTGGAATAATCTAGAAGCAGAGGTCTTTGAGGTTTTTTTTTTTATTCCCCTCGTAATTTCATAATATAAGACATTACAAACTTTTGGATCGAACATATACATCTTTTTATGACTAGTTTAATCCATCAAATTAATTTTCATCTAATTTAGAAGTATATTATTAAAATATTTCATCAAAGGGAACTAACATATAAGTTGAAAACACATAAAAATGACATCTATGATGATTTTTTTCTCTTAAGCCTATTTTTAGTTTTTCTTCTTCTTTTAAACTTTATTTCACTCGTTCTCTCTCTCTCTCTCTCACTGATCCATTCTCATCTTCTTATATTTCTCATCATCGTTGATGCATCGCCACCTCATCTATCATACTTGAGGTTGTTTTACACAATGAGAGGTGGAGAGGATAAAAAGAGTTGTATATTCAAAGAATATGGTTTTTGAAACATATAACCCTAAATTCACACTCATAATTGAAATATATATATTAATTAACAATTCCGCAAGGTGAGAAATAAACTAGTGTATATTAAAATATAAGAAAAAAAAATTTTGACTCCTGAAATCTTTTTGAAATCACAAAAAGTTCCTCTATAATCAAAAAATCATTCTAGGTCCCATAAAGTGTATATAGTTAATTAATTTAGTTCCTTGATCAATAATATATTAAAATAAGTCCTTTGAAACTTACTAAAATTAGATTCAATCCCTATAAATTTTATTAAATCAGATTTAATTTTTTTATAAGACAAAAATACTCCCGTTATTTTTTAATATCCCAATCTCCTGAAATGTCATCCTCATCTGTAAAATAAAATATCGATCAAACCTCATTTGATCTATAAAATTAAGTAATTTTTTAAAATTTTCACCTCCTTAATCTCATTACAGAGACTGAACAAAAAAAATTACAGCTTCATCAACTCCATTACAAAATCAGTAGAGAAAACAATTTAAAAACCCAATCAAAATTCTATAATACATTCTTAACTCAAAATTAGTAGCAATAAAAAGCATAACACATTAATTATAAAATTATAATTTATTTAATAAAATTTAAATAAATCAGTATATATTTTTAGATAATCACATGGATTTTTTGTGATTTTAAGAAGATTTCAGGGAGTTAAGACGATTTTTAAATTTCACAGAGACTTTTTTCGATTTTCATAAGTTTTCAATGAGTTATATCGATTTTTTTCAACAAAGAAAATAAATTTTCAAATGGTATAACAGTAATTTACCATGCATGGTTAGGGTTAACCACACATCTAGTTAGTTATAGAGACTAAAATAAATATTATCTAATAAGATAGGGACCTGAGAGAATTTATCAATTTTACAAAGACTTTTTCTGATTTTCATAAGTTTCCAATTTTTCCCTAAAATATAATATGTGCTCTCTGAGAGTGTTTTGATGGTGTTTAATGATCCTATTGATGAGATCCAATTTTGATATATTTTTCTAGATTTTCTTCACAACACTCTATATATAAAATTGTAAAAGGGTTATATACAATCATTCAATGAGTAGTTCTAAAAAAAAAAAAAATGTGTATGTTTCTTGTGTCTGCTTTGATGAAAGTGTTGTGATGTTTTTATGCCACAATCTATAGATATAGATGTCTAAGTTGTTAGTGTTGCCCATTTTGAATGGCCTATTCTTTGGTTGACCAAAAATTGAATATTCATTTTTCCCTTTCCAACACTTTAGTCCCACATCGGTTAAAACCACTTGATTGTTTCACCTTATACATAAGTTAAATTGTTCCATTGTTGAGACTTGTTGGACCAAACCCTACGCGCGCGCACACGAGGCCGAGCCCATCAACCCGTGGGCTTCGATTTCTGGGGAAAAACTAGTTAACCGGGCGTGCGCGCTCGCACGTCGCGCCTACACACGAGGCGGGCTAGGCTGCGGGCCACACTTGGGCGCGCCCGCATGCGCAGGGGGGGTGCAAATCCCTCTCCTCGGGCCACTCTGGGCCCTTTCTGCGGGCTCGGGCTTGGCCCGTATGCGCGTGGGTTTCGCATAATTGTTTCCAAAACCGTCCGCACAGAGATCTCTCAATGGATGCGTATAATTAAGTGGTCGGGTTACAATTTTAATGCGCACGTTTATTTGATCTCTCTCATCCATCAACGAAATCACAAGTCCAGAGCCCACCTACAACCACTATTCTTCTGTTTTGGTTTTTTCCTTTACAGAGGAGTCTGTTCTTTCCACTTTCTTCATTCTCTGATCTGAGCGTCTGAAAGGATCACGGCTGTTCACTGTGGTCTCCTCGTAGCTCGCACCCCGAGGAGGAAAAACCCTGGTGGTCGTATCTCTTAGTGGTAGGAGTCGTTCATCCCTGTGCGTGAGGGGGGCTTATTCACCCAGGATAGAGCGTCTCTGCTCGCTTCCACCAAAACTGATATGTTTTTCTAATCCTCTATTCTTTATTTGCAGAATATTTTGCTGTGTTTTCATATTGGTTTGAATATGTGGTTTTACTAGGTTCTTTGCATTACCCTAATTTTGATAAAATTTAAACAATCTCTGTGAATAAGTTGCATTTTACCTAGACCATTTTCAAACTTCCTTCTGTTGTTTTCAAAATGGGTCTTGTAGAAGATTTATCTGCTAAACCGGCTTTGTTTGATGGTACCAATTTTAAAAGATGGCAGCAGCAATGTAGGTATTGGCTCACTACCCCAGGATTAATTTTTGTTTTAAGAACTGGCTTAGGTGAATCCAAGTCCCTTTCTGATAAAGAGTCCACTTCCATTGACCTTACCAAGACTACCGTTCCCAAGGATGCCGATCCTGATAAAGCAGCAGATCCGAAAGGAAAAACTGTTGAATTAGACTGTGCCTAGGAAGAGAAAGATTTCTTGTGCCATGGTCGAATCTTGAGTGCCTTAACCCCTGAGCTGTATGATATTTTTTGTACTACAAAAGGCATTTTTAAACTGTGGACAGAACTCGAAAAAAAATATAGTCTTGAAGATGTTGGGTTAGAATAATATGTCATCGGAAAAATTTTAAAATTCAACATGGTTGATAATCTGTCTATCATGAAACAAATCGTAGACCTGAAAACTATTATTCATGAGATTATGAAATATGGGATGATTCTTGATGACACTTTTTTGCATACTCCATTATTGAAAAATTGCCTCCCTCCTGGTCTAATTTTGCTATCAAACTTAACATCATAGAGGTATACCTGTCTTGAATGATATTTTGACCACTATTAGAATAGAAGATGAGCATAGGCTTCAAGATAAGGTCTCTAAACTTCCTAAAGAGTTTTCTGCCAAAGCCCACATAGCTGAAGGTTTTAAACCCAAGTCCAAACCTTTTAAAAAGAATGGGGCTGCTAAGAGTCATGTAAAGCCACAGTTTAAAAAAAAAAACAATGATGAAGCTGGTTGCTACGTGTGTGGGAAGAAAGGGCATATTGCAAGAAGTTGCTACAAACGAAAGACCCTTCCTCAAAATCTGAATTATAAAAGCAACCATCCTACCCAGAAGGACTCAGAGAATAAGGTACAAGCGAATGTGGTGATTCATGACCCTACACCCTCTTCCTCCCAAATTAGGTTTGTCACTGTCCATCCTGAGTTAAACTTAGCTTGTCAATCTACTGATTGGTGGATAGACACAGGAGCAAACATACACCTTTGTTCTTATAGATCCTTATTTACTTCCTATCAAGCCATTGATGGATATGTGAGAATGGGCAACAACTCTGCTGCACGTATCATTGGAGAAGGACATGTTGATCTACTCTTCACGTCCGAGAATGTCCTATCACTTCAAAACGTGCAACACGTTCCTGATTTGAGGAAAAACTTAGTTAGTGGGTCGCTGTTGATATAGCAAGGTTATAAACTAGTTTTTGAAGCAAATAAGGTTGTAATAACTAGGTTTGAAACCTTTGTTGGGAAAGGCTATGTGTGTGATGGTTTGTTTAAGTTGAATATTATGTTTGAATGTACTTCCTCCTTATTTACTACTGCTTTGAATGTTGAATCTCATAATATGTGGCATGATCGTTTAGGACATATAAACTCAAGTACCATAAAAAGAATGATATTTATTTATTTGATTCCCAAATCTCATCTTAATGAAACTTCTAAATGTCATATCTGTGTGCAAGCAAAACAGCCTAGAAAACTTTTTAAATCTGTTGATAGAATTTCTGAACCGTTAGGCTTAGTACATAATGACATATGTGTAATGAATAGTATGCTTACTCGAGGAGGAAAAAGATACTTCATAACCTTTATTGATGATTTTTCAAAATTTTGTTATGTGTATCTGTTGCGTTCAAAAGATGAGGCTCTAGAATATTTCAAAATTTATAAGGCAGAAGTAGAAAATCAATTAGATAGAAAAATCAAAGTGATTAGGTCTGATCGAGGAGGTGAATATACATCGAATGAATTTTCTAAATTGTGTGAAGATAATGGCATCATTCATCAGACCACCGCTCCCTATTCACCCCAATCCAGTGGTGTGGCAAAAAGGAAAAATCGGACCCTGTGTGACATGGTTAATTCCATGTTATCAAATTCTGGTTTATCTGAAAATCTTTGGGGAGAGGCCATATACTCTGCTTGTCATATTCTAAATAGGGTTCCCCTTAGAGATTGTGATAAAACTCCTTATGAATTGTGGAAAGGTAGGAAACCCAACCTTAGTAGCATCAAAGTTTGGGGATGTTTGGCAAAAGTGAATATTCCTCCTCCCAAAAAGAAGAAGTTAGGACAAAAAACAATTGATTGTGCATTTGTGGGCTATGCATATCATAGTGCTGCATATAGGTTTTTAGTCCTACAATCTGGAATTCTTGAGATCAGTCCCAACTCAATTATTGAGTCTAGAGATGTTGTCTTTTTTTAAGATACTTTTCCCATGAAAACCACAAATTCTAAAGCTGTTGGAGATAAATCAATTGCTGATCTAGGGGCTTCTTCTTCTTCCTTTGTTCCATCTCTTGAGAATGAACCTGAATTAAGAAGAAGTAAGAGACCTAGAGTAGAAAAAACATTTGGAGATGACTTCCTCACATTTCTTATTGAAAATGATCCCTTAACCTTCGATGAAGCTATGTCATCTCCAGATGCACCTTTTTGGAGAGAAGCAATTAATAGTGAATTTGATTCCATTCTTCATAATAATACTTGGGTTCTTACTTCTCTCCCTCCAGGTAGTAGAACAATTGGGTGTAAATGGATCTTCAAAAAGAAATTTCGTCCAGATGGCTCTATAGAAAAATACAAGGCTAAGCTAGTAGCAAAGGGTTTTAAACAAAAACATGGTGTGGATTATTTTGATACATACTCCCCTGTCACTAGAAATCCATCAGATGGATGTCAAAACTGCATTTTTACATGGAGATCTCGATGAGGAGATCTATATGGACCAGCCTGAAGGATTTGTGGTTCCTGGACAAGAACAGAAAGTGTGTAAACTCGTGAAATCACTGTACGGGCTCAAACAAGCTCCTAAACAATGGTATGAAAAATTTGATAGGATCATCGCTTCTTTTGGTTTTAAAAATAATGAGTATGATAGATGTCTTTATATGAAAGTGAAATTTGATGCTTGTGTTATCCTTTGCCTATATGTTGATGATATTTTAATTTTTGGGTCTAATCATGACATTATTGAAGAAATCAAAATTTTTCTTTCTAAAAACTTTGATATGAAAGATCTTGGTCATGCAAGAGTAATTTTGGGAATAAAATTAGTCAAGATTTCATCTGATATTACACTTTCACAATCTCATTACACTAAGAAGATACTCAAGAAATTTGATATGTATGATTTTTCACCTGTGCATATACACCATATGATTCATCAATTAAGTTGAAAAAGAATTTGAGAGAACCTGTTGGATAGGAATTATATGCACAAATGATTGAAAGTTTAATGTATTTTATGAATTGCACCCGTCATGATATTGCATATGCTGTTTGTAGGCTAAGTAGATACACAAGCAATCCTAATAAAGAGCATGGGACTGCACTCACACGTGTATTTAGATACATGCGAGGATCTATTTCACTTTCATTACATTATGCTGGTCTTCCTCCTGTACTTGAGGGATATTCTGACGCCAACTGGATCTCTGATATTAAATCAACCAGTGGCTTTGTGTTTTTGATAGGTGGTGCAGCAATAGCATGGAGGTCTGTTAAACAGACGGTGATTGCTCGTTCCACAATGGAATTAGAGCTTATTGCGTTGGATATTGCAGCTTCAGAGGCAGAATGGCTTAGGAATCTGTTGAGTGAGATTATATTGATGGGAAAGCCTATTCCAGCAATTTCCATAAGATATAACAACAAAGTTGTAATTACAAAATCATTAAAAAATAATGATAATGAGAAAATGTCTAGACACTTGCGCTTGCGCTATAAATCAATTCGACACCTGATTTCTCTGGGGATAATTACTCTAGAGTTTGTGAGATCCGAGAGAAATCTCGCAGATCATTTATATAATTACCTACAGCGGGCTCCCTACCATTGTGATTGGAGATCCCATGAAAATGGTTTTCAAGGAGTTAACAAAGTTGTGTTGGTAAATTTGTGAGTACTGTAGAGGAAAACTCCTCTAACTCATCCCTATTATATCCGTATTATACTGTTGCGGAAGAAGGTTGAGCTTACGCTCTTAATGGGTTCAAGTCCTTTTTGGACAGGGTGTGACCCACGCAAGCACCCTAAAGAACTCACCTATATGAGTGCACGGACGTGAGGCCGCGTTCTTTGAGATTTGGGCTAAGTCTCTAAAGCACTCAAGAAAGGATACGAGCACATGGCCGTAACGTGCTATCCCACAGAATAGGACCCATATCCTGTACCGTGTGTGTGACTAGTGAATTCTGGCTTAAGGGGTCGAATTCAAGGACATGGTCTATTCATGTGTGTGACTAGTGAATTCTGGCTTAAGGGGTCGAATTCAAGGACATGGTCTATTCAGACTTCTCAGCTGGATCTAGTTTACACTAAGTGAAGGTTCAAACCCATAAGGTATCTTCATCTATTACATGGTATAAGATGTTCAGATCATATTTCTTTCTTCTACAATTTTAGGTCAAGGGAGGATTGTTAGTGTTGGGCTCATTTTGAATGGCCCATTCTTTGGTTGACCAAAAATTGAGTATTTCATTTTCCCTTCTCAACACTTTAGTCCCACATCGATTAAAACCACTTGATTGTTTCACCTTATACATAGAGTCAAACCGTTCCATTGTTGAGACTTGTTGGACCAAACCCCTACTCGCGTGTACACGAGGCCCAGCCCATCAACCCGTGGGCTTGGATTTCTGGTGGAAAAACTAGTTAATCGGGCGTGCGCCCTCGCACGTTGCGCCTGCACACAAGGCGGGTTAGGCTACAGGCCACACTTGGGCGCGCCCGCATGCGCGTTCAAGGGGGGTGCAAATCCCTCTCCTCGGGGCACTCTGGGCCCTTTCCGCGGGCTCGGGCTTGGCCCGTATGCGCATGGGTTTCACATAATTGTTTCCAAACCGTCCGCACATAGATCTCTCAACGGATGCGTATAATTAATTTGTCCGTTACAATTTTAATGTGCGCAATTAAGTGGTCAGGTTACAATTTTAATGCGCGCATTTATTTTGTCGGTTTTCCTTTTAAACGTTTGTGAACGTTGTTGGACTGCCTATATAAAGGAGTCAAATTGGTCTCTCTCATCCATCAACGAAATCACAAGTCCAGAGCCCACCTACAACCACTATTTTTCTATTTTAGTTTTTTCCTTTATAGAGGAGTCTGTTCTTTCCACTTTCTTCATTCTCTGATCTGAGCGTCTGAAAGGATCGCGGCTGTTCAATGTGGTCTCCTCGCAGCTCGCACCCCGAGGAGGCAAAACCCTAGTGGTCGTATCTTTCAGTGGTAGAAGCTGTTCATCCCTGTGCGTAAAGGGGCCTTATTCATCGAGGACAGAGCGTCTCTGCTCGCTTCCATTAAAACTGATATGTTTTTCTAATCCTCTATTCTTTATTTGCATAATATTTTGCTATGTTTTCATATTGATTTGAATCTGTGGCTTTACTATGCTCTTTGCATTACCCTAATTTTGATAAAACTTAAACATAAGTTTATATATGTGTGTGTATAATACTAAATTGAACTTATCGCTGATGGAAAAATATTACATAAAGGAATTTAATCCCCTAAATTCAACATGTAAGGCAACCAATAACATTTATGACCCTCATATTCCCACGTTATCAACTATTGTAAAAATATTGTAACAATCACATATTTCATTTGCTAGTCTATGATGCCCACATCAATGACTCACATTAATGATTGCTCCATGTTTCACATATCAAACAAGAATCACAACTAGCATAAAAAAAAAATGCCTATGTGAAATTCGGATCCATTAAACTTTACTGAATACAGAAAAAAAGTCACAGGACTACCTAAGTTTTCAAAAATATGAGTTGTAGTAGGCGGATGGGAAGGAGGAACAACAGAAGAATAAATTTAATGTCATTTGTTTCTCCGTTGCTATATAAAAGATGGTGCACTTCCTGAGTCCAAACCAATCCAACTAAACGAAGGCTATGTTTGTATCAAAAGAAAAAGTGAGAGAAAATAATGAAAAGTGAAAAGTTTCTATTTGACCACTAAAAACTCCATCATTTGTCTCAAACAAGAAAAGAAAAAAAATTTCATCAATTTCTCTCCTCTATTTTTTCTTATTATGAAAAGTGAGAAAAAAAATTTTCCTTTCCCACTGAGAGAAAGCGACTGAAAATTTTTCCACCCCATGTACCAAAACCATAAAAGTTGATCCCAAGAAATTTTTTTTAATTTTCACCATTCTTCTTTTGATCTAAATTCCCTCACTTTTTTTCATTTTATGTCGATCCAAATTATTGAGATTACTATGACCGGACTATACTGTCATCAGTGAAGTAGATACAGTTTCCTTGCACTTGCTTCCACCACCACCGATCATGAAGTAAATTTATTTACGTAGTTAAGATAATATATCAAAGTTGATGATTGATCAAGAAGTTAGTTATTGTTTGATATTGTATAGATATTATCACACCAGTTTTTTAGGATATATTTAGAAGATCATATATGATCTGGAGATTAATTAATGGCTCTCTGAGCTGATCAATCAAATAGTTAGCGTTGAGATTCTTATCCCACCCAACTTTTTTAAAGAGAGATTTAGAATATGTCATATGTATGATAAGGCGATGTTTAAATTGTGTATTTTCAAGTCAACTAAAGTTTTGACTAATGCTGCATTTAGATGTGAGGTTAAAACACTAAAATTCTTAAAATCTTGTGTTTCAAACTCAGCTTTTGAATGTTTTATTAGATTTTTAACTGTAAGATTTTTTTTTACCTAAAAAGGGAAGCAGGTGGTTTGAAAAGTTAAACGCTGAAAATGTATTTAGATCTAAGTTTGAAAATTTTTAACTTTTTAAAGACAGAATCTACCTAAACTCATATCTAATAATAAGATATGAGTTTAGGTAGATTCTATATAAGACACAATGGGTCCCGAGTGTCGTCTTGGGTTGTCATTGCCAGCCTAATAATAAGAATCACAAACATGATAAATTAATCTAGTTTTGAGTATTTCTGGATTCATGTGAATCCCTATCACTTATTAATAAGGCTCAAATTTTTTATGTGTGATTTTCAAAAGTAGTATTTGATCATGATTATTAAAGTAATTGATTTTAAAAGAAACAAGTAATGCACCCGTGCATCGCATGTGAATTGTTTTAGACATTTTTTTAGATGAACATTTTGCTCAACTTATTAGATTAATTGTCAAAATCATATTGTTAAAAGGAATGAAATTATAATATCAATTATATGTATTCAAATTTATAGATTGCACTATATCATATTAATTTAATAAAAATTTTACATTTAAATTTAACAATAAAATTTGTACATTGTATTATATCAATTAAAAAAGCTATTAATATGATATAATAATTTTTATTATTATGCAATACAACTTATTAAATCTCTAAGTAGCATTTAATAATATCAAAATATAACATAAGTTGTATTACAAAAAATATTATTTGATTATATTAATCCAGTAATATTAATGCAAATGTAATACAATTATCATTGTATAATATATTTTTAATCTTATTCACACTAAATATTTTTGAATTAATAATAAATTTTGAAATATTTTAATATAATAATACAATCTTAATACAAATATTATATTTAAAACCAATATAATTTTTTGCATATTCATGCAATAGTTACCTAGTTGTTATTTGTTATCTGATATCCTTATTTGTTATCTATTATTGACATTTGAAGTTCCTTGAATAATAATATTCAAATATTATAAATCAAATCAAATCAAAAGTTCAAGGATTTTATGTGTAGAATTAGAAGTTTTCAGAAATAAATGATAGAATCAGAAGTTCTAATTTTGGAGATGCCGTTAAAGCTGACAATAAAATGTCACAGTAAGACAAAGCTAATGCTCTCATATTCTTGAAGCATCACATTCATGATGACCTAAAAAATGAATACTTCATAGAAAAAGATCCCTTGAACCTTGGAACTCCTGAAGGAGCGCTATGACCACAAGAAGTCGATCATACTTCCAACTGCTTGCCATGAATGGCTAAATCTAAGGATTCAAGACTTTAAAATAGTAACAGCTTATAATTCTGTCATTTTTAGAATTACCTCCAAGCTAAAGATGTGGAGAAAATATTGAAGATGCAGATATGCTAGAGAAAACCTTCTCTACCTTTCATGCCTCGAACTTGCTCCTACAACAGCAATATCGTGAGCTTCAGTTCAAGAAATACTATGAATTTATTTCTTGTTTCTTAGTCGCTAAATAAGACAATGATCTTCTAATGAAGAATCATACCTCTAGACCCACTGGATCTGCAGCACTCCATAAAGTGAATGTTGCATCCACTCAGGGCTGTGCAAAAGGCCGAGGCAATATGCGTAGACACCATGGCAACTGAGGAAGAGGTGGGGTATTGGACATTGGTTAAGAGACTTTCATTCGTCCAAGAGATTGGTGGAACAACATGAGGCCTCTAAAAATAATGAGTGGAGACAAACATCGTGGAAGGTCCAATAGACCATTGGATGGATGATTGTATTCACATGCAATTTAATGACTTCTTTGAAGATGAGGATAGAAAGCCTATTGATAATGAGGCTTTTGAAGTCATGATTGGAGAACCCCTGGGATGGTCCTGAAGACTTAAGTTTTATTTATGCCTTACTTAGTTTTGAGACATTAACATTATTGTTTGGATTTGAAATGTCTTTATCTTCATATTTTTGCATCAGGATATTATTTATTTATTTATTGAAAGAACCTAAGCAGTGGTACCCATCTTCATTGCTGGAGTATAGTACAATATGATACCCATTCATCCTTATGTCTTCAAAACTAAACAAATTTCTTTTAAATTTGGTGTCCATTTTGTTATTCTAAATAATAATGTTTATGTTTCAAAACTAAGTGAAGGCATAAATAAAACTTAGGTTTTCAGGACCATCTGAGAGGGTTTGTCAATCATGGCTTTGAAAGCCTCATTATCATTGGCTTTCATCTTCAAGGAAATCATTAAACTGTATATGGGGCACAATCATCTAGGGCTGCAACTTGGGTCTGGTTGAACCTGATTTTTACATGGGCTGGGTTTGTTAAGTTTGTGTTATTTTGAAATTTATAATATGGGTGTTATTATTATTATTATTATTATTATTTTGGTGATTGTTCCCCCTAGTTAAATGATTTATCAATGTTTTCTTTGGTTTGATAACTGCCTCGACGTAATTGGAAATGTTTATTTTTTTTTTTTTTGGGTTTTCAGTTCTGATTGGTATCCGGATTTTCATTTGTTACTGGTTGGTGGTGGATTAGCTATGGATAATTATAACCTTTTGGTGTGATAGGGACACCTTGGGTGAGCTTAAGAAGTCTCACCTCCCATTGGTTGGTTTTCTTTTTTTTTTGGTAATTGGTTGGGTAGGATTAGCTTAAGTTCACCCCCTTATTACCTTAACCACTATATAAACCCTTCTATAGGACTTTATGTCATCTAAGTCTCATTTTCTACCACTTTTTCTCTCTCTTTTGTTGCTGTCCCAGCTGAGTTGATGAGAGGGTTTGGGGAGTGTGTTTGGGAAATTTTTGGTGGATCTTTGTTGGAGAAATTGTGAGAGTGTTAAGGTATGTAGAGTGGCTTGTATATGCTTGTATTATGTTATTCACCCTCCCTAACCCTTTTCCCCTCTCTTTTTGCTCTGTTTTGTGTGGACCAGCAGTGGTTAAGTTGAGGAGAAATTGATTATGGTGATGGGAGTCTTGGATATTGCTTAGAGAGGTAAGGCAGATCTCTGTCTTCTTGAAATCCTTGTAATACTAGTACCTAGAGTCATATTCTGAGGTTCAGGTCTTCATGTTCCATGATCATGCTGATGTCTAGATTCTATGCATGAAATTTGGGGTTAAAATGTTATCTGTGTTGGAAGTTATGAGTCAATCTCTAAGGACTGTCCAGATTCGCGTGTGAAATGACCAGCTTCTGAAACTAATTTATTTCTAGCAGTTAGAAGCTTAATTAGACTCCGATGTCTTCATGGATTATGATCCTCACATGTGAATGAATGTGTGTAAATTATTTCAGAATTTTTGGACGTGTACTTGGTGCTGGAGTGAAGAAAGTTCATGGATGTTTGGGGGTAGACGAGCCAGTTCTGGCATGTGTGAGTTTTTATGCTATTATGCATGCTGTGATCTATATCTGGAGTTGGTGCCTTGATGATATATGCTTGTTTATGTGTCAGGAGTTATCATATTCAATTTTAGCACCATTGGTTGTAGGATCTAGAAGTTATCGATTTTCTTGCAAGTTTGTGCTGTGGTGGGAGTGCGTCGTGCTCTTCCCACTCCCGCCCTGCTCGCTATCCCACATCAACTCCTCGTGGATTGAGCGAGTGACGATTTGGTATTGGTGAGTGGTCCGACCCATGCAATAGAAGTAATAATAGCATGCTTGTTAGGCACTATAGTGTATTTTATGCAATGGGATGATATTATAGAGAACTTTTGGGTTGTATTGCTTGTATATGATGATGGATGTGCTATGTAGGATTAAATACCATGTTCTAGGATCATTTGTACATACTTATTGATATGCTCCTTCGAGTTAGCTATAATTCTTGCCTCTACTTGTCCTTACACCCTGTTTGCACGTTTGGTGGGTGCTTAATTACCTCATGCTCATAGTAATAACTTTATACCCTGTTTTTTTTAAGATAGATGGGTGTATGACTAGTTTATAAGGTCATAATTAACATTAGTAAGTGTGGATAAGAAATAGCTTTCCCCCGCGTCCTCGTGATGCACCTGTTGGGATTTTATGGATTTCAACTAGCTAGTTATCGAGTATGGTATACGTTGATTTATGTGATCCCCGCGAGTGTGGAGTGTATCACCCCGACGTCATCGTGCGTTGAAGCTACCCAGCGTCGGAGCTACCCTGTGAGGTTCCTCCCCGTGACTGGTACCGTCGTGGGCAGGCTGCCAGGGAGAGGGCTACCGGATGACGTGGAGTGATTGTGGAGTATTTGTTGACAACTTGTTGTGTATTCGTTTAAGTGTTGACTATGTATTATCTTCATTGTGTGGTGGTTGACTATTCACTGAGCTTTTAGCTCATCCCTCGTTTTTTTTGTTTCTCTCCAGTGGAGGCAGAACAGGTCACGAAGGCGGAGCTCCCATGAGGTGTTTCTTGGCTGCCTGTGTTACGTCCGTCTTTTGAGATTAGCGAGCGAGGTCGTCAGCAGTCTTGTTGTTTTTGTATGTATTTCTTTTTGGTGCATGGGCACATGATGTATGTATTCTCTTTGTTGATCAGACTTGGCTCACACAGGACAGTGATTGTATACCCTCTGTCTGTAATGATATTTTTGGTTACAGACTTGTTTATATTATGCTTCTGCTTCCCAGTCTAGTCTTGCTCTACTAGTCCTTATATGTGGTTATCTTGTTAGCCTCCTGTATGATATTCTGATATGACTATTATTGTTACAAACTGGGGACGGCCGCTCCGGGGTGTAACAGGGTTGATCAAATCGAGTTCGGGTTTGGGTTCGAGTTGGCCAATTCAAGTTGACTCACAAATCGGGTTGGGTTCAGGTTAGCTTCACTCACAACCCGACCCAACCCGAACCCGTAAACTAATAGTTAAAAAAAAAATCATGGCCGTTCATTATGTAGCTTTCAATCTAGGTAGTCCAAATTTTAAGCAAACCTCGCTAATCTTACGAGTTGGGTTGGGTTGATTTATTTAATTCGCACATCATGCTAGAAACTCGGGTTGGGTCGGGTTGGTTTATTTAATTACAGGTTGGGTTCAGGTTGATCCAATTCGGGTTGAAAATCGGATTGGGTCAAGTTAGGGTTGAGTAATTTAGAATTCGGGTTGGGGTCAACCCGAACTTAACCCACCCGAGTTGTAGCCCTACAATCATCTATCCAACGGTCTGTACCTTCCAATTTTTATCTCCATTCCTTTTTCTAGAGGCCTCATATTGTTCCACCAATCTCTTGGACGAACGACGGACTCTAGACCAATGTCCAATACTACCACATCAATGGCAAACATCTTTTTCATTGGTGGTCCATTTTTGTGGAGCATGATTACCATTCCCTTTATTTTTAGAGAAATTTCATTGCTGGTGGGTTTTGAAATTTTTATGCTTTCGTGGACCCCCATTAAAATGGTCACCTCTTCCTCGATTGTCACGTCGTCCACGCATGTTGTCTCGGCCTCTACCACGGCCCTAAGCGGAGGCAACATTCACTTCAGGAAGTGTTGCAGATCCAATGGGTCTAGAGGTATGATTTTTCATTTGAAGACCATTGTTTTGCTTAGCGACTAAGAAACGAGAAATATGTTCAGAGTATTTCTTAAATCAAAGCTCGCGATATTGCTGTTGCAAGATGAGGCATGAAAGGTGGAGAAAGTTCTCTCTAGCATATCTGCATCTTCAATATTTTCTCCACATAACTTTAGCTTAGAGGTAATTCTGAACATGGTAAAATTATAAGCTATCACTATTTAAAGTCTTGAATCCTTAGAATTAGCCATTCATGGCACGCATTTGGAAGTATGACCGACTTTTTGTACGTCATAACGCTCATCGATGAGTACCACAAGTTCATGGGATCTTTCTCTTTCAAGTACTCATTTTTCAAGCCATCATGTATGTGATGCCTCAAGAATATGAGAGCCTTAGCTTTGGCTTGTTGTGATATTTTTTTGTTAGCTTTAATAGCATCTCCAAAATTAAAACTTTTGGACCTATCATTTATTCGTGAGAATATCTGGTTCCAATAACATAATAGGGAGATCCAATATTAATATTTGAACCTTTGAACTTCTAGTTCGATTTGATTTATAATATTTGAATATTAATATTCAAGGAACTTTAAATTCCAATAAAATATAACAAATAGGGAGATCCAATAGCAAATAACAACTAGAGAACTATTGCATGAAAGATACAATAAAAATAACATACATTTTTTTCCAATTTGCAATATCATAAGATAAATATGTCTTCACTGTTTCAAACCCAAAAGAAAGAAGTCCAAAGTAATAAGACCTCTGGAAAAGATGGTCATAAAAAAAATGGCATACTTGCAAGGTACATATATATGGTGCAAAATAAATTAATCAATTGCAATAGGTCATACATATTTGGTTGAATTATTGCATCCATACACAGTACATGATAATTCAATTGAAATATAAATTAAAAACTTTAACAAACTTGTAATTCATGGTACATGAATAATATAGATGCATTTAATTATTAAAGACATGATTTTCATGCTATTGGATGCTATGATCAGATTTGGAAAAAGAATACCATAATGACCTATATGCATGATTGATACTCAATAAGAAGAATAAAACAAAAAACAAAATACAAAGGCATGCATGATCCACCATAAAATATCTGACATCGCTCATGGATGTTAATATATAAATTCGATGAACACGGATGTTAATATTATCACCCACTGAAAGTACAAACCTGTAAAGAGATCTATTTTAATCTCTAAAGTGGCTGAATTTGATAAGATACTATTTGTGTTGATAACGTGTTATATAAATCAAAGTAAAAGAGTAGGAGTCACTGCACCATACAAACCAAAAGAGAAAGAAGAGAGAGAGGAGTTTTTTCGGTATCTACTATCTTGTTAAGAATACAGTGAAGACCTATATTTATGAGCAACAAAAGATTACATCAAATAAGATTTTAGGGGATTTGGTTTTAGCAATCCTTTAGGATAAGGATGAGTGGTTACAAAGAAAAGAGGTTATATATAGATGTTTGCTGGTGGTGTTGTTTTGTGGAAGAGTGAAAAATAAAAGGTGACTACTTCCTCTACCTTGCACACAGAGTATATGGCTTGTCACATAGCCACATCTCAAGTAATAGCACTAAAGAATTTTGTCACAAATCTTTAAGTGGTAGAGTCCATCTCAAAACCAATAAAGATTTATTGTAACAACTCAGTTGATGTATTTTTCACTAACAACATAAAGATATACAAAGGGCTTAAGCACATTAAAGTCAAGTATTATGTTGTTAAAGAAAGGATTGAGAAGGGCTACATCTCGATTAATCATATTATCACCAACATGATGCTTCAGATCCTATGACTAAAGAGCTAGCACCTACATTGTATAAGGAACATGTAAACATATGGATTTCATTCCATACTGGAGCTTGGTGTAATTTTCATTTTTCAATCTTTTATGGTTGTATTTTGGTTTATTTATTAATAAAATTCATTTTGTCTTTTAACACAGTGTGTAGATCAAGTAAATGTCCATATGGACAATAAAGAGGGGAATGTAAAAGGCATTTGATTATAGCTTTTTCATTTAGTAAACATAAAATTTTGTCTAAATAAAGGTATTTGGTTTAAAGGATAAAATGGTATTGTACTTATGGAAGAGACTACTCAACTATAATGCAGTAGAACCATCATAGTTCTTATCATCGATTCTTCTAAATTGAGTTAAAGATACATAATCATTAGAACTTGTTATTTTTCAAAGCACACATATTCTTATTTTCAAATTTGATCAGTTTAGTAATCAAGTTTATTATTATATTACATATTTTTTTTATGTAAAATATTCTTTTCAAAAGGAAACTTGTGTTATATGGGTAAAATGACAGAATGTTAGAGATATGGATGCGTATCTCATTATTTTCAGCAAGTGGTTATTGTAATTGTAGTTATTTTGAGTGGAACACATTTTCTTTTCATCCTAAGGGGGCGTTTGGTTCGACTGAAATTCAGCACTTATTATACTGAAACCGGAATTTTTCAGCACTTATGTGTTGCAAGTCTGTTTGGTTGAGGCCCAATTAACTACTGAAATTTATCCTCTTTTCGTTTATAAACCCTGAATTTTTCAGCTCATTCAATATCACTTTTTTTTTTGCCTCCGCATTATGCCTATTCGTCCCGATGTGAAAAGACTATCCTACCCCTGCTACTTTGATTTATTTACAAGTCATATATAATCCCATTTTCACCTCCTCTCTCTCTCTCTCCTTGGGCACTTTTTTTTTCTCCTCCTCGAAGCGAAAGAACCCTCTCAAACCCTAATCGGCGGACCTCCTCCTCGGTCACGGAACAACCACTCCTCGGTCATGGCCCGGCCCCCCCACCTTCGCGGCACCTCCTCCCGACGCCAAGCAACCCCTCCTCGGTCACGGCCCGGCCCCTCCACCTTTGCGACACCTCCTCCCGACGTCAAACAGCCCCTCCACGGTCACGGACCGGCCTCTCCATCTTCGCGGACCTCCTCCTCGGTCGCGGACCCACCTCCTCTGTTGCGGACCAGCCCCTCTGGCCTCCGACCTCCAACATTTCGACCTCCAATCTCCGACCAAAAGGTAAAACCAGGTGTTTCATATGCTTCCATTTTAGTGAAATCCCCTTTTCATGGTGGCTCTATATGTATTAGGTGAAATATCTTTTTGTTTAAGCTCAGTTTACTCAGCTTATTCTAGACTTTTTTTAATCAAAGCAGGGAAATGGGATTTTGTTCACCAGTTTTATTATGATGTAGTTTTGGATATTATATGTATGGTGTGAATTTTCTTGCAAAAGTATGCAATGGATTTTTGCATTTTATTAGGATTTTGATTGCACCAAATCTAGCATTTATTCTCTTATTTTAGATATGATGATTATATTTTTTTTAGGATGCTCCATGTTCAGGGTTCTAATAAATTTAGGGGCAAAAGCATTCTATTACATGGACACTGGAGTTTAATTATTTATGAGGTTTTAGCTAAGGCATTTGTTTTTATTAAAATCTTAAAACAGAGAAAGGTATACAAATGCATTTCACTTTTCTTACCATTGTGATCTCATTTATCTGTGGTGATGGTCTAATTATTCCTTGAGTTACAGCATTTACTGAAGTTCTATAAAAGCTTGCATTGATCAAATTTTACTATAGTATTCTTCCTGTCTGTGGTGATATTTAATAGTTATTATCAAAGGATATTTGTGGCCATTATATCTTCAAGAAACCCTATCCTCTTACAAAAAGATTCCTCTTACACCATCACTCTTGGGACAATTTCATATTAATTTATTTGTTTTTTTGTTTTGCAAAGATGGAAAGAAATTCATTCTAATGGTTTTACATATTAGAAGTGCTGAAATGGATGTAGAGAAAATTGAATGAAAACAGTCCAGTTTACAAAAATCTCATAAATGGAAAACTTATAAAAGCCTTACCCCACATTTAACAAGTTCATCAACTTTGAATCTTTGTATCCATATATCTGTATCACATCTACAAGATCATCCAGTCCCCTACCCCCTCTTGCACCCATTCATCCTACTACACATATCTATTTACTCTTGTGTGGTTTGTGCACAAGTTTGAATGGAAAATGATAGAAAGTTGTTTTTTTTTTTTTTTACCTATACCTAAAGCTTCAATGGAACACATATAACTATTGAGTAACAAAAATTAGCCATAAACAATACTGATTCATGAATGTCATAATTGTAGTTTGGATGAACGTATCTCGCCAAACACATAGATTACACATAACAGCCCCTTTTCTCCTAAAACCAATTCATACCCGTCTTCAATAACTTCTCATTGCCACCCAACAAATATGATAATTCTGACCCAAAAAGAAAATTCCTATTATCAACTAATTCAATTTTAGTAGATTATATTGGTAAAAAGAAAAATTTTGTCCAAGATCTTCAAGAATGAATACAAATATTTCACTAGTTTGTGTGGTCCAAATTGTATGCTTCTATTTATTCTAAACAATATATTTATGGGAGTACCGCCTAATATGGTTCTTGGAGAGTTGTGAAGCAAGGTTTTGAGTACAGAAGAATTATTGGGTTATCAGATATATATGTGTGATTGTTAAAGAGTCATTTATAGGGATTCCTTTCACTGGGCTTTGTGCTCACCCTTTTCTTTTGGCTGAATTTTTGAATCCAGGTACCACCCCAGCTGATATTCCTGAGTCCAGTACTGCACGAGGAGCTTAGGGTTGTGCATCGCCGTCCCACCAGCAAAGCAGAGTCGGAGTTCCCAGATTTTGTTCAGGTCCATGTTGTATATGTCATTTTTGGCAAATGGATCTTGTGTACATAAGTCCTAGGGCTCTCACAGGACAGGCAATTGTTGTATGCATCTTTTGACATCTGTACAGTTGTCGTCGGCCAGTTTGGCCTTATATATATGTTTTGCTTCCGCTGCATGTTTTGAGTTCTTTGTCTTCTAATTGTATATTTTGAATTATGATTTTTTTGTATATCAATTTTCTTGTGACGATTCAGAAGACGGCCGCTTCTGGGTCGTAACACTATGACCTTCAAAAAATTAAGGAAAAAGATACACATAGCCTCGTTACACCCTAATTGTAGTTCATCTCGTTTTTCTTTTTTTATAGCCTCGTTACAGCCCTAATTACAGTTCATCTCATTTTTCTTTTTTTTATAAAATTATACACTCACCCTTTAAAGTGCATGTTATTAAATGAAATGAAATATATACTGAGATACATTAGTGTATTTTTTTTTCATGGTGAAAAAATGAAAAAAATGGACTGCAATATATACTATGATAGTACAGTATATACTACGTTATCATAGCATACGGATTACAAAATGGGCTATAAAAACGGGCTGCATGTATCAACACTCAAAAATTAAAGCCCAGAGAGAAGGGCCCGGCCCATTTATCTGTGGACCACATAGCAAGGTTTATCTGATGGGGCTGGTCATCCACACTCCATGTTTGCGTGTGACCCCACCCCAATAATAAATAAATAAATAAAAATAAAAGGGCACGGTTATAGTTAGTTTTTTTTACAGTCTAAATACAGTCTTATATATCTTGTTAAAAATCTAATAAAACATATACGTCGTTAAATTTTTTTTACACTTACTAAAAGTATGTTCATTAAACTCGAAACAGAGATATATACACTATCATAAAATTCATGCCTCATTAAATAATGTTTATTATTTAAAAAAAATAAAAATATGTGTGGTTTGTGTTTTGATTGGTAAAAATGACTGAATCTAGTATTTTCCTAAATAAATAAAAATGTGGGTATTTATTTTAACAAAAGTTAATACACGGGGGACAGCTAAGAGGACACAAAACATTGGAGAATGGCATAGGCAGAGGAGCAAGAGAGATAAAGAGTGGGGGGGAGCGTGGAGGCTGCAACGTAGGAGGAGGGGCAATGGTGGTTTGTTGTGATGGTGAAGGTGGTGGCGGCATGGTGAGGGCGAGGGTGAGGGCGCAATTGGGGACGAGCAAAGAGAGGTTAGGGAGAGAAAGAGGGGGATATGTAGGGAGGAGAGAAATGAATGGGGTGGGTTAATAGATTTACAATGAAATATACATGTGAGGATGGGTTTAGAGGGTACATTTTTTGACCGGGTATGAATAACCACGCCATTACTAGTATATGATTTTTCAAGTATAAACTCACCTAAGTGAGTATATTATACTTCTATATGAAATGCAAAAAAAATAGTCATTCAATTTATTAAAATATATACTCTGTTTTTTATAAAATTATATAATCCCTCACACAAATCACACATCTTTCACAAATTCAAAACATATTAAGACCACAAAGAGTAGTTGTCTTAATATTTTATCTTACAATCAAACCAAACTAAATGAAAAGCTTTCTTTTCTGAAAAATATTATGGACGAATATTCTTGCATCATCCCTAATAAAATATCTATTTTCAAAGAAAAAATAAAAATAAATATATATATTCGATTGAATTGAATGCATATTTTCATATTTTCCTAACCTACCTTATACTGGATTAAGAAAAATGTGAGACTGTACTAAGTCAATCAACACTTTTTCTTTTTTGTCTGAAATGTTAACTAACAGCACTATAAGGAGTCTTTTGGACCCTATTGACATTGTGGATATTCTTAAGGATTTTGTATAGACGAGGTAGCTCATATGCTAGCTACTAATATGGATGTATGCCTTAATCATTTTGAATCACTGAATAGCTAAGGCCTAATCCACTCCAAAAAAAAAAAGAAAAAAAAAATCAACACTTTATCTTTAAGGTGATATTATTACTAGGGCCATTATTGAAAGTGAATGATCACAGTCATTTGCCTCCCTTAAAAGGTGGAACACAATCACCTACATATCTATTCCATTTTTTATTATTATTGTACAATGGATTTTTTTTTTCTTTTCATTTTTATTACCAAGGCATAGAGACAACAATATTTAAGGGTAATTTTCATTATTGACCCCCCAAAAAAAGTTAATATCAAGACCGAGTTTTTAATGCAAAATTTGCTCATGGGCAAACTGATTTTTTTTCTTTTTTTATATGTGAGACGGATTTGTTATAAGGTCTATTGTGAGAAGTGATAACAAATCAAATTTTCTATCAACAACAGATATTTTTACAAACACTCCTAAATTTTAATTTTAATTTTTAAATCTGAATTTGGAATCAAATTTTAAATTTAAAAATTATGATTATCAAGATATATTTAATGATATATTTACCATTAATTTCTCCATTGTCCATAAAATCTTCATCAAATCTATCCATAAAAAATTAAAATTTTAAAATTTAAGATTTAAATTTTAAATTTTAAATTTTAAAATTTTAATTTAAAATTAAAATTAAAATCTATCCATCATATCTTATTTCAAATTTAAGATTTAAAATAAGATCAATTTTAATTTAAAATTAAAATTAAAATTAAATTTTAAATCTTATATTTAAATTTTTAAAATTTAAGATTTTAAAATTTAATATTAAATTTTAAAATTTAAGATTTAAAATTAAGATCAACAAATCAAAAATTTAGAATAACCAAATCAAAATTTAAAATTTGGATAAGATTTAAAATTTGAAATTAAGATAAGATTTTAAAAAAAAATTTAGAACAACCATTCCAAATATAAAATTCAAAATTGAAATTTAAGAAAATGAAAAAAAATGTATAAGAGATGAATCATAACTCATAGCAAATCAGTGTCTTGTAGGAGATCGTGATATTCAATCACATAAGAGTATTACGTAAAAAGAAAAAATAAAATTAATTAGGGGTTCATGTACATTGTTTAGGTAATTAGACGGTGAGAAATTATCTTTAGATCTCTTCAACTGAATGCGTTTCAAAAATACCAAAAATGGCCCCGCACAATTATTTTAGTACACTATTAACACTCTCCAGTACATTTTGCTAGTACACTGTTAATACTTCCCAGTATATTGTTAACCTTCTCATAGACCCGCCCAATTGTTTCACTACACTATAAACACTCTCCATTACATTGTTAAATATTTCAAGTACACTATTAGCACTCCCCGGTACATTATAAACCTTCGCATAATTGGGCGAGAGCATTTTTTATATTTTTTAACAGAATACAGTTTGAGGGACCTAAGTATAATTTTTCAATGCCTTAGGGACCTAAAAAAATTTGAAAGACCTAAAAATAATAGATGGGTGGTGATGATCACAAGACCCCTAATTAGTTTCCCTAAAAAGGAAAGAAAGAAAAATATCATTTCAATATTTACCGTCACCCAATTAACTAGATATATGGTTAACCCTAACTACACATTAAAAATTACCAGCACACCCCTTATTTTCATTCAACCCCATCACCTCTCTTTGGCATGTCATGTAGCATAAGTGTTCAACACAAACAGTAAAAAAAACTTACACAATCACATGGATTGGTCTTCTTTTGTATGTGATGTTGGTTAGGGCGCATCTATCCCAACCAAGAGATTCCCTTAACCCATCATTGAAAAAAAAAATGGAACAGTGTTTGGCTGTCCCCACCGATCTAGGTCTCGACCACACGTAGTCGCCATTTTAGATTTTGAGCGACTAAACTTAGTTGCCATTTTAGATTATGAGCGATTGAACTTGGTTGTCATTTTAGGTTTTGAGCGATCGAATTTGGTTGAACATGATTTATGATAAAATTCATAAATTTTATCTTGTAAATCTAATCACATAACGTGTATCCTCTTTGGATCCTTCATACCACTCCAAGTTTGAGTTGTAAAGTGGGGAGAATCAATCATTATTTTTAAATCTAGAACATAAGAACATGCTTTTTTTACATAAATGAGAGACAAATTTTCAAAAGCCAAATGTAAAATTTGTTTAGATCAACTGATAGGTCGACCTGAGAGGTTTAAAGCCCATTTTCTAGGTTGAACAGGGGGGTCAGGAAGGGCTAGACCATGTTGGACCAAGTTTGATCGTCCAAAACCTTTACCGTCGACAACCTGTGAGGTCGACCTAGATCGGTGGGAACAACCAAACACCATTCGGAGTTTTTTTTTTTTTGGTCGATGGTGGGTTAAGGGAATTTTCTAGTGGGGATAATGTAACGCCCCGCATTTACCTAACCGTTTATCGGACGGTAAATGGGTCGCTCCAAAATTTAATCTAATACAAGACCAAAATTTGTAGCTCTTTTTTTTTATGATAACAATATAATAAAACAGATGATAATAAAATATAAATAATATCCAATGGTTTTAAATCACCAATGGTCTTATAAAATATCAGAGTTTTTCGAAAACAAGATACTAAAAAGAAATACACAATAAACCACCCCTGTGGGAGACATCTAGACTGAACAAACCCAAATAGTAAATAGCGACTATAATTCACATTTGAACCACTACTTCAAAGATATTCTTGAAAGATGCGAAAAGCCCAAACTTCAATTTGATCCTCGAAATATGCGATACCTGGTTATGAAACAACTAGCCCATATCGAAAAGGATGAGCGATTAACTCAGTGAATAAGTCCATTGACAAATTACTTCACGTGACAGTTATATAAAAATCAGAATTTCTTTTAATAAATCTTTTATTTTATTAAATCGATTTAAAATCATGAACTTAAAAAAAAACATTTTATTGCAAGCACATGGCCAAATCTTTGGCCCATACCAGAGAAATTATGAGTTGAATGATACAACTATATATATATATATATATATATATATATATATATATTTTAATGCAATCACATGGCTCAATCCTTTGCCCACGTTATAAAAATCATGTAGCTTAAATGATATGACTGGGTAGGATTCTCAATAGGAAGAATCGTTCCCCCAAAATAGGTGTGCCAAGCCCCAAGCGACTAAATCGCTCAAAAAGCTCCCTCGAGGAGACGTCGGATCTAGAAGACGCTGATGGGTCGCCGCTGCCATCACTACGAGAACACTAGTACATGATACTCCGGTTGCTTCAAACTCCAAACAAAGGAATCCGCCGCTGCAAGGAATGCTTTACCACACCCCTCACCGATCTTGGGACTCTTCGAGTCCTAGACCTTCCTCCCCAAAGGCGAAATACGACGGGGGTATTTATTCCATAAATATGTTATGATATGCATCTTGATAAAATCTTGTAGGACTAGGTTGTCTCCACTAGTCCTAAATTTTTCAAAAATCTCAAAAATACCAAAATCCTTAATTCAAATAATTATCTAAAAAAAAACATACGCATCAATATATGCGTTTTATTAATTCTTGAAACACGAATAACATAGTCATGCTATATTAATTGTTATGATGAAGAAATTAAATCATGTAACTTTATTAAATAAAAATGCAATTTGATCAATATGAAAAGTATCCAAATCATGCAAAATTATCACAGTATAAATGCATGGATAACACATAATATCACACAAATATGATTGGCATATGAAATTCAACGTTATAGAACAAAAGCTCACATGAAATAAATCGATAGGCCTACTCACCTCGAATGGACCCTAGGTCAGGAAAATAAAGCCCACAACAAAATTTTCAACCTAGATGAACCGAATAAATTACAAATTAAAACCTATAATTCAAGTCTAGGCCCAAGGCCTAATTACCGATCCATGATTAATAGGTACAAATTTTTATACCCTACAATCTAAACCCATCTCCATATATACCACAACCTAATAAGAAGAAGATCAAAACCTATTTACAATACAACAAGACACTAAAAGACGAAATCAGAAAAGCAGAAAAGACATAAAATCAAGAAATTCAAAATAATAATAAAATAACAAAAATTCATAAAATAATATGAAAACACATATTTTTTTCTATAAAAATAAATTATTAATTAATAAAAATTGAAAATAACAAAATTTATCATCTACTTTTATAAATCACAACCCTAGTATGATTAAAAACTCATAATTTAATAATCTAAACATAGATCTATTCTTTAAAATAAATGATAAATCAAAACCCTTGAAGACTCAGAAATTCAAATACCTGACATAGATCTAATAATAACAAATAATAGATCAAAACCCTTATTTTTATATAATCATAAGAATCTAACAACATGAACATATATATCTATCAAAACTTTAGTTATATCAAAAACTCAAAATCCCATAACATAAAAATATATATTTAATCTTTAAAATAAATAATAAATCAAAACCCTAATTTTATTTATAAAAAATGAAAGACTTAATAACCTAAACATAAATCTAATATTACGAATAAATAACAATAATTTTAAAAAATTCGAAAGAAGAGCACCTCTCTCTCTCTCTCTCTCCGCCGAATAGGATACACACCTGCATTTTTTTTTTCACCCCAACATATGTATTTAGATACCTAAACCTAACGACATATACAAAAAGACCCCCGGATTGTTTCATATTTACAAATAGATTCCTATCCGAATTACAGATAGATCCCTATAGCATATTACAAGAATTCACAATTCAAAACTGGTCCCTCAAAATCAATAACAATGAAATCTCAAAACTTCGTTTGGTTCGGCTGAAATTCAGCACTTATTAGACTGAAACCGGAATTTTTCAGCACTTATGTGTTGCAAGTCTGTTTGGTTGAGGCCCAATTAACTGCTGAAATTTATCCTCTTTTGGTATATAAACCCTGAATTTTTCAGCTCATTCAATATCACTTTTTTTTTCCGCCTCCGCATTATGTCGTTTCGTCCCGACGTGAAAAGACTATCCTACCCCCACTACTTTGATTTATTTACAAGCCCTATATAATCCCATTTTCACCTATTCTCTCTCTCTCCTCGGGCACTTTTTTTTCCTCCTCATCGAAACCCCTCTCAAACCCTAACGGCGGACCTCCTCCTCGGTCGCGGAACAACCACTCCTCGGTCACGGCCCGGCCCCTCCACCTTCACGGCACCTCCTCCCGACACCAAGCAACCCCTCCTCGGTCACGGCCCGGCCCCTCCACCTTCGCGACACCTCCTCCCGACATCAAACAACCCCTCCTCGGTCACGGTCCGGCCTCTCTATCTTCGCGGACCTCCTCCTCGGTCGCGGACCCACCTCCTCTGTTGCGGACCAGTCCCTCTGACCTCCAACCTCCGACGTTTCGACCTCCAATCTCCGACCAAAAGGTAAAACTAGGTGTGTCATATGCTTCCATTTTAGTGAAATCCCCTTTTCATGGTGGCTTTATATTTTGCATTTTATTAATTTTAGGTGATTTGAGGAATCTTTTGATTGCTTACTTGTCTGCATTACATTAGGAAGAAAGGCTTTCATTTGGGCGATTTAAATATGTTTTTTTAGTGTTTTATCCATGTAAGAAAAAAACAATGCTCTATCTGAATATTGGGATGGTTTGTCTTTATAAACTGTTCGGAAGAACAACATATGCTGTTTGTTGCAAATTAAAATTCTGAATAAAGTGCAGAGTCTGCAGACAATTGTTAGATTTTGAATCGAAAAAGTGGGTTTTTTTTTGTTTCGGATAAAGAGTAGAATAACATCTATCTCCTTGATTTATACTTATTTTTTATCTCTCTTAAAATTGGGATAATTTTATTCTTAAAATTTTATCCCCTTATAGATATCATTAGGTGTTTGGGAATTTTAGAATGTGATGCCATTTAAAAGCTTTATATGTACATTGATTAGTTAAACATAGAGGGTGGTATAAGAAGTATTTGGAGAATTATTGAGCAATGGAACATGGAAAACCATGGTGGAGTTGTTTTCAATGTGAATACCCCCGCTGTACACTACTTGAAAGGTTATTTTTTGTTTACAGACAACATTTTTAAATACAGTGGTGAAGATGAGCAACCAATCTCAAAATTATGAAAACCTTTTTTTTTCTCAAGAACCTTTGAAATCGAATTGGTGGGAGAGTATTTAAAGACATGATCTCAGAAATGACAATGAACCAAGAGGTGTGGAAAGTGAGATACAACCATGACATGAGCTCTCCTTTTGAATTTGTTCTTTGTTTCCTTGTTTTCCTTTTCATTGGAGACAAACAAGGGGTATGATCCAATCCAGATCCACCCATTTTGAGGCCTGATTGAACATTGCTTGTTTGTTTTGTTAATTCCCTTCTACTCCTTTGTTGTTAGTGAGCACCTCTCAGGACTCATTGTGATACGAGGACAGAACATGTCAAATGTGAATACGTGTATTGATTTATATTTTGAGGAGTGAAAAACTCGAACAAATTAGATTTTGAAAAATTGTTCTTTTCCTTTAGACTGTTTATCTCTCCTTAATTGTGCTTATCAAAACTCAAATGAATTACAACGAATTCTGATTGGGTATCTCACCTTTGATTACAAACTTTGTCTTACTGTCTTTCACATACAACACACAAGATAATCTCTGGACTTCATATTTTGTAACCCATACTTCCTCAACAAGTTTGTCTCAGAAATGTCAGAGATGTCATATGATGAGCGGGATGGAATTAGTTGTAAACCAAGAAGAAAAGCTTGATTTGTTGCCGCTTGAATTATGGCGGAGGTATATAATAAAAGGCTTGAATATGTACCGAAATCTTGAAAAGTTTCTGTAGTTGCTTCATCAGCTATCAATAAAATCTAAACCAAGTGAATGAAGAACTTGATTTTGCTTGGCAGAACGGTATAAATGCTTGGCATTCTAATGGCATTTGATGATCAATGTTGTTCCTAATGATGGTTTTTCAGGTGCCTTGCCAGACAAATATGACTAAAAATATTATTTAAAATGATTTGCTATACTTTGATTATTTAATCCCTTTTGTCGATCTATGCCTTTTATCTAATGTAAACGTTATTGAAGTTTCTCTTTGTTTACTGGTATTGATCTGTTTGAACCAATGTAATAAAACCAATGGTTTTCTGTTCTGAAACTATCATTTCTTATTGAGGGTGTTTCCATTTTTAACACCATATGAAATAATGTGATTCTGATAACATTGGTTTTTCTGTTGTGTTTACTCAGGTACTAGCTTTTTAGAGAAGATGATATTCAGGGAACACTGCATGATTGATGGATTGCTGCTTAAACAATGATTTCTGGCATTACAATGGAAAAGATGATGCCCGTGAGATTAATAAATTTTGCTGTAGCTTTTTGAAATCTTTAGTTCTCTTCTGTTAATGCAACTCTTGAACATCAGAAATGATGATAACATGCTACTGTTATTGGAGACACTATTGTTTTGTGATAATTGGGAGACTTTCCAAGTGATTCAATTATGGTGATTTATGATTTAGGATATCAAATTCATTGAGCATATTTTTAAATTTCATGTTTTCATTATATGGCTTGAATTTTTATTAATGTTTGGATATAATATGGTGAAGTGTATTTCCATGTTTATCGATAGGAAAAAAAATAAAATGATCAGTGCTTGAATTGTAGAATGAAATGATTTGCAGCCATATGATTACTATTGGGTTTAAGTTTGTGTAATATTCACTCTTTAAAGTGGGACATATATTTCGGGAACAAATCCATATTGTTGATAGTTAAAAAATAAGCATGTTTTTTAAATTTTCAAGTTTGTGAAATATTCACTCTCTAAAATGGACATATATTTCGAGGAACAAATATATTTTTCAAATAGTTAAAAAATAAGCACGTTTTTTAAATATTCAAGTTTATGAAATATTCACTCTCTAAAGTGGGACATATATTTCGAGGAACAAATTCATATTTTTGAAATAGTTCAAAAATAAGCATGTTTTTTAATTATTCAATCAAACATCAAAATAACATTCAGTACTTATTAAATAGACCAAAATACCATTTTAATAAGCACTAATGTTAAGTAGTGAACCAAACACACTTATCTGAATAAGTACTTATATTTTCCGCTAAACCAAACAGTATTTTAAATTGAGCTGCATAAAACATTCAGCACTTATACAATCAGCACTGAATAATTCAACACTTAAATTCAACATTCAAACAAACGCAGCCTAATCTTTTGAGCTCCAAAATTTATGAGATCGTAACTATTTAAGATCTTGAAAATCTTCGAAAGAAAATATATAAAATTTTTAATATTAATAAATAGTATTTAAAATTACAAACTGAAATGGGCCCAAGGATACATTAAAAGAGCCAAAATTTAAAAACATACAAAATACATTAATTTTAATTTAAATATTCTATTTATATATTTAAATTAAATATATAAATAAGAAAAAAAATACACAGGTGTTACATATAGACACGCCCATGTTGGTTTGGTTTGTGAGTACGTGTACCATCATTAGAACAGTGAATTTTTCTTATGTTAGTCTTGGATTTAAAACAGTTTTTGAGGGCTATTAAACATGGGATGACATGAGACGTTGGGGATGAAAGGGTGGAGGAAGGGTATTTCAAAAAAGACGGGTATTTTAGTCTTCATAAGGGCTAAATCCGATTTTATATATTTGTAGGTACTTGATTAAATGTTATTTAAAGGAGCTCCGTTAACTAAATGGAATATTCGAATAATATTCTTTACAAATAAATGGCATTTTGATCCACGGACTAAAATAGTTGACCCTATATACTTTCTGGGGACATGTAATGATTTTCTAATTTCACAAGGACTAAAACCAATTTAGCTAAGTTTTTAGAGAGTTATATCAATTTTTTTTAAAAAAAATCCTGGTTAACTTGGTCAAACTGACTAAGGGCTAGTTTTGTAGTTAAAATTAATCCAGGGTCAATCTTGAAATTTAAAAAATACCAGGGCTAAAAATGAAAATTGCTCAATATTTAACTATCTCATTTTGTACACTATTTTCTTACTACATAAACGCAGTCTTTCATGGTGTTGAAATTTACAGGAATCATACTGTCAATGGAACTTTGAAACATCCAGTCTATTTTTTAGTCTCAAAATTTTAGTCCCTTGCCTCTATTTGACAACATAAACATATAAATGAGATCCCTTTATTATTCTATACCTTCTAAATAAAGATGTATATCTACCTCAAAACCTAAAAGAAGATTTTAAAAAAAATGATTGAATGTATCTTTCTATATTATTGTCAATACAATACATTATGCAACACCCTTGCAAAGTAACACAACGAAAATATGTTTTAAAAAACACAATGATTACCCAAATTTAATACCTCAAATGTAAATTAATTGATAAGAGAATCTCCAATCCTATACTTAAACCTTTACTCAAATTTAAATTTAAATAAAAGTTACCCAAAACCCTCTCCAACCATATACCCATACTTATACCAAATCAAGTTTTTACTCAAATCATTACCCAAATCAAGAGAGACTTAAATCTTTACCCAAATTTTCAACATCTATTTTTTTCCTTTATATCCATATTTTCTTTCAATGTGACATTTGTGTTGAATTATATTAGATGCCTTCCTACCCCGTCAAAATTTTTACCATCACTTAAACGCCCCCCCCCCCCCCCAAAAAAAAAAAAAAAGAGTGGTCTTTTTTCTTAAATCTTCATCTTTATTTTTTAACTTCTTATTTTTACTCTAATAAATAAAAATTATTTTTACATTTTTTAAAATAGTGGATGATTATCATTTTTAAATTTAAATATCCTGAAGAGAAGAAAAATTGAGTAGTAAAAATGTTTGGAGGAAAGACTTTGAAAATGTTTATAGGAAATAATTGGAAGATGATGTGAATTTTTAAAAAGGTTTGAGTAAAACACAAAATGATGGTTGGAGACACATCATATCAAATCAAGCTTAACTCAAATTTTAAGTAAAATTTAGGTATAAATTTGAGTAAGGGTTGAAGATGGCTTAAGAATATAAATCATAAGAAAATAACTATAATGTATGAAACTATCTATAAAACACCTATATGTTGCCACTAATTATCTTGTGAAACTAAAGTCTACAGGATGAGGTGGATTTGGGTGGTTATCACATCAAAATCTATATTGATGCAGGAGTGGCGCCTACTTTTCATGATGAATCACCATTTTGGAATTTTTTTAAAAAAATTTCCCACTGATGGAGTGATTTAGGGTAATGTGATTTAGATGCAGACAAAGCATATCTACCTTATTTTGTGGATTCATGTCTTTTTGTTTAGAAGACAAAAAAGCACACTGTGATGACCATCATTAATAGGCTCATTATATTATTATTGTTATTAGATAATAATTAATATTGATTAATCACATCATTACCACTGTATTTTAAAAGTTCCTATCCTTTTTTTACTAAGAAATATGGTATTATAGCAACACAAGTAAATTTCCTTCCTCTGTGTGTTAGTATGTATACTGATATTTTTCTATATTTTTTTTAAAAAAAAAAGAGATAAGATATATTTAACTATTCTCAATTATTCATCAAATTAATTAGTTTTCAATTGCTACTCAAACTATGAATTGATTCTTGAATACATATTGATTAATATACGATAAAGATCACACCAACTCATATGAGTGAGATTTATAAATAATATCTGTTTTAAAAAAATCCATACTCATATATTCATTGAAGTCATAAATCTATATTTTCTTTATTATCAAGACAATTAGATAACATGGTGATCAAGAGGATAGCAGTATAGCAATTCATGGTAGATAAGTCTTTGTATGAGGTGACTAGACTCATCAAATCTGTTCATTTAAAAAATATTTTATTTTTGTGTTTTGATTTGCATGTACTTTCTTACATAAATTATGGTTAATCATATTTCTTTTATTAGGCAAGAGACATGACTTGACTAAGTTATGGCATATGTAAATTGCGTTGTCAACCATTGAAGTATAAGTTAATCATATTTATTCATGACACATTTTGCTCTCTCAGATTATGTGCATTACATCTAATCTTAATAGAGAGAGGTCATGTTATTGATTGAACTCGTAAAGTGATTAAATGTTTTAATTATATTTATGCATGTCATAATGCTATTTATTGTTTCATTTTTTTTGTTAGCATTTTTTCGATGTGATCTTAGTTAAGTTAAAATATTCTCGTTACATTGATTTTCTTAGATTAATTTTATTTAATCGCTAGTCATGTGACAACATGAACAATAAATATGTTCATCATCACTTCTAATTAGTTCATCAATCATCAAATTCATAAAGGACAAGTCCCAAAGAAAATACAGTTTTGAGTAAATTATCAAAATATTATTCTCATATGAATCACTCACCTATGTATCTTCGACCTAATCAATCAGACATAATTTACAATATTGAAAACATTATCATATGATTTGAACTCATATTTACTCAAATAATGATATTTTAAAGAAGGATCACTGATCACACATTAACAATAATGGTACAATATAATAATGGTTATTTAATTTATTCAACGTATTTATTTATTTATTGAATGAATCGTCCAAAAAAATACATGTGATCATGTCACATCATCTTAATTTATAATATTTATTTGAAAAAAATCCAAATAACCCCTTGTACACTGTCTGAAATCCATATAACCTTTTGATTTTTCTAAAATTTATATAACCCCTGGAAAACACATATAAATTCAAATGACCCCTGAGTTAAACTTCCATTGAGAGATGAGGAATATTCTACCAATATTCTGTCTAGTTAACTATTTTTAAAATTAGAGTATACCAAAAAACCCCAACAATGTGTTAAAAATATTAAATATCTTCTACAAATAACGATATTATCTCTCCAAATAGAGTTTTACAATCTATCCGGAGGGGTAAAATAGTCATGTACAAAATGTTTTTCGCAAATTGTATGGGCTTTTTGATACGTTGTGTTTTCTGTCAGGTTTAACACAACTAAATATTAGCAGAATATTCCCCATCTATTAACAGAAGTTTAACTCAAGGGGCTATTTAGATTTACATAGGTGTTTTCAGTCGGTTATATGGACTTTAAGGAAATCCAGAGGGTTATATGGATTTTAAGCAGTTTAAG
This sequence comes from Acorus gramineus, assembly GCA_030737835.1. NCBI lineage: Eukaryota > Viridiplantae > Streptophyta > Magnoliopsida > Acorales > Acoraceae > Acorus > Acorus gramineus. Next base: position 11,210,488 of record CM060854.1, on the reverse strand, counting down.
GGGGTTATTTGGATTTTTTCCCCATTTATTTATGAACTATATAATTTAATAATTTATAAACATGTATTTAATTTTAGAGACATGTGGCTCTCTTAAGTGCAATTCATCCATAAATTACCAACTAACCAAATGTTACAAATAGTGTTATAGTTAATGAAGAAAAAATACTACTAATCATGTCACTATCATCATAATTTATAAACTATATTTATAAATATGGATTTAATTTGAGAGATATGTGCCTCTCTTAAGTGCAATTCCTCCACAAATTACCATCCAAACGAATGTTTCAAATGGTATTATAGTTAACGAAGAAATGTTGATTAAAATAAATTTTATGGTCGAATAAAAGTATGATTGAGAGAAATTGTCAAAACAGTGTCACAATCTTGATTCTTGAACATGTCAATATGAAATATTGGGCGATCTGGAGTCATCATATATTTATTTGGGTTTTTTTTGCATACATATACCCCGTTGAAATCCGTTTTCGTGGAATTATTCCTCTTATATTTCTAATTACAAAAATATCCCCATTGCGTTCAGAAATAGTGCATCCATGCTCTTGTGGTTAGTGACCGTGAGGTCTGATTAAAATTTCTCCGTTGGTCATCATTAATTGTTAGGAAATTACAAAAATACCCCCAGATCAGTTTTTTATGGTTTTTCTTCATTTTTCCTCGATTTTATGCATCTTCTCCATTTTTTCAACCTTCACAGCTCCTCTTCCTCTTTTTGTCCCCATTTTTGTTTCCTTTTTTTCCCCTCTCTTCTTCGATAGAAATCAGCTAAACCCTCCGATATCATTCATTCACTTATTTCTTCCTCAATGGAAATGAGTGTTAATGTAGTTTGCCACGTAAAATGTGGATATCAAGCAAAAAAATTTTGTTTACCATGGAAATGGGGAGAGGATTTAGGGTTTAGTTTTTGTTTTTTTGTATTTTAGGGTTAGGGTTTGCATGAGAGAGTGTTTTAGAGATCCGGTGTAATCTGGTCGGGTTGTTTTAGGGGTAAAAATGTCATTTTTGTTAGTCTGGTTAACAATGTAACTATGGGTTACTTTGTGTTGCTTATGGCAACTGATGAAGGGGCATGGATGCATGAATTCTAGACGCAGTGAGAGTATTTTTGCAATCGGGAATGCAGCAGGGGTAATTCCATAAAAATGGATTCTAACAGGGGTATATATGCAAAAAAATCCTATTTATTTTAATCAACTAAACAACACCAACTGCCAGACATGCTATGACCTTAATATCTGACCCTCTAATGCTGGCAATTCCTTTTAATATTTATAATAAATAACAATAATAATTATTATTATTATTATTTTAGAAACACTCGGTGAAAGGGGACTCATAACAAGGCATTGGAATATGATAATATAATATTATGGTGAGTCATTTTTACAGTTTTCACAGTTTTTTTTTCTTTTAAATACGTATCATTTATGTAAAAAAAATGCATCTTTAGAAATTCTAATAAACTTTATACATCTCTGTATGTAAAAAAATAATAATAATGAATGACACATCTCATTAGGTGAAATGTGGCTGTAAGTAGGTCTGCATATAAAAATGAGTATAATAATGTATGTTTATTATGTTATACTACATATTACAGAACCTGTAACTCCATAAAAAATATACATCCTCATGAACTGTATATATCCATTGACATGAGAAAAAAAGAAAAGAAATATATTTGTTTTATCTCATGGAACATGTATATCTCATTAATAAAATTTTATTATCATATGAAGTTTGAAGTTGTAGACATGCTCATTGTTGTATCCTTGAAGACCTGGAGGTGAAGCAAACTACAAGATCACCTTTTGGGATCCATATATATAAAGATATTCATATTTATTATTATTATTATTATTATTATTATTATTAGTATTGATGAATGACTAATATTTTTATATAATAGAAAAATATTACATGAATCATATTTATAGATAAATGACTTAAGTTTGAATAGAGTCAAATTTTAATTAAATCATTTAGTTGAGATTTGATCCAATACAACTCAGATCAAAATCTAATATGGCTCTAGTAGCATGTAGAAAATCTAGATCTAAGATAAATATAAAAGATAAAACACAAATATACAAAAACAGATTACATGAATCCTAACCGTAGATAAGATAACTTAAGCTTAGATAGAGTGATCAAATATCAATTAAATCATTTAATTGAGATTTGATCTTATCCAATACAACTCAGTCAAACTCTTATTCTTAATAAGATCCTCAATTTCATCTTACTTTAAAAATATAAGAATAGTTGGAGTGGAAAGAACAAATATGATTCAACACATGTAAAATGATATGTCTAATTCTAAAAAAAAATTGACATGTGACCTAGGTTATGATCGAGGATTTGAAATGTAAACCCCTTTTATACCAATAAAATAACACAATTCTAAATAATTGAAATATCTATTTTAAATTTTTTAAAACAAAATAGAGCTTGATACCAACACTTCTATATTACAAAAAGTAAAAGTATCTATATTTATTTATCTTTTACAAACAAACAAATTTTTTTGTCTTGCTCAATCCCTATTTCCACCTATTCCATAGGTTAGCTTATAAATGCATATTATTATAATAGTTATATGGGGATAAAACACCATTCATATGATTTTACTATCTAATTATTTTTCCTTTATTTTTGGGATATGATAAATAATTATCTATAAAAAAAACTTATGCCAATACTTTGCAATTATTCAAAATCATGCCTATTCTAATCATATCATGCATGTTCTAAAAAGCATACAATAGTCACCATTTCCTAATACACAACTTTCTCCCTCCACCGGCAATAGCCGGTCATATCTTCCAATGACTTTTCTCACCCAATAACAACAAATTTTATTCATAATAAAATCATTCATTCATCACTGAATTTTAAATAACAAATAATCACAAAAAACAAAACAAAACATTAATTTTTTAATGAAACATATAAAAAACAAAAAAAAAGTAAAACTAAAGATTGTGTGCTGTGCTTCACTGTTGTCAAATTCAACCACCCTCAGCTCTTATGCTCTGAAAATGCTCTTCTTTCAATTTCAATGAAACCCACAAACCCCACTTGAATTTCTCTCCGACCCAATTCACAGAATCGAAAACCCACCAAGAAAAACCCTAAAAAGGCGATGGCTTCCCTCTTCAGGGACCGATCGAGCTCGGTAGGAGACTCGAAGAGGGAGACCCATCACAACGGAAGCTCTACCGCCGCCGCCAGATCCATCCACGCCGTCGCCGTCGATCTTCCCTCCCCGTTCGGCGACCTGGGCTGCCCGATCTCCGACGCCGAGCTCCGCGAGACGGCGTACGAGGTCTTCGTCGGCGCGTGCCGGACGTCCGGGGGGAAGCCGCTGACGTACGTCCCCCAGTCGTCGGCGTCGCCAACTTCGCCGGCGCTGCAGAGGTCGATGACGTCGGCGGCGGCGTCGAAGATGAAGAAGGCTTTGGGGCTGAAGTCGTCGTCTTCGTCGACGAAGAGGAGCCCCGGGAGCAAGGAGAGCCCGTCGTCGAAGGCAAGGAGGCCGGCGACTGTTGGGGAGCTGATGAGGGTCCAGATGGGGGTCTCGGAGCAGACCGACGGCAGGATCCGTCGAGGGCTTCTGAGGATCGCGGCGGGGCAGGTCGGACTGGATTCAAAATTGGGATCTTTTTTTTGGTTTTTGGTGGTGTTTTAGTTGTTTTGGTTGGGTTTGTTTTAGTTGAATTTTAACTGGCTCTTGTTGTTGATTGGAAATGGTAATTTTAACAATTTTTATGTTTTTTCCTAAAAGAATTGGATTTCGTTTGAGTTGTTTTTGGGTTAAATTTGTTATTCTAAGTGGATTTGATTCGAAATTAGGATTTTTTTTTGTTTCTTATGGTTTGGTTGTTTGAGTTGAATTTTAACTGGTTTTCCATTGTGGGTGTTTTGTTGATTTGGAAATTGATTTGTTTTGGTGGTTTTGTTTGAGTTCAATTTTTTTTTTTTTTTTTTTTTGGGAGGGAGGGAGGGTGGGGAACTGGGATTGGAAATTAGAATAGAGTCTTGATAAAAATATGTTACTTTTGATGCTATTAAATTTGGATTCATTTGTCCTTTCAGTGGGGTTTTTATGGAAATTTGGGTTTATCGTGGAGGGTTGTTTCAGTTGAATTACAGTGGGTTTGTTGTGTTTTGTTGATTTGTAAGTGATAAATTTAGCAAATTGTGTGTTTTTTAAATGGGGTTGTTTTGTAATTCAAAAGAATAAGATTTTATATGGATTCGTTTATTTGGGTGATTAAATTTGAATGTTTTTATGTTATGTAAGTGAGTTGATTTTTACGAAAAATGGGTATGCCATGAAGGCTAATCTAGCATATGTTGGATTTTGAACAAGATCAAGATTTTTCTTCTCTCAAGTTATAAGTTTGCATTGGTGTTTAGAGACTTTTTCTTTTATTAAATTTGTAGTCCTAATTGTTGTTGTTATTGTTTCTGTTGGTTTTACAGATGGTTTTAAATCTTTTGATAGATACCTATCATACCTTTTTTTATTACTACACTAGTCAGGTATCTTTTCAGGTTAAAATTCAATCCTTTTAAGAAATAGTTCAAGAACATTTGCATAGGAATTTTATTTTGCTTAATTTTTCCCACTGGAAAAGTTTGGTCATTTGAATTTGGAATTCAAAATGTGGCTTATCGGGTTCTTTTTTTTTTTCTGATTGTTAACACTAACCCAGCCTGTATTTTTTGATACGCTTCAATTCAATATTCAGATTGTTTTTCATTAGTGATCTCTGGGAGTATTCTTGATGTATATTTGAATTTAGTTGCAGGGCAGACTACATTTCAGCGTTCCTTGATGGTTCTTTAGCAGGCTTGCCTGTCAGTACTTTAAGTTTCCTCAGTATTTTGATATTCCTTCTCTTGTCAATATGAATTATGATCAATGATGGGAAATAGATCAGTGACCAATTGTTTGCTGTGAAGTTCAGTATGACTTCCTCATAAGTGTGTGGAGATCAGCTTTCATCATTCTTGCCTACATGGTTTTTTTTCTTCCATCTATACCAATATTAGTTGTAGTATTTCTACGGTCCCCCCATTACCTGATGTTATTTATATGGGTCCAAATAGATTAACATTAGGAAAGTTATCATATCGAATAATTTCAATGTTATTCAAAAGAAATGTTATTACTTGATTTACACATGTAATGGTGCTGCTTCCAGTTGTCCGGTAAACCTAGCAGTTGATATTCCTAACTTTTATAATATTCTTGAACAAATAATCCAAGTATTCTATTACTCAACATTTATGTGGCAGCAAATATTCAAGGCTTACTGAGTTCGGTTGTCCACTTAGGAAATCAAATTAATGCTTTAGTATTCTGATGTCTAAATGCTGTGTGTCTGATATCACCACATCATTTATGCATCTATCTAATGTTCTCTAAATGTTTGTTTTCAAACAGCTTGGAAGGCGTATAGATTCAATGGTACTGCCATTGGAGCTTCTTCAACAGTTCAAGCCATCCGATTTCACTGACCAACATGAATACGAAGCCTGGCAAGCGAGAAATCTGAAGGTTCTTGAGGCCGGACTCCTCTTGCATCCTTATCTTCCATTAGAGAAATCAGATTCCTCTGCTCAGAGGCTTCGCCAAATGATACGTGGAGCTTTTGATAGACCTCTGGAGACGGGAAAGAATTCAGAATCCATGCAGGTTTTACGTACCACCGTGATGTCTCTCGCTTACAGATCTTTTGATGGGACTCCATCAGAGACGGCTCATTGGGCAGATGGGTGTCCTCTAAATCTCCGACTCTATCAGATGTTATTAGAAGCTTGTTTTGAAAGTAATGAAGAAGGGTCCATCATCGAAGAAATCGATGAGGTTATGGAATTAATAAAGAAGACATGGGTCATCTTTGGAATGAACCAGACGCTTCACAACCTTTGCTTCACGTGGATTTTATTTCACCGATTTGTTTCCACAGGCCAAACAGACATTGATTTGCTCTCTGCAGCTGATAATCAATTGGTTGAGGTTGCAAAAGAGGCAAAGGCGACAAAAGATCAAGTGTATTCGAAGGTGCTGAGCTCGACATTGAGTTCGATCTTGGGTTGGGCAGAGAAAAGACTTCTTGCCTACCATGAAACCTTTGATTCCACCAATACTGAATTAATGGAAATTATTGTTTCCCTGGGGGTCTCAGCTGCAAAAATATTGGTGGAAGACATATCTCACGAGTATCGTAGGAAAAGGAGAGAAGTTGTTGATGTAGCTCGAACCCGGATTGACACATACATCAGATCATCACTCCGGACCGCTTTTGCCCAGGCAAGCATTCATATTTACACCACCAACCTTATATTTGTATCATGCTCATGTTGTCCATACTGGGGGTTTGTATAGAATATAATAATGACAAACTTCTTCTCCCTTACTTTCCTATGTCCTCGAATACCTTTTGTTAACCTATTTAAGGATCATGGAAACATTTTCTTGTTTCTACATTAAGGGTGTGTTTATGCATATAGGAAAGTCAAGGAAAGTGAGGAAAAGATAACATTTTCCTTTTGACCACTAAAAAATATGGTGTGCGCGCCAACTAAGAGAAAGAAAGAAAAAAATTCGTTAACAATAAAAAAATCATTATCGTTCGTTATTCATTGTCTTATTAGGGAAGAGGGGTAAATTTTTTAGGAGGGAATGTGACGGAAAGTGATGGAAAATGATATCATCACTTTCTATCACATACAAAAATGAAAATAGAAAAACAGAGAAATTGATCAAAGGAAAAATGATTTACTTTCCATTACTTTTCCTTTGACCCAAATTCCTTTACGAAAGTAAAGGAATTTCATTTTCCATCCAACATTATGCACAAACACACCTTAAGGAGTCATATCTTCGTGCTGCTTGTTCATAATTTTAAACATCTTATTCCCCATGTTTTTCATGAACAGCAGACTTATCCATATTTTCATTAACAAATAAGCAATTGACTTTGGTGTAAAGCAGAGAATGGAGAAAGCAGATTCAAGCAGGAGGTCATCTAGAAACCAAACAAATCCCACCCATGTTCTCTCTATACTTGCGAAGGACATCAGTGATCTCGCAACCAAAGAAAAACAACTCTTCAGTCCAATATTGCAGAGGTGGCATCCTTTGGCTGCTGGTGTCGCTGTAGCTACCCTTCATGCTTGCTATGGAAGCGAGTTGAAGCAATTCATTTCGGGTGTGACGGAGCTCACACCGGATTCGGTGCAAGTTTTGAAAGACGCAGACAAGTTGGAGAAGGATCTTGTTCACATTGCTGTTGAGGATTCTGTTGACAGTGAAGACGGGGGGAAGTCATTAATCCGGGAGATGCCTCCGTATGAGGCTGAAGCTGCAGTCGCGAACCTTGCAAAAATTTGGATAAAGACAAGGGTGGACAGACTAAAGGAATGGGTTGACAGGAATTTGCAGCAAGAGGTCTGGTTTCCACTCCTCAACTTCATAGAATGATAGCTTTGGTTGAAAGGCTTCCCTTATTCATAGTTTTTAATATCAATTTTGATAAGAAAGGGACCCCAGATGGGTATATCGATCGATATTTTGCTATAAAGCATGGAATAATGACAAATTAAAAATAAAAAATATGAAAATGGAAAACAAGTTGAAATTTATTGAAATTTTTTATGGGAGATACATATAATGAATTAATTAAAAAGTTAAAATCCAATGTTTTTTAAATATCAAACATGAACATTTTAATGGAATATATTGTTCATTGTGGAATGAAACCAATCTTGGGTTCCACCTTGTTGTGTCCCATTAGTTGTACCTGTCCCACTGATGTATCAAAGATAAATCGATTTTGTTATTAAATCCATCTTCCAAAATGACGAAAGGACCGATAAGTGGTTGGGGGATCAGTTTCGATATCGATATTTGAAATTATTCCCTTATGTGCTACTTATTGCAAGCTTACACATGTGCAGACGCACTCATGCTAATCTTTTCTTTGTAAATCATGACTGTCAATCTACCCATAACATATCAAAAGCAATCGCATGATGTATGTTCATTTCATAATTTTCTCCCAAGCTCCAAGTGCTAAATTATTCTATATTTTATAATATTTATAGGCCTTCTAATTTTTTTCATCTGGACAATCCCCTCTTTTAGGCTTGGAACCCAAACGCCAACAAGGAAAACATTGCTCCTTCATCTGTTGAAGTTCTGCGAGTGATAGATGAAACTTTGGATGCATTCTTTCTGCTCCCAATACCAATGCACCCAGCCTTGCTTCCAGACGTGGCGATTGGAATTGACAGGAGTCTACAAAGCTACATATCAAAGGCAAAGTCTGGCTGTGGTAATGCTATACAATGTGAACCTCTCTTTCTATACATTCATATCTTTGCATATTCTAAACATTTCTGCGGTGACTAATTTGTAGGAACACGAAACACTTTCATTCCTGCATTGCCCGCTTTGACAAGATGCACGACCGACTCAAAATTTCAATGGAAGAAAAAAGAAAAGTTACAGAACACGCAGAAAAGAAGGTCACAGGTTGGAACATTGAATGGTGAGGGCTCATTTGGATTGCCACAGCTATGCATACGAATGAACACTCTTCATCACATCCGAACAGAGTTAGAAAACCTCGAAAAAAAGATAGTAACTTCTTTGAGAAACGTCGAGTCAGCTCAACCTGATATCTCAAGCGGCCCAGAAACCAAATTCGAGCTGTCCCAAGCCGCTTCTCAGGAAGGAATCCAACAACTATGTGAAGCCACGGCATACAGACTCGTCTTCCATGATTTGGGTAATGTGTTATGGGAAAATTTATACGTGGGAGAGGCATCTGTTTCAAGGATCGATCCATTTTTGAAAGAACTCGACCCGAATCTCGAGATGATATCAAACACACTGCATGGAAGAGTGCGCAATCGAGTGATCACCGCAATAATGAAGGCTTCTTTTGATGGGTTCTTGTTGGTGATTCTCTGTGGAGGTCCAGCCCGTGCATTCACTCTTCAGGATTCTCAGATAATAGAGGATGATTTCAAGTCACTTAAGGACCTGTTCTTGGCTGATGGAGATGGGTTGCCTGAAGAATTGGTCGAAAAGGCTGCGACTCAGATTAAAAACGTGATTCCACTCTTTCGAACTGACACAGAGAGCCTCGTTGAGCGATATAAGCGATTGATTATGGAGGCTTATGGTCCTTCTACAAAATCAAAGTTCCCAATGCCCGCGACGTCAGGGCATTGGAGTCCTACTGATCCGAATACGATACTGCGTGTGTTATGTTATCGAAATGATGAAGATGCGACGAAGTTCTTGAAGAAGGCTTACAACCTCCCCAAGAAAATATAGAGTATGGTTTCAAACTTGCTATGTAGTATTTGTGTATGTACATTGATTTGCACGTCGTGATACCGAATACTTGTCGAGCTCCTGTTAACGGCGATTAGAGTGAATTCAGCATGGAAACTCAGGATGGCGATTCAGGGTGGGGAATCGCGTTGACAGCGACAATTGCAATTGGATCCTTTGAAGGTCACATGATCTGAACTTCTCTTACAATGTAGCATTCTTTTTTACTTAAATTTTGTTTCAGTCTCTCTCACTTTCAGATGCAGGCTGTGTTTCTGAAATATGTGGGGGAGGAAAAAACAAGGAAAAGTGGATGTGAATAATTCTTTTTTTTTTTTTTAGCTCTCTATATGAAAGTATTTTTGTTTGTGTGCCACTGAATTCATTTATTGATTTTCAATTGTTTGGGTGTGAAATGAGTTTTGATTAGCCAATTATCACGCATCCATAGTCATTTACGGAAAAAAAATTCATATCAATACGTGGGGAAATTTTGTCCATATATAGTCTTCCTAGTCTCATGGTATATACATTTATATGAAAGTATAAAATACATGAACAATGAATGTACATACATATAAATACATATATACTTTTTGAGCTAAAAAATATATTTAAAATAGGGTTGTTTGTCCATTTGGATTTATTTATATGAGAGCTGATATACTCCATCATTTTTATAGTCTTAGTTCAGTCTATAAATTTATAACCAAATATATATTTTATGGAAAAAAAATATATAAAAAAAATATGTATTTAATTTATTAAAGTGCTGCTAATGACAAAAGTGTTAACATTTTACTTTTTTGGCATTCCTTTCAAAAGAAGCATAGCATGTGATCGTGAGCAACACATCTGGGGCCTTAGAAATGACAAAAGTGGGTGACACTTACCATTTGACTTTTTCATCATTGCATGGAAACCATGAGAGGCATCTTCTCATGATTTCTGTTTGGTGGTAGATGCGTGGGTTCACATGTCATAAATCTATATGATATAATTAATATGTCATTCAAGTATCATAAAATGAAATGATAGCTAGTAGTATTTTTATTTTTTCTCAAGTTTCCAACCACTACGACATCACATCAGTGCATCACTTTAGTCTGCCTACATACAAGAAAACTTAGGGAATATCTCCATCATAGTCTATATCATAATGTGGGATATTAATATCCATGAACGTAATCTACTTCTATCTTCAAAATCTTAATAAATTGTTTTTTTATATGTCATTTTTGTCTTTCATAACATTAGTTTAATCTGTGCATTTTTTTTTAAATACCAAATTGATCACATAATAAAGCATGTGGTAATAAAAAGAGAGGAGAAAGACTATTGCGGCACTTATTTTTCATTAATATTATTTTGAAAGAAACGTTTGGTATGAATGCTCAAAACATACAAACCACATAATTTTAATAAAACAACATTATGATACTCACTGAAAAGCATAAAAGAAAAAGTATTTACTGTAACCACATGATACAAACGAATTAAAATCTACTCTTAAACTACAACACCTTGCTTGCCACCTACACAAGAGACACCTTAATTCTTGATAAAATACATAATCATGTCCCATATGTTTTCCATGTAAATCAGCACTGATGATGATTGTAAGGTAACACCAAAGAATCTATGAGACTATTATGACGGATAATTGTGAAACTTTGACTGCTCTTACCTTTAGATGGGATGGGATCTCCTGTGTAAGTGACACAGGGTGAGCCTGTGAACACCAATGAGAGTGTGACGCGTGGATGAAGGGGGGCACACGTGAGTGGCATGTGAGGAACTAATGGTCAGCCTCGCCAGTGACGCCGTCAGCCTCCGTCTCCATTTTTTGTTCTCGTGACCCTCTTTGTTTTCTTTTTTTTTTAAAGTGGTTCTTTCTCTGTTTTGTGTTTTGTGAAAACCCTAGCCATCATTGTCAATCCCCTCTACCACACCGACCCAACTCCTCCATTACCGTCCCCCTCCACTGCTGGTTCCCACGTTGAATCAACCACCATTGTCAGCCTCCTTCCACCGGCGATCCCTTTTTAAGGGTTTGTATAATTTTTTTAACATAGTCTTGATGAAATTTTGCTTATGTAGGGCTTTGATTCATTTATTGTTTTGTTTAATTACTTAGGGTTTTTTTCCTTCAAAAATGGGTTTCTAAGTTTTGTTGGGTTGTTTCTTGAAGAGTTTGTAAAAAAAAAAATTCAAGGGTTTGCCTTTGTTATTTTGTCTGTAGAAGTTATTTTTTTTAATTTCTTTTGTAATGCCTTAATATGACTTTGAAGATTGTAGTATCCCTAACCTGTGGAGTTGCCTATCATATTTAATTGAAAATAGATGTAGAGGGAGTGTAGAGGGAATGTCACTCTGCATCTAAGGTGACTTTAGACCACTTATTCTAAATAAAATTTATATGCTCTGAATCATTTTTGACAGTTATTCTCACCACATCTGAAAGATTTGTGACATGTACTCTGTTTTATTATATCTCTTTATAGTGATGACTGATGAGAATTTCATGTAATGAAGAGAACCAAATGGACAAAAGAGTATTATTACAGATTTGTTTTTTTTTATTTATCCTAAATGTTTTATTTTTTTTAACAAATTTGTTTTTATTTTATAATGCATCAGTTAAGAGTTTGCTTGGCTAGATTTTAAAGTGCTTGTAAGGTTTTCTATAATGTTGGATTATAAGGATTTTTTTATATTTTGATTTTATTTTTTATCCATGCCTGTTTTTTTTTTTAACAGATTGGATCTTAGCTGAATATTTTATTAACATGGAAGGAGACAATGAGTTTGTTGAAGAATGTAGTTATAATTGTATGCCTGAAATTGGTATGGCATTCGATTCTGAAGATAGTGCCTATCAATTCTACAACACATATGCAAGATCAGTTGGATTTAGCATTCGAAGAAGTGATGCACATAAGTCCAATGGCATACTACGTAAGCGAAAATTCTGTTGTTCTAAAGAAGGGTTCAAAGGGGTTGATAAACGAAAAGCTTTGCAGCCACAGCCCGAGACAAGAACAGGATGTGAGGCACATATGGTTATCATTTATCAATCTTCTGGTTCGTATCTTGTCAGTAAATTTGAAGAAAACCACAATCATGATCTTGTTCCAACCCCCTTGCGCCATAATTTGAGGTCACATAGAAAAATTGGAAAAGCTCAAGCTGCTCAGGTTGATATCATAGATGGTTCGGGATTAGCACCGAAGACAGTTATAGATTTGATGAGTGGACAAGTTGGAGGTAGAAGAAATCTTGGCTTTGTTTTAAATGATGTGAAATCTTACCTCCGCACCAAAAGAGAAACAAGAATGGAGAATGGAATTGCGGGTGCTCTTATTCAGTATTTTAAGAATAAGCAAAAGCAAAATCCTTCTTTCTTTCACTCAATGCAACTTGATACCGATGAACAAATAACCAATGTGTTTTGGGCCGATGCTAGGTCTATTGTCGATTATGCACATTATGGAGATGTTGTTTGCTTTGATACAACCTATCGTACAAATAATCATGGAAGACCATTTGCACCATTCGTTGGGGTTAATAATCATAGGCAAACAATTATTTTTGGTGGTGCATTACTTTATGATGAGACGGCTGACTCATTTATTTGGTTGTTTGAAACTTTTCTTGAAGCAATGTCTGGAAGACGTCCGAAGACTATTCTAACAGATCAGTCAGCGGCGATGGCCAAAGCTATTTCAATTGTTCTACCAGATACTCGTCATCGGCTCTGTATTTGGCACTTGACTCAAAATGCAACAAAACATCTTGGACATCTTTATGCTACTGAAGGTTTTAGAAATGACTTCTATGCTTGTATTTATGGGTATGAGACGGAGGATGAGTTCTTAGATGCTTGAAAAATACAATCTTGAAGGTAATAAATGGCTACAACAAACTTTTGCTGAAAAGGAGAAATGGGCTCTAGTGTATGGGAGGGATACATTCTGTGCAGACATGAAGAGTACACAACGTAGTGAAAGTTTGAATGCTTACCTAAGAAATTAGGTAACCATGAAATAGACAGCCTTAACACTCCCATGAAGTCACATATTATTCAAATGTAGGAAGTCATCAAAATTTACAACCAAGTCTATTTCAACTATATTTTTCAAATGCATCAGACAGGGGAGGGGGACGAACCTCTGAGTTGGTGAAGGGGTCAGACAGGGGATCGGCAGGTGTTGGCGGAGGGGATCGGCAGGTGTTGGCGGAGGGGGTCGTGAAGGGTTCTGCTAGTGGATCGTCAGGCGTCGGTGAATGGTTCGGACGGGGGATCGTCAGGCGTCGGTGAACCGTTCGAACAGAGGATCGTTAGGCGTCGTTGGCAGGCATTGTGAAGGCTTCAGATAGGGATTCTCAAGCGTCGGTGGTGCCGGTCAGCGGTGCCGGACGGTCGTGGCAGAAGAGGGTGGCTAGGGTTTCAAAGAGGAAAGAATGGTGGCTAACAAAGTGAGGAGGTGAAGGGGTCAGACAGGGGATCGGCAGGTGTTGGCGGAGGGGATCGGCAGGTGTTGGCGGAGGGGGTCGTGAAGGGTTCCGATAGTGGATCGTCAGGCGTCGGTGAATGGTTCGGACGGGGGATCGTCAGGCGTCGGTGAACAGTTCGTCGTTGGCAGGCATTGTGAAGGCTTCGGACAGGGATTCTCAAGCGTCGGTGGTGCCGGTCAGCGGTGCCGGTTAGCGGTGCCGGAAAGTGGTGGCAGAAGAGGGTGGCTAGGGTTTCTTTTGTGAGAAATGGTGGCTAACAAAGTGAGGAGAGAGAAGATGGAGGGTATTCATACCCTCCATCATTTAATCCCAACCGTCCATATTAAATCGGACGGTGGGAACGCCAAAAAAAAAAAACTAAAAAAACTTAAACGACTTGGACGGTGGTGATCGACTTGGACGACTTGGACGGTGGTGATCGCCGTTCACGCCAGATCACGCCGTCCAGTTCACGCTGTTTCTTCACGCCAGTGACGCCGTTTCTTCACGCCACGCGTCACACTCTCATTGGTGTTCACAGGCTCACCCTGCGTCACTTACACAGGAGATCCCATCCCCCTTTGGATAAGGAGGTTCCAAAATTTTTCATTAATATTGTGTAAGGTTATTTATACTTTATATAGTAATTGAAAAAATAAGTATTCTTCTTTCAGTTGAACTTGTTAAAACACTAATTGTAGATAAAAAGAATATTTTAATAATAAATATATTCTCAACATTTTTGTTGTCGAATGATATAAATTAACATTTCAACTCTACCATTGGGAAGTTGGATTTTATGATTAATATGTCATTAAAAGGTATGAAATTTTGTTATTATTCTCCAACCAATACAGCTTACCAAAGGATCCCAAACTCAATCAATTATCCAAATATGAGCTTTTGCACTTTGAAATTACTCTCAGGACTTCAATATGTATAACTTAGAAAAAGATTAAAGAGCTCGTTTGAAAATGAGTTTGAACAACTTTCGGATTTGTAAGAAGCTACTTTTTTCAAATCTATTTTTAAACATAAAAATTAAGGCTAAAAGTTACAGGACAAATTTATGTAAAAAAATATTTGAAACTTGAGTTTTTCAAAAGTTGTAAGAACCAAGTGAAACTTCCAACCTTTCAGATCCTCCTTAGGGCATACAAATCATGTGCATTCAACACCACCAATCGAAAATACAGATCTCCCTCTACTCTTTTTTCATGTCTTGCTTACTAAGTTCGTAGTATTTCAAAATTTGTATAATTTTTTATCTTTGTTTACAACAAAAAGGCAATTAAGAAGATATTTATATCAATTCAAAATGGACAGCCAAATAGATTTTTAAGCTGCTCTTTTTTGGTAAAATCCAATGACACATATATACTGGGGTAAAAAAACTACTAATTAATAAACACTTCTAAAATAAATATACTACCTTATAACTGAACATCCCATATCATAACTCACATTCAGAATCAAAGAAATTAAGCCTTCACACACACAAAAAGCATAAATCAAGAATTAGAGGAAAAATAAAAATAAAAGTAAACCAAAACCATCACATAATAATAATAATATGAAAGAGGAAAATAGGGTGCCAAGACCAACCCAACATAAACCAAAAACAAAGCATAAAATTAAGACTTCACTACCATAAATAAATCTCTCAAGACTCCAACAATTCAAACAATAGAAGTCAGTGGATAACAGCCATCACCACCGCCACCACCGCAGCCACCAATGCCGCCACGGTACCCGGGGCGGAGGCGGCAGTGGATGAGCTGGTTGGGGCAGACGAGGGCGGGGAGGAGGAGGGGGTGGAGTGGAGGACATCGACGATGAGTCTCTGGCCGTGCTCACAGTGGTGGCGGTGGCCGCTGGAGAAGTAGAAGAGGCCGGGGCGGTCGAGGGAGAAGGTGGTGTTGCCGTCGGTGAAGGTGGCATAGGGCCGGGTGGAATTGCAGTGGTAGTAGCCTGCCTTGTCCACCGCCAGGACCGAGTCGTCGTGGTACACAAAATCTGAGAAGAATTTTCTTTTATCAATTATCACATCAATTTTCTTCAGCTCTTAACAAAAAGCTTCATTGGTTCTTAATGAAGAGCTGACACAACCTTACATGTTTAACATATGAGATTTGATACATTTTTTGTCCATGTATTATTATATATTTCCAATGATACTTGTTAAGAGAGCCTACAATAAATACTTGCATGGGAACATGCAAATTTACATCGATAAGAAATTAAGAATAGTAGACATGCTTTTTTTTTTATGTGCGTATAAAAAAAAAATTACTAGAAAATTTTAGAAATTCAGTTCATCAATCACATCACAAAAAGCTTTTCAAAGCATATTTTCATACACTATGATTTCTTTTAAATATGTATCCATCTTGAGAAAATGAGTACGCATATACAAGATAGTCTCATGTTGGCTTCCACGTATTGAAAACCATATAGATTACTCAAGAATCTTCCCAACAAAATATAGAAAATCTTAGCAAAGAATCGCATACAAGCATTTTTTCAAAATCTTCCTATAAATATTTAATATATCAAAAAATTTGAAATTCAGTTGATGTCAAATCACACCACACGAATATCTTTCCCAAATAAGTAAATAAATATATATATATAAATAAATTGAAAAACATTGCAATGTTTTGATCCTCTAATTATTCATGTCTAATCTCTTTTAAATATCTGTTGTTATACCTATAAGTTCTTGTCAGCAAAAAATGAATCAAAGAAATCAAATGAAAAATACACACAAGAAATATATACATAAAATTTGTCTCATATAGGTTTCCAAGTAATAAAAACATATCAACTTTTCAAGTTCAACCTTTCTATGTAATCACTAAATAACAGAAAGAATCGTACACCTACAATTTTTTTTTCACAAAAAACTTTGTATAAATTTTAAAAATTCAGTTGATTTTCAATCACATGAAACGACAGCCATTTTAGGAATTCAATTGAAAAACATTGCGTATTTCAATCCTCTATTTATTCATGTGCAACTCATACTGGCTTTTAAGTTCAATTTATCATTCTAAGTAATCACAAAATACTGTTAAAGCAATAAACACTCACATATAGAGTCTCTGACCCGGAACCTGATCTTCCCCGCCCAGAGATTGTAGAAATCCTTCTTGTCTGGCTCTCTCCAACCAGCCTCACCACCCACCTTGAATTCCTCGGCGCCCACTGCAACGAGTCTCGCACCAAAGAAGACGAGTACAGCGGTGACGAATCCAAACAGAGAACAACCCATCTTCATCAAATCTACTCTCAAAAATGCCCAACAAGTGTGAATTGAAAAGGAAAGAAAAAAATAATAATAAACAGAATTTTGTTTAGAGTAGTTTTTTAAAAATAACTGTTGAAAGTGAGAGAGAAGTGGGTGTGGTTAGTTATGGTTTTTCAAAAGAAGTGGGGGGTCGTGTGTGCAGACTTGGACAGTTTTTCTGTTAATAAACTTTTAAAACTCCCACCAAGAAAAAAAAAGGGACATGTTACATGTATATGCAATGAAAGAAAATGCAGAACATGCAGAAGTAATTGATGTGATCAACTGATATCATCTCTATTATTGCCAAAAATGAAAAAAAGAAAAAAAAAGATGGGAGTGTGGCTGTGCATTCTTTGACAGAACCAATACACAGGCCAACTCCACAAGATTATACACTGAGTATAGAGGAAAATAAATGATCAAAAGTTGTCTTTCAGATGATCAAAGTTCTCACGCACTGTTGATGACTTCACCTGAATAAGAAATAAAAAGAGAGTAGTTATTCTGTCACAGAGCGGTCATGAAATGGTGAAAAATAATGAAGGGTTATTTCCATTATTCCATATATACTCCTAAAAAACTTCATTTTGTCAAAATACTCCCATTGAAACCATTACGAACAATGTCGCTCAGAAGGATTTAAAAGTTGTACACAAAAACCCTTCTACCACAAATGTATATCTTAAGTTGTGCTCAAATATCCCTCAAAAAGGCAAAATCGTGCACGACTTAAATGCTTTGGAGGTTATTGCTGGGCATAGGATTTCAACGGGGGTATTCTGGCACAATAGGGTTTTTTTAGGGATGTTTTATGCAAATAACCCAATAATGAATCATCAAATAAGGCCTCGATGCATTGTCGGTAGAATTTACCATACACAGTGACTAAGTGAAATGAAAAACGTCACACATTGCTCCCGCTGGTTAAGTCTCTCTTCGCCATCATCATTTCCTGGAATCGTGCCTGTCCGGCGAGCCTGATGTCGACGATGCTGGGACGCGAAGGCTCCAGGTCGCCTTTCTCCTCGACCAGGCGAAAAAACTCCTTTTTGGTTAGGCTTTTCTTTTGAATGAGTATATCAACCACAGCATCCGTTAGCGCCCGGTTACGCATCAAGATCTGAAATATGGAGAACAAATAGTGGATGAAAAGGAAACAAAGTAAAAGAAATGTTGTTCGGAATTATTTTATCTGCTATGGTATTGGAAGTTAATTTTTCGATGCAGTACCTCTTTTGCATGCTGATAACACATGGTAAGGATATTAAGAGCTTGCAAGTCGATATCCTGATCACAAAAAAAAAATGCACATGTATTGATCATGAAGCAGCGTGTTAATTAGAACTTGATACAGGCGAAATGAAATATATGGAAAAATGAAGAATCCAATGCACCGTACATTGAGTCGATCTGGAACCCAAAATCCAGTTAACCCATAGTGTTTGTCAGACAGGCCAAAAAGAACAACATTCCGTGCCGCCAATCTGGCATTGTTTGCCGTTTCTGCCCATATCGTGCTCAACTGCAAAAATCTTTTTTTCATCAGGATAAAAAAAATTATATGGACAATATAGTAGCCACAACATATGAAAGCATCAAATATCAGAAATGAATCTAGGATTTCACACAAATGTAGCAGTTATGAGGGAAAAAAAGATCCAGGAAGCTAAAAAAAATGTTTGGGATACAGATATAACATTAAAACATTAGGTCATTCCAATCTGTTAAAATAGGAGAAGTATCCAGCTCTTCGATAAATACCATTTATGAATACTATTAAAAACATATTGAGGGAGAAAACCGCAACAAAGAAAAGAATAAAACACTAACTTGAATTCCCAAACAGATCATGATGGTGTTGGAACAAAGTCTTTAAAGATGGGATGACATCAATTCAAAATCTCAGCATGTTGGAGTGGAAGAAGATGTAGTAAATGGATAAGATTTGCAAAGGTGAGGTTCAGCATGTGAAGAATGTTTTATCAACAATTCACAGAACACAACCCCTCAAAGACTTTCACTTGTTCCCTAGACGAATTTACAAGCAAAGAACAGCCCAAGAAATAGGTCTTTTTTTTTTCGTAAACCAAGAGCTATGGTGACAGATGCATGGTGTTTCTTGATGGGGAAAAAAAACTCTGCACGGTCAGATTTTAATATTAAATACATATAATTAAAACTTGTTTGATAGTTGGGGAAAGATCTTGTTTCCCTCAGTTGGTTGTTTTTTCCATTAGGATGTTTACCTATTAAAACAATATGGTGGTCCAGTTTCATTACCCTCCAAAAAGATGTTGCTTGACTAAAAAAACATGTTTTTTAGAAGGAAAATATAATATCTAGAAAAATGTTAATGGTATAATATCAAGATGAGAAGGCACGGAGATTTTTTATTGCTCTTACCTTATCCACACCATACCAAATCTCATCTGCAGCACGTGGCGCTAATTGAACTGTGATGTGATCGAGCAAAGACTGCCGACTGCATAGAGTTTGAAGGGGGAAGAAGCAATTCGGATCATGTTCTCAAGAAATATATAAAGGAAAGAACCACAACAAATGAATGGCAGTAAAGTTTTTAGGGCAAGTTTAAACACAATCATACTAACAGATGCCACGTACCTAAGCATGCCTGTTTCAAACTTCAATTGATCCATTTTCAATCTTGTGTATCCCAACTCTCTTCCAGCTCGAGGTGCAATATTAATCTGGTAACGTAGACAATGTTAACAAGTAAACCATTGATCCAGATTAATACATTAGCCATATAAAACAAGTATAAGAAACTACAGCTAGAGTGTCTTTACTCTTTGGGAAGCATTCTTTAATTAGGAGAAGTCAGAAATCATATATGCTAGCAATGTCTAAATTTTCTACTGTAACACTAAATGGAATAGAAGCATGTTTCTAACCTATGCCTGAGAGGCAAATCTAGACAGTTTTTTCAGCCTAATTTTATGCTAATC
Source organism: Acorus gramineus (assembly GCA_030737835.1). NCBI lineage: Eukaryota > Viridiplantae > Streptophyta > Magnoliopsida > Acorales > Acoraceae > Acorus > Acorus gramineus. The sequence continues at coordinate 11,190,346 of CM060854.1, read as the reverse complement.
CAATCATATTGACAGAGACAAGATCATGCACTGTGTCCAGGAAACAGATGGGCCTGTCTGTGTGCCAAAATCAAATGTTACATATCAACGGTGTGAAATTCATTTAAAGGTTTTAAGCAGTTCTTTGGGACTTTTTATGCCAGTTTGCACGAAATACTTCAAAAAGTAAACTAACCAACATAGTTTTTTTTTTTTTTTGGTTGGGGGGGGGGGGGGGGTGTTGTAAAAAAGCTCAGCTGTTAAGTTGGTGACTTTATACATTCATCGTGGCTTTGGTCTGACTGCAGACCATAATGAGATAGAGTTTTGAGCTCAGTAATCTATAAAGCCATATGCCTGACTGTTGGATTCTTCTACCATTACAGAATTTATGAAAATGGGCAAAAAGTTAAGGAAGAAATATACAACTTGCAAATGAAGCAAAACAAATGAACTGGGAGTAAATAGATAAAACGCATGTAAGTAAATTGATGAATAGATTTGTCTTTGAATAGAAGTTTGTACAAAGACTGCTGTATCTAGTCAAACCAGGGATTCAGAAGTAGAGTTATGAACATACAAATTCAATATTCTTCATATCAGGAAAATTCACAGCCACGACAGCCATGGCGGCCTCATTAAGAGCAACTTGCTTCCACATCTCCAAGCTTCTGTCTTTTTTGTCAAGCATTCCTCTTTCTTCTATTTGAACAGCTTGAATCAAGTCATCGGTCGTTATCTACAAGAGAAGCAGAGCATCTTCAATAGTACATAAAAAAAAATCCCTACAATCTCAGTTTGCAGCTTTGTTTTTCTTCTGGTGGACTACGGAAACAGAAAGGAAAGAAGAAATGAGACAGTAAGAAGATGAAACAAACACATCCACAACTATGACCCACAGAGGGAGTAATACAGGAGCACAGAACTCATTGGACCAATATTCCATCATCTAGTAAGCGTGGACTTGGGAATAATATGTAAAGAAGAAAATAATGTATAACTATCAGGCAAAAAATGGCAGTGTGTTTTTGCTCATTGACTCGTCGGAGTCTGATGCTTTAGACCCCTCACCTAATGGTCTCTCTCTCTTTTCTTGTTTTTTTGGGTTTCTTGCATATCTGGAATTGTCCCCCCAAAAAATTAAATAAGATTTGGTGGTAGAATCCTTACCCTTCCCTCAAGAGAGAGAGGGAGGAATAGTGACGTGAAAGGCCTTTTGAAGTGCATCTAAGGAATTAAAAACTCAACATATATACTGAGACTGAAGTAAAGAGTGATGAGATCAACTATTAGTACCTCGGATCGTCCATCCCGCATCATGTTGATGGCAGCAACTTCCATTATATTTGCTAATTCAGCACCAACCATCCCCTCAGTCATACCGGCAACAGCTGCATAATCAACATCATCCGCCATTGGCTTCTTACGACCATGGACCTGTAGCCATTAAACAGAGAGCATAACAAGTGACAGCAAGCATGAGAAAGGGGTAACAAGATGGATTAATGATAATGAAAATATGCATTACAAGTTCCCTTTTAGATCATTGATAACACCTTCTGACAAGACCAACGGAACATCCAGTAATTATGAGAAGTATGATTATTGCGTAGCAATATAGCATTTGCCAGGGAAAATCTCTAAATCAAAAATTAAATTTTAAGACGATTAACTAATGAATACATATTGACTTAATCCCTGCGGATATTGAGGAATTTGATTATGTAGAAACAATGCGATCTTCAGGCACGCTAACCACTATCTCAAGAATTAACGAGAGGGAGTGATTAGGGTTATTTGTGATTGGGCTGTTCGGCTGTTCATTGTGCAGGGGCAAAGAGAGTGATATTGAGGAGAAATTGGTGAATAATCAGGTTCATTCGGGATTGGGTTGTTCATTGTGCAGGGGCAAAGTGTGTGTGTATTATAGAGGTGAAAGTGGTGATTGAGAAGCAAAGGACATTTTATTAGTTTTCTGCTCATTTTGTTCTGTCCAGTAGATTACAAATCTACTGAACTGGTTTTCATTGTTTCCTCTTTTATTATTTTGTTTTCATCCTTTGGAGTTGTACCTCAGATTCCTAATATTAATTTGGTGGTAGAATTTGTACCAGTTATCTCGAGAAGAAGAAAAATCCCTAATGACTATATATCATAGTTCATTTGTTATAAAAAGTAAAAGATGAGAAGAGATGCAACACAAGAGTTTCACAGGAGATTACTTACCCTACAGACATATACTAAATGAGATGGAAACAATTTCTTCATATCAGCTATGATCAATCAACTCAAGGCACAACAAAAAATGGGGATGAACAGAGAGCGCATAAAGAATTTCAGAGCATTCCAGGTCCCTGACTAAAAAAGGTTACTGTTAGGAGTGATGCAAGAAGTGTTTATACGATTCTTAAACATTACCTCCAGGATTTCAATGCGACCAACGAGGCCGGGCTTCGGGATGTAGATTTTTCGATCAAACCGACCAGGTCTTACAAGGGCTGGATCAAGGATATCTGGTCTATTTGTAGCAGCAATTGTGATCACCTCACCCTTTCCTTCAAACCCATCTAAGCTTACAAGGAGCTTCAACAGACCACAACAAACGCAGATATCAGAAAGAAGCTTGAACACGTTTTTTTTTAAAAAAAAAAAAAGCTAAAAAGGTTATGTAGTTGTCGACATTCAATATCCACATGTCAAACCTGATTGAGAGTTGCATCACGCTCTTGTCCACCAGAACCCTGAATCTTACCACGCTCTCTTCCAACAGCATCCAGCTCATCGATGAACACAACTGAAGGTGCCTACAGCACCCACCCAAAAAAATAAACTACATCTTTCATAATGCTCCGATTCCTCGAGGACAAGTTTATAACAACAAAAGTATAAAAAAAACTGATTGCCAGCCTGAAGTCAGACTAGATGGGATTAATAAAATCGAGTATACAGCCTGCAGTGCAGTTTCCATTGACAGGTTGTGGTTTTGATGTCCATTAGAAACATCCAACAAATCAGGCCTGTAACGGTAGTAATGCAGTGGTACTGGAAGTAAATTAGAAAGTATTTTTATGTATGGATGATAATTATATAGTTTATCCCCAAAGAGATGAATAAACTTGTGAAGGTATGTTAGAAAAGGATGGAAAAAGTATCAGAGAATTTACATTCTCCTTTGCCTCTTGGTAAAGAGCTCGGACACGAGATGCACCAACACCCACATATATTTCAACAAATTGTGAGGCGGAAATCGAGAAAAAATTCACGCCAGCCTCCCCAGCAACAGCCTTTGCCAATAATGTCTTTCCCACCCCAGGAGGTCCACAGAGAAGTATGCCACCTGAAAAAGCATGCATCACAGAACAAAGAACAAGACATCAAGGGTAGCTTATCATTGTCCACAAACAAAAAGGTTTAAGACAATTACACTTCACTAGTTAACTGGCATGTGAAATTCATGGCATTGCATTATTGGACAATCCTCATACACAACTAAACATGACAATAAGTAAAAGAGCACTAAACATCAAGATATGAGCAAAGTCAAATTCTGCAAAATTTATATTTTATTTCCATTTCTCTAGAAGATTGAAAATTCTCTCATTTATTATCAATTAGCACACACCATAAAACCATATAGCTCGGACTACGCTTTGAGTAAAGTTTTCTGACTGGCTGTCAGCCCGACATCAAACGTCAGACATTTAAACCAAGTTCCTGACAAAAGGTCAGTAACGTAGATGGAAGACTACCTCAGTGTCACAGCAACAAAAATCCTAAATATAACTAGTTGACCAACAGTAAATCCTGCCATGGTATCTACAAGAAGACACTGTATGTATAAGTGCTTCATGAAGCCATATATGCCCCCCAAAACAATAAAAAAAAAAAAACTCATGACAATAAGAAAGCCAAGCTAAGCGTGTGGGAAGTGTTACTCACCCGGAATCTTTACTCCCCGTCTCCGGTACACCTCCCCCTCCGTGAAGAACTTCACGATCTCCTCAAGCTCGACTCGTATTTTCCCAAGTCCCGCGACATCTGCAAACTTTACGTCCACATCCCTCTCCAAGAACTGTGGCGGCCTCCTGCTCCTCGCCCTCCTAACCCGTGCCCCCGACTTCATGAACTTCATCGCCATCTTCAAATACTGGTTCTCCTCCTCTCCCTCCACCACCCCTTCCTCCGCCTCGTCCTCCTCACCTATCATCTCCCTCTCAAGCGCCCTCATCTTTTTCCTCTCCTCAGCTTCCGCCTTCTCCATCTTCAGCCTGTCCTCATAATCCTTCCTCTGCCTCCTATAACTAAACACGACCGTCCTGTAGAATATATAAAAGAACACCATCCCCAAAACCGTTGCAACATTCCTATCGCGTGAGAGATTCGCCCAGAAGAGCGTCATGTTCTCGTAGCTCGCTCGGGCACGCAGAACCGACTCCTTGTGGCGTGCCACCCGTTCCTCCACCCGCCTCCGCCGCTCATCCGCCCTCTTCGCAACCCTCAACGCCCTCTCCATCTTCTCCTCCTCTTCCCTCACCCTCCTCGCCTCGGACTTCCTCAGCATCTGAAGCTCCATCCACTCCCTCTGAAGCTCCCTCGCCCTCTTCGACTGCGGCTTCGACTTCACGAACGGGGAAACCAAATTGCCAAGCCTCGACACAAACCCCAAATAAGGGTTTGGGAGCTCCGGCTTCTTCAACGGAGGCGTGTAAGCGTTCATGCACATCGAATCTAACCCTAATTCATCCCAGTTTCGCCAGAACTTCTTGTCCCTCTCGGTCGAAGGAAGCGAACAACGCAGAACCCTAGAATCCTCTAACACCACCAGAATCGCGTCCGGCCGTCGCTTCAGATCGACGGACGGGAGCTTGATTAGGTGCTTGAGCTTGCCTTGCTCTTTTAGGGTTATGATCTCCGAGTAGGGGATCCGGTCGCCGACGATCGGGAGGCCGCGGGACCATGACTTCAGCTCCTCCGGTGAAAGCGCCTCCACCTTCTTCGCAGATCGCCTCTTCTCCGCCTTTGTTGCCGCCGCCGCCGCCGCCGGAAGAGATGAGGAGATCACTGTTAGGGTTACGGAGAGCCCGAGCAACCTCAAAAGGTCGTGCTTCTTCGTTTTCTCATCGTTTGGTACTTCAGAACCGCTGGCATTACAGGTGAACGAGGGAGGTCGGTGAGATGGACGGATTCTGGTGCGGAATTTGATTAGATTCGATGAGAGAGAGTGAGAGAAGAGTGAAGAGGAAGAAGCGAGGGCACAAGTGTCCATGGTACAGATTTAAAATTGAACAAATGGGGTTCGATTTGTGGTTTTCGCCATTGACGATGGAGAGATGGGACCCTAATTAGGGGTTTTGTTGGGATTTTTGAATGGAACGGATAGAATTCTGGTTTTCATGGATTTTGTCATCTATACATGAAAGAGAATAACATATATATACACATGGGACACACATACTATAAAACAAGACCATTCACTACAAACTGAATACTCATTCCTTGTGCTTTTTTAATAGAGATAGAGAGAAGGTAAAATATAGGGTCAATTGCCCAAGTACCCTGCAGCTCAACCCTAATATTTCATGTGCCCTTATCTTAAAAAAAAAAAAAAATTACCCCTGCAACAAACACTTAATTTTTTTTTTACCCTCCTCCCTTTAATTCTCCCAGCACCACAAAATCGTAGTTTTTCCCTGTAAATGCATGTATGTTTTTTGTAACTTGTAGAACACAAAATGTAAGTTTAGTAAATATTATCTGTAAGTGCATTATTGTGCATGCCATGTAAAAATGACAACATGCAAAATATTAGAGAAACATACATTAATGTATAACACCTGAAAATATTTTATCACAATAAATACATCAAAGAACTTGAAATCATCGAATGTTTGCATTCCGACGTTCTTTTCCTACCCTAATGAACTGAGATGTTGTATTTTCTCGGATCTTCATGTCATTTTAGCTGAAATTGAATATATTGTTATACATTCGAGTTAGCAAAGCGTACATCATTAAGAAGAAAGCCCAATTTAAACTATATTAGAGATGTAACAATTAGTCAAACACCCAAATAAATCAAACACCAATAAGTGTGTACTTCATGACAATATAAGAATCACATATATATTAATGTTATGCATTAATATATGTTTCTCTAGTGTTTTACAAGTTACAATTTTTACATAACATAATAATACATTTACAGATAATATTTACAGAAATTAGATTTTGTGTTCTCCAAGTTACAGAAAACATATATGCACTTACAGGGGAGAACTGCATTTTTGTGGAGCTGGAAAAATTAAATAGATGAGGGTAAAAAAAAAATTGGGTGTTTGCTACAAGGGTACTGAAATTTTTTTTTCAAAAGATGAGGGCAAATGAAATATGAGGGTTGGGCTGTTGGGGTATTTGAGCAATAGACCCTAAAATATATTTAAGAGAAAAATCTTCTCTTTTTGGTGGGTAGAAGAATCACCTTCTTAGCTGTGCATGAAATCTATGGAAAGTCTATGGCTGTGTCCGGAGGCGAGGCTGAAATTTTTAAAATCTTATGTTTCAAACTCAGCTTTTAAAAATAATTATTTTATTAGATTTTCAGTCGCAATATTTTTTTACTTAAAAAAGGAAAATGTGTTTCGATGAAAATTTTTAGCTTTTTAAATACACAATCTACCTAAACTCATATCCAAACGGACCCTATGTAAAACCAATAAATCACCCTAGGTCTCCGATGTTATGGCTAACAAATAGATTTAGTCCTCTGGTCAAATTAGAGTCAATTTTTTTGAAATATTCATCAACTTGCAAACTTTAAAAAATCATATTTAGTCCTTTTGTAAGATAAAAATACTCCTGTCATTTTTCAACATCTCCATCTCTTAAAATATTATCCTCAAAGGTCAAAAATATAGTCATGTTGAACCTCATTTGACCTACAAAATCGAGCTATTTTTCAACATTTTCACCTTCACATGAGGTGAATGAGAGATATGGGGGGGGGGTGTATTTTAGTAATGTTTTAGGTCTGGATAATGTTAACCATATATTGGGTTACTTAGAGTAACCACAGGGGTTTATTCAACATTTTATTAATAACACAGATTTCAAATAGTGATTTTTGGATTTTACAAGAATTTTTTATGATTTTATAAAGATTTCAAAGAGTTAAAAAACAAATTTTCTTTATATTTAAATTCTCAATAAAAATAAATAAATTATTCCATTATTCTTTAATCTGACATTATTATTTGTGTTGTATAAGACATAATATCAACACGATACAAATAGATTTACAAACAATGATGACATTATGCATTAAACCAACTTTGATGTTCTGTTATCAGATATTTTGTTCTACATAGCTCCAAAGAAGATGAGAAAATCATTGAAGGATCACTTGCACTGTCAATGAATTTAAACATACATCTCAAAAAACAAGAAACTCCCACTTTTCACATTGGATCGTGAACTATTTATAGACTACCACGTGACAGTGTTCATCAATTAAGATGAACACAAATGAATGATTCCAGACATGAGAGTTCCAATAAAAAGAGGATTACAAGAATTATCAGAACCTGACTTAGACAATGCTACATAGAATTAAAAATTAAAATCAAGATGATAACAAAGCAAGTAATATATAATGGTTGTTTAGTAGCCTCAAAAATCAATCCCTCCACGGAAGGCTGAATTTCACACTGCCTCAAAATACATGCATCACAACATCACAATACATTGAATATCAAATAAAAGAAGAAGAAAAAATTCACCCGTGGCCACCGTCTCCGGCCACCCTTTCAGAATTCAAATACCAAACATCAGATCGGCAACTTTGGACAGCATTGATTTTGCAGGAGAAGCGATGGCCCCGATGGGTCGACGACCACTCGCATCCCCAGTGGTCTGTTGAAGGTGGTGCGGCCGTGGAGAGGCCTTGGAAGGCGTGGCAGCAGAGGCGGCCGCAGCTCTCATGGATGGGGTCTGAGGGGGGAGGGCCATGAAGCCCTGGTTGCTGTTAAGCTTCTCGTCCAGGAACTGACGCTGGGCCGCATCCACGGGTTTCACACCGATGATCAGTACCCCGTTCATTTGCATTCCGTTCTTGCTCAGGGCCTTCTGTGCATCGTATCGGTTCTGTATAGAATAGAATATATAGTGAACAAGATACTTCAAACATACTTCATTCGTCAAACTGTGCGTTCAATACATTCATAATCCATGTATTCATTTAGTTTAAATGATTTATCACATCCTTCAAATTTGAAAAAACCTAATACTAATTGTTGGCACTGCAATTGACACAAACATAGATTTTTTTTTCATACAAATGGCAGAATACATGTAGAATATAGTTTAATTATCTTGTATTTTAACATACTTATCCCGTATGATGTAAAATACTGAACAGAACACTTGAAAAGGAAGAAGTTAATGGTCATTTGTCATGGAATGCCACGCTTTGGTTAATGATTGTTTACATTAATCTATACATTTCAAATCACATTGATTTTGATCAAAACTTGGATGACCAGAAACATACGATAATGAAGTGCATGAAACTGAAAACCAATCACTTGGGGAGGACATTGAGGTCATAACTGCATGTAAACAAAATAGATGGGGGGACGTCAATTGATGTTATAAGAATATAAGATGCTGTTAATGCATAAAAAAACAGGCATTCTATGCAAGCAACCTGAACTGGAAGAACCAGAAGCAGAACATGCGATATTCTAAACATGATATATCAGTAAAACTCATTTCCTTTCCATGAAGCAAGTGAAGAGTTAATTTTTATATGAAGTTCTATGTGGTGGCATCTAACATGTCAAATCCAGGTTTTAAGTACTTGCAACTGATTGAGATAAAATGGTGTCAGAAGTTACCAAACTAGCATTTAATCAACCAATGTATTGGCAAACAATATTTTCTGGACTAGAGGGCATGTTAAGTTGGCTATTGGTTTAGAGTAGGAGCATGGCTAGCAGTTTATATGTAAGCAGGGCATATAAAAGTAAAATATCAATTTCTTCCAAAAACCTATGTTAAATGACCTAAATATATCAGCAAATTCAACAGTTTGAACATACAAGATAACTCCAAGGATATAACAATAACAAAGAAAGAAAGTTTTACCTGATATAAAATATGCATCCAATTAGCATCTCTAGGACCAGGAACATGTTTCAAAATTGCGCCACATTTTTCAAACTCGCGCAGCACGAGATTTGTATCTCCCGGAGAAAATCTGGCAAAGGGGAAACAGGAAATGTTAATATATCTCAATCAGTAGTGGCCAAATGAGGATGAGAAAGTTATGTGCGATCCAGCACTACATAGTAGAGTTAATCAGAGTTGCTGATAAAAAAAATGACACGCAATTATCAGATCTTGCACAATCTGAGATAAATTAAAGATTGTTGACTTTGGATGTTCGGATAGAGGTCATCACGACTAATCATTATCTACAAACAGAAAAAAATTGCAAAAGCACATAAGTGGTGTTCTCATTTTGTCACTAATATTTACAACTTGCAAACAGGTCTCCTTTTAAGCTACCACCATTTCATGTACATACTATAAGTCAGTTTTCAGAATGCATTAGTTAGCTTTGGTGGTAGGCTCCAATAAATAAATCCATGTTCCAATAAATAAACAAACAAATAAATAGTTTTTGACATGGTTCTAAAAGTTTAATTTCAAGTAATATGACATCTTAATAAGAAATGTTGGAGGACGACCGTGAAATGATTACTCACAATGCAACATATCCAAACTGGCCTATATAGGACATACCTTTGTGTAAATTGAAGTAAAAAAACAGGTCATTTATGTTCAACCCCTACAAACTACCAGAATAAGATGTACCCACCATATTTCAAGTAATTATGAAACCCCCCTACATTGCTCATATGCGTATTAAATTTTAAAGTGAACTTTGTGATTTATCTAGTTTTTTGTTTTTTAGGGATGTAGTGAGGCAACTTATAATTTTGTGGGGTACATTTGACTTGATTGCACATGTGTCAACCACCACCCATCTCCAACTCCTTCCACTATCAACCACCTCATTCATTTCACCATAATCCCAAACCTTGACTTCTCATACCACCCACCATTTTTCATAACTTGGAAAACCATATTAACCACCATTTTCATGAACCTCCACCTACCAAGGAATAGATCATCACTTCCATAAACCTCCATTAACCCATGCATTGGTAAAACACATTGACCACCCCTTCCCATAAACTTTCACTCACCTATGCATCGGTACACCACACAAGATGTTATGTGCACCAAATTTCCTCATGTCACCTTGCCTATATAAGGATCCCCTCTTCACCATTTTCAAATCAACTCATCCCACAAAATCCCAACACCACCTAAAACAAGATTTTCTTTGCTATAAGATTCAAGCTTATATCAATGGTGAAGAGGGGATCCTTATATAGGGAAGGTAAGTAAAAGTTTATGGGAAGGGGTGGTGAATGTGGTTTACCAATGCATGGGTAAATGGAGTTTTGTGGAAGTGATGATCTATGTGATGATCTATGCATAGCTGCATAGGTGAGCAGAGGTTCATGGAAAATGGTGGTCAATATGGTTTTCCAAGTTGTGAAAGATAGTGGGTGGTGTGGGAAGTCAAGATTTGGGATTATGGTGAAATAAATGAGGTGGTCGATAGTTGGAAGAGTTGGAGATGGGTGGTGGAAGACACATGTGCAAGCAAGTCAAAGGTACCCCACAAAATTACAAGTTGCCCACTACCTCAAAAATAAAAATTAGATAAATCACAAAGTTCACTTTAAAATTTAACATTCCCCCTTAAAGTGAACTTTTGGAGACAAGCCCGAGTTTGGCTTGTAAAAATCAAACGGCCCTTTAGAGAGAGATTTGGTGAAGATATCGACATGTGTCCACCACCACCCATCTCGAACTCCTTCAATTATCAACCACCTCATTCATTTTACCGTATCCCAAACCTTGACTTCTCATACACCCACCATTTTTCATAACTTAGAAAACCAAATTGACCACCATTTTCCAAGAACCTCCAACTACCTATGCATAGATCATCATTTCCATAAACCTCCATTTACCCATGCATTGGTAAACCACACTAACCACCCCTTCCCATAAACTTCCACTTAACTATGCGTTGGTACACCACACGGTCCACACATGATGTTATGTACACCAAATTCCCACAACCAATTCCTCATGTCACCTGCCTATATAAGGATCCCATTTTCACCATTTTCAAATCAATTCATCCCACAAAATCCCAACACCACCTAAAACATACTTGCTTGTACAAGCTTGTCTCTTTGGATGTAAGATTGAATCTTGAGTGAAATCAAGTTGCCAATATTTTGCCCTCATCTTCTTGGAGTTATTCATTCTTCTTCAATTTTTATTGTGAGTCTTGGGTTAGTATGACTTGGTTACACTATTCGAGAGCCTCATGTCTCTCCACAAGTGCTCACCCTACAATTATGTCGTGAATTAGATTCCTCTAAATGATAATGTTAGGCAGGACATAGGTTGTCACATTCAATTACTACAATTACTTTTGAACAACATATCAAAATTGGCACAACATAACTTGCCTTACCCACAGATTTCTAACAATAGCTCAACTGCGAATGGACAAGGTTTATAAAAGATTGAACCACAACATGGCCAAAAACAAAGTTCCAATTAAGCTTCCCAACAGGTTTGGGAGGCTATGACTCACAGGAGACTGATATTGCAAACCATTGTCTATTCCATTCCATATTAATAGTTTATTGGCAATAAGGTGATTTCATTCAACCTCAATTCACATCCAAGGTTCACATAATTACTTGGAATAAAGAACATTACTTATATCTAACTCAAAATGTTTACAAAGGTAAGTACGTGTTACCACATTCAATTTCCACATACACATTATATAAAAAAAATTGACACATCACCACTCACATTGATTTCTAAATGATAGCTGCAAAAGAACAAGGTTCACCAAAAAAACAAACCGCAACATGGCCAAAGACAACATCCCAATTGAGCCTCCAAAAATTTATCTATCTTTCTTTCTTTTTTTGTGACTGATTTTGCAAACCATTGTCTACTCCTCTCCGCATCTTGGCAAAAAAGATGATTTCATTCAAACTCAATTCACAACCAAGGTGATGCAGATTGAAATAAAAAATTTAGATCTTTTATTTTATTAGTTTAGCAATTTTTCTGAGATCCATGTGCTTCAAAAACGAACTAATTGCAGCGCGCCATTTCAGAACGCAGAATCTAACTCACTAGAAGCCTATAAGTTTAAAGAAAGCTTGTAAATTTCTTTCAGCTAAGCATTCAGCAATAAAAAGATTTATTCTCTCTCTCTATCTATCTATCTATCTATCTCTAAGGTACTTCTTCTTCTTCACTTTCCACCAAAGATGCAACTATCAAATTATCAACCATTCATAAAGAATTATATATATATCAAACATAATTTTGCTAAACTAAAGAAGATTACTCAAGTAAATGCAAAATGCAAATAAAAAAATGATGAATTAAAAAAAAAAACAACCAATTTAAATAATAATAAAAAACAAAAGAAGAACAGGTGAACAACCACACATACCCATAAACAGTGACCCACTCCTCCTCATCAAGCCCACCCGGGGCCGCCGCCAAGCTATTCCTCTGCATCTCAGGCCTCGCAACCTCCCTCGGCGGGGGCAACGTTATCAACGCCCGCGACTCGACCACCCCGTTCATCGGCGACCCCCCCTTCCCCGTCTCCTCCCCACCACCGCCACCGCTCCTTCCACTGCTCCCCCTCCCCCACCACATCGATCCTCCCGGCGTGCCCCCCTGAAGCCCTCCCGATCCCGGCCTCGCCGCCTCGTAAGGCGTGCTCGGAGAGAGTGGGACCCGGGGCGGGGCCGTCGGGGTCGGCGCCGCCTCCGTGGGCGAGGAGGACGCCGGGAGGAGGTCAGGCTCCGGGGAGAAGTCGGCCCGGTCTTCGAGGGTGAAGACCGGAGGCGGCGGAGGATCAGATCCGCCGAAATTCTCCTTCCAGAGGGCGGAGACCGCCGCGGCCTGGCCAGGGGTGGCGAACCGACCGCCGCCTCCTCTGTGTGAGGAGATCGGCGAAGCCAGGTCCCGGAAGAAGAGCGACTGCTGTCTCCTCTGCGTCGACGTCGAGGAGGAGCTCATGTTGGTCGGGATTTTCGAAACCCTAAAAAAATTAGGGTTTTGGAGAGATCGAGAGAACCAAATAAAAGAACTCTTCAAATTAAGGTTAACTTTACGATTTTACCCTCAATTCGACCGACACGGATGTGAGACCTTATCCCCATATATAGACGGAGAAGGTTTTACACGGGGCATTTTCGTTATTTTGAAGGGCATTTACGTCCATCTAAAGATAAACGGTCAAATCCATAAAATCTAAAAATTTTGAATTTTGAATGGAAAAGATTTAAGATTTCACTGCCCATCAAACGTTCGATGGAATGTCTGAGCAAAGCGTTGCCGATCGGATCGATTGAAGGAGACGAGCTACGTAGTGATAGTTTTAAGAACACTTTCATTGTAAAAATACAGATTCACGATCTTAGGTTGGCTTGAATGTATGTCAATGGATTTTGTTTGACAAAAAGATATTCAAATTTAAAAATTAAAGTTCATTTGGATGTGCGGTGTGGCTCCCTCCCTGCGTGTGATTTAATGCACAATTTGTGCAGTGGCTCAGTTCGAGACAACAAACAAGTACACGTAAGGGGCTACTTTCTGGAAGGGCAGGAGAGGGAACACATGGTTGGTGGCAATGGGAACTCTAACTACTTTAATTATCGAGTTAAAGCAAGCACCAAACACATGATGCGGTAGATCCAAGAATCTAGGGTGTAAACCCTGTGTTCCAGAATCATTGTTTTCTTCGCATTTAGAAATGCCAAGAAAAATGGTGGAACAAAGCGTTGATTGGAATGTGTGGAGCGGTGTTGATACAAATGCGAAAACCTGTTTGGATTTGAGATTGTGTTTTATCGGTTTATTCAAACTGCACAAACTCAAATTCAAACATGGCCTTGGACCTCTTTTGACTTATAATTTGATGGTTATGAAATATATGGAGTCCTTAGAATGAATTGATAATAGCTTGATCTAGATCTTTTATAAACACACAACTTAATTACTTGAGTGGAAGGAATTCGCAGGGTATGATGAATTTTCTGTGTCTCCTTTTTCTCCAAATATCAAAGCACTATCTTTCAGAAGGAATGATATAGACCAAAATAAGTTACTCTCATGCAACGACTAGAAACAGAAAGCAATGAAATCTACTAATTTCATAATATACAACAGAAACAATAAGTCATTAAAGTAACGCCCTGTGAGGGGGTATCAAGAAGCACATCAGGATCGACCAGATTGAGTTCATGTAACACATTTATGCATCACAATTTACATTCACACATCCAATCCGTGCCTAGTTCGCGCAAGGCCCACGCTCGCCACCATCCGATCCATCGTCCTCCATTGCATCCACCGTCAGATTGACGTACCCCCCACCACCGCCGATGCCCCTCCTCGGCCTCCACCTCGCTCTGCACATCACGCAATTTGCGCCCCGCCTCCCTCGGCTCCGCTTCCACGCCAAGAGGCACGCCCGATGGACCTCGTTCCTGCACACCCCGCACGCTATTCCCGAGGCGGCGGCGATCTCCTCGAGGCACACTGGGCACGTCGCTGTCGACCCACACTCTCTGTCAGGACTCCTGCGCGAGGCGGCAGCGACAGCGGCGGCCCCCGAGAAGGCGCGGTGGAAGCGCTCCCTCACCCGGGGCCCGGCGAGCACGCCCGGGAGGGTGGGCGCGCGCGCGAGGCGCGCGAGCTCGCACGGGCGGAGGAGCGGGGAGCAGAGGCGGAGGATGGAGGGGTCGTCGGAGGGGACGCCGAGGACGCGGAGGAGGACGAAGAGCACGTGCTTGCACGGGACTGGGGGGCGGCGGCGGTGGTCGTCAGGGCACGTGCATTTGGGGTCGGCGGAGAGGGCGACGGAGTAGACGTTGCCCGTGGCACCTAGGATGGAGAAGCGGTCACCGCCGTCCGAGCGGTGGAGGAGGCGGAGGGGGTCGCGGTGCGCGCGGGCGATCCGGTCAGCGAGAGGGCGCGGCGGTGGCGCGAAAACAGAGGCGGTGGAGTCCATTTTGATTTGGGGGGGGGGGGGGGTTGGTGTTTCTTGAAATGGCAGTTATGGTAGTTAGAGATGGGAAGGTTTGTATTTGGCGGGAAAGATTCGTTGGGCGGTTGGGAGGGTCACGTGAGGGATGGTTGAGGAGGGGAGGCTAGGCAATGTTGTTGGTCCCGTCATTTGTTACGGCAGGATTGTATTTGTATAAAATGTTTATCTACGTGGCACCAACCAAACATGGGCCAGTTTGACACGTCGGGCGACACATCCGACCCGATTAACTAAAAATTACGAAATTCAAAACCCTAAAAACCCCCGACCGAAAACCTTCACTTCTTCAGCTCCAATGGCGACTCGGCTTCGATCGGTCTCAAGACCCGCCATTTCCCTCCTCAGGACCTTCACATGCAGACCCACAACACCCATCTCTCCGAACCTCCTCCCTCGCTCGTCTCTCTCCTTCTCAAGGTCCCTCTCTCTCTCTCTCTCTCTCTATTGTGACCTAGTTTTGATTGTGTCTCTAACTTTTCTTGAATGGGTTTTGTTTTGAAGGATCAAACCACAAATGGGTTGCCTCGAGTCGATGCTGCCGTTCCACAGCGCCGTCGCGTCAGCGCGGATGACGTCGCGGCTCTGCCTCGGCTCGGCGGGGTCGAGGACCATGTGTCAGGGTACGGTCTGGGGTTCGAATCCTGGAGTCTGAAAATCTTTGAAAAAAAAAATAAAAATCTCGACTTGTTTTGTGTTTGCTGCATGAGTAAGCCCACTCTTTCTCAACATTTCCTGTTTTTAGATGATTCAATTTTTTTGTGCTGTCTTGTTAGATGGACCTTTTTTTTTTTTTTGTACATGTTTTTGCATGTGTGAATGCAAATTAGTGATGGGGGGAGGGTTGTGAATGCAAGAATATGAAGAAAAACGAAGAAAAAAAATAAAAATTTGGACATTCTTACACTTTTACAGTAGACGTCACATTACTTAATCTAGTACATGAAACCACCTAGCGCAGTATATACTCTATTATGAAAAATAAAAGAATGTACACATTCAATTAATTTGAGTGGGTACTTTATTTTTTGTAAAAGTACTTCCCAAAAAAAAAAAAAGCAAATTGTGTGTAGTCAATAAAAGTGACTACATGAATGACAAGTATAACATATTCCTAAAATTTTCTTTCATTTTCATTTTTCCCTTGTATCTTATTAGAAGAGGGGTGAATTTTTTTCTCCTTCTCATAGTAGAGAATGTAAGAGGATGGAATAATTTTCTTTCATCCTCTATCATATGCACAATTCACAAACAACTAAAAAACTGATTAAAGTGGAAACGATCCTCTTTCCGTCACTTTCTCTTTGACTCAGATTCAAACATTTTCCTTCATTTTCGTCCAAGATTGTGGGTACATTGAATTGCAAAATTTGGGATTGTACTTTTGACGTATTGCATATTATCTTTTATATCTTCATCTATATATGTCTGCCCTTGTTATTGTGTTAATGAGTTATATTGCTCTGGGCCTAGTTAAAAATTATGAGCTACATTGGTGGGATATTAAGTTTTGCTGAGTAATAGGTGCTTGGGGTAATAGCATAGAAGAACCATCATGTAGGTTCCTTGAACTCACTAAAGTTAGACATGGTAGAATGTCAAAATGTTTTACTAGTTGTTTGACATTATAATCTATATCAATATTTTTGTTTTCATAATCCGATCATGCCCTCTAATTTTAGTGTGGTGGTACTCGATGAGACGAATTGACCAGATCTACAAAACTTGGATAATTCTTTCGAATGAGAACACCTTTTCATTGAGGAACTCCATCGGTTCCGTTTTTCTTTCACATTGCTCGACTTTCTTACTACAAAAAATCTTAACTCCAGAAATAGTCTAAGCTGACTCAAAGGTGACTCCTCCTTCATCTAGTCTTTTTAGTGAGACTACTATGTATACAGTTAGTTATACTGGAGGCTAGAGTAACATCAGAAATTAAGAGATCAAAGCTCGACTCGTTCGACTCATTTGCCACCCCTATTCGTAGCCGATTCTCAAAAACCGTCGTTTAACCAGTGAGTTGATTAGGAATAATTTGTTGCAAAACATAGTTCTTGGTCTTTTTAAAAAATTTATGATTTCATGTACTTATTTATGAATTTTATATTGATAAATTTCAACTCCTCCCTAGATGTTAGGGTGGGCCGGCCATTGACTGAATCAAGGGTCTTTGCAATTAATGATTGAGATGATGTGAATTGTGAAATTATGGTCAAACTTATAATTCCGGAGGGGAGGTACCATCACTACCGGATTTGTTAAAGCAAAATAGGTGGTATAGCTGGGCAGAGGGGAAGATTTAGCCAAACCTTCTTACCCTCTCTCAGCCTCACACCAAAGGATAGCCTTCTTGGCCCACCCAGTTTACCACCTGTTAACAAGGCTTTATCTTTTCTTCAAATTGTCTTTTGTTCCTTACCAGCCATACCACTCAGGCGCCCAACACATTTCTTGTTATCATCATAGTCGTTAATCATCTCCATTCTTGCCTTCTTAGGTCTTGATTCCTTTTTCAATACCATCAACCCTGATGTGACATGATTTTCTTTTGAAAAAGAGGAGATTTTAAAGAAGTGACTTGAAAGATGAGAAATTCTAGAGATGATGGTGGAATGGTGGGATTTCTGAGGGTAAAAGAGAGCGTTTAAAGAGTCAAAGACATATATTAATCATCTTCTCTCTTCGCAGGCACCATCTTTCTGTTGTCGCCTTCTCTTACCTGCTCTTAAACCCAGTCTTTTGCGTTCTAGCTTATAACTGATTTTGCAAACCCAACCTTACATCTTGTGCAGTTTCTGTGGTTCATGATTAGATTAGTCAGATTAACTGAATAATTTTCTTGTTAATAATTAGCGAGAATTTTGTAAGAAATGTAATCTTATTTGAACAATTGCTTAAATTTAATGTGGTCTATGTGTAATGAATTAATAAACTGATGAAGTATGTCATCTGAGAGTACTTGCTTCATACTGGTTTTTAAGTTTCTGTGTCGCATTTTTATCATGGTTTGTCTTTAATGGGTAGGTTAAAAGACATGGTATTTTTAACATAGGCTGTTTGAACATGGAGTGATATAGAGTTCATGGTTTGTCTCACTTTTTAGGCTGTTTGAATGTGGAGTAATATAGAGTTCGTGGATTGTCTCACTTTTAGGCTGTTTGAATGTGGAGTGATATAGAGTTCATGGTTTGTCTCACTTTCTCTCTGCTTCTCTTCTCATCATAAATTTCACTCTTTTCTTCATTGCCATCAATCCTTTGTCAATAATTTATGGACAAAAAGTCCTCTCCTCCTTCATTTTCCTCTATTTTATTTTTCCATTCTCTGTTTGACTTTCCTTCCATCTCTTAAATTATTTGTTTCTTCTTCATCCCCAAACACTTCTACATTTTTTTTCAGCCCATATTCTTCCTGTGCCACATCAGTAATCAAATCCTTTATCATCCATATTGAAATCAGAATGATATGACTATTAGGAGCTTACATGATAAACATATCTATCTAAACAGGACTATCTTTCTCGAGATTTGGGATAATGCCTTTTGCTTTCATTTCTGATTCAGCATTTATTAAAGAGGTCGTCAAAGCATTGAACTTCTGTTCATGATTCCCCCGAGAGTTTTCACTAGGTAGAAGTGCTTGCGGATTCCAACTTCCAAGCATAGAGAAGTCGCTTGCATTAAAATATGAGTAAATAGTGTGGTACTTTGGATTTGGATAAGAACTTGAAGTAGATGCATCGCATTGTCAACGTGGAAGCCGAGCCGCTGTAGGGTACCCACAATATAGAAGATACAATTCGAAAATATAAAATTACTTTTAAAGTAACTCTGCTCTTAACTGAGATCTTTTCCCTTTTATTACTTTATGCCATTTGAAGTTAGATTATGACCCATTCATAGATGCCACAGGAGTCCAAGTATTGTTCTATAGTAAGTGCAGGGTATTCTTGGTCAAAGAATCATGCAAAAACATTGGATTTAGTGGGTAATTCGGATTTTATGTGTAAGAGGATCCATTTGACAACAAGCATTTATCTCAATGTTAAGTAACTTGTCATGACACTGAATAGCTATTCTTGTTGGATGGTTAAGATTCTGCCTCAGGGATTTGTTGAGTAATCATTCGACTGGCTGATTGAGAAATCCCTGTTTCCAGAAACTTTTTCAATCAATCAGTCTTTGGTTTGATGTTCTTTCAGTTGTAAATCAACTTTACCACATCTTGATTTATGCAGTCATACCCTTGTTCCTTCGTTTGAAATCTAGCAATCATCTACTTCAAAAAAATGCACTTTTAATTTAATCTCTCAATATTCGGGGATTGAAAGTGCAATGCAGTGACTAGAGAGTGGGTCAACTATACAAGTAAAAATATTTCTAGTGACTTTTTAAATTATATTACATTATTACACATATTCAAACTGTTGTTTTTTTCTAAGGAAAAGCAACAACATAAGACCTCCACGGTGAGATCATACTAACACTTATTCATCAGATCCCATTAAAACTCTACAGTTAGGCATATTTGGACTTAAATACTGGGATGCGTGATTTCCTGGGAAGCCCTCGTGGTGTACCCTCAAAAATTTTTTTACCAAACCACGTCTTAACCAAAGGATCTTGGCCTCCTGGGCACCAATAGGAGAATATTTTAACAGGAAGGAAAAAAAAGAGACCTCCGAGAATTCTGTGATTTTCTGCTTGGAATACTTTACAGAGGTCATGAATGTATAATTTTACCTCCCAATACCTACAATTTATTTCTGCTCTGCCAAAATATATGATGTTTACTATCATGCTTCTGCCCTTAAATATTTGTTTTCCTGATTTATCTAGCTTACTGATTCCTCTGAGATGTACTTACTCTGCTGATTAAGTTCTGTTGTGATTCCATACAGAGTTAGGTCTCAGCGTGCCGCGATAACCAACGAATTCCAAAGCACCTGAACTGGTTGGAGCTGATGCCGGAATTTGGAAATGCATCACAAATAGGTATAAATCTCCCGTGCCATGAAACTGGAGAAAGCAATTTGTGCTGTTGAATCATAATCATTTCAATGTTTGTTTGCTTCTTGTGTTGTTCAGAAGTCATGAATTCCCATTTTAGCTGGCAATTGATAAAACCTCCCTAGAAACTCATAATCTTTTCAATGTCTGTTTGCTTCTTGTATTTTCAGAACTCCAGCTATGTTGCATTGGTTTGCATGTACTGAATACTGTAAAAACAGCCAGTGATGGGTGTCAGTTTCAGAAGATGCCACTGGAACTGTATGGGTTGATTTTGTCAGTTATCCAGCAATAAAGACATCTATAGTATCTGATATCTAAAATTTGAATTTAAGAATCAACTACATATTTTGATATCATTCATTACATTTGAATGGAGGAGTCTAATGCTGTTGTCCCTTCCAAAAACAATTTGTATCCAATGAATATTTTATCTTCTATATTTATTATAAATACTTGTATGTTATGAAAATGTTATATTATGATTTTTTCAAATATAAATATTTCACTCGAATTTAGATTCAGATAGTGTGTGGAATATTTGAAGGACAGTCCTAATAGAGTATGATTTGTCTAATATGAGTGTATACTCTGTTAGAACAGTACATAGTCGATTAGAGAATGTAAAAAGATAATGCATTTAATTTGTTTGAGTGTATTTTTTTTTATCAAGGTGCTTCTGCTTTTTAAGAATTACATACAAGAAGAAAAAAAATTTAACTCAGTAACCTTTGCAGCTTTTGAATTCAGTGCGGACTGCAGGATTAGGGTTAGTTTGGTATTCATTCCCATTCTTCTTGTTTTCATTCCTCAATATCTCAGTTAAAGGTTTCCTTTCTTTGGAATCTACTAGAACTAGATTCTTATGAAATAAAAATAAAAATTATATCTTCAGTCCCTTGTTTAACCTTATTTTGTAGTTCACACATTTTTTCTTTTAAAAAATTATACAATCTCTTATTAAAATAACATACATGAAACATATATTGAGATATAATAGTATACTATTTTTTTATCAAAACAATGTATACTACGAGGCTGTAAAATGTATTGTGCATGGAGATGGAGTGTATTAACGCTCAATAAAACTTCTCCTATTATCTATTTATCAAGTATTATAAATAAATTTTTTTTCCAGCATTAATACCAGTCTCATATGCGACAAATAGAATGTCACTTAAGCACATACATTAACGGGATAAATGTTTCGATATAAATTTTTCATATTTTCTATACATGCAATTCATTGGAGTATATATTTTATTTTCTTATAAAATTATATATCTCATCATTAAATGAGGTATACTATTTTTAAAAAATTCAAAACATATATAGATTGGAATGGGAGCTAGAAAATGATTTGTACATAACATTATCCATTCACCAAACGGGCCCTTAGTATGGGTTCATGTTGGGCTTAAACCACTTGAGTATTGACCCCATTGTCCGGCCCACCATGAGCCCACGCCCACTTGGTCTGGATGAACTAATCCCACTTTTAGCCTATGTTTGGATCGAGGGTTAAGTTATTTCTGAGGCTTATACCTATTCTAGTATAAATAAGAATAAAGTTATTTTTTATTTGATTGTGTTATGAATTATTTTCATTACGAAACATAATAATGAACTTTTTATTGTTAGGATAAAATGTGAATAAGGTGTAAATAAGGATTTATAAAAGGTGAAAAAATGATAACAGATTATTTGACAGTGGGTTCACATATTCTTTTGGGTTAAAAATAACCTGGTATAACTTGATTCTAATGGTTGACTAGAATTCATATACCACTCTATACCAGTTAATTCTGACATACATATTCTTATATATTTCAATGATTCAAATATTTATGGCTATTCCGATCAATTCTTAGTTATTTCGGCCTATTCTTTGAACTTGTGACTTTTTTTATTTTTTTTAATTTATATATACCTACCTAATGAAGGATCCCAATAATAAATAATAATAAAATAAATAAATAAAAAGTTGCATGTGCTCTTCTTTAATGAACTAATCCCCACTACCATGCCCGCTTTTATTACATCCTCACACGTACTCTTAATAGAATTACATTTTTGTTTTATAAAAACACCGATATATATAAATCGGTGCCGTTCGATTTCCGTTAAATGTCACGACTGACTTTTGACTTGTTTACGTTTTATTATTGGTATTAAAGATAAATATCCAACGTGACGAAAACAGAAGTTTCATCTGTTTTTTTTTTTTATGTCAATTATAGACATTCGACCTATTTTATATTAAGAGAATGTTGGAATTAAGTGACCAAAAATGCATTCATATCATTAAATCAATGCATATTATTGGGTGATGTTGAAACGGTTGCAATTCCCTCATGCAACGTTTCATTCCAAATCGGTTTCATTTCTATGCAATGGTTAAAAATTCATAATTGCATGCATTGAGAATGAAATGGTGTAACTGAATTTCATTTGTTGCATGTATCATTTAATTGGGTTAATTAATATTGTTGCCTATATAAAGGCCTCATGCACCCTTTGATAAAGAGAGAGGATGATGATCAACATAATCAACAAACCACCATTCAACATTTTTTCATCACTAACCCGTGAGGAGCACTTAGCACTCCAATTTTCTACAAACCAGTGTTGAAATTCATCCACTAATTTCTAGCTATTCTCTTTGATCCGGGCGTCTGAAAGGATCGTAGTCTGTTCACCGTGGTTCTTCCGTAGCTCGCACCCCGGAAGAACAAAACCTATTGTGGTCGTATCTCTCAGTGGTAGGAGCCATTCAACCCTGTGCGTGAGGGGGCCTTATTCACCGAGGACAGAGTGTCTTCACTCGCTTCCACATTTCTGGATACATTTTCTAATCTCTAACTCTTTTATTTCATGCTCTTACTATATATTTTAGAATATGCATGATTTAATATATTTATTCGATGTCTATATTCTTGGTGGGATAATTATAAGAATTTGTGTTTAGCCTAATATTTGTGTGTCACGCACAACAACTCGGTGAATAAGTACACAAATTCTTATATTAGATTATGTGCTAGATTTAAATAGATTACATAAGTTAATCTTTATTAGAGATGAGAGAAATGTTCGAATATTCAATTCGGAATGACATGCATGCAAATATTTGGTATTAAAATGCAAATATTTTATTTTCATATGATGAGTTAAATTTGCATAAAACAATTGCATGTGATTCATTTTTTGATATAACCTCTTAAGCCGTCTTGGGAGTTACACATACATAAGTTACAAAATGAAACATTGTATCCGTTTTTGTGTTAATATGTCAACGTATGTGATTTAATGTGTAGGAGTTTCATTTCCCATTTCATGAAATGGTTAATGGACATTTTAATTTTATTATTGCATGCAATTAAATGTTTGGTTTCCGAAACGTTTAATTGATGTCATAATTGTTGCATTTTTCATTGAATGAGTATAGTTGAATTCAATGGTTATATTAGTTCCTCTTATAATCAAATTCATATGTGTTGAGACCTTATTCACGCACAACAATCTCAGTGAATAAGATTACACAAATTCTTATATATATGTGAAGAAATTAATTTTTATTTTGTTGTGAATATGTGATAAATTTGAATGTGTGAATAACATAATTTTAGTTGTTGCATGTTATTAGCAATCCGGATAGTGGAGTTTCAAGGGATTTGTTTATTTATTTAATTTTATGATTGCTATCCGACTGATATGTCATTTTGTAGGCTTGACTTTTATGAATTCATAGTTTTATGTAACAAAATACTCATACTAGTTAAGTTTAAATTTTATTATCAAATGCTATATGGAAGATATTGTGATGTGTGATTTGCACATATAGTGAAATGATTTGGATTTCTGTTCCAATTTATTTCGTATTGATTTGAGTATTTTAGTTGTTAAATGATATTATAAATTTAATATAAATGAGTTTAATTTTCTGAGCTCTTATATCCTTTTATACTTACAAATCAAATGTTACGGGATTTGTTTATTTAACAAATAAAATGTGCGCGGATTTGGATTACATTGGATCTATGTTATTGGGTAATAGATCTTGTTTTTTATTCAAATTAATTATGACAATCAAAATTTTGGTTGTGTATTTACATTGCTTTGCAATATGGCATCTCGAGTATTTTGTTCTCTTGTATTAGAAAAGAGAATTTAATTTGTGCTATTGATAGTTTGATTTATTATTTACATTGATATGATTAAAAATTAATTTTATATTGACTCCTTAGAGGGCATATTGATTGTGATGTTTAAATGACAGACAATAGTGTTATTGTTGCATCTATTCATTCATCCTCCGACCATGGGAAATTATTTAAAATTAATTTGAAAGTTGTAACCGATTCCATGATAATTAAATGGCTAGTGTGTGTCTAATATATAGTTGGGTCACTGATGTATTCCTTTCTTATTCGGAAAAAAATGATATTTTGATGAGATGTTTATGGACTTTAGACTACACATATTGTTTAGTTATGTTGTATGGTTTATATATATGAGAATTATTTAACATGTCTTTTATTATGAGATAACTTGCCAATATTTACAGTTCCTTGAAAATATTTATTCTTTGGGATTTAATATTTTTGTGGTGTTAGTGTTGTTATTTATGCAGGGCACATTTATATCCTATTGAGATATATATTAATTTCAAGGGAAGGCATGATTATATTTATTTGAAGGCCAGTGGTATTCTAATAATATTCTGACACGAGATTGAATAAATGGAGTTCTAAATTATTTGACCGTGGAGACTATTGGAATTCTTCTCTCGGATTTCATTATTGTGATTATCATTATTCTGGTTTTCTTGAGATTATTTATATATTATATGTGGCTGGGATATTCTCTATGATGCTGTTATATCATTTGATGATTAAGATGTCAGTTGAGCTCTTGATGTCTAACAAAATGCACATAGGGGTTTTCTCAGTGGTCTCTATAAACCAGTTTCACGCTTTATTGAGAAAGACTCATTCTGCCTACCAGTTATCATTTTATGGGAGATCTATGCTATTTAGCTTTTCTTGAGGTATTATTTGAAGAACTATCTGGGTATATTCTTCATGTGGCCTTTATATTTTGTGTATTATATTATGGTATTCTAGAGGAATATTCAGTGACAATTGGTCTATCCGAGGTACGTGAGTTATGACTTAACTTTTGATTACCTTAATTATTAATGATCATATTAAATAATTTTGTGTTAATCATGCTTATATAAATGTCTTGGTCAATTGCATACTCTTATAATAAAATTATAATTAACATGCGAGTTATTATGTACTCTATATGTTTGTATGCTCATGTGATGATGACCAAGTTTTATTGCTTGCATGCATAAATTAAAATAAAATTGTGATTTATTTGTGGAGAATAATTTTGCATGCATATTGAAAATTATTTTGAGTAGTCTCTAAATGTGGGGGTATTTGAGAAAATAAATTATAAAAAATTACAGTGGTAATTAAATATCCTAAAATTGTGAGGGAGACAAGTACCTCATTAATTAAAAGGAAAAATATTGAGAGATAGATTACAAAATGTTGGGACAAGAAAATAAATATGTCTAGACAACTATAAATAAAACTTGAGTTGATTCACCTTATCTAAGGAATATAACTCGAGTTTGTGAGGTTGCAGAGAACTTCACTAAAGGACTTACGAGATGACTCGTCCTTAATATCGAGACCGAGGGGGATATGGTACAGCGGGCTCCCTACCATTGTGATTGGAGATCCCATGAAGATGGTTTTCAAGGGGTTAACGTGTATTGGTAAATTTGTGAGTATTGTACAGGAAAAATTCCTCTAACCCATCCCTATGGTAACAATGCTAACTGTAGTGGAAGTAGGTTGAGCTAATGCTCTTAATGAGTTCGAGTCCTTTTCGGACAGGGTGTGGTCCATGCAGGCACCCTGGAGAACTCACCTATATGAGTGCACGGACGTGGGGCCGCGTCCTTTGAGATTTGGGCTAAATCTCTAAGGCACTCAAGAAAGGATACGAGCACATGGCCGTAACGTGCTATCCCGCAGAACAGAACTCATATCCTGTACCGTGTGTGTAATCAGTGAAACCGGGCTAAAGGGGTCGAATTCAAGGACTTTGTCTATTCAGGCTTCTCCGGGGGATATGATTTACACTAAGTGAAGGTTCAAACCCAAAAGGTACCTTCACCTATTACATGGTATAAGACGCCCAGATAAATTTATTTCATCCCACATCAATTTGTTCCAACCCAGATCAATTTGCTTCATCTCATATTAATCTGTCTCATTCCACTATCTATTTCATTTTGTGTTTTATTCATTTTCGGTCAGTGGGGGATTGTTGGAATTAAGTGACCAAAAATGCATTCATATCATTAAATCAATGCATATTATTGGGTGATGTTGAAACGGTTGCAATTCCCTCATGCAACGTTTCATTCCAAATCGGTTTCATTTGTATGCAATGGTTAAAAATTCATAATTGCATGCATTGAGAATGAAATGGTGTAACTGAATTCATTTGTTGCATGTATCATTTAATTGGGTTAATTAATATTGTTGCCTATATAAAGGCCTCATGCACCCTTTGATAAAGTAGAGAGGATGATGATCAACATAATCA
Source organism: Acorus gramineus (assembly GCA_030737835.1). Lineage (NCBI taxonomy): Eukaryota > Viridiplantae > Streptophyta > Magnoliopsida > Acorales > Acoraceae > Acorus > Acorus gramineus. Next base: position 11,163,487 of record CM060854.1, on the reverse strand, counting down.
ACAAACCACCATTCAACATTTTTTCATCACTAACCCGTGAGGAGCACTTAGCACTCCAATTTTCTACAAACCAGTGTTGAAATTCATCCACTAATTTCTAGCTATTCTCTTTGATCCGGGCGTCTGAAAGGATCGTAGTCTGTTCACCGTGGTTCTTCCGTAGCTCGCACCCCGGAAGAACAAAACCTATTGTGGTCGTATCTCTCAGTGGTAGGAGCCATTCAACCCTGTGCGTGAGGGGGCCTTATTCACCGAGGACAGAGTGTCTTCACTCGCTTCCACATTTCCGGATACATTTTCTAATCTCTAACTCTTTTATTTCATGCTTTTACTATATATTTTAGAATATGCATGATTTAATATATTTATTCGATGTCTATATTCTTGGTGGGATAATTATAAAAATTTGTGTTTAACCTAATATTTGTGTGTCACGCACAACAGGGAATGTCCAATAAAAATACATAAAGGAAGAGTATGAGATAAATAAGAAATCTATCTTACCCTTCAAAAATTACAATGGATTACTCCTCAATGGAGATAATCTCACCGTGGAATGACACTTTCTTTGTCTCAGTACAACAAATACCCCAATTTTGGATACAATTTATAACCATTGCCCATACATTCTCAATGTACACCGACGTACCCCTAAAAATCAAATCGTTGCGAGTGATCCATAGCGTCCATACCACTGCAGGGATGAAGGATTGCGAGATCTTACCCATTCTTAAATACAGTTTATAACTATTGCCCATACATTCTTAATGTACACCGGCGTACCCCTAAAAATCAAATGGTTGCGAGTGATCCATAGCGTCCACACCACTGCCGGGATGAAGGATTGCGAGATCTTACCCGTGGCGCTCCTGTCGCCCCTCTGTTTGACCCTTTTCCGGGACTCCCACATGTCATCAAGGGAAGAGAGAAGTTTCATCTGTTGTCAATAAAAACACGAGAACATACAAATTTTGTTTTTGGTTTTTTTTTTATATATACCCCTCTTAAAATCTATTTTTGCATTATTACCCCTCTTATATCCCTGCAAAAATACCCATGTAATATTTAAAAGTAGTATAAAAAATGCCTTTTTGGTTAGTTGCCTTGAGGTTTGGCTAGGAAAAATATGTTAATTATTGTTAGGTCCATGTGAAATGACTGATATACCCTTCTAGAGGCTTTGTATATATATTACCCCTGCTATATTTCATTTTTTTTTTCAAAATACCCCTGTACAAATCATCTTTGCATTAATACTTTTAAAAATTTCATAAGTTATGCATCGTGCTTCTGCAGTCAACTTCTGTGAATTAAGGTTAAATTTTATGGTTAAAAATCACATTTGGACTGTAAAAAATGGCTGAAAAGTCTAAAATATCATTGTTTCATCTTTTTCAATGTCGAAAATATTATGCATCATACCACAAATGTCTTTCATCTCACAAACAGCGACTATGGTTATTTTTGAACAAGAGAGGACGAAAATGAAGGTATTGATGATTCGTGATTTAAGGTATGAGAGAGATGTAGTTGTTTTAGGATTAGAGTTTATATAGTTCAACTGGAGGAAAGAGAAATGAAAAGTATCTGATTTAGAGCAATATCAAATCAATAAATGCACGCAATCAGGGTTACTTGGATAATCGACATTGACAACATGTAATGAAGGGGTATCAATGCACAACTTTTGAAATTTTAAGTGGTATTTCTACAAGGATAGTTTGTATAGTAATATTTTAATAGAAATAGAATATAACAGGGATATATATAAAAAACAGTTTTTGATTTTGAGTGGGGGTAAATAATTAATTTCACCTGGTAGGGTTAACAAATTAACTATGATTTCATTCTGGGTTTCAAATAGTAACTAACGGATGGGTACTTTTACACTACTTTAAATATTGTAGGGGTATTTTTGCCATCAAGAATATAAGATAGGTAATTCTACAAAAGCAATTTTTAAGAGGGGTAGATATGAAAAAAAAACGCTACTTTTAAATATTATAGGGGTATTTTTGCTATCACAGATATAAGATGGGTAATTCTGAAAAAAAAAAGATTTTGAAGAGGGGTAGATATGAAAAAAAACACCCTATTTTTTAAGAAACAAAAATACCTTAAAGTTTATTCGTCTTATCACAGACTATTCCCGCCTATTCTGTTATCGAAGAAGGGGGTAGATATATTTATTCACAAAACCTAATTTTTTATTCTCTTTTTACTTCCCTATGCAACCTCCCGAAAAACGATTAATTGTTCGTTCACATATCATATCACGACCGTACATCTGAGAAAAGAATAATTTCAACCACGTGCCATGCAAGGGTCCACCACGTTTTACTCAACAAAAGAATGTGATAAGATCAGCTCATGCACCGGTGAGAATAAAATATAAAATATTCACCTCTTACCACGCCCGGTCCGTACAAAACGCATCAACGAAGCATCTCATGTTCACGAACAGAGCATATTTTTAGGGAAGAATCCAAATAAACCCTCGTACATTGCAGAAATCCATAATTTTCTTAAAATCCATATAAACCCTTTAAAACACATATGAAAATTCAAAGAACCCCCAAGTTTAACTTTTGTTGACAGATCAAAAATATTTTATAAATATTCTGTTTGGTTAACTTTGATTAAAAGTATAGTATATTGCAATCCCCTATGATATGTTAAAAACATAAAAAATATATTGCAAATGACAATTTTACCAAAGTAAATTATTTTTTTAAAAATAATAAACCCCATATAATAAATTATATGTTTTATTGAAATGCGTATATCGTTTCATTTCGAATTGAATGGACATATTTTTAATAAATGTAAAAAAAATTAACGAGTTATCAAAATAAGCATACATCTCATTGGATGATTAATTGAGTATTTAAAATTGCATTTAAAGTTGTAAAAAAGTTTATGCAACGACGCCCCCTTCAAAAGGGTTGAATAGTGTATGAACACTTTTTAAGGGCTATTTTTGCATGATATAAAATTTTTATATTTTATAAGACCCAAAGGGCATAATTTAAATAATTTTAACGGATATTACTACAAATAAGAATTCATTGAAGATGTTTTGATACGATAAGATTTTTTTAGAGAAAATAATACATGCGAAATACCTCTTTTTAATTTTATATTTATATATTGACTTTTAACAAGTGACGAGGGGTGGCCGATGGATCAGCGATGTCTGGGATCACGAGGACACGCACGACAATGCATTAAATAATTTGGACATTTTTATAATATATCTTCTCTGAAAGGGCATCTATTCATAATATTCCCATGTGACCACCCTCTCGTGATAGCACCACCTGCCCCCACGAATTTCCGTGCTTTGTTTTTAACTTTTTATTGCACTGTTGTGGTGGGAGTGATTAGACTTATTATTATTATTATTTTTATAGGAGGATCCCTGTAGTTAGAATTTTCGATCGAGCTAGATAAGCTATTTCTCTCTGTGTATCCCAGTCTCACATATTCTTTTTCATTTTTTACGCTTTTACCAATACATAGCCCCACGTATAAGATGTGACATTGGATTATTCTGGTTTTTGAAAAACTGAAAAACTAAAATCTCGCAGCTAAATAGGACATTTTTTGAAGAATCAGAAGCTGGATTCTTTTTAATTTTTTCATCGAAATCTGTGTTTTGAAAAGCTCATAAACAATGTTTTTTGGTCGGAATCGATTTTTTGAATTTAAAAACATTTTTCTCTGTCAAACATAAACTACTTTCAAATATTGATTCCTAAATTAAAAAAAAAAACATTCCAATAAAAATCAAAGTCAAAATCATCTTAAAAAAAAACTTTATTCAAAAAACTACTTTTCAATCTATGTTTCTAAATTGACCATTATAGACTTAATTTCTAAAAAGCAGATTTTTTTTTATTTTTTAAAAATCAACATTTTTACACGAATAAATGTTGAAAGTAACTTTTTAATTAAATCAATTTTTTAGAATGCGTTTGACAACACTTACAATAACTTTCTATTTAATTTAAAGCAAAATCACTTTTTAAAAGTGTTTCAAAACGGGCCTTAAGTTCAGTTTAATTTAAAACTATTTTATCAAACACATTCTGTATTTGCAAAATCAATTTTTTGAATAATTGAATGAAAACGAGTATTTCCAAAATTCGTATTTCCCAAATTTAGCGACTAATTTTAAATTTATTTTATGTTTTTAGAGTCCACAACACATATTGGTGAGGAGATTTTTGCAAATGGAGTGAACATCTCTGGTACTCCGGTTTTATATCTTATATATGGGGTGTCCTTTTATTAGCTTAATTTTATTTTGTCTTCATTTTGTTTTTGTTTTTATATTCTCTTCAATCTTTTCACCCACGCTTCAGGCATTGCTTAATTTTTTTTTTAATGGAATAGATATATCTATATTTATATAAAAAAAATTCACAATACATTTTTTACATAAAAAATACTCTCAGGTGTATCTTTTTAAAAATAAGTTATAAGATGTTTTTAAAAATTAATTCTGAATGGGAGCTTAAAAGGTTTAATTTTTTTTTTCAAATTATTACATTTATATTTTGTTTATAAATGATCCAATCTTCTTTGATTTTTAAAAAACACATCTTTTATAATTTTTAACCGTGGAAGTGAACTTGTAATAGCAAAGATAGTAAATATTGTACACCAAGCCACAATTTTTTGCGAAAAGGTCCTCCTCCCTGCTCTCATTAATTTTTAGCCTCCTCCAAAAAAAAAAAAAGTCAAGAATTACGGAATTACCCATCACAACAAATATAACCAAAAATCTTCCAAAAATAACATAACAAAAATAGTCTTACTACAATTAGAAAAAAAAAATTAAATATCTTTTTCAGTTTGTATTTTTTTTATTGAACCGAAAAAAGAAAAAAAAGAAAACAGAGAGAGAGAGAGAGTAGGAGACCCATCTAAATCATCCGCCGAAACTCCGGCCCTCCGCCGCCATCGCCGCCCGCCTCGTAAATCGCGAGGCGGTGGAGGAACTGGTTGTGGTGGCCGTTCTGACAGAGCTCCTCCTCCTCCTTCTGTCGGCGGAGCTCCAACACCTTGCGATGGGAGTTTGAGTGTTTGGAGAGGACGAAAGTCGGGCTGGCCGCGGGCCGGTACTCGGGGACCAGCCGGCCCGACTTGTACCTCACCCCGCACGCGTTGCACAGCGTCTTCGGGCCCATCGGGCCCGTCCTCCACTGCGGCGTCTTCTCCGTCAAACAGTGCCGGCACTTCCGCCCCTCCGTCGACGCCGCCTCCCTCTTCTTCGGAGAACTGGCGGCGGAGGTCGTCGTGGTCGGCGAGAGACGGGAGGAGGAGGACCAGCTTGAGTGTGCGGCGGCGGAGGAGCGGGAGCGCTTGGTCCGGGACTTACCGGGGACGGAGGGGATCTCCGTCGGGGAGATCGACGGCGGCGGATGCGGGGAGGGGACGGGACCGTCGATGGAGGCTGCGGTGCCGGACGACGAGGCAATGCCGGAGATGAGGTGGAGATTCTGAAGGTCCTCGGTCGAAAACGACTCCTCCACGAAATTCGACAGCCATTCGAGCTCGGCGAGTTCTTCGTACTGTACATGTCGATAGCGAAATTGAGGAGGTTGATATTCTCACTCCGATCAAATGGGGGTGAGGATATCGATCGGAGTTTCGCTTTATATATTTTGACCGCGATTTTAATTTAAATCTTTAAATATTTTTATTTATATTTAATTGGAAGGGATTTTATATTTTGATTATTGAAATTTTCAAAAAATAAAGAAAAAAAAAATTCGACTCTGTGTAGTTGATATTCTCACGCCCCGCGTTTGATTGAAACAGCGATTTTCATTTTTATGCGTTGCGAATCGGATTTTATATTTAAATAATTATTGAATTTTCAAAAACCGAAAAGAAATAATAATAACGTACGGGGACGCAGAGTTCGCCGGAAATGCCGAATTCCCCGCCGGAAGACCGGCGATCGTTGCCATCGGAGAGGGGGGAGTTGCAGCTCTCGACATTGGAGCCGGCGGAGTAGTCACCGGCAACAGCCGGCGCCTCCGCGGCAGTTCCGTCGGGGACGGCGGATGAGGAGCCCTCCCCTTCGTCGTCGTCTCCGTCATCGTTGTTGGAGAAGTCGAGGAGGTCGTCGACGATGAAGAGTTCGGCTCCGGCCGCCGCGGAAGACCTGGCGTCGAAGGGGGTGGGGGAATAGTAGGAGGAGCACCTCCTTTCCGGCGTGAATTGGACATCGCCGTGGTCGAATTCGGAGACCTCCATTGCTCGATTAGGGTTTCAATCGATTGATCATCGAAAAGACAAAAGAGAGAGAGAGAGAGAGTTTATTTGAAGATTTGACGGTGACAGACGGACAGCTCAATTTGTGTAATTTATTTGTTTATTTTTGAAGGGGGACAAGTAAATAAAGCTCTTTGAACTTTCGGATTAGAACAATGGATAGGGAAATTACGATCTCGTCCACTAAATCGCAGCCGTTGAATTGGAGGTCCACACCAGACATCTGTAGGGGTTTTCAATGTGCCACGTCGGATGGCGTTTTTCGTCTTTTAATGAAGGTGGTTCTTCTCGAACTTGCTTTTTCAATTTCGTTGTTTTATTGACGGGCCTTTAAGAGGATTTTTGTTGTTTAAGGTCCCTCGAGTCTTTACTATTTTACGCGAAGCCCTTGAAATATTTGTGACACAGTCGGCAATCCTATAGTTAAGGAAATTAATATCCTCAATAATATTACCGTATTAATAAAAAAAGGTGAGCATCTTAATTTTTCAGGTCCTTCCGCCTAAATACCATTGGATGTATAATCCATGGAGAAAAAAAAATTTATGTCCATAATTAATTAGGAACCATGTGTCTCCATTAAATTTTGAAGGATTTGAACTCAAATTTATAAGTAACAAGTCTTGTTTTGCTCGCTCAAGAATTATTGTTACGTGTTTTATATTTTTATTGTATCTTGAAGACATCGCACATTTTAAAAATCTAGTGCTAGAAACCTTACATTGGATAATCATTAATTTGAGAATTTTTTAAAAAATATTATTTTTCTTGTGAATGAAATGGTTTCAATATCAAATCCCTAAACCTACTTGGAAAAATTAAGAAGCCGCCAAATAAAAATGATGAGGGCGCTAATGCAAATTTAAGGAGTGATTCATCTGCAGCCACTAATTATATTTTATAAATTATTTAACTAATTCACTTAACTCATCATTTTTTATTTTCTCTCTCCTTCTCGGGATTTGTTCTTCCTTTGATTCTGTAATATTAGAATTTTTTTTTACCACCAAAGACTTTTCTTATTTAATTTAATTTGTCTTCGCACGTTTATGCACGTCGGTTACTGCCAAAACGGGATAGATCAGACGGTCCAAATTGTACCACGTCAGGGTCCACTTTTAAGACACGTCAGCGGTTTATGTGTAAGCTACGAAGGATGTCAAAGGTGAGAGATTCAACGGTCGGATTGCATGTTCCAGTACACGTGTCACTCATCGGATGTTGTTCGACTATTGGTGGGGGCCGGGTCCTGGGGATTGTGAAATGAGAACTTTAGATGGACGGTGAATGGTGATCCTCTACGTTTTGACGGTTGTGATTAAACCTTTATTTTTGTGACTTTTATTTAAAGGAAAGACTGCGAAAGAAAGGCTGACATTGCTTGGCAGGGAGGCTTGTATTTATTATTAGAGATAAAAATCCAAAATAAACCTCAGTTTTACATTCTAAAATCCATATTACCTAGTTTTTTTTTAAAATTCATATAACCATATGGAAACATCCATATAAATCAAAATAACTCCATGAGTTAAATTTATATTGATAGATAAAAAATATTTTATGAATATTCTATTTGATTAACTCTGATTGAAAATACATTATATTAAAATTCTCCTATAATTTGTTAAAAATGTGAAAAATCATTTATAAATAATTATTTTACCCTTCCGGACAGAGTTGTATAATCTATTTAAAAGAGTAAAATCATCATTTACATATGAGCTTTTATATTTTTAATATATTATAGGAGATTTTTGATATATTAGGTTTGCAGTCAATGTTAATCAAACAAAATATTTACATAATATTTATAATATATCAACTGAAGTTTAATCATTGGGTTATTTGAATTGATATAAGTTTTTCGAGAGGGTTATATGGATTTCAGAAAAAATCAAGGGAATACATAGATTTCAAACTAGTTCCAAGGGGTTATTTGGATTTGTCCCTTATTCTTATTATTTTAAATTTTCAACGGAGGGAGATTTAATCTTTTGATGGACTTTTTCGCGGGAGGTTTTAATTTCGGCCTTCCTATGGGTGGTCCCCCAACGCACGTGTCAAAAGCCACAAAAGGCGTTGGTGGATGCACGTGCCGAACGCACATGCGTGGCTCGGTCACGTGCAAGTCGGTCCGCGGTCGGTGCGGGTCGGGTTAGTGGACTAGTTCAATTACGCAAACGCCCCTTGGTTGGGTTCCTGTGATGAGGGGAGACGGTGAGGGTAAACACGTCTTTTTGACGTCCGGTGGTTTTTACGCCACTGTCGGCGCGGGGAGACATTAAAAGAAGGGTAGACTTTTTGAATTCCCAAAAATGCCCTTAGGGGCCCAATGGACAAAATGCGGGATCGTCTCGTGATTTTCAACGGCACCCACCCAACGTTTTCCATTAAAAGCTGCCTGAAATCTAATGGTCAAATGACTAGATTGCCACTCGTGAAATATTTTATTTTCAGATACACTATTATATTGTTACAAATCAAAGACCAGTTGGTTGCACATTCTTAAATGATGATGATGATGATGATTTTAGTTGTCGTTTTGATAAAAATAGTAGAAGTAAAACTCAAATATGTTACATGCTGTATATACTTTGAGCTGCATAGACAACATGGATTAGGTCTCATCAAAATTCACATGACATCTTTAAGACTAGCTAGTGTTGTTAAGTGCGCATGTATGTTGTGTGATGTCTTTCATGTTTAGCATGAGTGAGCTAGGGTTAAGTTGAAGTCGACTCAAACTTTTATAAGAATATTTTGATCACTTCCTTCTCTTTATTTTTTTTCTCCATTTACTTCATAATATCTTTCTTAATAGAATGAAGAGAGAATAAGATCGTTTACAGGGTTCCTATGAAAAAAGGGGCACTGCTTTGGAGAAGGACAGGGAACTAGTGATGGCCGCCCATGCATAATTTTTAGGGTGCATCTATCCCGACCAAACATTTCCCTTACCCCACCAATCAAAAAAAAAAATCGGTGTTTGGCTGTTCCCACCAATTCAAGTCAACCGAACTTGGTCGCCAATTCAGGTTTTGGGCGACTGAATTTTGTCGCCATTTCAGGTTTTAGACAACCGAACTTGGTCTCCATTTTAGGTTTTGGGAAACCTAGGTCGAACAGGATCCAGAACTATATTTACCTATTCTTTGTAAACAAATAATTTTTTGGGTTTATCCATCATATTCTAAATTTATTCTTTTATCCAAACAACAGCTAAGGGACTGACAAAAATGTAAGTAGGTATACTTTCAATTAATTCAAATTTTTATAGAAAAATATCTTATTAGATAAATATATATAATTTTTAAGTTTCATTTGAATTCGTAATTCAGCAGATTCTTTGTTTGAAAAAAAAACATACCAGTTGATCCAAACATATTTTATATTTGGCTTTTGAAAATTTGTCCGTCACTTATATAAAACAATTGTTCTTATGTTCTACATTTAAGAATAATTATTGATTCTGTCTACATTACAACTCAGACGTGGAGTGACATGAAGGATCCAAGAAGGATATATGTCATGAGATTATGTTTCCAAGAAAAAAAATTATAAACTTTATTACAAATTCTGTTCGATCAAGTTCGGTCACCCAAAACCTAAAATGATGACCAAGTTAGGTTGTCCAAAATATGAAATGACGACCAAGTTCGATCGTCGAAAACTAAAAGTGACAACCAAGTTTGGTCGACCTGGCCGGATCGGTGGGAATAGACAAAACACCGGATTTTTTTTTCCGATTGGTGGGGTAAGAAAAAGGATTGGTGGGACTAGACATGCCCTAATTTTTAGCCTTTTGTTTTAGAAAAAAGTTCAAATAACCCCCTATGAACCGTATGAAATCCATATAGTCTGGCATTTATTAAAGTCTATATAACCTTTTGAAAACACCTATACAAATTCAAATAACCCCTTGAGTTAAACTTCCGTTGATAGATAAGAAATATTCTGTGAACATTCCATTTTGTTAACCTTGAGCGAAAACACAGTATATTAAAAACCACATAGAATTTGTTAAAAATGCGAAAAAACCTTTTGGACATAACGATTTTACTCTTCTGGATAAATTATAAAACCCAATCCAGAATGGTAAAATCTTTATTTATTGATGTTTTTCACATTTTTAACACATTATATGAGGTTTTTAGTTTACTATGTTGTTAATCAAGGTGAACCAGACAGAATATTCGTAGAATAATCATTGAAACATTTCTATGAAAATTTAACTCAATGAGCTATTTGTATTTACATAGGCGTTTTCAGGGGGTTATATGAACTTCAGGAAAAGCCAGGGGGTTGTATGGATTTCAGGCAATTTACTGGGGTCATTTGGATTTTTCTATTTGTTTTATCTTGTTCTCTTATTTGAATTTACAGTTTCTCTTAGACATTCACCTTTCACGTTAAAATCCAATATTAAAAAAGAAAAACAATCTTTTGATTTTTAGTTTGGTATACACAATTTTTAGTTTGGTTTATGCACACAGAGAACACTTTGAGCAAGAATGTTAGGCTTCATACCATATCATTAGATGGATGCAATGTTTTCAATAAACTTAGACCAACAAGACAACAAAAAAGTGCTCTGCGTATTTTGAAAGGTTATTTTAAAACTACTTCGTATTTGAAATAAGGTGTGGTTAATTATTTCACCAGCCATCCTTCTCAAGTCCACCAATCTAAAAAAGGAAATTAGAATTTTTTAATTTTAAAAAAAATAGAAATACGTATTGGTTTACCTAATTATGTACTTCACTTTTCATAATAGTATATATTTCATTGTCTGAGTAAATAACTTTTAAAATATCAAAATAATTGGGGACTATATACAAGGCTACAAATGGGCTAGATATCTATTATACTCAGTCTTTTTTACAGTCCTAAATACAGTTTTATATATTTCGTTAATCACTGTATCGAAATACATATCTCATTGGAATTTTTTCACATCTTCTATAATGATATCATTCAATTTATTGAATTCTATACTTCACATTTTATAAAAATACAGACCTTATTAGATGAGATATATATTTCTTCAAAAATGAACTATGTGCAACATTTTCTATTTCTTTTATCAGGATCTAATGGAGGCCCATGTGAGCTTACAAGGCCCAACCCAACATACAGGTATGAAATACGGGCTTGATTCGTCTTAGGTTGAGTTTGGAAATATAGTTTGTAAAGCAGTTTTAAGCTTTATACTTGTTTTTTTATGATGTAATGACAAGTGCTGTTTTTTAATTAATCAATTAATTACGTTTATTGCTGATAACATAAATTGCTTTTGTTAGAATTAACATAATTTTTTAAGATACTTTTTTTAATGTAATAATGAAGACGACTTATTAATTAAGGCCCCGTTTGTAAATGCTTTTAAAAAGTGATTCTCTTTTTAATTAAGCAGAAAACTAAAATGTGTTATCAAACGCATTCTAAAAAGCTGACTTAATTAAAAAGTTACTTTAAGTTTTCAGTGCAAAAAAAATTGATTTTTAAAAAACGAAAAAAATCCGTTTTCCATGAATCAATTCTCTTTAAGTCACTTTATTCAAAATCTTATTTTTAAAAGATGTTTCCAATTGGACCTTAAATGGATTTGTTTGATAACCTATTTAGAACTTTAATTATATATAAAATGACAATTATACAAGATACAATGAATAAAAGTGAGTTCTCCGAGAAAGTATGCAAAAGTGTCTTGAGTGTAGCAACAACCTCGGATCCTCCTTATTTCTTTGATGAATAAGAAATATGACATTTATTAGTTTAAAAAATCTCAGATGCACTTGAACCATGTGGTAAATTTAGGGATTCAAAACCTTTTTATTTTATTTTTGGGTACATAAAACCCTTCAAGGCAATTATAAACGACAGGTCCATAAGGCTATTATAAACTTTAGATAGATAGAGTCCACACACACCCCAGCCCAAACGGGTTTTTTGTTTATACCAAATCCTCGCTGTAAGCGAGGCTCGAAGACAACCCTCTCATGTGGAGAGGGGTTTCCGCTACCACTGGCGCAAGCCAAGGCGGGACTGGAGATTTATGAAGAGAAAGTCCACACCTTTGATCAAAGTGCCAACTCTGTGTAGGTTATCCAGACATGATTTTTCACCAAAATAAAAAAATCATCCAGAAAGTATTATTTTTCTCGAATATGTTTATAATTAAATTCTTGCTGCTTTCCTAAATAGTCTTTTTCCCCAAATTTTGATGTGTCTTAGCATTTATGTCAATTTCCCCCAAATTATTTATTTTTTTCTTTGAAAATAATTTTGATAGCTGTTGCAGTGTATAAGCAGTTGATGGACTGTTTATATACGATAGATTGTTAGCATATCTCACGATGCCCTAGCTGGAAATGTTGACCGAAATTATCACTTATTGACAATACTTTAATTGGGGAGCAATTAATAGGATTTGATGAAGGTTTTGAATCACTGTCAACATTTTCAACTGGGGCATCTTGAGATATGCTAAGATAGAAAAGGCTGCAAAATAGACTAAGTGTAGTGTATATAAAATATCAGAATCTACACAGGAGGTCAATAATATCATACACAAGCAGCCAGAATGACACACAGACAACAAAAGCAGGGCTGACATGATATATACACCAAATGCGGATAACTAAAGACTGAATCTGTAATCAAAACACACTACAGACTCCATACATAATCACATGTCCTGTGAGAGCCAATATACATACAAAGATATCCAAGTACAACACAAACGCGTGCCCAAGCACGGAAAATAATACATACTGGCACAAGGGATGCTGATAGCCTCAGAAACTCGCGGGACGTGGCGCTACTCCGCTACTGATGAAGTCCCTCGGGGAGCTCCTCCTTCGGATCCGACTCAGATGACACTGAAGAAAAAGATTATGCGAGGGGTGAGCCACACGCTCAGTGAACGGCACAACCCATGCATCACAGACAATATTGACCACAATCAGATAATCCTTAACATCCACAACCACATTACCATAGCCACAAGCAACAACAATTCCTCAACCTAGTGGGTCGCTACCGCCAACCCACTACACCCTCACCCTCACCCTCAATGGGTGACCAAGGATATTGGGACTAATCAACACAAAACCAGCGGGTCGCTTCCGCCAACCCGCTACACCCTCACCCTCACCCTTTAATGGGTGACATAGGATTTTGGGACTGATAAGCATCCAATCACAACTCCAGTGGGTCGTTCATCGCCAACCCACTACACCCTCACCCTCTCACCCTTCAATGGGTGACATAGGATTTTGGGACTGACTAGGCTGTTGGTCACCCTTGGTCCACCGATAGTCTCTCCTCCACTCCGTAGGCCGCCTGGTCTACTCCCAAATTCAGCACAGTCCGAAACCAAATCAGGAGGTGCCTACTGATGGGAGCCCTCTATCAGGAAGGCCTGTCTAACGCTGGGGTAGTCTCTACCGGATCCAACGAAGGGAACAGAACAGCCTATCCATCGCATATCATCCACTTGGATCCGCAGACAGCACATTATAACAACACTAATGTTCTGAATTCCTCAGAACCCACCAGGGCGCATAACTACGATGCGGGGAACATGCATAAGGTTATAACAAGGGTGGAATATCATTAAAGAAACTCGGGAGGGCAGCGTGAGTTCCCGTTATAGGGCACCCCGACAACCAAACAAGGAACACGGTGTACCCTAACCCGGGTCTCACCGCTGTCCTCGCAAGGCCCCTCCCCTATAATATTCACTATAACATGCGATTTTAACGAATACTAGTATTTAATTTAATAAATAAACTAGTAGGGCACATGCATCGGTCGGGCTTCCTAACATGGAACCAGGGGACATGCTGCATGGCTCATACACATATCCTAAGGGTGCAAGTCCCTAACATGCAAAGTCTAGGGTAACATGCATTCTACAATTAAATCATGCTCGCATGATATACATATTACACATGTCAATATCTATCCATGGTGCCCCAGGAGAGGTCGGTATACGCCCAAGTGCGTATAACACCTCTCTACTGGGTTGGATTGTCCCACTCACCGAGATCGGGGTCGTCGCGCGACCGTCCGTCTAGATCTGCAAGACAGACATTCAATATGGTGAGAAACCACACAATTTACACATAGAAATGCATAGAAATACCCAAAACTCGGATAAGCATGCATACGGGCTCGCACGCATGCGAGCACGCGCGTACGCACGTGAGTCCGAGTGCCCCGACACCTACCCGAACCCTCGGGCAGCCATTCGCATGGCCCCCTGCATGCGCACGCACGGATGCGCACGCACGCACACACCCCGGCACCATCGGCGCACTGCCGCGCGCTTGCCCGCGAGCCCAGACGCGCACCCGCACGCATGCGCACGCTCGCGCTCCCAGCCTACCCGAGCTAGTCCTGCCAGCCTGCCCAGCGCGCACGCCCAGCCCTGCTGGCTCCCAGCACCATCCGAGCGCACGCACGCGCGCATACCCGCGCGCACGCGCTGCTGCCTGAACTGCTGCCCTGCCCGAGACAGTGGCCCTGCCTGCCGAGCACCTCCACCGCCCATCCCACGGCCGCCGACCACCTCCGACCACCCCCAACCACCCCCGACAGCCTCCCACAGCCGCCGACCACCCCTCATACACAGATCCACACTCCTAGCATACATCTAAGCAAAAAATAAGAGGAAAGGAGCTTACCAAGGGGGAGGAAGAGGTGTCCGGTCGCTCTCCGCGCACCGAAACGCTCCTCCTTCGGTTTCCACCGCCACGAGCTACTCCCTCCTCCGATTTGGCTCAAAACTGAGGAGAAAAGAGGGCGGATGGGAGGGCTAGGTTGGTCGAAAACGGGATTTGAAAGCACCGGAGTCGATCTACACTTCTCGTGCTTTGGGTTTTTAGTTTTGAGGGGTGTAGGGGCCTCAAAAGTGAGAAAAATGATGAATAGTAACTCGAGAATTTTAGATCCCACTTATATAGTGAGCGACTTAAAAACCCAGATACGCCCCGAAACTGTGAAATTTTGGAAACGTTACCGGAATTCGATAAAATTTTCGTGAGAGGCCTAAAATGGCACCAGGACACCAAATATGCAGTTAGATTTTCAATCGGAGTCCTCTAACTCAGGACGATAGCTAACAGTCCAAAAATTAGCGGTTCCGATCGAAAACCGAAAAAAAAACAAAAAACTGCCAGAACGCTCTAACGGTTACCAGCAGGCTAAAAAGTGACACATAGTGTATCTAATGGTGTGAAAGCTCTCAATTTTTTTTCACTCTAGACCTCAAAAAGGCTGATACACTCAATAGTATTTTAAGTTTGGATCTAATGGCCTTCCATGCATTTGGCTAATTCTGTTAATGGTGTATCTCTTATGGAAAATGATATGTCAAGCCCCATGTGCAGTCTCATTTGTAGTCCACACTATTTTTTTTTAATTATACACTTTTCTATTGAAGTATATACTGTTATATAAAATAAAATTTACACTGAGATAAAATTATGTATTTTTTTATCTTTCAAAAAATGAGATTTTTTTACTTCAAAGTCCTTATGCTATGATAGAACCGCATGCACTACGCTATCATAATATATGGAGCTACAAAACTGATCGATTGCAAAACGGACTCAAGTCTATAAACACTCAGGTCTCATTGTATTACTTTGGATAAATTATACTGGATACAATACTAGTTCTACAAAAAAAAAAGTTGCCTAGCCATAGAAATATATATTTAATTTTTCAAACCGAGCTTTTAGTTAAGTCGGTAAACACCTCTCACCTCCATGAAATAGATCAAATGATCAAATCCTGGGAAGTATCATTCTTAAAAAAAAAAAAAAAAAAACACGACGTTCTATTAATGTACATTATTTGTTGAGTGTTGATACACTCTATCGCAACCCGTCTATAGTGTTAAAATTTTGTGACCAAAATACATAATCCAATGTGTTGTCAGTTGTATCCTATCCCATACAATTTCATGCGTTACATATGTGGATAGCCGTTGCATGTTTCATCTAATGCATTTGACATTTCATCTTCTTAAATTCAATATTCATGCAACATTTAAATCTGTCATATATTATTCATTTAATCATATACATAAAATGTATGCTGTGAACGGTTGCATATAACATGTAAAATTCTTTGTGACGTTGTGATGTTTTTGCATATAAAAAGGATTCACGTGAATTTTCATATGTAGAAGAGCAAAACTGAAATGCTCCACCATCAAATTAGCATATCATCATTGAGAGATTAAATCTCCAATCACAGTGAGTGGTTGAACCTCTTGTGATCCCCTTTCTTTCACAAACTACAAACCAGGGAGAGGATGTGTCAATACACTATTCTTTCATCTTTTAGATATTCTTTTCTTTGATCTGAGCGTTTGAAAGGATTGCAGTCTGTTCACTGTGATTTTTCTGTAACTCGCACTCCGGAAAAACAAAACCTCTTGTGGTCGTATCTCTCAGTGGTAGGAACCATTCAACCCTTGAGGGGGCCTTATTCACTGATGACAGGGTGTCTTCACTCGCTTCCATATTTTCAGATACACTTTTCTAATCCTTACTCTTTTATTTTTGGCTTTTATTATATATATTTTAGAGTATGCATGACTTAATATATATTTGATGTTTATATTCTTCATGTGATAATTATAAGAATTTGTGTTTAACATAATATTTATTTGTCACGCACAACATATAATCGGGAGGGGTCACCCATTTTACTACACATTTCATTATTGAACTATATACTATGCTAGTATAATTTATATTCCATCTACTAGTGTTGTCTATGGTCGATTTAAAGGTTTTTCAGTGGTAAATAAACAATTATCATTTCAACAAGTGTATTTATATAATTTCATAACTTTCTAGAGGTATACATGCAAATCTCCATAAAAAAAATATGTCTTGATTTATTAGATATATATACTTTTCTTTTCATAATAGCATGTCTTTTTATTAGAGGAATATATATATTTTTAAAAGAATTCAAAATTGTTAGGAGTTGCGAATTGGGTTTGAATATATCATTTTCTTTATTTGTTACATAAATTATATAATTGTAAAAAATAAAAATACCTCCTAATTGTATGCAGGATTGACTTTAACAATATTTGGCTAATGAAACATGTTTTTTTATAAAATAAATAAATGCTCATACAAATTGGATGTACATATTTTTTTCCCGTAATTCAGCACATATTGTGATAATTAAATATATATATTGTTTTAAATGATTGTATATAATGTGTTAGTTATATATGAGTGTAGGATGATAAAATAGGTTAAATGGTGCTTGTTTGTGGGGTGCTTTTATTTACACCCCTCATCTCATTTTGCACACCCTTCTAACAAATCAAATGTAAACACGAGAGAAGTGTGCAGATAGCGATGTTATATACATTCTTTCTATAGTTTCACTTAATCCCATATATCACATTAGCCATGCTACCTATTATAATGAGTATACATCATGTTATATATATTTTTATATTTTTCATAAAAATCAAATAGTGTTGTTGCATGCAGTCTCTTTTTTATTCCAAATTGTAATTTGATATACATTCTTAGCGTCATATGGTCACAATAACAAGATGTTAATTTTTTTTCATATTTTTTATTGATGGATCCATGCAATATATACTTTATTTTATTTTATTTTTATAAAAATATGCACCTTATAGATGAGGTATATTATTTATATATATATAAAAAACATGTGCGGATTGTAATGAGACTCAAAAAAAACTGTAAAGTAAATTTTTTCCTACAAGAAAAGAGAAAATATATTCTAGGTCCCTAAGGGTGCCCAGAATTATTTTTAGATCCCTAGAATATTTAGACTTATTTTTAGGTTTTCAGACCCTATTGTCTATATTTTCAGGCCCTTTTGAGTAACAACAGTTAAGTACACTGTTAACATTTTCAATTTTTCCTATCTCCTTCACCAATTGTATACACTATTAACAGGTTTGGATACAATTTTTTTTTCAAAAAGGTAGACATAAGTTACCAATCACTTTCATTAATGAAAAGATTAGTATACGTTTGAATGGGAGATGAGAAGCATTGAGAGATGCTAACATACAACTATAAATAGAAAGCAAATAAAAATCAGATCCCGATGAAGATAAGATATTGACGTAGACTCACGCACCCTTGAACACGGTCTCATTCATAGTGCGCCGCCCCTGTCGGAACGACCGATGGAGCAATGATTGCCAAAAGGACCTAGAGCCATCCACCCTCGCATCTCTGCATTTGCGCCCCCCCACCCCTATCCTCTCCATAGAGTAAAATGCAGTCAGCGACGTCGCAACGCCCAACTCCTGCCACAACACCTGAGATATCCTGCATTGATAGAATGAATGGGACATTGTCTTTGGGGTCTCCCTGCATAGTCCACAGTGTGTCTGTTCATCTCTCATTCACTCGGCCCGATACACCTTTGTGAGCAATCGCTGATGAGCTAGGAGCCACATGAAGATCTTTATTTTCCTCGGGATCTTGGGTTTCCAAAAGGGTGACATGTTTCCACACCCAAGGAGAGCCACCAATAGTCCACACCTCTAATTATAGCTGCTATTGACTGCGAACCTCGACGCCGACTTTGGGATCCACATCGGCTTGTCTAGGTCGTCACTAAACCTACCCGTCCACACTGCTAATGACCCATTCAGGAGCTCACGCCGAGCAGCCTCCACCACAAATAATTGGGAGCGACGTAGGACCACCATCCACTGTCCCCGCCCTCGGACACAGACCAGTACCTATGAACGGGCCCATTAGATAACAACGCCAGCGCATGAATCTCAGGGAACATCTTAGCATAGGGAGAAGGTGTCACCGCACCATGCATCTTGTCAGAAGTGAATCTTCGTGCCCACGCCAACTTCCCATCTAATGCACTGCGAGAACTCCACATTCTCACTAAACATACCTTTGCAAAGAGACAATGTTAGACCACCGATCGCGGGCCACCTCCTCTCACCGATGCCATGACCCCCACATCGATTTTAAAAATCTGATTCATGTGCTAGATGGAACACTAAGCCACCTCCATATCCACTTCGAGAGCAACACCTTGTAGGATAATTTTTTGGACGATTTATATCATTTTTCTATTGTGCTTACTGACCATTTGAAACGTGTTTAAAAATTATGATTATGTATAAAATATTTTAATAAAACCCATTTATTAGAAACTTATTTTGTTTGTTAAGCATAGTTTTGTATTAAAAGCTCAAATAAAATTTTCAATTAAGTAAATTTTTTAGAATTATTTGAATATACGTTTGTGCTTTTTTATTTTTACAAAAGAAAAGGCATGTGCAAATTTGTTTCCAAACAGTTCCTAAGTTTGAATTTGATACCTCTGGTTATGAAGAAAAACCATCATTCACATGAATTCAATTATGATAGATTTCATGCGAATGAAATTGTGTGTTGGATATCCTGAAATAAATAAAAAAATAATGATTTCAAGTGCAAATTTTCTATATGTTCTAATAGAAAGAGAAAGAGAATGAGAATAAATACCACATAACTTTAAGGACTCTTTTGACATTTAATTTCAATCTCCTTATGTTGAAACACTAAAAAAAATTCTGTTTGGAATTCTCTATTAATGTGCTCATTTTATACATGTAAAATTTTTCTTCCACATAACTTATCAAAATTGAATTTTTAAAATTGAGATTTTCTTATTCTAAGTTATAAAACTAGCCTTATGAATGAGATTAACAAAAGATTTCATGAGCACTTAGACAATGTTCACCTCATAGTTTGTTACATGGGTATGTTATGCTGCATTGCTTGTATGCATGACCATCATTACATCATGAATCCATAACAGAAATGATGAATGGTGTTGTAGATATAAAAGACACAAAAATGTTTGTTTCTTTGAGGGGAGTTGTTTTATAAAACCAAGGCGCATGCTTAAAAAATGGCATGATTCTGTCTTCCTCTGACCTTTCCCATGCTTCTCCCCCCCCTCCCTCTTTTTACTCCCAAAATTTGAACCACTCTACAAGCATCCTTCCCCATCCCTTTTATACCCAAAATGCCCTTTAAACATGTTTAAAAAATAAAATTTTAAAATAAAGTGATTTAAATAGATTTTAATTTTTAAAAAACATATTTTATACGTTTTTTTTAAAAAATAACATTTTTACACTAAGAAGGGCGTTTGATAACTTGGTTTGGAGTGATTATATTTTTTAAGTAAACAAAAACTTAAATGTGTTATGAAATGTTTTTTAGGAACAAAATTAATTAAAAAGTTATTTATACCTTTTAATGTAAAAATGTTACTTTTTAAAAAACGCAGAAAATGCGCTTTCCATAAATAAAAATTTATTTAAGTTAATTTATTCAAAATCTTATTTTTCAAATGTGATTCTAAACGTTATCTTAATTTTTTAATTAAGTCTGCTTTCTAAAATGCGATTGATAACATGTTTACACTTTTAGCTTCATTAAAAAGTAGAATCACTTTATTAAACTTTTTCAAACGCCCATTTAATCAGAGCTAGTTTCTTTTGTTGATGGACATACAAGTGTTGACAAGTGCAATTGAATACTGGTAAATTTGATAAATATAAAATATAAATAGTATATCATATAACTATATATAAATTTATAATATATATGATGTTTTTCTTATTAGATATACCAATATTCAAATATAGGATAAATTTTATTTTTTTCAAAATTTGAAACCATACGAATAGACAGGCTCACTGATTAATGGTTAATACCTAAAAATTCAAAAGGGATGTTTTTGTTATTTCAAAAATTTTCACTCTTCGGGACTCTCTTGTCAATACGTCAATCATTGGGATATTTTCGTCATGAAATCCACTCTGTATAAAACAACCGCGCTTTTTCGTCACAACAGTACAGCTTCACTACTTCAGCGAAAGAGACAGAGAGAGAGAGAGAGCTTCAACAGCAGAAGCACCGCTTTTTCTTTGGCTTTCAAAGGTCCATCAAGCGATCCGAGTTGGAGATTGATCGAGCAAGGACTCGATTTTGTTTTGGTTTGTTTTTTTTTTTTTTGGTTCATTTTTTAATAAAAGCTCCTGAGAAAAGCCAATAAAGAGAAGGAGACACAACATGCCTCGGACCGTACGGTCTGCCGGACGAAAGACCCGCCAAAAAGTGAAGGAGGAAGAGCTCGAGCGATCCCCGCCGTCCGATCGAGACTGATCGGTCCGGAAATCGAGGCCCGGCCGGTTTTGAGAATCTCTGCTTCCCTTGTCTCCCCCCCCCCCTCCCCCTCCCCCTTCCCCTTTTGTTTCTTCTCTGAAATGCATGAAAAAGACGCGATTTTTTTTGGGTGGTTTTCGTTGAAATTGAAGCAAAAAACGAGGGTTTTCCGATGTTGTGGGTTTTGTAGATTTTAAAATTTAGGTTCCGATCTCGAAATCCTCTGGGGTCTGTTCTTAGTGTCTGCTGCTGTCTGTGTGTGTATTTGAAGCAGAAAAGGGGTATTTTGGGAATTCGAGAGACCCACCACTGCTAGAACCCTTCGTTTTCGTTGAAGTTTTCATAGTTGATTCAATGGGTCCATTCAAGGTTGGGATTTGAAGCCCAGGGAGTGTGAAAAATCGCTTCTTTGTGGGGTTTTTAGGACCCCATCATCATCATTTCTGCTTCTCTATCTCTTCGGGTGTCCGTAACATCACTTCTTTGTGGGGATTTTGGAGGACCCGATTGTCATTATTTCTGCTTCTGTGGTTCTTAGGGCCTCCGTAAAATCGGTTCTTTCTGGGGTTGTGAAGGACCACCATTATCATCATCATCTCTGCTCCCCTAGCTCTGTGGTTCTCCGTAAAATCGCTTCTTTGTGGAGTATTGAAGGACCCCAAAATCATCATCTCTGCTTCTATAGCTCTCTGGGTCCGTGTAAAATCGCTTCATTGTGAGATTTTGAAGGACCCCATCACCATCACCATCTCTGCTTCTCTAGTTCTTTGAGTGTCTGTAAAATCACTTCTTAGGGGTTTTCCCGAAGAACCCAGTTGTCAGTTCTGCTTCTTTGACTTTTCGGTTCTCTGAAAAATTACTTCTTTGAAGGAATTTTGAAGTACCCAACTCTGTGGGTATCCCAATTTATCGTCCTATCTTTCTTTCAGTTAGCCATGATGGCGGTTGCGTCTTGCAAGGAAGGGAAAGGTGGGTTGGACAACGGAAAGTATGTCCGATACACCCCGGAGCAAGTCGAAGCTCTTGAGAGGTTCTATCATGAATGTCCGAAACCCAGTTCGATTCGCCGGCAACAGCTCATCCGGGACTGCCCCATATTGTCCAATATTGAACCTAAGCAGATCAAAGTCTGGTTTCAGAACAGGAGGTAACCGAATTATGGCCTTCTCTCCAGGTGGGTTTTTCTTCTTTGGTGATAAATGCTGATGTTCTTTGTTCCTTTTGTGTTCAGGTGTAGAGAGAAGCAGAGGAAGGAGGCGTCACGCCTCCAGGCAGTGAATAGGAAACTGACAGCGATGAACAAGCTGTTGATGGAAGAGAATGATCGGTTGCAAAAGCAGGTCTCGCAATTGGTGTATGAAAACGGTTGCTTCCGCCAACAGACGCTGAATGTGAGATTGAATTTCTGCTGTTTATCTATTGTTTATTTTGCAGATATGATGCAGTGTGTGTGTGTCTACATATATACACATATGTTGTGTGTATATATACATGTATACATGTGTGTGTGCGCGCGTACGTATACATATATGTGTGTATATATAATGTGTGTGTGTATGCATTTACATATATATTCCTATGTTGACTGTGTATGTATATATCAAGATGTATATATTAAAACATCGTGCCAAAATTGATGTCGTATATGCACAAAATATCTGGTTTTCCTCTCAAACCATATTAGTTCTCCTATGAAATTTTACAAATAGGATCACATTTATATGGATGCATAACCAAAAATCAGGCCAAATGATATGGATATCTCAAGATACCATATTAGCATAAAATAAATGAAAATTGATTTTCCCATCAAACTATAACAAACTATGCACATATAAATACAATTATATTGAAAAAAAGGGGCCAAATGGACATGCATATATCAAGAGTTTTTTTATGATCGCTTTCATTGAATTTGCTATATTGTGATGGGTGTTGTAGACAGCATTACCCACCACGGATACAAGCTGTGAGTCGGTGGTGACGAGTGGTCAACACCATTTGGCAACTCAGCGTCCACCAAGGGATGCTAGCCCTGCTGGGTATGTGTAATTTTTCTTTTGTAACGAATGCAATGCTCTTGTTAAGATGTGTAGGTGTGGCTTATGAGGTCCTGTTGATTGTGTTTCTTTTGTAGACTTATGTCCATTGCAGAAGAGACTTTAACAGAGTTTCTTTCAAAGGCGACCGGAACTGCCGTAGAGTGGGTCCAAATGCCTGGGATGAAGGTGAGCTCAGTACATTTTATATTTGATTAGCCGTTTCAGGACCTAGTTTTGGATCAAGACTCCGATTTTACAGAGTGATTCTACATGTTGGTGATATGCTAAAGCTTGCTTCTACTACTCCAATTTTGATTTTCATTATCATGGCTAGCTTTCCATATTTCTAAGGCTCTATTTGGAACCAATTATCAAACTAATTCAACTTACATTTTTATAAACTTAAGGTTTGATTTTGGATTTTCTAATTGTGTGTTAAAAGTCAATAAAATAGTTTTAGCTTTTACAATAAACCGGTTTAGTTTTTTTTAATGAAAAAGCTGATTGAAAACGACTTTTATGAAAACTATTTTTGAAAATTGGTTCCAAACAGGGCTTTTGTCCAATTTTTTTTGCCAATAAAATGCATCATTTTTTCATACTGGAGGTTTCTCTTGCTTATTCTCTTGCCAATAAATTGCGCCCTTGATCTTTTCTAATTCTGCCATTGTGCAGCCTGGTCCGGATTCCATTGGAATCATTGCTATCTCACATGGTTGCCCTGGAGTTGCAGCACGAGCTTGCAGCTTGGTAGGTCTTGAGCCAACCAGGGTGAGTTTCTTCCTATTCTTTTCTAGTTGCATGGTTTATAAATATCTTTTCTTTGGTCCATCTTTCTCTATCAAACTTCTAATCACATTCAGATAGTCTGACAGTCGTATGTATCTCAGGTCGCAGAAATCCTCAAAGATAAGCCATCGTGGTTTCGTGATTGCCGCTCTGTGGATGTTATAAATGTGCTACCGACTACCAATGGCGGAACCATTGAACTGCTTTACATGCAGGTGACAAGTAATTTCATGCAAAATCTGTGTAGAATGCATTGTAAATCCGTGATACATGACCTGGAAGTACTCTCTTTGTTTTTTGTTGACCTAGCTATATGCCCCAACAACGTTAGCTCCTGCTCGTGACTTCTGGTTGCTACGATATACTTCCATTCTAGATGATGGTAGTCTTGTGGTATGTAATATTTTTATTGCTGTTAGAAGTGACAAAAACTTTACTTTATACATTTCATAGGGTTATTTTATGTTTGACACTTGTGCTAAATGTAGGTATGTGAAAGATCACTTAGCAACACACAGGGAGGTCCGAGCATGCCACTAGTGCAGCCATTTTCCAGAGCAGAAATGCTGCCGAGTGGATATCTTATTCGCCCGTGTGATGGGGGTGGATCAATAATACATATTGTTGATCATATGGATTTGGAGGTATAGTAGAAGAGATTGAAATTCTAAGTAGTAGTTGATGATATACATGTTTGGCCCAATTGACATGCAATTTTTTTTATATCCGACATGAACCAGCCATGGAGTGTGCCTGAAGTCTTGCGTCCTCTTTATGAATCGTCCACCGTGCTTGCCCAGAAGACAACATTGGCTGTTAGTGATAATTCTCAATTCTTATATATGTTTTTTTGGTTGAGTAGGAATTACAATTTATAATTTATTATTTGCATGCTTGTGTATTTCAAGAAAACGGTTGGTACATGATTAGGGAAGTGTTTGGGCAACTTTTGGAGATTCTGCTTTTGTAGGAATCATGCATCCAAACTCGTTTCCAAACGTCCCTAGCGGTCCCAATTTTTTATGAAATCAAGAAACAGCTTTTCATTTCAAAAAATAACTTTTCAGGAAGCTAAAAAAATTCTGCTTCCTGAAAAGTTTTCAAAAGCTACTTTAAGTGAAGAACCTTTTTTCAAAACTCATTTCCATTTCCAAGCGCACCCTTAGTGTATGAAGAACATTTGGCAAATATAACAGACAATCATATATATAGATTTCACATGCAATTCACTTGCATATTTTATTGATTCATGCAGGCCTTGCGCCACCTTAGACAAATTACTCATGAAGTTACTAATTCCAATAACACTGGTTGGGGAAGGCAACCTGTGGCTCTAAGAGCACTTAGTCAGAGGCTAAGCAGGTGAGCATAATAAAAGCAGTTTGAATTATATTGTGACTCAAGAGGGTTTGTTTATTTCTAAGGAGCCTGATATGTGAAAATGCAGGGGTTTTAATGAGGCACTCAATGGGTTTACAGATGAGGGTTGGTCTCTGATGGGAAATGATGGAATAGATGATGTCACCATTCTTGTCAACTCAACTCCTAACAAAATGTTGGGAGTAAATCTTGCTTTTGCGAATGGATTTCCGTCGGTGAACACATCTGTTATGTGTGCCAAGGCATCCATGCTTTTGCAGGTCTGATAACTGCGATTGTGTTGTTACCTAATGCTCTGAATTATTGATTATTTCATGTACTCAATGTAATTTTTTCATTAAAAGTTTAATCTCCATTTAAATCATGTCTCATTAACTATATGTCTAATTCATTGTTCACGTATTAAACGATTTTAAGTATATAACTTGTTTAACAAAACCAAAAACCAAAAAGGAAAAAAATGCCCAATTAGGTTTTGCTATACCAGATTTTAATGTCGGTTTTTGATGATTTTGTCCGAATCTAAATTTTCTAACTTGAGTTCAGAAACCTCTGTAATGATTTGATCATATACCGTCATTGAGAGATCATGGACTTGATATTAGTGATTGTGCATGTATGAATAATTTTTTATTTAGCTTTTGAATACCGTCTCTTGAGTTTTGTTAGTTGATTCGTTAACCCTCTTCATCCTTGGTTCTTATCTTGCAGAATGTACCTCCAGCAATGCTCACTAGGTTCCTGCGGGAGCACCGGTCAGAGTGGGCTGACTGTAACATAGATGCTTATTCAGCTGCAGTGGTTCAATCTATTCCCTGTACTTTGCCAGGCTCTAGAATTGGAAGCTTTGGGGGACAGGTTGTCCTTCCTCTAGCTCATACCGTCGAGCATGAGGAGGTGGTTTTCATCTTTCATGTTTACATGATTAATTTTCAATAGATTTAATCTTTTTTTATTTCATTTGGTTTAAGTTGGTTGTATTGATTACTTTTGACACGCTTCAGCATTTAATACAGTTCTTAGAAGTGCTTAAGTTGGAGAACATCAGTCATTTTCAAGATAGCATCGTGTCTAGAGATCTCTTTCTCCTGCAAGTAAGCACTTTTTAGTTATATAAATTTTTTATATCAAGTTAAAAAATTTAACATAGAACAGTGATACGTTCAGATATATGAATCATAGAATGTTGATGCTGTCTTATAATCTATACCATGTAGGTATGGTTAGAAAATTCTTTGGAATGTTTCTTTCTTCTTAAGACTGCTTTTATGAGAAAATTGTTGCTCAATCTTTCACAACACAGTTTAACTTTCCTGCAGCATTCTGAATTTGAAATGAAAACAATTAAGAAAAAAATAATATTTTAATTTCACATAGAACACATAGTTAGGATGGTGCTATATGAATCAACATATGTTTCTGCTATTTCTTATGCAAATTTGATCAATATGTTTTATCTACATTCGTGTCATATAAATAAATGAGGATATATATATATATATATATATTTGAAGGATCCTAATATCAAAAAATGGGCGTCATGTGGGCCTTATTTTAAATTCTATTGTTACCAACCCTAAAGAATAAGCAAGCTTTTATACTGATTCAATATGATTTGATTGGTATTGATCCTAATGATGTTTTCCATTTAATGAATATATGGTGCATATCACCCAAAAATACAAAAGGGTTGGTACTGGATTATGTGCAATATTTTGCAAATGAACATATTTCTTATATACACTGACGACTGTTTTTGTTCTACTGGTTTTGTAGCTCTGCAGTGGAGTAGATGAGAATGCTGTTGGTACCTGTTCTGAACTCATATTTGCCCCCATTGATGCATCTTTTGTAGCTCTGCAGTGGAGTAGATGAGAATGCTGTTGGTACCTGTTCTGAACTCATATTTGCCCCCATTGATGCATCTTTTGCTGATGAATCACCACTGCTACCATCTGGTTTCCGCATCATTCCCATCGACATTGGTGCGGTAAGTCCAGTTTAGTTTATGATAATCTAAAATCATCTCAAAAAAATGTTGTGCATGCACAAAAAATAAATTTCTTTGATGTAGAAGATGAAGCTGTAGATTTCAGCATAATTTGGTAGAATTTGTTTCCCATAATCTGATGATTCTGTGCAGGATGCATCCAGTCCAAATCGCACATTGGACCTTGCTTCTGCTCTTGAAATTGGGTCAACTGGAAATAGACTTTCTGGTGATTGTTCAGGAAGCAGTGGGAACATGAGATCTGTGATGACCATTGCATTCCAGTTTGCTTTTGAGAACCACTTACAAGAAAGTGTTACATCCATGGCTCGACAATATGTCCGAAGCATTATATCATCTGTTCAAAGGTTGGCACTAGCGCTCTCACCTTCGCACCTCAGTTCTTATGCTGGCCTATATCCACCATCTGGCAGTCCTGAAGCACTCACACTTGCTCGTTGGATATGTCGTAGCTACAGGTGTGCTTTTAATTGTTGTTTTTTGGAATAAATAATAAGTGAAGGATAAAAAATATCATTTAATATTGACATATGTCTCAGTGGTCTTTGTATTTTCTTGAAATATGAACACTTTTGTCTGCATGAAAAGCATGGAGTTAACCGTTTCTAAATTCTCTCTAGGGAGCAGTTTTTGTGTATTTGTTCTACTTTCGTATTTGAAGCAATGGTATCACAGAATGTATATGTTCATGTACTGTTGTATATTTTCAATATTATGCACGTGCAATTGCAAATGAAATCAAGCAAATTTGCACTTATTTTTGCCCAAGATTGGCATAATAATTTTTTTTTGGATAAGTTACGTTCAGGGTTTGCTTCTAATATGAAATGAATGAATGTGCACTGGAAGCAATATAAACAATGAATTTAAATATGTCAGTTCCCATACTTCTCTATTTTATAAAGTTCTGTTGATGTTCACATAGTCCACTTGAATCAAGCATATTGTGTGGGCAAATTTTATTTGACTCAAGTACTCTTACAAAGTTTTGATGAGGATGGGCTATAATATAACATAATTTAATGTGACTCCAGTCCTAGAGAATATTTTGTTTTGTAATGAAAGCTTGCTTTGTCTACAGGGGCCATTTGAGTGAAGAACTTCTCAAGCCAAGTAATGAAAGTGGCGAATCTATTCTCAAAACACTGTGGCATCACTCAGATGCTATCATGTGCTGCTCCTTGAAGGTTGTGCGTGTGGAATTATTTTTTTAATCCGTGTACTTATGTTTTTCTAAGAAACAAATGCGAATCTTTAATTATATATGCATACATATTGAAATTTTGAATTATTTACCCCATCAATGGAAGCCTCAATGATTTCCATTTTTCGACTGATATCTTCAACATAAACTCTTCATTGGGCTGGATATATTACCTCTTGTACAATTCACTTTAATATGTAACACATCCTTCAAATTATTTTGTAAATTTTGTACATGCATGTAAAATGAATTTGAGCTCTTATGTTTTCATGAGCACGTCTAATGCATTTTCTCATCATAGTTTGTACACAAGTCCTGATTTTCATTTTTGGCACTTTTTTTTTCATGCAGATGTTGCCAGTGTTCACCTTTGCAAACCAAGCAGGTCTTGACATGCTGGAGACAACACTGGTTGCCTTGCAAGACATAACTCTTGAGAAAATTTTCGATGATAATGGGAAGAAGACACTCTGCAATGAATTCCCGCAGATTCTGCAGCAGGTATATTATAACTTTAAGAGAGTTTGAATATGACACAGTAAACTATATTGGCCAGCCAAGTAAGCTGCTGTTTGAACTACCACAGACACCATGTCCTGTGTTGGTGTACAAACAGCAGAGGTTGAATAAAAAGCATGATCCAACATTTTCGGTTGCTGGATGTGATATCTCCTATGACCCATTTGTTTAATCTCTCTTTTTTCAGTTTTTTTATTTTAAATTAAGTGCATCATTCAAAATAAAGCATCAATTCTAGCAAAATAAAGCTTCTCGTTTCAGTTTTATATCCCAACTTTTTTTTTGCTGTCTACATCTTAATAGACTTACAAGTAATAGTCTAATAGAAACTGAGTAAGATGCATTTTGCTTAAATATCAGTATATCTTAAGTTACTCATTCAAGTGACTTGATATTTTTTTTAAAATTTCCTAGTTAAATCTTCTTCCATTTGCAGGAGTAAAACTCAAAACCCAAATCCCTAGTGAAGAGGGGGTACCTTTACTAACCTGCTAAGGAGTGGTTTGGTAACCAGACTTACCTACCAAAAGAAAAAATAAAAATAAAATTAACTGAATATTAACATTTTGGTGTTGCTTGGAAGTGATGATGTTTGCTTCAACTATTTTGCATTGATCACCCCCTCCCATCTATCTCAAGGCAATCATATTATTCTCTCTCTGATTCTTTGTTTTGCTTGACCAGGGCTTTACGTGCCTGCAAGGTGGGGTCTGCTTATCGAGTATGGGAAGGCCTGTGTCATACGAGAGAGCAGTTGCATGGAAGGTGTCGAACGAAGAAGACATTGCCCACTGCATCTGTTTCATGTTTGTCAACTGGTCTTTCATGTGAAGCCTTTTAAGTTATTCTCAGCGTTTTGATGGACACCAGAACAAGTAAGCTAAAAATCTTCTTAAACTATGTCGCAGTTATCTTCGTTTTGGGTATGTAAGCTTCAGATGCTGAACTATATAAAACCTAAACCTCCGGGTTTGTGGAAGGATGACCTCTTGTTTAAGTCTTGAATTCTATGAAGAATCCTTTGAAGGGGGATCTTGTGATTAAATAGATTCTTCAGATGCATAATATTGTGTGCTGTAAGATCTTTTTGTCAATTCTTCACTGCTCACTGACTGGCCTGATCCATGACAGACTTTAGAACTCCACTCAAATCTTTTGCTTGGATATGATCTTGTAAACACATTAAAGATGGGTTAATTTGGTGGATTTGGAAATGTTACACTAAGTTTTGCAATTATTTTTTTAAAAGTATATGTGTGCCCGATGAAATTCATGTATTTTCATAAAAAATAAAATTCACAATTGAACGACATTGAATGCATTGTTTTTTACATTTTCCTTCATATAATATGTATTTCACATCATAGACATATATTCTATGAGATTACACCCTCTTAACATGTATATTTTTATTGTAAATCAATTTTAGTAAGGACGGAAAATGCCACGAGCACTATATATACACATTCTATTTATACACATTCCAAGTGGAATTGAGTCATTTATGTAGACCATACATGATTTAATTTTTTATAAGCGTATTCTCATTTAACTGAGGTACAATTTTTTTTTACATAATAAATTATATACTCGAAAGATATAAATGCATGCATTTTTACATTTTTGTGAGATGATATATTACTGATGTCAGTAGTAGAATATATACTATATTAGAATAATTCATATATTACGTTTGATGATTTGGCATCTCCATGAATAAATAATAGATGTGGCCCTTAATTAACACCTTTTCTTCGGGAAATTAGCATTTTTAGCCCCTGAAAATTAAATATTTACAAAAATAGTTCCTCCACCCGAATATTTATAAAAACTAGCCCCGGTGACATTTTACACTGGAGACGGATTATATATAATCGGTCTCCAGTGTTGCAATCCAGTGTTGCAAAGATAGCCCCCCCATAAAAAATAACTAAGTATATATACTGGAGACGGCATATATATATACCGTCTCCTGGAGACGGTATATATATATGCATATATATATAAGCCGTCCCCGCTGCCAAGCCCTAAAACACTCATTTTTCACCCCTTTTGTCCCTCTTTCACCCACCCACCCGTTGCCAACCCCGAAAAATCATCAAAAACAACTTTGAATCCGAAGGTAAACATCAAAACCCTAAATGTTCTTGAATTTTATTATTTATTTATCAATTGTTTTGATTTTATTGATTAAATTAGGGTTTTTATAAAAAATCCTAAATGTTGAATGTTGAATTTATTTATTATTGGAATGTTGATTGTATGATGTTTTGTTAAGTGAAATGTGAATTTTTTTAGGGTTTTGGTTATTTTAAAATTTCTTATTTGTCAAAATAAACTTTTAAATCTTAAATTTTTTAAAAATTGTATGGCCTTAGGAAATAATTCAATGGCCTCTTAGTAAACATTTTAAAAAAATGAAAGGCTATTTTTAGGAAATATGCTTTGTATGTGTTGCATGAATGTTTTTTGTGTTTAATGTGTATGTGTTGGATGGATTTTATTATTATGAATTTAGAAATATATTTACTAAGTTGAATAATTTATGGTTTAGATGGTAAAGAAATCCGATGTCCCGTTAATGTACTCTTTTAACGGGAGGATTGTTCAACGCGAAGATAGTTCATTTTATGAAGGTGGTACCAGGAAAACCACCATCATATGTAAGAAGATCTCTTATGTCGATTTACTCCAAATGATGTACCATTTGACGGGGACCGATCCAAGTCTTTACAAATTGTCCATGACTGCTGTGCATCCAACTCACGACGGAAAGTGTTTGGGTGCCCCTCTCGAAGATGATATGGGGGTGAAAGTTATGATAATGTTGTACCCATGTACAGCACGCGCATGTCATTCAAATATGGTTAGAGAAGGAAGAGATCATACAAAGAGGTCGTGGCGCGATGAATTATGATGCAGAAGATTCATATCCTTCCATTGTTCGTGAACCATATCAACCTTCATCGTCGTCATTTGTTCCGTGCACCCAAGAGAATATGATTGATGCAACACCGACCAATGCCTATGGGAGTGTGAATATACCACATTTGTAAGTATTGTGAATTTATAGGATGTTTTTGGTGGGTGTATTCATATGTGTAAGTATAGTGTGTTTGCATTTATAGGTCCCCATTTCATGACATGGGTTGGGACGATATTCGTGAAGGAATTGAAGTGAACAATGAAGAAGAAGAAGATCAAGAAGGGGGAGAAGAAGAAGATGAAGATTGGGGAGAAGAAGAAGATCAAGAAGGGGAAGAAGAAGAAGAGGATGATGATGAAGATACCGAAGAAGAAGAAGAAGCAGAGGATCGTGAATAGAACCTGATAGTGAGGAGGACCATGATGTGAGAACTGCCATCAGTGAATATGGTGTTCCTCAAATGTTTCCTACACGTGAGCTTATGGAGCAGGCGGTGGCTGAAAATGTCCATCCATGCATTTATGAAATCGGATCTTCTTCGTGTAATGAACTTGAGGTTGGTCAGCTTTTCGCGAATAAGAAGTCACTCATTAATGCTGTCCGAACCTGGAGCATAAAGAAATGCGCACAATGTCATGTGGTGAAATCAAATGCAGAAAAATACGCCGTTAAGTGCATAAATGATGAATGTAATTGGAGATTATATGCGAGGAGGGTCGGTGGTTCAGAAATGTTCAAGATTTCCACTCTGAGAGTTCCTCATACATGCTTGGATCCTCTTCTCAGTTCAAATCACAGACAATTTAGTTCTGATTATATCTCACAGCTGATTATGCCAACGATTCGTCATAATTTGAGAATCAGTCCTACTGAGATAATGGACAGGATACGTGCTGATCATCACTACACAATTTCATATTCAAAGGCACACCGTGCCAAATGGAGAATATTTGGAAATTGGGAGGAATCATATGCTGAGTTGCCTCTATATGTTGATGCCTTGAGGAGGTCTAATCCAGGAACAAATGTGTTCTTCGAAGGCCCTGTCATACAAGAGAATAACATGGGCAGACCGATCCGACAGTTTGAACGTGTTTTTTGGGCATTCGGACCAGCCTTAGAGGCTTTCAAACATTGTCGTCCATTGGTTTGCATCGATGGAACACATCTGTATGGAAAGTATAAAGGAAATCTCCTGATAGCCACTGCTTGCGATGCAGAAAATGGTTTGCTTCCGATAGCCTTTGCTATAGTTGAATCTGAGAACAGAAGCAGTTGGACCTTTTGGAACTTGTTCTTTTCTGTTGGTGGTATAAACAATTTGTGTCATATCTGATCGGCACTTGGGCATCATAGCAGGCATGAAGGATATTGAGGAAGCAAGCAATGTGACATGGCACCATCGTTTCTGTATGAGACACATGATAGACAACTTCAAAAAACATGTAAAATCAAAGGAGTTGAGTGACCAGGTGTGGAGGGCTGCCACCTTGAAATGTCCAAATCAATTTGCTGATGAAATGCGAAAGATTCTTAGTGCCTCCTCACAAGCTCGCACATGGCTTGATCAAGTCCCTCCACAAACATGGGCCCTTTGTTATGACGATGGCCGTCGTCATGGCACGATGACCACCAATAGAGCAGAAAGCATGAACAGTGTCTTGAAAGGTGTAAGAGGATTGCCAGTCACTGCCATATTACAACAGACATTCATACGAGTGTCAGAGTATTTTTATACGAGGCGTGAATCGGCCGAGAGCATGTCAGGTGAACATGTGTCATCTATGCAACAACGTTTGGAGAGAACTGCACATGATGCAAGGGCGATGTTGTTTCACTATCCATGTGCACATGTCATAGCGGCCTGTGGGTATGCTCGTATTAGTCCTGGGAGATATGTGTCACATTGGCTTTCCTCAGAGTCATATAGACACACTTATGAACCCCGATTCCACTCCGTTGATGATAAAAGTCGTTGGCCGATTCCTACGGAAAACGATCCCATCTTCATCCCACCAAATGTTAGGAGACAAGCGGGGCGCCCTGTATCAACTCGCCGACGTATGCATATGGACTCCAGGGATCCAAGTCTGAGATATACATGTTCAATATGTCATGAGAAAGGCCATAGAAAAAATAAATGTCCACGTAGAAATACAAATGCTGGTAATTGATGTTAAATATGATTGTGATATGATGATGAATGTTCAATTGTTTGAGTAGATATTAACTTGTGTTCAAATTACAGGTGATGGACATCCGTGAGTGGCATGGACCCGTCGTGGATGATTTGCTGTATTTTCAGGGATCTCATAGGTCTCATCAT
Organism: Acorus gramineus; assembly: GCA_030737835.1. Lineage (NCBI taxonomy): Eukaryota > Viridiplantae > Streptophyta > Magnoliopsida > Acorales > Acoraceae > Acorus > Acorus gramineus. The sequence goes on along the minus strand of CM060854.1, from coordinate 11,128,784 downwards.
GGATTCCAGGGCAAGGTATGACAAATGATGTGTTTTTCTCTAATGTTATTCTTCATATATGATTTTTTTCTTACTTGAATATATAATTTCCTTAAACAGACCGACTCCTCCAAGTTTACGATCCACATGGTGGCATTGCGTCACTGGGTCATGGATCCACGCATCGAGCCATACGTGAGGGCATCGGGTTGTATTATTTGACAGAGATGGGATATACCAGATCAGATCATCGACTTCTACAAGCACTGACTGAGAGATGGAGACCAGAGACCAACACATTTCATCTGCGACATGGCGAGATGACAATTACACTTCAGGACGTTGCTATTCTGACTGGACTACCCATTGATGGCAAGCCCGTGACTGGTATCACAGACCACGATGATTGGGCCAGCGCTTGTGAGGAGCTGTTAGGTGTTGGCCCCCCTGCAGATAAGATCAAGGGTGGAAGAATTTTTCTCTCGTGGCTTAAAGAAACCTTCAGCATCGTACCAGATGTTGAATTGGACGACGATATCCTCCAGCAGTATGCACGTGCATATATCTTATTTGTGCTTGGATCAACAATCTTCGCCGATGGCACAGGAAATAAGATACATGCGTGCTACCTTCATTTATTCAGAGATTTTGAGGATGCTGGTCGATATTCATGGGGTGCAGCTGCGTTGGCCCACTTATATAGAGCATTGTACAGAGGTAGTGTGCTTGGAGAGAGGATGTCGGCAGGATCTCATGGTTTTTATTCTTTGCTACAGGTAATATGCAAACCCCAATTTTCATCCATACATACTAAATTTGTTTTTTTTCCTGTGTTACTAAAGATTTTGTTCCAATGCAGCTATGGTCGTGGGAGAGATTACATGTGGGACGACCGTCATTGCATGATCCGGATTTTATTCTTGGAGATCGACCTTTGGGAGCAAGGTAATGTCAATATTTTCATCTTCTTTTGTCAATTCATAGAAGATCATATATCATTAAATTCGATATTTCAGGTGGAAGGTGACTCAGAGGTTTGATGAAAATTCGCGTGTTCTGATATACTATAGAGCACAACTGGACTATCAGCTTCAGTCGCAGGTGACTATACAATTAGCCATATATTTCACAAATGATATATTCTATGTTAATTGTCATACTAATTATATATTTGGTTTTTGGTAGGTTATATGGCAGCCTTATCCTGGGACATATGAGACACTACCACCTGCATGTATGGATCATATGGAGTTGTGGACGGCTAGGGTCCCACTCATTTGCTTTGATATTGTGGAGATGCACGTGCCAGATCGAGTCGCACGTCAATTTGGATGGCATCAGGACATTCCATCTGATGTAGAGGCCATCGACCGGGTAAACAGACGAGGTAGACAGGATGTGAATTGGATAGTTTTTCACCAGTCTTATATCGAGCGTTGGGACCAACGATTGGATCACATCCACCAATTCTCTCATACCCGGAGTTCGAGGAGATATATGGAGTGGTACTGGGAGAGAACAGTCAGACATATCACACCTCCACCACCCCCACAGTACCATCCAGGCTATGTCGCACCAAATTCGGTAAGAATTTTAAACGCGTGTTACATTTTTAGATAGTGATAAATGATTTTATATTACTTATCATATTGAAACTTTTGTTAACAGGGGGAGTTACACAGAACATTACCGAGGTGCTTGCAAGGGGGTTGGTCTTATACCCCAACTGCGGTGAGTGGGATCGTATAATTGCTGTGGCACGGGACTATGCAGATGCGATGATGGGAGACAGGGGACAACCTTCGAGTACCTCCAGTGCATCTACAGATGCTGATGATTCTGAGGATGTGGTAGATGATAGTTTCGCTCACACCGAATTCACCATTGATGAGTTCTTCAATGATGTACGACTCGATGCAGAGATCGATGAGCAACCACAACAACCAGCCCCAGCTCCTGATCGAGCTCCACAGATGACACTCCAGACATATACTCGTGGACCACGCAGGGTTTGGTGTACTTCTACTACTGCCAGTCGGGGATCGGGCGAACAATTTACCACTCCACCACAATCAGGTGTGCCATCCACAGCAACTGACGTACCCTCTTCATCAGCACCTCCTGCTCCGAGAAAAGCTAAAAAGAAAGGACTTATGAGAATATTTGGATGATTGTATTTATGGGATGTAAAACATGTTTATTATATTCATGCATTTTCATTTGTGTGTATTGTATTTATGTATTTTCGTTGGTGTTTAGAAACAGGAGTCAAGTGATTATAATGGATTTATGTAAATATCAATGCAATTTTATTATATTTATGCATGTTCAAGCAGGAATTTTTATACAGGTGAGATAACCAACAATGTATAAAACAAACAAAAAAAAAGTACTGAAGACGGATTGTATATAATCCGTCTCCTGGACATGGGTTATATATAACCCGTCTCCAGTGTAAATCCATTAAGGGGGCCCATTTACACTGGAGACGGATTATATATAATCCGTCTCCAGTGTAAATGGGCCACTTACGGATTGCAACACTGGAGACAGATTATATATAATCCGTCTCCAGTGTAAAATATCACCGGGTCTAGTTTTTGCAAATATTCGGGTGGCGGGGCTATTTTTGTAAATTTTTAATTTTCGAGGGTTAAAAGTGCTAATTCTTTTAACTAGTAATGTCTGTCAGTCTGTGTTCTATAACATACAAAGAAATAAAGAAAATGAACAAAACAAATAATATGGCATTTGGCTTCATCAGTTTGTCTGAGACTGCTGACTGCTATAACAATGGTGGTTGTTAATCCCTCCATTTTGTATGTTGTCGGCCACTTTCATGCATCTGGACCACCTAAGCGTTTGTATTTAATTGTACACACAGACACACACACACACACACAAACTCTATAAAGCTTGTCTCCAACCAGTCCTACATGCATGCGGGGACACACTATCAGCTTTCTTTGCTTTGAAAGCTATCCTAATAAAAAAAAATGTTATACAAGAATATACATTGTCTAATGCAACCCATACTTGCACAAAATTGATAAGCTGCATTGCCTCTTGTACCAAATTAAACTATCCTAATAATGCTGTGATGGAGGTGGCCTATTCTCTCCCAAGTTGATTGGGGCTTTGCATTACCTCTTGTACAAAAATGAGTTATTTCTTTACTTCCATGGAAGCATATAATCAGATATAAGAAAGAACCAGTGATTCATACATATCAAGGTGTACTATAGTATCTGAACTTTCAACGGCTGCATAGTCTCACAATTTCTTGACATCTTCAAAATAAGCAGCAGGGATTTCTGAGGGAGAGGACAATTGTGCCACACACCTGAACTGTTTTCAGAAAGTAAAAGACATTAGTTCATTTAATCTATTAGAATCTATGTTTCGAATGGTACATATGCATTGAGATGGAACTTCATAATACCTTCTGTTGCACGTACTTGTCTTTTATAGCATTTAGTGAAGATTCATTTCTGTTTAATTGCAAGTCATGTATTGCAAGAACGCAATCCTTCAGAACGGATGGCTGATAACCAGTGTAATTCTGCAAAGCTGGGTTCTGAAGAAATGTACAAAACATTAGTAATCAAAGTTTACAGTTTATTTCTGAAAATGACCAAAAAAGAATGGGAAAAAAAGATCAGGGACATCGTAATCTGATGAAAATTTCTAACATCAACTTACCCAAGGATGCACCTCTGGATTGATTGTGAATCTTGCCAAAAAAATTGCTGATGCAGCAACCATCGATGGCAGAAATCGAACACATTCATAGTCCAATAAACTTAATTCCGCAAGATAATTACTCAAGAACTCCAATTTCATATCTTGTTTCTGCAAAAGGACATATAACAATCTCTTCGTTAAGAAATAATCACCCAAGACTGTTTTAGAATGTTTAGGATTTCTTTTATGTAGTTAAAGCAATAAAAAACAGAAGGTTTAGGCTTACTTCACAATCCTCTTGAGAAATCGTAATGAATATGCTGCACGGGCAAAAAGAGCAACCATTCATCAACAAAAAGGCTAAAATTTGCATTTCACATTGAAGGCCAACAAACCAAAGGCAGTTCCCCCCCAAAAAAAAAAGATGAAATAAAGAACACAATAAGAAACATTACTTCAAAATCTACACAAAAACTTTAAATAGTTTTCCTACGATCTTATTTGAATGGAAAGAAAGAAGAACCAATCTTAAGCATACAAAACTACAGGACTTAAATAAAAAACCAGAGAGTTTTTTTTTCCTACCTGAGAAAGGTATGTGTGGTGGGATTGCCCAACTCATATTTCAAATATTGAAGTACATCATCCTCCATCTTCATCAACTACAAAGAAATACAACTTCAGTCAAAATCATTACAACATTACCAGAAATGCAATGAAAATGAAGAGAAAATATTTACCTTTTCTTTTGTGTAAGTCTTATTGGTGATGTGGCAGAAGTGCCTAACATGTGATGATCTGATCTCTTCATACCTCCTATTCCAAAAAACACAATCACATAAACAAACACAAAAATCAAAACAAAAGATGTCATCATTCAAGACAACTAATGACTTACGACGCAAGACGCATAGAGCACACCGCCAGCAGCTGAAGATTCTCCTCATTCATGGCATGCTTGGACAGAAAGCGATCAATATATGATACCGTGAGATAGAGCGTATCAGTAATGAAGCAAAATATTTCAACAACCGTCACAAGCCAGTCCACTACAGACCCCCTCATGCTCTCCGTAAGCTCGTTCTGGACAGACTTCATGTAGTCAGGCAAAGGCCTCTTCTCCCGATCAACCTAATAAAAATTCAAGAAACCAAAAACCCAACCAATCAGAGATCTCATGTCTTAAACCCCCCCCTGTTTGGGGTGTGACAGAGAGTTAATTCACCCCAATAGCTATACCAAGATAAATAACAATCCATGTAGAATAAACAAATCTTTGTTTGACTGCCTTTTCTATTATTCCTATAGGAAACGCAAAAGTAACCTTTTTGTTGTTTGGTTCATCGTCAATAAAATAAGGATAAGCGATGGATAATATGATAAGAAATGAAGAAGAGTTTATAACTTTTTAAATTACAAATCCACCCGTGTTTAGAATAAGTGTGAGAGATGCGTCTGTATTTAGAATGTGTGAGAGTGTTAGGTTCTTTATCCTAGCTTATCTCTTTTTTTTTTCTTCTTATTCTCCAGTATTCCCCTTATGCTAAGGTTTATGCTTCACCTCAAACTGGTCATGATAAGCAATTGACATATATAAATGACACAAAAGAATATATTTATCCAAAAAAACATGTTTTTTTTTTTTCTTCTTATTCTCCCGGATTCCCCTTATACTAGGTTTATGCTTCACCCCAAGGGGGGGCGGTGTGGTTAAGAGAAAAGACAAAAAAAAAAAACAGAAAAAAAAAGAGAACTTTTTTCTTGCTGACCTCCATCGAGCTTAGGTAGTTGTAAACGTCATGAACAAAGGCATCACAGATGTGGGGATCGTTGTCGATGATGTCGAAGGGAGGAGGAGATGGTGGGTCGGTCCTGATCGCGAACCTCCTCCTCTTCGGTGGTGGTGGCGGCTTGGGGACGATCGACGGGTCACCACCACCGGACGACTGAGGAGAATCATTGGCACCATTGGAGATGCTTGGGATCTCGACCCACCTCCTCTTCCAAACGGCGATCTTCTGCTCGAGCTCTTCCGTGGCCCTCTTTTTCGAGCACACCCTCATTTTCATGATCGCCATGGCCCCAAATTTTTTTTTTTATAATTTCTGTGTGGATTGTATCTGATTAATCGATTGTTAGGGTTTTAAAAGGGTTAAAAGGGAGAGAGAATGGTCGAACGAAGTTGGGGTTCCAAAACGGGGAATAACGGGCAGTTTTCTTGTTCTACAAGTAAGCTTTGACTTTGAATTGTTTCAAATTTGGAATGGGCAAAATCCATTTAACTCCCTGGAAAGTTAGTTATTTTAAGCGGTGGTTTTAGTCCCTGTAAAATTAAAAAATCACCACAGGTCCCTGTATCATTGAAAAAATGTCACTTTAGTCCCTAGCGTCATCCCAACTCACCACAACTAACCAGATACATAGTTAGTAATAACTGCACATTAAAAGTTATCATAATTCCCTCACCCCTTATAGCTAGGTTTGTCAACTCGATAAAATACGTAAATACCTGATCCGAAGGACCAGACAATCAAAACAGGTCGGTCCGAGTCCACCCCGACCTGATTCTATGGACCCGAGACCTGATTGACCCAACCCAAATACTATGTGTTTTTTTAATTTATGATCCAACCCAACAATTATAACTAAATATTGAATAATCATTTAAAATTTTAAGCATTTGAAATATTTTTATAACTTTTTGGCTTCACGTTAAAGCAGAATAATCCAAACCGTATTCCAAATGTTTTCTCATAAAACATTAAAAAATTAAAATAGTAAAGAACTATTTATAATACATTGGACTCTATTTATTCAAACTCATCATGTAAAAATAGAAATGAAAAAAAATTCAATCAAGGAAAGCGTGGTCTCCACCACCCCATGCATAGTGCTCTCTCACTAAATCAAAACCCTCCCTACATTCTTCTCCTCCTCTCCCTTCCCTTTCTCAAACCTTTTATTTTCTTCCCCCAAAAAGAAGGCAAGCGAAAAAAAAAATGAAGCTGCTCTTAAGAAATTCCTCGACCTCTCCCAGTCCGGCCTCTCTTGGTTTGACCTAGATCTGTTAGTTGATTGACCCGAACTGACCCTACCCAAACTCGACCCCACCCGACTCAAGATGGACCAGGCCCGAAAGACCCGACAATTAAACGGGTCAGGTCCGAGTCCACTCGGACTCAATCCGTTACTAGGCCTATTTATAGCTCTCTTGAAACTTATGAAAATTGAAAAAAATTTCTGTAAAATTAGTAAATTCTCTCATGTCCATATCCTATTAGTCAATATTTATTTTAGTTCCTATTATAACCGATACTAAACAGATCTGTGGTCAAATTTAACCATACATAAAAAATTATTGTAATACTCTTTTAAAATTTATTTATTTTCTTGTGAAAAATTTATATAACTTCCTTACTACTCTTTGCATTGGTGGAATGTTGACTCAGAGACTAAAATCATTGACCAGGACAAAAGATAGATGCTTTAAGGGTACTTATTGATTTTACATGGACATTTTCTGATTCTCATAAGTTTCTAGGGAGTTATATTGATTTATCCCCCTCCTTTTTTTTTTTTTTTTTTTTTTTTTATCGTTCGTGAGTATATGATAATAGGAGAATTTTCAGGAAGGGGCATTTTTGTTATCGAAAGGACTAAATCGGATTTTTTCTATTTTGTAGGGACTTATTTGAATGTTATTTATTGGAGCTCCATTTAATAAACATAACATTCTCAAAATATACCTTGAAAATTGATGGCAAATTGACTGAGGGACTAAATTCATTAACCATAGATATTTTCGGAGGATCTGTGATAATTTTTTAATTTTACAGTGTCTAAAATAGATTTAGTTTATTTTCTAGAGAATTATATTGATTTTTTTCATTTGAAAATTTGTTTTCTTTTTTACCAAAAAAAAAAATTTGGAAATTCGTTTCGCATCTATCTAATTGTTGTGGAGTACTCTATAGATGCACTTTGGTTTTTGGATTTGCATGACTAATATGAAAATTAATATTTAAATCTTTACATATGCATAATGACTAGTTTAGGTGCACGTGTCAAAGTATAAGATACGATATTAAAATAATAAGGATAAAATCAAATAGTTAATCAATGAACCACTCAATGAATAAAGAAAAATAAAATATGGATATTGAGACAAATTACTAGGTCATAGAAATTAAAAAAGATTAAAATTAAATAATACCTCAAATAAGTCCACTCAATGAATCATAATGATTTATTATGTATAACATAAATCTATTGATAAAATATACACATATATGCATTACTTTATTAACCACAGTAGACTTTCCATGTATCTAAAATTGAACAGTGCTAAGTTGATATTATACTCTCATATGTGATCCTTTCTACATAAAAGTTGAAGTAAACATTATTAGAAAAAGTTCTTAGTCAAAATCTTATCAAAATTTTCAGTATTAATGCCAAAATAAATGAGAATACAAACTAATATGATAATGGAAATTACAAAATGTGATTTTTTTATTATAAAAAATAGCATATCTTCCCATAAACTAAACCAAAAAAACAAAAATGGTGGTTCAAACCTCCAATTAAGTGTAATACCACAACCAAATTCAAAATAAATAAACATAAACATTAAATATTACACTTCCACAACTTACCCTTCTTGCATAAAAGTTGAAACAACTGAATGTCAATTTTAAAAAATGTTAAAAACAAACTTATCAAAATTTAATGCACACAAAAAAATGAATAATTGAGTATATTTATCCACAAGTCATCACACATATGAATAAAAAGTTGTAGATAATTTGTTAGAATAAAATTCTCTTAGCTCTCTTTTTATGATCCCCAGCCAATTTTTTCATTGCCTACAAAAATAATTTTTTTTAACACCAAGAACAAAATTTGATAATTTTACAGACGGTTTGATATATATTTTTATTATTTGATCGATTAAAGTGATATATTTTCAAAACTTATGTCATCCAAGAGAACAAAATCCATATGATAATGGAATATGTGATTTATAAAAAAAAATGACATATCTTCCTAGAAACTAAATCAAAAAATAAAATTCTTGCTTCAAACATCCAATCTACTGTAATATAATTCAAAAAATAAATATTCATTACAAACTCAACAGATCCACATGGAAATCAAACAAAATCAAAACCAATAAATTCCAACAAATGCAAAACCCAAGATCAACAAAAAAAAAAGTGTCTATTAAATTAAAAAATATTTTGAACAAACAAAATCTTTAAAATATTTAAAATTTTCATTGGGAACCCAACATATATCAACATATTCAGATGAAAACCCAACAAAAAAAAAAGTCCTATCTTTAACTAAAAAAAAACAAAATAAAAAATGTATTGAATAAAAAAATTAAATTTATATTTTCAACCAAAAAAAAAATCTTAATATTGAAAATTTTCATTGTGAACCCCGACATACCCTAACATATCCAATATTCATTACAAACCCAACAACTCGACATGGAAACCTGACAAAATCAAAACCAATGAAATCCAACAAATACTGAACCAAGTTCAACAAAAATATATGGAAAAAAAATGTGAATGTTCAATGAAAAAATATTATGCATGGAAAAAATCTAAAAATATTTAAAATTTTCATTGTGAACCCCAATATGTTTCAACATATTCACATGGAAACCCAACGAAATAAAAATACATTGAATAAAGAAAATGTCTTCTTTGCCCTGTCATAATTACCCGGTTAAACAGAAGGAATAAAACAATTCACTATGTAATCTAAAGAAAATAGTGGTTTGAAAACCCATCAAAATCAAAATTCATTGAATAAAAAAAAATGGAATGTCTTCTTTTTTTTCCCTGTCATAATTACCCCGGTCAAATAGAAGATGTTACGATTTTGGATCTTGGGATGCAATCAATCAAAAGAAATAAACAAACAAATCAAAGAAAAGACACAGAATTACATGGTTCGACAAATCTTGCCTACATCCACGGAGCACACCAGAGATCAATCCACTATCAATGAGAAGTTTTTACAATGGTCACACCGAATATAAAAATCCTAGGGCCTAATGAAAAAATATGAGCTGCCCTTTTATACTGACATCTCATTAAGGGTAAAAAAGTCAATACACGAAAGACACCCTAGACCCCGCGAGTTGACCGGGCAGCTCGATCCCCACGAGCTCTGCGGGGAGCTCGACCCCCGTCCGACCTTACGTGGCGCCAACAATCCTCTGCGCACATCATCAGACTCCACAGTATATAACAGAAGATTCATTTGGTGTTCCATTGAAAATAGTGTTTACTTCATTGCCTTTATTAAAGTAGGTAATAAAGAGATCATTACGTCAATTCAAGAAAGTTATAAAGGTTGAGGAGGTATTTTTTTTTCATTCAATCAACTTAAATGGCTAGATTCTTCTTTTCGAATTCAGACCCGACAGAATATGGATCTTGCACTTAAAAATGGAATTAGGGGGGACACCAGTGTGGTGCTAATCAATGGGACTCTGAAAATATGTATCAGTAAGGAAACTCAAAAGTTAATATCACTCTTAATGTGGCTTCATTAGAATATAACTCACACCTTAGTCAGCTATTTACCTTCCCTTTTATAGGGCTTATGGGCTGGATAACTGTTGTTACTGGATTCATAGCCGTTGTAACAACTCTTCCTTGATGGATGTTTAGTGGTTAATTTTGTGGTAACTGCCTTACTTTATTATAGCTGAACGTGTCTTTAATTATCCACGTTTTATGAGTAATAAGTCTTAATCATTTACCTGACAGTTACTGGCATTATGGGTGTTTGACTGTTTTCGAGGTTCTCCTCATGGTCTTGGTCTGGTTGGGACACAAAGTCCTGCTTTACGTGTACCCTGTCATTCGTCTGCAAAATACAAGACTGGCCGATCAAACATGATTCAGTCTGGTCTAGTCTCACTTACTCAGGATGACATTCGCCGACAAAATGTAAGACTGTTCGACTAGACCTGACTCATCTCGATGAGAGGCGAGTCTGGTCGTGTCTCACCTGATCGGGATTGCCTACTCATAACTTTATTGTTTTGTTATCGCCAAACCGGGTCATGGGTTATTAGATGCAGTGATTTACGTTCGAGTAACTCTAGACACGTGTCACCTTTTAATTGAGTGCATATTTTTCCCTCTACAAGGGTAAAATGAGTAAATAAAAAAATAAATAAAAAATGTGTTGTCTCGTGTGCACCCATTAGGTCAATTCAAAATGTTCTAAGGGTAATATAGATAATTCAAAAAAGTTTACACCATGATTTTTTTATCTCCATGTGCACCCCATTCTTTAATGTGCGTGTACACACACACTGGTTTTAATGCACGCGCACTCGCATGAGTTAACAAAATGTAAATGCATATAAATAAAAACTATATTCTACTACATAAGCACACAAACTCTTGATGAAAAGAATATTTGTCCATCAAATTTACTGAATGTACATGCACCAATCACACGATTAGATAAAAGAAGATACAAAGACTGAATGATATACCCTCAATAACAGAGGATAACAATGAACAATGTCACAAAATCGAAGAAAAAACAAAAATCAAATAGAAGAGTAAAAAAATTATAAGGCTGATATATAGGAAATGAATTCCAGCAATTCCATGCTACAATATTTAGCTGCCTCCTCGCTCAACTGGTATTGCATTTCGATGATGACTTTTTCTACTCTAGAATGATAATATAGGGTATTTCATTCCCTGAGGAAACAATGGCAATGAAATTTATCTAATGAGGTAGAAAATTGGTAAAACCTAATTTCTTTAGATGAGCAACACTCAATAAAAATCATATCCACTTCTAGGCGGTAGGCCTCTGGAGCCATTCTGTATCAAAAAGGCAAGTAACATTTCAATCTACATGAACATATATAACTTTTCTTCTAAGATAAAAAAAAGTGACTGAAAACATGCATGCACATTAAAGAAAACCAAATATTCTTAGGCGAGCCCTATCAAACATGCATGCTGAAACACCAAAATCAGCAAGCTTCAACCTTCCATTACTATCAAGAAGGATAGTTCCAACTTATAATTTGAAATATCTTAGAAATTTAGTAGCATGATATAAAATAGTAATCACTAACTATCCCATACTTGTTGGAAATTGGGACAATGGAAGAATACAGAACCAGAGAGAGTGCTTCAAGGATCAACAAGTTGAATGCTTTTAGACAGACTTTTCCTGTTCTGGTATGAACCGCGATTACACCAGGGATTGATAAAGTACTGTCTTCAGGATACAATGAAGCCCACTCTTGATGTTAAGAACATAGCGTGTACTCTCTGTCTCAATCTCTTAGAACTCTCTATTCATTGGGCTGATGATGCTAACTCGTAATATAAAAGATGAGAGGATGAATGGTTGTTGTTCTATGTTATTTTGGATCTAAGGGTTTCAATTTATAGGTAAAATAGTGCCTTTTGGTTCAAAAGAGACACCCTTTCATGAATGAGGAGTTATAATAACTGTTCGATCAGTAGTCTACCGTTTTCATGCGATCGTGTGGTCCAGATCGTCCATCACGAGATGCATCCTTTTTAATGGCACCCCCTTGATCAGTGTAACTATTAACTGATCAATCCAACGTGCACGTTACATCTGAACGGTCATCCATCAGACGGTTCAGATTGCATATGATCAGAACGATCTCCACCATTCGATTAGCAAAAAAGAAAAGGCTCTAGCTGCTAGCGACGATGCGCACGTGCGAAGTGCGCTTCTAAAACACCCATGCGCGCGCGCACGACGTGCATGGTGGTGCAAAGCACCACGCATCAAAGGTCCACTATATGGTGTCCTCCAAAAGGGCTTTACTAGAGTTGAATGAGCTCTTCTTATAAACACTCAAAACATATTTTAAACAACTATTGTGAGACTAAAAAATAAGATCACTTTTCACCCTCCCATAGGGACCACTTAAACCCAACTTTTGAACCATATTTTGAAAATATCCAAAATACCCAACAATACTTAGCATCACAATAGATATGCCCATGTAGATGAAGGTAATCAATAGCCTTAAAGTGTCTTTCAAGATTATAAAAAATAGCAGCTAGCCTGTTCAGATCCATCAGTATATGTAGTTTTCATCAGGTGTAAGCAAGAATCCTTTGGCATGAATGGCATGATAATTCAGAGGCAGTTTCAACAACAAATTACCAATTAGCATTATTTATCAAATTCATTATGTATATGGGTCTCTCCGGGTGACATCTTACAAAAACAACATTTGTAACACTACCTTTGAGAAAATGATGAATAGCTGAAAATTAAAAATTTGGCCAAAATAGACTCCAATTTAGAATCCATCGAGTATATATGATTTCAAACCATCCCATATAATTTGCACTGAATTTGACAATCTATCACCAACAATGATTTCTATGATTGAAGGAGATTTTGATTTTTTTAATCGATCTCTGGGTGATCCATTAGTATCCAGTAAAGTTGCCTCCTTTTCAATGATATCTGAATTGGGCACTTCACATAGCTGTTGAATTACCTCTTTTTCATCCAGAATTATCAAAGAGTGGCATACTCATGTGCACATGCGATTCATTGAGCATTTAAGATAGACAGTTCTAATATGTTTGTTCAGTTTCTTATTTCAGCAATCAGTCTCAATTTTCAGGCCAAAAAAAATATGTCAAATAAATTCATAGTAATTATGTTTAAAAGGGCATAAGGTTAATGAACTCAGATAGAACTTAAAGTATCATCATATTCATACCCGGGGCATTATAATTAAATTATTAAAGCCAATCTAGCATCCACTGCGATTCACTTCTATCAGTCTTGAATATTCACAAGGAGAAATCTATAAAGATGACATGTCAATAATGCAGATGAGAATTCATTCTGTGAAGTAATAATACAATGTAAGTATTTTGCTTCTCATGCGTTAAAGTACATATGACAAATATGGGAAACAGAGCACAGAGGTTAATTTTTTTATGAATAATACATAAAAATAATACATAAAAAATCATATACATACTTGTGACAATGTAATAAATGAGTCAATCCAAGATTCCCTTGAAGTTATTTGAGTCAGTCATGGACATTCAAAAGGAACAACCGGGCAAATTAAAGATAACATGTCAATGATTAACACAAAAATATGTTTTGTGAGGTAGCAATACAAAATAAAAAATTGACCTCCTATCCATCAGAATGACCCGGTGGTATTTTAATATCTAGAGATCATGATCGAGTCACATATAAAATAATTTCCTTTACAAAAAAAGAAGTTTTAGTTGAAAATCTGATTGACTCTTTATTATCATCATTACGATATTATTAGTATTCTAATTTTTCTAGTTTTCTTTTTTGATATTTTAAGTTTTTTTTTGTGTATCTATAAATAGAGCCTTTGATTCTTGTAATATAATAAGAAGAATTTCCTTCTTTTATTCTAACACTCGATCCTCTTCTCAATCCGTCTTCATTTTGAAAGAAGGAAATCACAACTCCGGACAATAGAGAGAGAGAGAGAGAGAGAGTATTTTTATCCAAGAATCAACAATTGAAAGTGCAGTAAACCACAATTAACCATTTAATCATTTAATCAAATCAATTTATATCGAAGAAAAAAAAAAAAACCCAAAATACAAGACGGCAACGACATTCCGGACCTCTGCAAAGCACCCCCACTGAAAGATTAATTTATGTTGACTATAAATCATAAGAGAAGTTTATGTACCTAAACCCAATATACCACCCGATCAAAGAACAATTAATTTATGTTGATTATAAATCTTAAGAGGAATTTATGTACCTAGGTTTCTAAATTCATTCAATTTACATGATCTTCAAGATCAACTACTTCTTCATGAATGAATAATATATGTGGCCCTCAATCTACACCTCTTTTTTTCTTTTTTCTTGTCCCCGCATGCATTGGCACGGCGGAAGGGAGGCCAAGTGGCCAACTCCCATGAGGGAGGTCACGCCATGATCGATGCTTGTCGCCTGCAAGAAAAAAGAAAAATGGTGTCAAGTCCCTATGGGGACTGGTGTTTATGGGCTCTGATGCCCAAAAGCTACTGCAAGCCCTTTGGGCTAGTTATTCGGGGTTCAGTAGCCCTAATGTCTGTATTCTTCTTTTAACTAAGAATGTTTGTGTTCTATAAACATGCAAAGAAATAAAGAAAATAACAAAACCCAAATATAAGCTCATCAATCAGATAGATTATATTCGTATCCTATCATAATCATTCAGATACATATATTAGTTTTCGTATTTGGGTCTTTTTGGATACTAATAAAATATAAATATTTTTTGAATAATTGACATGTTTAAATATTAATATTAATTTGAACAATTAAATGATATATTAGAGAGATATTAAAAATTAAAATTAAGATTTTAAAGCTTATTATTTATTTCAAATATCGTATATTGAAAATTTAATAGTAATATAATATATCTCGATTGTGATTAATTATATATTATAATAAATATGAACAATATATAATTCAAACATATATAATTTTATAATATATGTTGGATTCAAATATTTTTTGGATTGGACACAATGATATCCATATCCGTACTCTAGATATTTGAATATCAGATATTTCTGATTTTTTGATATGGATTCAGATTATATACAATTTTTTTTTTGGATAATTCACGCGCTTACCCAAATGATATGGCATTTGGCTTCATCAGTTTGTCTGAGACTGCTGACTGCTATAACAATGGTGGTTGTTAATCCCTCCATTTTGTATGTTGTCGGCCATTTCCATGCATTTGGACCACTTCGAGTTTGTAATTAATTGCGCACACACACATATATATAAACACAAACTCTATAAAGTTTGTCTCCAACAAGGCCTACACTGTCAGCTTTCTTTGCCTAAAAGCTATCCTAACAATAAAAAATGTTATACAAGAATATCTAATGCAATAGATACTTGCATACAAAAGGAAGTGCTCCCGTCCCATGCAGCTTGGTCTGCTGGTGGAAGACACCCTCTTCTTCCTGTGAGATAGAAGATCAAATCTCGTTGGACAAGAAAACAAAGGACTCATTCCTGTTATTGTTATGCCGTCATTATTGATAATCTCTAATTCAAAAATTAAGTTCTGGATTTACTTATTTGAGATGATGCTCGGTCATCAGGCATTGAAGGGTTGATGGACCGGATCCATCGATGGTGGGCGATCCAGGTTGTTGGCCCTTGCCAATTGGGTCATGGGCCGTCGATACACGGAACGGAGGATAATTAGTGGGCCTCATCGTTAAACCCTACAATATATATATTGGCCATGCCATTTGGTAAGAGACACCCCTTTCGAGGGTAATGCTAAAGTTCTAAGAACCAAAAATTGTTTTAAGCCTCTTGGTGGGTTGGTTGGTTTGGGCTTGCCTTACAAGTTTATGGCCTAAGGGCCCGTACTAATTGTAGACTTGTCTATTTATGTTGGGACTGTGTCGTCCTATCTGTGCCTTGTTATAAAAAAAAAATTTATTTTTTATTATAATAGGATATTACTGACATTAAAGAATATATGTTTTAATTGATATTTTGTGTATTGCATTAGATGACATGACATTTACATGAATGACCATGAAAATGTACGAGTGTAGGCCATCTTAATTAAAGGAAGAAAAAGAACTCTTTCATGTGGATTTTCATCAGGTTAAAGGGGAATATGATACATCTAATCCCGTGTATAGCTCCATATATAGTCTCAACCATTTTGATTTTTTCTTATAATATATATTCACCAAATAAAATAGATACTATGAAAAGTGAAGTATATACTTTGATAAACTATTATATATTTTTTATATTTGAAAAAATATTTTTTTAAAATTTTCATATACTGCATTAGTGAAATATATACTGCACTAAGATAATATATACTCCACTAGAGAGTGTATAAATGATTGATGAACCATTTCCAAACTACAGATGGAGTTGCAAAATTGACTGAATGTATCAACACTTTTTTTTTATAACAGAGGGATCCCCCGCAGCTGACTTTACGGTCGAGCTGAATAGGCTACCTTCGCCTGTGTATCTTTAAACGGTCAAACCTACATAAATACACAAGGGATAAGTCAACATCAAGACTCGATACCAAGACCGACTCGATACCAAGACCTATATGACCATTGGTGGGTAGATCACTCACTCTTTTTAAGGGACATACATGATATACCATCAGTGGTTTAAAGTTTCTTCAATGTGGTCTTCCTTTAGAATGAAATTGATAATTTTTCACTTTGGTCTCCTTTAGATCACTCACTCACTCTTTGAGTGATGATCCACTGAAGGAAGTTGAGCCGTAGTTGTGAAGAAAAAGGGTCTCTTTTTGTTGTCTTTCATTTGTTAGGGTCTGGGAAGGCCAGGAGACCACATCATTGTGTATAGTTGGGGATGTTTTGGGGATGTTCCAATCTATCATCTTGGGTGGAACCCAATTTTAATTTAAACCTTTTTTTTTTCCCTTTCTTTTTAGCATTAGATAATGGTGTTCATGTTTTGTTTGTGATGATTTTGATTTTGATTTTGATGGAAATGATTCAACTTTGATCGACATTGTTACATGTAGTTCTTATGCACATTATGCACAGCAGTCTCATTTATACTTCTTTTATTTTTCACTTTTTTAAAAGAAATGATTGCAAATAAGATCGATCATGTTTCTTGAACATGATGTGTTACTCATTGTGAGTACTATGAATGAAACCAATGAAAAAATAACATTTTTTTATACTTAATTATGAAGTTCGTGTATGAGTAATTTAATTTAAGACTAACCATGTTAAAGCATTCAAATTTGTGAAAATTAAAATAATCATATACTAGTAATAATCTTGACTACGACCAATTTGATGATATGAACCAACAAACGTACACCAATAATAAAAGGATAATCAACCCTCTCATATGTGATGATATACATGTCATTTATCTCATCAATTAAAATTAATATGTATAATATGTATAAAATTTTGCCGTTATATTAGAATTCAAAGTTATAAATTTTGAAAACTATCGCACCGCGAATCGAAGTATTGAAAATGAAAAGAAACACACAACAACAAAATTTTTTTTACATGTATGACAAATGTTGTCTATATCCACAGAAAAAGAAGAGAATATTTTTATTAATCTTTTGGAATATGGACCTTATGTGATTGAGCTACAAATATGATTTTCTCTTTCAAACCCTACATTGGACTCTTAATTATATAAGAAAACCTAATCAACACACACACAGAGCTTAATACATGATTATAATGCCCCACACATAATAAATAATTACAATACTGTCACTACAAGTGAAATATATACATGTGATATTTTTTTAGGGGCGTCGCCCCGTTCACCTTCAACGAGTTAATCACATAACTCGACCCGTGTTTCTAGTCGTAGGGACAACCTATATTCGACTGTGGAAAAATTCTGCTACTGCAATTCTTTTTTGATAATCCAGAAATTCAAATGCAAGACCCAACAATATAATACTCTATATTTGACCAAAAAAAAACAATTTGTTTGAGCTGAACTGTTTCCATTTCAATCTTCACAAGTCAAATGAAGTGTTGTAACAACTAGTGAAAGTAGACAATATCATTAAAGCCACATAACACAGTCATATAATATATAAGATCAATATTTACATGCAAACCCACTTATGGAACAAAACATCCCAAAACAAAGCCAAAAACAAGAAAACAAAGCTAAACAGATAGCAACATTTTCATTCCTCTCTTCTCAATGCCCTTCAGAGCTTTCACAACCTGTCCCATGGAGGGCCTGTCGGACGGGTCCACCGCCGTGCACCGGCCGGCCAAATCCAACACCTCGGAAACCTCATCGCAGGACTCGCATCCTTTTAAAGTGGGGTCGATTCGATCGCCTGGTTGGCGGTTGTGGTGGGGGTGGTGGTTCTCGACATCGTCTGAGTGTCTCCCGGTCACTAGCTCAACCAGGAGGACCCCGAAAGCGTACACGTCTGACTTTTCTGTGTAACCTTTATTGTCTTTGATTTCTATCATCATATATTGAAGGAGTTTAGATTGAGTGATAAAAAAATTGATCAAAGACGAAATTAGTCTAAATCATCAAATTGATCATTTTTTTTTAATTGCATATCTATCTGAATTTAACACTAGAAATCAAATCTACACAACATCATCAAGTATACTCATTAGTAATATTCAAACTATTTCATGCATTGAAAACCATCAATTTAGTGGTATTTTAGAAAAAAAAATGTCACAAAAATGGGAAGCTTAGGTAAAAAAAGAGTTGGAATAGATTTTATGAATTAAGCAATAACATTGTTAATTTGAATCTAAAAAGCTTAAATAATAGTTCATGAAAAGCTAGTCTTGCATTCAAAAATTTAAAAAATATAGTCACCAAGAAGGGTGATTTGGTCATTTTAAAGCATCCCAACCCTTTCAAAAAACAAGCCCCTAAATGCAATTCAAACATGAAAGAGGGAGAACATAACGGTCGAATACCTGGCGGGAGGTAACCGCCGTCTCCTCCACCGCCCTTCCCGCCATATTTGACGGCCCCGGGGAGGTCCACCCTCAACCGGGGCTCACCTTGCCCATCCAAATACACATTCTCCGACGACACACATCCATAAAACCCATTCCGCCTCTGGTGCAACCGCTCGAGCACTTGCGCCATGCCCATCGCGACACACCGACGCTTCGCCCAATCTCTGAATCCGCCACCATTAAGCGCGCTACGCAGACTCCTCCCCTCGATGAATGCGTAAAGCGCGTACGACGCCTTCTCGTGGGATGAACAAACCCCGATCAAATCCACCGCGTTGCGGTGGTGGAACCTCGCGAGTTCGAGCGCTTTCGACTCATCGAATTCCGATAGTTCCCTGACGAAGAACGACAATCCTCCGCTCCCCGCACGCACCATCGCGTCCACGTCGATCGCCTCCATCGCCCGCCTGTCGAACACCCTCAATTCCCAATCCCCTGCCTTGTATTCGATCATTGGAGACCGCCTCCTCCGCCGCCACCCAACGAAGAGCAGCACAACAAGAACTGAAAGCGAGACGACCGCGACGATTGCGGAGACCAAAATTCGTCGAGATTTGAAACCAGGGCAAGGCGGGAGGCCGCCCGTATTGCCTGATCGGCGGCAAAGGCCAGCGTTTTGGCTGAGGTCGAGGCTTTTGAGCCGTCCGAGCTGTTCGGGGACCGGACCGGAGAGAGAATTCTGGCTGAGATTGAGGCGGACGAGGTGCGAGAGAAGCCCAAACCTCCCTGGGATTGTGCCGGAGAGGGAATTCCCCGACCCGTCGAGCGCCTCAAGATTCTTGCCCCCGAAAGACTCCGGCAAGCCCCCGGAGAACCAGTTCCGGGCAAAATTGAGCGTCCGAAGAGCCCGCATCAACCACTGGAGACCGTCGATCCTCCCCGATAGGCGGTTATCAGAGACGTCTAGGTAATAGACCCGCCGCAGCTCGGTGAGCCCCGGAGGGAGCTCACCGGAGAGGCGGTTCTGCTCCAATCGGACTCTTCGGAGGCTCGCGCACTGCCCCAACTGCCTCGGGATCGGGCCATTGAGAGAATTCGAGAAGAGGATGAGCTTGGAAAGGACGCCGGAGTCGCAGAGACTCTCTGGTATCGCCCCGGTGAGGTTGTTTGTCGACAAATCGATCAATTCAAGGCGCCCGCGCTGTCCGAGGCGGCTCGGTATCCGGCCGGAGATTGAATTCGACCATAATTGGAGCACCCGAAGCCTCGGAAGCGACGCGACCGACTCCGGGACCGCCCCGACTAATCGATTCCCGAAAAGGTGGAGAATTTCGAGGTTCCCCAATCCAGTGAGGTTGTTGGGGATCGGCCCGGAGAGTTGGTTGTCGCTCAGGTCGAGCGAGACGAGGTTCCGGAGCCGGCGAAAGACCCCCGGCGGGATCCGACCCGACAAGCGGTTCCCGAAGAGGAAGACGTGGTTGAGCGCCTCGAGATTCGCTACCGACGGGGGGATCCCCCCGGAGAGGGAGTTGTAGACGAGGTCGAGGTGGGTGAGGGAGGTCAGGTTGCCGATCTCCGACGGAATCCCGCCGGATAGGGCGTTGTAGCCCAAGTAGACCCATTTGAGACTCTTAAGACCACCGATTGAAGTGGGGATCGGCCCCGTCAGACGATTCGACGCCAACGTGAGCTCCTCGAGCGATTCGAGGCTCGTAAGCTCGATCGGGATAGACCCACGGAAGAGGTTCCCGCCGAGGTCGAGCGAGCGGAGGTTCTTGAAGGACCCGATGTGATTGGGGATTTCGCCGGAGAGGGCGTTGTTGGAGAGGTCGAGAATTCGAAGCCCTCCGACGGACCCGGCCGGGATCGGACCGGAGAAGTTGTTGTTGCTCAGGTTGAGGTGTCTGAGAGAGGGGAAAGAAGGGCTGAAGACTTCAATGGGGATGTACCCACACAGGTTTCCGTTGGAAAGATCGATTTTTGACGTTCGTGACGAGTCGTCGCATTCGATTCCGTGCCAATCGCAGTGGGTCGATGAAGAGGGGACCCAGTTTGAGAGGAACCCAAGTGGGTCTGTAATGGAGGCTTTGAGGGATAGCAGAGCCTCTGTTTCTGCTTCATTTGCGTATGAAAATTGGAATAAGAGGAGGATTAGAAGTGGTGGAAGAACAGTTTTTGATGGTGTTTTGGACATTTGAATTGGGAAATGAAGGATTTAATGAAAAAGGAGAGATTTGAAGGTGAAGAGAGTGAGTGAGTATGTGAGAGGTTTAAATAGTGAGGGAAGAGGGAGGGTTGTGGAAAAATGGGCTTGAATTTGATGGATATAACGAGAATGCCACTTGACCCTTTTTTTGAATGGTTTTGGAGGGGTGGACTTCAACGGTTGAAAATTTTAGGTGGATGAGGTCGAGTCACCGTAACCGTTGATTCGCATACGTGGAATGGTCCGTTAAAAATATCAAGGGCGCGCGCGCGCGCGCACACATATATATCTATACTACCTATAAAAGTACCAATCCATGAAAAACATTGGACATGTTTACCCTTCTTAAT
The DNA here is from genome assembly GCA_030737835.1 of Acorus gramineus. Lineage (NCBI taxonomy): Eukaryota > Viridiplantae > Streptophyta > Magnoliopsida > Acorales > Acoraceae > Acorus > Acorus gramineus. Next base: position 11,107,041 of record CM060854.1, on the reverse strand, counting down.
TCATGAAAATCCATTCCTACTCCAAATGAAATTTAATATATGCAATTTAATTTATACATTTATTAGTATTTATGCTTTCACATTCTTCAAATTCAATACATGATTATATGTCTAAAATTAATATAATAAAGCACTATTAAGTGATTTATATAAAAAAAGACACAATAAGATGGTTATATATAATTATTTTTTTATTTTTGAGTTGATCCCTGGTATTGTTTTATAACATTCATTTTTTTAAAAGATCTTTTTGAACAAATAAAATATATTCACCTAATTGAACTTCTCATATTCTAAATTCATATTTTTGCTACCTGATTTCAAACTAAATCAGCAGAAAATTAAACTCAAACAAACATTCAAACAAAATCAGTCCTGAAAAAATATTCAGTTGACACTTTTACGCTTCTCAAATGATGAAAAAACATTTCAGCGTGCTCATATACTCCAGACAATAACAACTCGATTCTCTTCTCAATGAGCTTAGAACTATGGAGGTTTGTTTTTATCCCTCCATCTACTTTATTTCATTTGTGGTATGCTTGTTTGTTGTTCCTAGGGTCAGAAATTGAGATTATTTAATCACTGTCTTTATTACTTTTTATTTAATCAGTGTCTTTATTATTTTTTTCACGTTCATTGTTAAATATAAACAGAGCTTCTAAAGCTTCGTCTCGTATACTGCAATGGATGGAGATAAGTATCTTGTATGTAGGCGTAATTTTCACTTCTTTAAAAGCAGAGAGTATCTTTTTCAGTTAAATATAAATAAAAATATCTTCTTTCTAATAGCTGTAATATTTATTAAGTGAATTTCATGAATATTTTTCATCATGGTTATTTTTATTGCAAGTGTTGTGTATTTCTTATATCAAACCTATACATAATTTAACTTCTTTTTCTTTTAATGAATGATGGGAAAGCTTGAAAAATGGTACCTAAAACCACTTTGTTAGAACTAAAATGAATCTTCGTGACATGTTAATGAATTTCCATAATGAAATTCAGTAAATTAAGACCACACAACTCAGCTACTTTTCGAGTAATAAGAGGTATGGAGATGCTAAAACTTTTGGTTCAAGCAGGTCAATTCATGTTGATCGATTGTTTCTTTGGGTTGATTTCAATTGATTATTTCGTGGCACATTTGAAGAACCTTTATATTTCAGCTAAATTCTTATTGGTTTTGACAGGACATACCCTTGTTAGATGATGGCTGATTTTAATAGTTCTAAATGTAGAGGGGATTTCAAAATATTTGTGAATTTGGAAGACTCAACCACTCCATTGCTTGATTACATGGTGTAATTATCAATAGTACTTCAAAAACATAAAGCATTTTTTATTTCATAATATATTTTCAAAACATGGAGTAGAAGTAAAACATGTAGGAGGCATTTCAATTGGGGTTTGGATTTGGAAGAATTGAGAATCTATGGATTTGGGAACTTGTTTGAAGGGAGGGATTTCAATTTCTTTGGCTATAAATATGTGATTTATATCGTATGCATAAGTCCGCTTTTGAATGTTACTAATAGGTGTTTTAAAGGATTGTTTTATTTCTGTCAATATGAATTGGCATATGATAATCAACAAAGGCTTCGGAGATGATATTTGTGCATGTGTTACGACATTTGATTAATAGAGGGCAATATCCATTCTAACTTAGAATCATATTTTTACACTGTCTATCTTGTTTATATCTTTGCATGTCCTATTGAATATTGCACATCTATCCTATTAGAATAGTAATTGGCATTGAATTAATCCTCACCATATTTATATCTGTTTACACCATTATGGATATTGATCGCATATGCAACGGATATCCATATTTATATATGTTGATGAAAAACATATATGGGATGTCAAAATACATATGTCCACTCCATATTCATTCATATGAAGCATGCATATCTAAGAGTTGTTATAGGCCAATTCTATCTGTGTTTTCTATATAATTAATGTGTGGTAGTGGAATTTGTGTGTCCATCCATTTGTTTGCATTGCATCCTATGAAGACAACAATTTTCAGATCGGATCGAAATGCTTCTCATTTCAAATTTTTTTGGCTTTCTTCATTGTCAAATTGATTTCATTGACAATAGCTCGACAACTGTTAATCCAAAAAATGCATGACTAATTTTTGAAAATATGTAATGCTAAAAATTAAAGAAAAAAATATTGTTTAAGAAATAAATTTGTTATTATTCTAAGGTTTAATTAGACTTGGGCTCGCATCACATTCATTTTAGGATATTTTTCAGATAATTATAAGTCTTCATTGCTATTTGCATACACTTCATTATGCATACCTAAGGAATGTCTTAATTTTCCATTTTTTTCCTATACAGGGGCGTGTGGGTAGAGGATTAGGGGAGGAATAGGTGGGAATAGGCATGGAATAGGGAAAAAAAGGTGTTTGGGTGAGAGGAATAAGGTGGTATTTGGATGCCGGAATAACAAAGAATAAAGGGGTATAATAATTCTTCATTACTCATGGAATTAGCCTATTCCATCAACAATTATTAATGTTTATCTTATACATTAATGGGGCCCACATGTAAAATTAACTTTTTATACCTTATTCACATTTTATTTTTCATCAACCAAACACTCAACCTTTATTATTGCGTTTCTCAACGAGAATAACTAAAAACAAAACCAAACATAAAATCACTTATTCCATTGATAAAATCAACAATTCTTGTAATAGGAATAAACCTTAGAATAACTTATGTCTTTATCCAAATGGGCCCAGTGCAGTGGCAGAAGCAGCTTTGCGGGAAGTTCTAGAGAAATTCAGAATCTAACTATTGTAAACAGTTAATAATTTCATCCACATTGTACCTCTTTTAATATCAGTTCGTTGGAAAAAATTACTTCATAAATATATAACATACATTCAAGTACTCATATTTGGGTAATTTATTCTTCGGCTTAATGTTTGCAGCGAATTTTCAATTCTAATGGTAAAATATTTTTAAACTCATCTTTCTTCTTTCTCTTTTTCGAAGAATGACAGCGATGCATATGATGAAAAATTAAAAGAAGCCATTACATGTGAGTCCAGTCAACTTGAAAACATAATAGACTTGTAATAATCTAAAGTTCAATGGAAATTTAAGACTTATCATTTCTATATACTCAGTGGAAAAAAATTAAATTTCTCTTTATATGCATATAATATTCAAAGTAACGCCTCATACAAATGTACTATAATGATAATTATTGAATAATTTATATATGAAGGATCATAATATATATAATACTAGCAAGAATGTACAAATATATGTAAATTCCTCAAATAGGAAATAGTAAAAAATGGGACATAATAGTTCAAAAGAAATTAAATATCTTACACTTTGATAGTTAAATTATCAACAAAATAATTCATGTGCAACGCACATGTGCTTCAAGTAGTATATATATATGTGTGTGTGTGTAAGTCTGCTATTTCAATTATCAATAATGATTCCTAGACCCCAACTTTTCAGGCCCCATCACAGGTCCCATGATGTGACAATAGGACATTACCTATTATACCCTCTAATTGATAACCACCTCTAAACAAGGAAAACAGTTTAATTTATTCCTAGGATTGTGGAGATTTCATTAATTACTGTATTTCTTCTTCCTTGCATTGTGTAAAATCATTAATCCCTATAATTGTTAATGAGTGCTTTTATTAGTCCACGTCTCGTCTTGTTGCTAATTTCGTTCTTGCCTCGTAGTTTATTTTATGGGCCGTTGTAGATGTATGTATTCAGTCTCGCCTTCCCCGTCGTTTCATACCACAACCAGGCTCGCGATTCACTAAACAAATTCACAAGACAAAACCATCCTCGTGGTCTATGTATTTACGGCTTTTCTTAGTTGGTAAATACCAAAAGACTTTTTTGGATCAAATGGATGTAGAAAAAGCACAAAGTTTTGAATGTAGCAGTCCCGAAATTGATCTCTCTTTCGGATCAGGTTTGTCAATTTTTTTTTTATTTATCTTATTGAATGAAAGTCACATCGAATTTGAAATTAAATTTTTGATGATCAAATATTCAATCTATGTTACATGTTTCAATTCAAAAAATGAATTTTTTTTTATGTTTTGATCACTATTTCACACTTTTTTTTATATTTGTTTCGTTATAATTTCATAAATGTAATTTTGATATTGTTACATTTAATTATTACTGGTTCGTGTGATGTTTATATTAGACTCCCGAACTCGGATATTCATTTACACAATTTTGTTACATTCATAAATGTAACACTATGAAATATAACATTATCTCATGTTGTGCATTTCTTTTAACAATGCAAATAGAAATGACGTATAAATGTAACAGTGAAGTACATACTTTTACAGAGGATTCTGATACATTTTCTTTGGAAGGCAGTGCACTAGAAATTGAAATAAATAATTTTAAATAGTAAATGTAACTGTTTGACATTTAGGTAAATATAATTGTTTGTTCCATCTATATAAATGTAACAATTTTTATATAAATGTAACAAATCGTTGTGAGAGATGTAAACATTTAAGAAATGTATTTGTAACTACCAATATAAAATGTAACAGTTTCATATGTTAACTATATGTGTTTTTTATTTAAATTTGAATACAATAACTACCTAGAGAAAATGATTTGAAGGATTTTAATGAAAACAATTTCGGTAATTTTTGGTGTAATCTAGGTTCAATTATAATTTAAGTAATAATTTCAAAATTTAGGTAATGATCGAACGGTTGTTATTCAAACTATTTGAATAACAACCGTCCGATCTTTTTCTTTTTTTGGTGAAACAGAATATCCAAACGTCCAAATCATTTTAAATTGTTTGATAAACATTCAGAAAACACTAAGTCTTAAAATCAATAAGATAAGATTGAATATAAATGTAAACAAACTAAATAATTTTAAGATTTTAAGGATTTTAAGATTAGCTAAGGATTTTAAGATTTACATGGAAGAGTCATAACTAAATAGAGAAAATGGGGGGATTTGGGTTAATAAGACAAATTTTTAATGAAGGGCAAATTTGTATTTTGTCATTTTACCATTTTTTGAAAAAGTCAACAAACCAAAAAACCAACCAATAAAATGATGACACCTCATGGGGCTTGTGAGTGGAGCTTATATTATGGGGCCTGGGTATCATGACTCTTCAATTATATATGTACATTAATTTTTTTTATTTATAAAAGACTATATATAATTAGCTAATTATATGTTTCAAGAAAAAATTAAGAGGAAATTAATTAGAGGTCCTCCCAGCCATCCCTCTATTATTTTTAGGTCCCTTGACTTTTTTGAGTTTTCTCTAGGTCCCTATCTCCCAAACCAATTATTTTTAAGTCCAACTTCACAGTTTCTGTCAGATCCCTTTTTTGAACATCCAAAAACATCCTTTCAAACCTTTTATTTTCCAACCCATCCTCTCCTTTCACATTCGAACCCTTCTTCATCGAGCGCTCCCTTTTTTTCTTCTAAAATTCATTTCTCCTCTCCGATAACACCCTTTTTTTTTCCAAAATTGCAGGGAGAATGAAATCGAAACCCTTTGTGCTTCTCCATTCAAAACCTAAAAACCATTGTGATCCATTCTGCATGTAAAGGTTAGGCTTTGTTTTTTCTTCCTCTCTTTGCCTATAGATTTTCTGTCTCTTGGATTGATGGATTTACAAAAAGAATATGAGATACAATTTGCTTTTATGAATGAGTTTCTTTTTTCGACTGTGAGATTTTATGTTTGAGACTGATTTGCACACTTTTTTTGCATTAATTCATCCAAATTTCTTTTTTCTATGTTATGAGATCATGATTTTTTTTTTCTAGAATGATAGGTGTATTTGCAGTATTTATTTGAATTTTTTCATATGTTTTCGGTGATTGGCCGTTATTTGATTTCTTCTCAGTACACTATTAGGGCATCTGAGTACATTGTTAACTATATTCAGTAACCTATGTTTATCTTATGTTATTTGTGGGTATATTGTTATTTGATTTTATTTGAATTAAATCATTTCTCTTTAGTCATTTCGAGATAAATGATTTGGAGTCCTGATCACCATAGGTGATCTTTCCTTATTTCTTGTTTAGTTTCTTTCTCTTTTTTTTCTTGTACATGAATAGCATAAAATCTCACCTATTCTTGTATGGAAAACCTTTTGGTGCTCTTGTTAAAATACAGAAATGGGTTTTAATTCTTCACTGAATCTGTGATATTAGCTTTTATTTGTCCATTTATGAACTCTCCTAACTTAAGATGCCATTTAGAGTACTAATGATTGTCTAGGAGCATATTAGCTGTTATTTTGAAACCTACTTTCGCAAATTCATTATTGTGACCTATTGTTGTTATTGTGTGTGGATTTAACACCAAGAAGAAGTCTGAGTTTTATAATGGTGGCCATCCACTAAAGCCCCTACTCAAAAGCCATCCACCAAAGCTCCATCCAAGTTATCCACCAAATCTTCTACTCAAAAGTCATTGACAAAACTCCTTCAAAAAATGTTGTATATTATATATAACTTGTGTTATACCATTATGAATGAAAATTGTGTTATGAATGAATCTTGAGTGTATTTGTTGACCAATTGATGTTATGAATATAAGTATTGTTATGAATGATAGTTGTGTTATGAATGTCATTACTTATGTAATACTATTAGTACCTTGTATGCATTGACTATTAGTGCATTGTTAGTTCATCTGGGCACATTGTTACACACTACCAGTACAATGTTAGTTCATTTGGGTACACTATTAAATATGCAGGTCTTGTGGTTGAAAGCGTATTTTAAGATGTATCATTAATTTCATGGAAGTTGAGAACTGGTCAACCATCAGGGATGACATTTAGGGTGGACTACAGCATGTTCATAAACAAATTTGGTTAGCATCTTATCAAAATGATGGACATTCGGACATAGCGACATTCCAAGATTTAGAGGAGAATATACTGCGAAGATCCCAAGACGATCCAAAGAAAGTGTGTTATAAATGGACATGAAATATGTTACATATTATATATAACTTGTCATTTTTCACATTATCGTACCTTATCATGCTATAGCACCTTGGACACAACAGGATGATATTGAGAAATTCAATTGTAGTCGAAGAATGAAGTTATTGATCCAATTTAAAAAACAACTTTTTGTTTTAATTACATTGTCATATTGCCATGTATGAACATCTATTTGTATTAAATCAGATTATTATATATACTTATTGCTTATTGAGTGCATGTTAATCTGATGACGCTCAAACTATTGTGAATATATAAGGGTAGTAGGTAACAGTGTACCCAGATGATCTAACAATGTACTAGTAGTGACTAACAATGTACACAGATGTACTAACAATGTACTGGTAGTGAATACATACAAAGTACTAATAGTATCACATAAATTATACCATTCATAAAACTACTATCATTCATAACATCAATTCTATTCATAACATCAATTGGTCAACAAATATACACAAGATCCATTCATAACACAACTTCCATTTATAATGATATAACACAAGTTATATATAATACATAACATAGTTCATGTCCATTTATAACACACTTTCTTTGGATAAAACAATTATCATTTACAAAATCAGTTCTATTCATAACATCAATTGGTTAACAAATATACACAAGATCCATTCATAACACAACTTCCATTCATAATGGTATAACACAAGTTATATATAATATATAACATAGTTCTTGTCCATTCATAACACTTTCTTTGGATCGTCTTAGGATCTTCGCAGCATATTCAGCTCTGAATCTTAGAATATCGCCTTATCCGAAGTTCATGTCCATCCTTTTGATAAGATACTCACCAAATTTATTTACAAACATGCTGCAGTTCACCCTAAAAATTTTAACAGAACTATATTATATCATAGTATTAAAACATTCTTAAAGGAGGAATAAAAGAACAATTATTCATTCGTCTGATATGATGAACAAAAGACATAAGTTATATATATACCAAAAGACTAAGAATATATATGTACCAAGAGACTAAAACTAGGGCCAAGCCAAAATCAGCACATCATTCTTCCATATGATGTACAAAAATAATGTACCTAATAAAAACATGCAAGCTAACAATCCAGATCAAAATCACAGAAATAAAAACATGAAACTCACAAGTAACATATACATACATGATAATAGTGTACCCAAATAGATTAACAGTGTATCCAGATTAATTAACAATGCACCAAGATTAATTAACAATGTGCATAGCTATAAATCTATGTATTTGATAAACATATTCTATCTGACATATTATATCTGATAAACAAAAGATAAACATACATATCTCATAAACATATATATGACTTATACTGATACACATGCATAGCCATATTATATAATTGACAAGATGGCAAAACACCCCATCTTTTGTTAAAAGATGTGACTTATACTGGTGGGGGTGATCTAGGACAAGATCACTATATATGCCTTTTTCACAATATATATAATAGCAAATAAATTGTACTGATTTTTTGGGGTATCTATCCATTATTAATAATGTGTATGGTTAAAGAGGGGGGAACATCCTTGCCTAGGTCTATTGATTATATGAAAAGGAAAACTTTTTAAGTGTGAATTTCTATTTAAGTATTACTTCATCCATGTGGTATTGCTAATCCCAATATTAAATAGGAATTATCAGTGTTTAAGACTAGGGAAATCTCATGGAGTATAAAATGGTTAATAAACTCTATGTATCTGATAAACATTCAACAATTAAACATGAAACTCACAATTAACATATACATGCATGATAACAATGTACCCCAATAGATTAAAAATGTTCCCAGATTATTAACCATGTACCCAGATTAATTAAGAATGTACAAAGTACATAACAACATACATTTCACAAAATCAACAAGTAGAATACAGAGAAATGTTTACATCTGTTTCCTTCGATGGAAGCCTTGGATGTTTGAAGTGATTCCTTCTTCATTTCAAACAAGGTAATCAGAAGCCATATCAAAGTACCAAAATGGATTAAGATACCTTACAATGGGGAGTCCTTGTGGTTCCATCCCCTCCTTGCCGCCGCCGTTGCCGTCGCCGCCGTCGGTTTAGGGTTTCGAAGTTGGTAGCGTGCGTCTTGTGGTTCTTCCTTCGTCACCTTCATCGTCGGAAAGTGTTTGACGGTGTTAATCATTGTTGTCGTGGATTTCTAGGTTCGATTTAGGGTTTCAAAGGCACGATTTTGGGTTGATCAGCCATTGGTGGGTTTTTCTAGGGTTTTGAAGAGAAGGTTTTGAACGATTGGGGAAGATGAATGAGAGGAATAGTTGGTGTGAAAGAGAAACAATGGGGTTTGGATGTTTCATGGAAAATTTGATTTTTAAAGGAGTATTTTTGGTATGTTAACGGAGGCATCCGACGGAAAGAGTTAGTTTGGACTTAGAAATAATGGGATTGAAAATTAGGGATTCAAAAATATCTTTAAAAAGTCCAGGGACCTAAAAATAATAGAGGGGTGGCTGGGAGGACCTCTAATTAATTTCTCCAAAAATTAAAACATGTGCATGTTACAAATAGGCTACCAATATAATTGAATGCATTCTCTTGTTATCCAATCGAGATATATATGTAGAATTAAATGAAATGAGTTCGATCTTTTTTTTTCTAAAACATATGCTTTATTATATAAAATATTTGTTTTAAAAATACAAAAAAAAAAAACAAAAAAACGTGTAAGAACTATAGGTGAGATTATTGAGGTTAACCATTATCAATAATTGATCACAAACTAGAAGAACCATCCACATTATTTATTTTATAAATGCTGAAAATATCTGTATCATGGACGTGATGAATTACATCATAACCGTGTGCTAATTTCAGAATACGTTAAATTTTAATATCCATTTCAGGCAGATAACTTTGATTTGGATTTTAAATTTACTTACTAATTTTATATTTACTAGGCATTTTTTTGGTCTATTGTGTTTTAATTTTCAGTTATGCTACATGAGCCCTAAGGTACAAGTCCTATTGAGAAGCCTCAATAAATGTTTGTTGTTGTTTTTTTTTTAAAACCCCTCTTAATATCCAATAAAATCGGAGTGGCTGTAAAAAAAAAAGAACAAAGAGATCAATGTATATTATAATTGCCTCCTACATTGAAGGAAATCAAATAAATGAATAAAACAACTAAGGGTAAATAGAGAATTACATGTATGCCACCTCATGGATTTTATGATGGGGTCTATAAGTTGGGGTCCAAAAATCATTATTGTTTAATTTTTATGAAAATCTTCTCTTATAAAAAATAGTAAAATTCAGAAGATGTGGGATCCAGTAAGTGTTGGACCCATAAAAAATAGTCAGTCTTCAATAGAAGACTCACACATGATATTAACTAAAAATTATCATCCCAATTTTACATGTGTTGCATGTGAAATATTCACATGTCAATCTTCTATTGGAGATTGAATCTGATGAGATCCCTAATCCAATTTGAACCTATAACCCTTTAATGATGAGTTGGTACCTCTACCAACTTGTAAGCACGACAAATCTAACAATTTCATAACTAATGGCAATGCTAAGCCACTCATACAAGAATCAAAGTCATTTTTGGTCCCAAAAAAAGGAGAGGCAGTAATGCATATGCAGACACCAGCCTTTCCTCCTAGAATAATCTCTCTCTCTCTCTCTCTCTCTCATCAAAGTGAAGTAAAGAGAATGAGAAGAAGAAGAAAAAGAAGCATGTAATGGATGTCTTTACATAACTACTGCTCATGCAATTTTATTCTCTTTTTTAGTCCCCCACAAAGGTTTCCTTTTCTCCCAAAACCAGTGTGTTTCAGTCTTCATCACAACAAACATGCTTTATAGGCCTCTTTTTGATTCCCTCCCAACATCATGTCTCCTCAATCATTAATTCTTGTTTGGTTTTAGCAGTAAATCATGGACATCCAGATAATGCATCATCATGAATCACTCACAAACTTTTGAAATTGAATGTTAATTATATAAGATCATGAACTTAAAGAGCCAACTTTGTTAGGTATTATGTCCATTTATCAATTCTAAAGATGTTCAGATCATGTCGCGCGTGCATTTTAGCATTATTGAATCAATATTTTTATTATTGTTCTGGATGACTAATGAAAGCCTAATTGCAATGGACCACTACTTGTGGATATTCTAGGCCCTTAATAATCCAATACAAAGACCATTTGATTAGAGCCAAGTCCCTGGCCCAATATGCCCCATTAATGGTAAATACACTCAGTTTTTTTCTCAGTCCAAAACACAGTCCTATATACCACTTTAGAAATCCAATGAGGCATATACCTAGTTAGATGTTGTATATGCTACATTAAATATTTTCTTACACTTACTAAAAATGGGTCCATTCAATTCGAAATGGAGCGATATACACTTTTTATCAAAATATATACATCATTAGATGATGTTTACTATTTTTTTAAAAATGAAAACATGTGACATCTGAGTTTTGATTGGTGAACGTGACTGAGTCTAATATTTTCCTTAAGGAATTTATGCCTAATAAAATTTGGGTTGAGCTCTGTTACACTCCGCTCAATTTACAGCCTCAATATATATATATATATATATATATATATATATAAATTAGTTCATGCAATTCAATTAATTGGATAGATATATATTCTATAAATTAATTCATGCAATTCAATTAATATATTTTCTCCTGTATAAAAATAAAAAATAAATATGAAAAAAAGATGAGAACTGTATTTGGGGCTAAAAAAGAGGCTAAGTCTAAAATTCTTCATTTGGGCTGTATTAATAATCTAAGGAGCGCTGATACACGCAGTCTTTTTTGCGACCCGTTTTGCAGCCCCATATGCTATGATAATGTAGTATATACTGCACTATCATAGTGTATGGGTCCTATCATAGTATATGACTCAATTTTTTTTTTATTTTTCACTATGAAAAAAAATACGCTAATGTATCTCAGTATATACTTCATTTCATATAATAGCATGTACTTCAAAGGATGAGTGCATGATTTTAAACAAAAAAAAAATGGAATAAATTACAATTGGGGCGGCAATAGGGGCTGTGTGTATCTTTTTCCTAATCTAAGGCCCCAAATATTGTGGTCCACAAGAATGGTCTCCTGAAACTGGGTTGGGATGAAATTTGGTATTGTCTTTTAATAATGTTAGGGAAAATATGCGCGATAGTCATATGATAGTCCATATATATTTTGATTTTTTTTTAAATAGTAAATGATATAGATTTATATGTTTTTTTTTAAAAGTAGGTAGATGTTTGTTATCTGATTTTATTACTGAATTCAAATTATAAACTCTGAATATAGGGAGAAAGAGCGAAAGTGAAATAAACAAAGAAGTAAAAGTGCCACATTAAAACTAAGACGACGCATGCCACCAACCACCCGATTTATACGTTCTTATTAAAAATGTAAATAACTTCATGATCTATCATATAAAACCATTTGGTTTGGAAACATGAAAAATTGATAACGAGACATACAACTCATGTTGAGAAATATATATCTTAATAGATGACTATTAAGATATATAGACTGGACTATTTCCATAGATTGCGTGTAACAACGCTCATTTATTTTTCATTTTTACTTTCTAGGATACCTTCATGTCAGGGTCAATATTTATAGTTTGGATCCAGTCAAATCCGGTTTCAATAAGTCATATTAGTACTGAATTACACAATTCTTTAATCGAACTACACAACCTATGAATCGAACTGTACATTCAATTGTTAGGTACATATTTCACTCTCTTATTGGATTCAATCAGCTATTAGATAAAACACAAATTCCTAAGTATCATCAGTATTCAATAGGAGAGTGAACGCATATCCAATAATTGACTGTTCAGTCCGATTCATAGGCTGTGTAATTCGATTAAAGAGTTGTATAATTCGATATTGTCGGTATTGACAGAACTGACTGAAGCTAGTCCTGATTGGATCTAGACTCCAATATTTAGTAAGATTACTGGGATGGCTTTCGAATGTTTTGAATTTATCCGTATGTATTTAACCCCTTCTTATATATTGTACTTATAGTATCTTCACTTAACAATGCAATGACACAATCATGTACACCCATTAAAGATAAATGTATATTGTTTCAGCAAAAAAAAAAAAAATTCCATTGAATGAATGATTGTGTTATATAATGCAAGTGACTTATAAGCACATCTAGCACAACAATATTCTAGCTGTACATCATTGGTTTCAATCTTGATATGAGATGAATTAATCCTAGGACTTTGTTTGGTGGATTACTTTCTCACCATATATCAGGCATCAGCAGGGTTTGCAGGACAGGTAATTTCACTCATGCATTGAATAATTTAAATAACATTTTCTCCTTACCCAAAAAAAAAACACACATGGGGTGGCTCTTTTAATTTGATCAAGTTTGTTTTCTGTGTCTCGAGTTTGAATACCCTGGACTAATTACCTTGTACAGATCATGTTCATGTGAGTTTTTCCTCATCACAGAGAGAGAGAGAGAGAGAGAGAGAGAGAGAGGAGGAGAAGTTAATACGAGAGGGGAAAAGAGAGATCATAATAGGGGGACAAACACTTGAGACTGTTCATGACTAACAAACATGACACAAGTTAAAACTCACAAACTATATGCTATAGGCCTTACACTTAAGCATATACATAAAGGGCCAAATAGAGAGAGGCCTCTCTAACATCAACCCTAAAAAAGACACCAAACAGAAGGTCATTAGCTAAGCAATTCAAGTTGACCTAACCTAACAAAAACACTCTCACAAGGGACAGGAAGAACACCCTTCCTAGTTCAAAAAAAAAAAAAAAAAAACCCTTGCAAGGGAATTTGGTTAGCCCAACTAAAAGCACCCTAGCCAGAAACAGTATGCGACAAATACAGATAATCTTTATGTTACACCAGCCTCTCCATCACCGGCCCACTCATCTCCTTCGTGATGGCTGGGATGCAGCTGGTAGTCCTGGTGATCATCCCTGCCTTCTTAGACGCCCCTCCTCCACCACCGCTGCCCCTTTCCCTCGGGCTTTTTGACTTGGACCTATAAGTGCTCCTCTTGAGCATCTCCCTCATGGCCTCCGCCTGGTAGAGCACCGGATATGGCCTCCCGATCTTGTTGAACCTAACACACACCCCCATGTGCACCTCGATCGCTTCCTCCTTCTGCCCCCCATTCTTCGCCATCTCCTCCTCCACCGCCTCTGTGCAGAGGCCGCACATATACCGCCCGCACGACCGGTCCCTCACCCGCCTTATGTAGTCTTTCGTGCACTCTTCCGACAATCCACAGCACTCGCACCTGGCGTCCTCCACTTCTGAGATTGGAGGGAGGTCGTCAGAGGAGTACTCATCTTCCATGGTCATGAGCTTGAAAGAGAGGTCGGAGACCGCCCTTTGGAGGCCATCCATGGGCAGCCTTGGAGGAGGCATGTGGAGCTTCTTGTTGTTGTTGTTGGTGGTGGTGGCGGTGGTGGTGGTGGTGTTAGTGTTGTTGTTGTTGGTGGTGGTGTAGGTGCTCACTAAGATCTCTCCATTGGGAGCCATGTTGTTGAAAGCCTAGAAATATTTTGGAGTGAATTTTGAGATGGTTTGATTGTGGAAGACTTGGTTTTGATTGATATGATGAGGATGGTGAGATCTACCTAGTGACTTATATATATGATAGAGTGATCAATGTATGTGGACCACATGAGCTGCATGTCTTCTTTGTGTGTGATCCATGTAAAAAAAGGAAAAAGAAAAAAGTGGGAGTCATGAAAACCCTAGATTTACTGTGAAGAGATCAATAAAGTAAAATTTAGTGAAAGAGATTATAACAATAAAAATTAAAGAAATTAAGGACCATAAATGAATATAATGGTTGGATTTATATTAAAGCTTTTCAGTTGGTTGTAAAGATATCTTAATTGTTTTGTTGAAAAACTACATATGTTAATTAACAAGAAAATAAAATTATTGAAACTGATCACAATCTTATTCAACCTTTTGCAAATTTTGAAACATCAGGGAGAAAGAATAAGGCATGTTTTTAGTTATCACTTCAACTTATGAGATTAAATAGTCATATTGGCAAATTATATATATATATATATATATATATTAGGGTTCTCAATGTAAGAATTCATATGGTTTTTTTATAGAGAGTGTAATATGGGATGTTTATTGATCAGGTTCTCAATGTAAGAATTACTTTGTGTTTTATGGATTGATAATGGCATGTTATTACAAAAAGCTATATCTTTATTGCTTAAAACACATCTTTTAACAAGGCATCACATGTTGAATTGTTGCAACCATGCAATGCATGCAAGCTAGGTCACCACAGGAGTTCCCGTTGTGACATGTCTTTCACACCACCATGAATGTTATGGATCAAAAGAGCAGTTGCTTCACAAGCAGATGCAAGCGGAGGCTGTCCTCTTCAATTAAAAAAATAAAACTTGAATTAATTGGAGAGTTTGATGTGTTATAGAAACTTCAAAAAGGTAATGGTTAATTTCTAGTAGTTACTAGTCTCCTTTGGATAAAGTTTGTGAGTTCTAACCCCCATTTGGGGTTTAGAATAAGGACTTGGGCAAATAGCAAAAAAAAAAAAAAAAACTGTTTAATTTGATAGCGTCTGATTAAGTTAGTAGTAATTTCAAAGGAGATAGAATAATTAATCCATACCATTCATATCTTAGAAAATACAAAAGCTAAGTGGTGACATCGCACACCTCAAATAGGGAGTGTTTCCTAATATTCTTTCTTTTTTAAGAACTTGAATTATTTCTTTTAATTTCTTTTCTTTTTATGTAAAGAGAAACTCAAGCTTTCAATCTCACATGATACTTCTCTTCTCTTCTTTTTTGTGATTGATGGTTAATTTTTTTTTTTTTTTTGCTTGGTAAATGAGATTCTATTGCTGTAGAGAAAAAATATACAGGACTTTACAGAGAGGTTTACACAAAAAAGGTGGAAATGTCAACAAGACATAAAAATGATCCAAAGATCTACAAGAGCAAATAAATATTATGCTAATCTAGGCAAAAAGAGAAGCATCGGTAAATTGTTAAGACTTGCGTTCTTGTAACTTGCCCTCTTTGTCTTCCTGCACCAAAACAGAGAATTCATCTCAAAATTGAGAGGGAAGAAACACTATTTTCCCTATTAGGGATTGGGTAGCAGCAAAGAGATCAGCCACACGATTCGTTTCTCTATAGGAATGGGATATATTCCAGTCCTCAAGAGTTGAGGTGAGTGAAGGAGTTCACGAAGATCTCTGATGGCAGTCCATGGAATGGGCCCTTTTCCGTTAGCCCAAGCGACAACGGTCATAGAGTCAGTTTCACTCTATATTTTCTTTGCATGAATGGATGCCCCCAACTGAAGGCCAGCTAGTACCCCTTTGAGCTCTAATAGATTAATAGAAGAAGCTCGAATGCAAGTAGCCATAGCTATAGATAACCCAATTTTGACCATGCAAAGAGAAGAAAATTTACTTCAAGTAGTATTTGAAAATGATCACATTTGAAAAATTAATAGAAAACATATCTTTAAAAAGGAACAAAGACAAACCCTGGTTACAAACACACAGAAAAATCAGCAGTCCAGTAAATACTGAAGCTTAGAAGGACTAATTTCAGCAGCTCAAGTTTGCCAGCTTTTGATAGGAGGGCTCCAGACCAAGCTTGTAGTCTGTGACGAACCTTATCGATGAGAGGGAGACAAAGTGGGTGAGTGAGCGCCCCTGCAAACAGTGGAATATAATGCCAAGGTATTTCACAGGAAGTGCACCTGCAGGGATACCAATCATATCAGCAAATTGGCCTTCGGGGGAAGAGACAAACACTTGGCTCTTCGAGGGATTGAGTTGAAGCTCCGAGACTTTAGAGAACTCAAAGAATAGAGCCTTGATGCCAAGAGCAGAGGAAATCGAAGCATTTGAAAATAAAATTAGATCGTCCGCAAAACATAGATGGGAGACATTGAGGTCACCGTGGAGAAAGTGACCAATTTTGCCTCTATTGACAACACCCTCAATTTGATGAGATAAAAGCCTGCATAAGAGAGGTGAGAGGGGGTCACCTTGGCGTAAACCACATTTTGAACCATAGAAACCATGAGGGCTTCCATTAATGAGCACCGAAAAGGAGGGTGTTTGAATGTATTGAAGGATGAGCTGAATTGTGTGGGTTGGGAATTGCATGCCCTTCATAACTGCCTCCAGAAAGTCCCACAGTACACTATCAAAGGCCTTTCGAAGATCGATCTTTACACAAGATGGTTAAAATTGTATGTTCATAAGTTTTATTACTCATAATTCCTTTGGACCATCTAAAAAAGTAGGCATTTGATGCTTCAGTATAAATTGATTGTCCCCACAAAATGAGTAGGCCAGATTAATGCATCACATAAGGTTATTAAAACTATATTATTTCTGATTTTAAGCTTAAAAGGTCATTGATATTAAATGCCAGAAAGTTTGTGTAACTAAGCTTCCATAAATTTATTGTTCATAAAATCAACTGATAATAAAAGAATAAATTAGTTGGATTCATATTGATTTTATATGGTTCTAAGATGACTTAATTATTTGGTAAAAACTATATTAATATATATATGTGTATGTTTAGCTTATGCAGTTAAATTAAGGCTTACTATTTGAAATAACTGTGAAAGTACATGAACTGATGCCTTAATTTATATGTAAATCTAAATTGCACCTTAAATAACCATTTATTAACTATATGAATTACAAAATATTAGTTCTTGTAATAAACCCCAAAAGGTAGGTTTTATTATAAAAAGTATCACTAATGTCTTTTAAGGTTCTCTTTGCATAGTGTGAACTCATATAGCTAAAGATTTTCAAAAAAGAATGCTAAAAAAGTTTTTATCAACAAAGTGATTAAATTTTTTTCATCTCAACCATACATTAATAAGGATTCAATCACTGTATTAATTACAAAAATCTAGGTCTTTATTGCTTAAAACACTATTTTTTTACAAGGCTTCACATGCATGCTGAACAGTTGCAGCCATGCCATGCATGCCTGATTCTCTGAGTTACTCTTGTGACACGTTTCTCCACCCACCATGCAATGTTATGGATCAAAAAAGAAGTTGATACACAAGAAAGTACATGTAGAGACTGAACTTTTATGCTCAAAATCAAATTTGAGTTAACTGGAGAGTTTGAGATAAAAGAACTTTCAAGAATGTCATTTCTCGTAGTTCCCAGAGTTTTTTTTGGATACTAAGGTTAATTATGTAGGTTCGCATGCAGTTCCACATATCTAACAATGTATATATATTGATGTAATTTTTCCATCCTAGTGTTCATCTAACCCACCCTGTTATCCTAACCAGTGCTCTTCTATTTTCAAAAAATTATGAACCCACCCTACCATAAAAATATTGGGTTAAAGACATTTGAGTCCCTATAAACATCCATAAACCTATATAAGTCCTTGTAAATTTGGAGTCGGACATACAAGTCCTTTAAACTGTTATGGTAAGTCAATTTAGTCCATTAGTTATTTTTTTTAATTCAATTTGACGATATATTCTCATAATATTCTATCTGTGTGAAATTAAACACTCATATAAATCATTGAAAAAATAGAAAAAACATATATATCATTTTAAATGACCATTTTTACCTGATCAAACTCATTTGCACTTTTTTTTCTTTTGTGGATTTTGACGTTATTGTTGCATACTACTCTATTATTATTATTTTTTTGCTTCTATTTCAAACAATTGTAATTGTGAAGATGATTTTATTTATGTATTGTATTTAATATACTATATATATTACTTAGATTTTTTATTTTACATTTTGATGAGATGATTACATAAGTTAAAAAGCTCATGTTAATCACTGTGTTGTGCATTGTAGAGGGTATAATAGTAAAATCACACATATGATTAATTTTAATTATGATAGGTTTAAAATGATTTAACAATAGGGATGTATTAGACATTTTCTGTGTTTCTAGAGATGTAATTGTCCTGCCCCAAGTTTATAAAGACTTGCATGGGTTTATAAATGTTTATAGGGACTCAAACGTCTTTAACCCAAAAATATTACATGATAGCTGCACAGGGCACGGCTATCCCCACTAAGCAATTTTCCTTACCCCACCAATCGGAAAAAAAAATCGGTGTTTTATCTTTTCCCACCGATCCGGCCAGGTCGACTAGATTTGATCGCCACTTCAGGTTTTGAACGACCGGACTTGATCGCCATTTCAGATTTTGGGCGATCGGACTTGGTCGTCATTTCAGGTTTCGGGTGACCGAACTTGGTCAAACAAGATTTGTGATAAAGTTTATAAATTTTTTTTTTGGAAACATAATCCCATGATGTATATCTTCCTTGAATCCTTCATAATATTCCAAGTCTGAGTTGTAATGTAAGAAGAATAAATTATTATTCTTAAATGTAGAATATAAGAACAATTTTTTTTACATAAGTGACGGACTAATTTTCAAAAGCCAAATATATAATGTGTTTGGATCAACTGATAGGTTTTTTTGTTTTCAAACGAAGAATCCTCTTAACTACGAATTCAAACGAAACTTAAAAATGATATATATTTACCTAATAAGATAATTTTCTATAAAAAATTGAATTAATTGAAAGTATACGTACTCATTTTTTTAGCATCTTAGCTGTTGTTTGGATAAAAGAATAAACGTAGAATATGATGAATAAACCCAAAAATTTATTTGTTTACAAAAAAATAGGTAGATATAGTTTTGAACCCTGTTCGACCAATTACAGTCGCCTAAAGCTTGAAATTGCGACCAAGTCCGATCGTTCAAAGCCTGAAATGACGACCAAGTTCGGTCGACCTGGATTGGTGGGAACAGCCAAACACCGTTTTTTTTTTTTTTTTTTTTTGATTGGTGGGGTAAGAAAAACGCTTGGTGGGGATAGACGCGCCCTAGCTGCACACCCACCCGTCATTTAGAAACCCATTTCTCTCTCTTCTTCTCCAACCTCCGATTCGAGTTCCTCCCCTGCCCCAGTGATTGTCACCGTCTTCCCTTGTTGTATCTGCCCCCCCCCCCTGGCAAGGACAAGGTAACGGTTCTAGTGTTCGATGCTGGCATTATCCCGCAATTCAACTCACTTATATGCGACATAACCTGATGAACTGATCCCGCAATTTAGATTTGCTTGAAACATGACCATTTGATCTACACAAGCTAGGTGTTTGATCAAATTCCGAATATGAATATGCAGTCTCCGCACCGAAATATGTCTCTCTATTATTGAACTTTGTTTCAGCTATCATTCCATGAAAGATGTAACGCATTTAGAAAGCCACTATTTCATAAGCATTGTTCATTCTTTTGTTACTTTTACAGTCCATAGAGCATTGGTGAAAAACAAAGCAATTAGCTAGATGTGTTTTGCTCTACATTTGATTAGCACCCCCCCCCCTCCAACCTCGCTAATCCCAACTGTGTCTTTGACTCTTTGGCGGGCGAGGGGGCGTCAAGAGTTGCTGGAGGGTGATCCTCCATGAACCATTGGTCCACAGAGTTGTCAAAGTTCATGGCGAACGTGTTCCTCATACGGTAGGATCAGGGGCGGGCCCATGGGTTGGCTGGGCTGAGCTGTAGCCCGGCCGAGATTTTGTGAAAAAAACCCCAACTAGCAGTTCACACCAGTTTTATTAGAAAATCCTCAATAAAGCCCATCTCATATTTTGTTCAAAAACTCTCAAAACACTGATCCAACCCAGTTTTTTTAAAAAAATCCCAAAACAACTTGTTATATAAATTCAATTTACCCTAATTCAGCATCTTTTTTTTAAACACATTTTGTAGTCGTCAATGAATAAATCACCCCCTTCACCTAACACCAAACAATATGTAATGAATTTGATTTTATTTGTAAATTCTTTTATTCTTTTGATTTATTATATGTTTTGTAGATGCATTTAGATATATCATATTTTGACAATGTTTGGAGAATTGAATAAATCACCATCGCTTATGTTGGTCGTTTGGAGAATTGGAGTTTCTTCAGTTCAATCTTTCATTAAGTTTTAAATTTATTAGATTTATTAGAATTTTTTGTTGTTCACTTTTATTTTTTATTGACATTTATTTTATTCCAAATAAATGAGTAATTATCATTGATTATCTTGGCGTCTAATAAGAAAAGTAAATCAAAATTTTTTAAACTGAGTTCGTATTTGTGAATTTTTTTATATATATATAACATTTGAGTTTTTTTTTTTTTTTTTGGAATATCTTTTTTATGTAGGTTATAATTTTAGATGGATTTTAAGTGGAGGATTGTATTTCACTAAGAAAAGAAGAAAATAAGAGAGAGAAGTTGGTTTTTTTTTTATATATAACATTTGAGTTTTTGTATTAATGACCTCGCTTTATTTTACTTAATCTTTTCATGAACTTATTTTATTTCAAGTGCATTATATTATATGACTACAAAAAAAAAATTGATATTTTTATCAAAAAAATTTTTTTATACGAAAGAATTAATTCAGCCCACCCAAGAAAAGTGTCAATCCGCCCCTGGATAGGATTTCCTCCATCAACAATATGTCGGCTCTAATGTGACTTTAGGTGCGCAGACGTGTTGGAGGTGGCGAACCTCCTCGAGATCTCCATATATCGACTCATGTTGCTGCCTCTTTCGAGATCTCCACGAGTACCTCCATTGCCTCCAGATCAGGCTGGAGCACTGCGAACGCGTCACTCTTGACGCTGTCCTCGTCGCCGCCCTCGGTTGCCCCAACCTTTGGAGGCTCCGCCACTCCGGAATGCGGGAAGTTGAGTTCAGACTAGCATAACGTGCGGGACACTGATCATAGCCTCCCCGGAGTGTGGGACCTGGGGTGCAAGGGGTGAAATTGGATTTTGAATTTTCAAGGGGTGGTTAGAGTATCTGGAGGGGTGAAATTAAAGGCCCCCATTCACTTCGTTTCTTTCCTTTTCCATTTTTTTTTTCTATGCATTTTGGATGAGATGTGAATTCAAGCTTTTCGGTCTCATGATGTTTCTGTTTATCTATATCCTTTTTTTTTTTTGTGTGTGTGTATTGTTCATCAAGTAGTTGGCACTTCAGTATAAATTGAATGCCCACAAAGTGAGTAGTACAATGCATCACATGAATTTATTGAAAACAAACGTTTTCTTATGAACTGAGTTTAAGCTTAAAAGTTTCATTGAATTAAATGTCAAAAAGTGATGAAGCTTGTATGCCTTGGCCTCCATTTGAGGCCAAGATCAATGCAACGTAACTAATAATGATCCATTCTACATCAATAACTCAACGCATGTGCACAAGCTAGAACTTTTTTTTTTTTTTGTTTTGAGAGAGAGAGAAGCATAGATGATGTGCCCATTAAGCGTGTCATGGTCTTCTCCACATAAAATCTACTTATTAGTTATGTGGATGTCACTGACCATTGATGAAAATCACTATCAACTTATATAACATTTTAGACCTGCACACAAAGATATTGTCTAATTTATTTTAGGGTTAAAGATATCTAAGTCCCTACAAACATAAAAAAATCTATATAAATCCTTATTAAAATTGGGACAGACGTACAAGTCCCTGAAAACTTAAAAAAGCCCAATTATCATCCCTGAGTTAAATTTCCATCCAAACTTAACGGAATATTCCCAGAATATTCCATCACATATAATTGTGTTGACATTGAAGTCCTTATAAATAGTCATAAAGACAATTAATCCCTGCAAAAGGTAAAATTGTCCCTAAAAGACTTTTACATTAAATTGTGTACACATTGCTGTCCCTATAAATAATCATAAAGAAAATTAATCCTCATAAAAGCCAACAATTCAAAATGCCCACGTGGGGGTGAGGTGAGTGAGACTATCGTCATGGTTATAAATATTCGTAAAGACAAATTGGTCCATGTAACAGTTAAAAATACTCGGGGAGGATTTTACATATAATTGTGTAGACTTTGCAGTCTTTATATGAAAATATAGTTTACTTATTTAAATCCATTAAATAGATGAAGGAAAATAAATGATAACATCTCGTTGTAAACCTAGAGTCGCTACATCCCATTTGAGGAATTTGATTCTCTATATATTTATTCATAGGTTTATAAACAACTCTCCCCATACATCAACCACAGACATCTAAATTTAGAATGAAGAGATCCCAAAAGTTGCATGTATAAGCCATATATACAACTTTTGTTGTTTCATGTTATAAAACTTAAAAGTCTTATTTGATAAGATTGATATCATCGAAATATTAACATTTGAACATAAAGATTTATTCCACTGATATAGTTATCTATCCTAAATAATCTAATTCTTCTATTCAAACAGGAGATTAATAGAATATTTTTTTATTATACAATTATATACTCATACTGTGTAAATATATATAGAGTATCAGCTGTAAATGTAACTGATCTATTATTAGAAGAAAAAAAAAAGAAAGCTATGTTTTCAATTTATTTATTACTTTGAATGGAAGAGTGTAACACTTTTTAAATAACAAATAAATATAGGTAGTAGTTGTTTGCAACGCTCTCACATATGTTAAGTTTTATATACTTAGAGCACCTCCAATCGTGCTTCATTTTCTGTGAAATAGAGCACGGTTGGTGCTTTTTCATCTCCAATTGTTCGGTAAATGGGGTCCCCATTTTGGACATCCTCATTTTGTACTTCATATTTAGAGGTTGAAAGAGTGAGTCTTTAAATAGAATAGTTGACGTTTTCAAATTCTTTTTTTTTTAAATGGTGATAACTTATTTGTATATAATTTAATTTTTTATAAAATTGGTACAACTGAAAAGATGTCATCAAAACGTTTCAAATGAATCTAATATTGAATATGTTTAATATAGATTTAAAAATATTTTACTGTTTATTAACAATAATATTGATTTTATTCTACTAATTATTATTTACACTTATGTATTACAATATCATTTATTATAATAGAAAAATACCACACAACAAAAGAAATTACATGAAAAACTAAATAAAACACAACAACAAAACACAACAACACAAAATGAGCGTCATCGAAATCCATATTGAAATAGATAAAACCGCTAAACTGAAATTTTATTAAAAAATGAACAACACAAAATAAAAGGAATATTACAAATTGAAATTTTATAAAAAATAATAATATATAAAAATAGAATAAAGATGAAAATAGAGATCGTGGTTGGAGTTGATTAATGAATAGTGATCCCATAAACTTAGTTTTTAAATTTCTTATTGTATTGTGAGCCTCTATTTTAGAGATCTCCATTAGAGATGCTCTTATAACGTACGAAACGTGTATGAATCCTTTCGCAAAACTAAATAAATAAATAAATAAAAACATAAAAAAATCATGTAGACTTCATTAAAACTAATATGTACCTTGTTAGAAAAAATGGAGCTAAACTACATTCATAATCATGAAATTTTGCACCTGATAATTGGTGAGTGTTAATGGATCATTCCAAAATTAGTTCAAAGTCACTTGAGAAATATTAAAAAAATGAAATGTTTAGTCCTGAATGCATCCCCATTTGCAGCTTCCAATGGTTGTCTTTTTTTTAAAAAAATATATACTCATCTATTGAAATGCATGTTGTGATATAAATTGGAATATATATACCAAGATATATTAATGTATTTTCTTTTTGTTAAAAAAATAATTTTTTTTTTGTATCCCATACACTACTATGGAGCTTATACATTACGATAGGACATTGTAAATAGAGCTTATTCACTACAATAGTGCACTGTAAACAGTATTGCAAAATTTACTGAATGTATGGGCAGGCAATATATCATGACTCAAAACAATTGCAACTACAGACTGATGGTTTCCATGTACTGCAAAACACAGAGACAACTTTCAAAAATTCAAGTACATCATCTATTGCAAAATCTTAAAAAAAAGTGTATATATATATATATAATGCACATGGTCTCCATGTACTGTTACTTCACAGCAATTCATCAGGAACCTTCAAAAAATATCCTCAAAATAGCCCCGTCACTCTGTTTAGGCCCTTCAGTTCCAGAGGAATCTGAATTTGCTCCTCCATTAATCCCATCTGCATTCACCCTCTGTAGAGTCATGCTTTTTATTTGCAGTTTCTGTTTGAGAACTTTCTTGTTGTCCCCTCTGACCCTCCTTCTCATCACAGATAATCCTTGTTTTTATTACACCAGCCTTTCCATCACCGGACACTCATCTCCTTCGTGATGGCTGGGATGCAGCTGGTAGTCCTGGTGATCATCCCCGCCTTCTTAGTTACCCCTCCTCCACCACCGCTGCCCCTCTCCCTCGAGCTCTTCGACTTGGACCTATAAGTGCTCCTCTTCAGCATCTCCTTCATGGCCTCCGCCTGGTAGAGTACCGGATACGGCCTCCCGATCTTGTTAAACCTAACGCACACCCCCATGTGTGCCTCAATCGCCTCCTCCTTCCGCCCCCCATTCTTCGCCATCTCCTCCTCCACCGCCCCCGTGCAGAGGCTGCACATATACCGCCCGCACGACCGGTCCCTCACCCGCCTTATGTAGTCTTTCGTGCACTCTTCTGACAATCCGCAGCACTCACACCTGGCATCATCCACTTCCGAGATCGGAGGGAGTTCGTCGGAGGAGTACTCATCGTCCATGGTCATGAGCTTGAAAGAGAGGTCGGAGACCGCCCTTTGGAGGCCATCCATGGGCAGCCTTGGAGGAGGCATGTGGAGCTTCTTGTTGTTGTTGTTGTTGGTGGTGGTGGTGGTGGTGGTGTTAGTGTTGTTGTTGTTGGTGGTGGTGGTGGTGGTGGTGCTTACTAAGATCTCTCCATTGGGAGCCATGTTGTTGAAAGCCTAGAAAAAATTTGGAGTGAATTTTGAGATGGTTTGATTGTGGAAGACTTGGTTTTGATTGATATGATGAGGATGGTGAGATCTACCTAGTGACTCATATATATAATAGAGTGATCAATGTATGTAGACCACATGAGCTGCATGTCTTCTTTGTGTGTGATCCATGTAAAAAAAAGGAAAAAAGAAAAAAAGTAGGAGTCATGAAAACCCTAGATTTATCGTGAAGAGATCAAGAAAGTAAATTTTAGTGAAAGAGATCATAACAGTAAAAATTAAAGAAATTAAGGACCGTAAATGAATAGAATGGTTGGATTCATATTAAAGCTTTAAACATGTCTTAATTGTTTTGGTGAAAAACTACATATGTTAATTAAGAAGAAAATAAAATTATTGAAACCGATCATAATCTTATTCAACCTTTAGCAAAATTTTGGAACACCAGGAAGTAAGAATAAGGCACGTTTTTAGTTATCACTTCAACTTATGAGATTATAGTTATATTAGCAAATCATATGGTTTTTGTTAGTGTTGGGCCCATTTTGAATGGTCATTCTTTGGTTGATCAAAAATTGAGTATTCTTTTTTCCCTTTCCAAAACTTTAGTCCCACATCGGTTAAAACTACTTCATTGTTTCAACTTATACATAGAGTCAAACCATTCCATTGTTGAGACTTGTTGGACCAAACCCCTACGCGCGTGCACACGTGGCTCAACCCATCAATCCGTAGGTTTGGATTTCTGATGGAAAAACTAGTTAACCGGGCGTGCGCGCTCGCACGTCGCTCCTGCACACGAGGTGGGCTGGGCCGGGCTGGGTTGCGGGCCACACTTGGGCGCGCACGCATGTGTGCGCATGGGGGGTGCAACTCCCTTTCCTCGGGCTTCGCGCGTGGGTTTCTTTTTGTAAGTGGTCGGTTTTCCTTTTTTGTGAACGTCACAAAGTCCAGAGTCCACCTACAACCACTGTTCTTCTGTTTTGGTTTTTTCCTTTACAGAGGAGTATATTCTTTTCACTTTCTTTATTCTTTGATCTGAGCGTCTGAAAGGATCGTGGCTGTTCACTGTGGTCTCCTCGTACCTCGCACCCCAAGGAGGCATAACCCTGGTGGTCGTATCTCTCAGTAGTAGGAGCCGTTCATTCCTGAGCGTGAGGGGGCCTTATTCACCGTGGACAGAGCGTCTCTGCTCGCTTCCACCAAAACTGATATGTTTTTCTAATTCTCTGTTCTTTATTTGCAGAATATTTTGCTGTGTTTTCATATTGGTTTGAATCTGTGGCCTTACTAGGTTCTTTGCATTGCCCTAATTTTGATAAAGTTGCAACAATTTTTTATAGAGAGTGTAATATGGGATGTTTATTAAGGTTCTCAGTGTAAGAATTACTTTGTGTTTTATGGATTGATAAGGCTAGATCATTGTTGCTTAAAACACATCTTTTTACAAGGCATCACATGTTGAATTGTTGCAACCATGCATGCATGCAAGCTAGGTCACCAGAGGAGTTCTCGTTGTGACATGTCTCTCACACCACCATGAATGTTATGGATCAAAAGAGCAGTTGCTTCACAAGCAGATGCAAGTGGAGGCTGTCCTTTTCAATTAAAAAAATAAAACTTGAATTAATTGGAGAGTTTGATGTGTTATAGAAACTTCAAGAAAGTAATGGTTAATTTCTAGTAGTTACTACTCTCCTTTGGATAAAGTTTGTGATCTTCTAACCCCCATTTGGGGTTTAGAACAAGGACTTGGCCGAATAGCCAAAAAAACACTGTTTAATTTAATAGCATCTGAATAAATTAAGTAGTAATTTCAAAGGAGACAGAATAATTAATCCATACCATACATATAAAAAAAACACAAAAGTAGTGATGATGAAGTAAGAAAAAATGTAATCAAACAAAAATTACCACGGTAGCTATCTATCCAGAATACCAATCTATCCCGCATAAGGTTATATCGCACACCTCAAATAGGGAGTGTTTCCTAGTATTCTTTTTTTTTTTTTAAGAACTTGAATTACTTCATTTAATTTCTTTTCTTTTCTTTTTATGTGAAGAGAAACTCAAGCTTTCAATATCACATGATACTTCTCTTCTCTTCTCTTCTTTTTGTGATTGATGGTTAAAATTGTATGTTCACATGTTTTATTACTCATAATTCCTTTGGATCGATCATCTAAAAAAGTTGGCATTTGATGTATAAATTGATTGTCCCCACAAAATGAGTAGGCCAGATTTAATGCATCACATAAGGTTATTAAAAACAGCTTTTCTTATGTCTGATTTTAAGCTTGAAAGGTCATTGATATTAAATGCCAGAAAGTTTGTGTAACTCGGCTTCAATAAATTTATTGTTCATAAAGTCAACTGATAATAAAATAATAAATTGGTTAGATTCATATTGATTTTATATGGCTCAAAGATGACTTATTATTTGGTAAAAACTATATTAATATGTGTATGTTTAGCTTATGCAGTTAAATTAGGGCTCACTGTTTGAAATAACTGTGAAGGTACATGAACTGAGGCCTTAATTTATATGTAAATTAAATCTAAATTGCACCTTAAACAACCATTTATTATTAACTATATAATTACAAAAAATTAGTTCTTGTAATAAACCCAAAAAGGTAGGTTTTATTATAAAAATTAAAGTATCACTAATGTCTTTCAAGGTTCTCTTTGCAACACTAAAGATTTTCAAAAAATAATATATTAATGCTAAAAAAGTTTTATCGACAAAGTGATTAAATCTTTTTCATCTCAACCGTATATTAACAAGGACTTGTTAACTGTATTAATCACAAAAAGCTAGGTCTTTATTGCTTAAATCACGTTTTTTTTTACAAGGCTTCACATGTTGAATAGTTGCAGCCATGCCATGCATGCCTGGTTCTCTGAGTCACTCTTGTGACATGTTTCTCCACCCACCATGCAATGTTATGGATCAAAAGAGAGGTTGATTCACAAGAAAGTACATGTAGAGACTGAACTTTTCTGTTCAAAATCAAATTTGAGTTAACGGGAGAGTTTGAGATCAAAGAAACTTCAAGAATGACATTTCTCGTAGTTCCTAGTGTCTTTTGAATACTAGGTTAATTATGTAGGTTCGCATGCAGTTCCACATATGTCTAACAATATATATATAATGCTAAATAATGTAATTTTTCATTTCTTCTATCAATATGTTCATACAATTCATTTGAGTATATACCACATTTAATGAAGGTATTATGTTTTGCGATATGAAATGTATACTTGAAGAAAAATCAAAAGCATGTGAGAACCCCTTGCTTGGGCTACGGAGTAAAGGTTTGATATGGGGTGGAACAACTAAAAAATAATAATTCTTGCTCTGTGTATATAAAACCTGATATTAAAATAACTTATTTAAACTTTATATAACAAAAAAATCAAGTAATCCAACAATGCCAATCTATCATGGATATATAAGGTTATGTTAAGGGAATAAGTGATGAGATAAGGGATAATTGTGGAGATAAGTGAGAGAGATGACAAAATTTATATATCCCGTTTGACATAAAAATAACATGGATAAAATGTGGACAATTGCCTCAATTTTAAAATAAAATTAAAATAAGGTTTTTTTTTTCAGTTGAAGGCTGAAAAGATATTTATCCCTACGTTTTGTCTTAATTTTGACAAAGGTGAACAAAAACAAAATTGATAAAATTTTTCTTTTAAATTTATGACAATTTATACTTAAAACCTTAACTTCTTGTCAAACTAACCTTAAACGAGGGATAATTATGTGTTTCCTCTCTTTCTTTTCTCAAAGATGGTATTCTCCTCCTATGTTTTTTTAAAAGAGAATTGACTAGATTCACTTCGTTTCTTTCCTTTTGTTTTCTTATTTTTTGTATGCATTTTGGATGAGATGTGAATTCAAGCCTTAATGTTTACACACACACACACGTATATATTTGTGATGTTAAAATTATACTCCCACATGTTTAGTCATGTAAAATACCGTTTCGCTAATCTAAGTAGTTTTTTTATTTTTTTGGGAGTGTCATGGTCTTGTCCACATAAAATCTACATAAATTGAATGTCCCCAAAGTGAGTAGTACAATGCATCACATGAGTAATGAGTTTATTAATAAAAAGAGAAAAATCCAAATAATCTCATATAGACAGCTTGAAATTCATATAACCTTTTGATTTTTCTTGAAGTCCATATAACCCCATGAAAACACGTGTGAAAATCTAAATAATCCCTTGAGTTAAAATTTTATTGACAAATGAGAAATATTGTGCGAATATTCTATTTGGTTAACCCTAACTGAAAATATGGTATACCAAATATCTCATACAATGAGTTAAAAATGTGAAAAATCCTATGTAAATAAAGATTTTACCCATTTAAATAGATTATAAAACCTTATTTGGAAGGGTGAAATCATCGTTTATATATGATTTTTTACATTTTTAATATATTGTAAGGGTTTTTGATATATTATTTTGTCAGTCAGAATTAACCAAACAAAATATTCTTAAAATATTCTTTATCTGTCAATAAAAAATTTAATTTAGAGGACTATTTGTATTTACATATATGTTTTCATGAAGTTATATAGACTTAAAAAAAAAAAAAAAGTTACATATATGTTTTCATGAAGTTATATGGACTTAAAAAAAAAAAAAAAGTTACATGAATTCCATACAGTGTATGGGGTTATATGTATTTTTCCCTTATTAAAAACAACTTTTTCTTCTGAACTGAGTTTAACCTTAAAAGCTTCATTGAATTAAATGTCAAAAGTGATGAAGCTTGTACGCCTTGGCCTCCATATGTGACCAAGATAAATGCAACTAAAAGTGATCCATTCTTCATAATAACTCAATATGCACAAGCCAGAATTTTTTTTTTTTTAAGAGAAGCAAAGATGATATGCTGCCCATAAGCGTGTCATGGTCTTGTCCACATAAAATCTACTTTTTTTAGTTATGTGGATGCCACTGACCATTGATGAAAATCACCACCAACCCGTATACTTTTACACACAAAGATATTGTTAGAATAAGAAAGAAAAATAATTATAAAATTATAAAATTATTTATTAGAGAGAGATTAAAATCTTTTATAAAATGGTATAAGATAGTGTTACACGTGTAACATACTAATAAATTAATATAATAACATACTGATATGTAATCTGACACCCCCCGCTCAAACTCTGAAGGGTAGTACCCTTATTATGGATGTTTCGATGACTGGATTAAATAGAGTTTGTATAAAATTGAAAAACTAAAATATCAACAAACAACTCCAATGAATACCATTAGACTAGAAACACTAAAATACCCCTATTATTCAACACCCTTCCCAAATTGTGAAGGGTATTTTACTGTCGTCGTTTGTCGATCTTTGGGAATCTATTACGTTGCTCCCGCTCTTCTTGAGCCCATCGGATTCGCTCTTGCTCTTTTGAGCCTGTCAGAGTCGCTTCCGCTCTTTTTTGAGTCTATCGGATTTGGCGGTCCATTAGATTAGATCTATCATAATGCCTTTCTGCAACTCTGCAAACGCTGATGGCGAAGCGTCATGAGAATGAAGAAGAAAACAACAGAAGAAACGCGATGCGAACGGAGACGACAGTGCGCTAATATGATGGCGTGAGCATAAAAATAGAATGATGACAGCGCACAGAGATGACGGTGGCATGCGGAGATGATGACGACGATGAGGATGGTCGATCTCAAAGGAAGAAGGAGATCCAAAGAAGTTAAGAGAAGAACGATGATGACGTGTGACGACGATGGCACACGGAGACAACGACGACGAATGCGGGATCTCAAGGAAGAAGGAGATCCAGGGAAGAAAAAAATGACGACGGTGTACAAAAAGAAGACATGTACAGAGACAACAATGCTGCGTAAAAAAGACGTTACTTGACGAACGACGACGACGACGTGACGGGTACGAGAGAACGACAGCACAACGAGCGCGGAGACGATGGTGAGCTGTGACACTGACCCGATAAACGTGGATCTCAAGTAGGCATGTCAACGAGTCACGGGTCGACCCTGACCCGACCTGATAAAAGCCATCAAATACTCGACTCGAATGATCTGAGACCCGATATGGACCTCACCAGAAGAACCTGATCATTCAAACAGGACGGGTCTGGGTTTACCCTGACCTGATCCCATGAACCTGTTGGACCCGATACTATTTTAGTTCTTGGCTAGGAATTTTAATAATAAGTAAGTAATAACTCTCCCTTATTTTGTTTTTTAAGACCCAACCGAAGCATCCCTACCCAACCCAAATATCCACTGTCCAGGTGCACCCAAGCCCACTATATCAATAACCATTAACCCAACCAAGCCCAATATACCATTTAACCCACTCAATCCCAAACCCTAAGAAACCTTAAACATTACTGAAAAAAGATACACACAGTCTTTATTGTATGTTGTTATTTAAAATGAAATATATACTGAGATACATTAGTATATTTTTTTCATAATGAAAAAATGAAAAAATAATTGGATTATATATTATGATAGGACTCATACATTATAATAGCGCAATATATATTATGTTATCGGGTTACAAAACGGACTGCAAAAAGGACTACGCGTATCAGCGCCCTAAACATTTCATATCCCTCTCTTTCGCCGTCTCTCTCGCCACAAGAAAAGCCCAAATCATAAACCCTAACAAACCCTCTCACTCTCTGTGTACTTCACAAACCCTCTATCTCTCATTCTCCATCTCTACCGATGACGGCCCAACGCCCATGTTTTGGACGACGGCTTGTTTTCTCCCTCTCTCATTCTTCCTCTCTCAAATCCAAGCCCAACTCCCCCGACGCCAACACCATCTTTGCCGAATCCGAGTCCAACTCCCCCGTCGCCGATCCCTCTCTCGACCCCATCTGAGCCATCTCCCCCCGACGCTGTTGCCTGCCAAGCTGATTGGGAAGAGCATCTTCAGAGGGAGGGGGAACAAATCCAAGAGGCTGCTGAGATTATTATTATTATTTTTTTGGATGAAAAGTTGTGGTTTTGATGGTTGGATCTTCCATTTCTGATGCTTTTGTTTTGATTTTCTGATTTGTTGATTGTGTTTTTTTGTATTTTCTGGTTTTGTTGATCGTGTGTTTTATATATTTGACCCGGGTCCGAACCAGGGTCTACAATCTACTGGATTTGAATCGTTGACAGGCCTAATCAACCGGGGTAATCTCATGTAAGAAAAAGATTCAAGAAAGAGCAAATAGAGGTGCGCAGACTTCTTCTTTTGTTTTGTTTTGTCGAACCTTTTATGAATTTTAAGATAACTTTAATACTATATTTGAATAAAAGAGAAATAAAATCATAAAATCTTTTTTTTTTTTATTAGAGATATACCAAAATCCTTTATATAATAATAACATATATAAATATATTGTCCATTTTATTTTATAATATACATGATTTTACAATGCATATTGAACAATATCTTTGTATGAGAATGCGAGCGTTACATTGATATGAATATTTGTCTGAGTATCATGGTAGGACTAAAGGTCCAACCATTCAAAAAAGCCCACGTGGGGGTGGGTTGAGGTGAGTAAGACCACTGTCATGGTTTATTCCCATGTTACATAGCGGGAGAATATTATGTGTTTATATGAAAATATAGTTTACACATTTTAAAACAGTGAAATCGATTAATAGGTTTATAAATGACTCTCCCCATACATCAACCTCACACATCTAAATTGAGATTGAAGAAATTCCAAAAGTTGCAAGTATAAGCCATACAACTTTTGTTGTTTCATGTTTCTTTTTTGGAATTTTTAGTTTTAAGTCCTCACAAACCATCATATTTAGTGATCGATCCCTCCCTTCTTCGTATTTAGGTTTTAGTCCCCCGATCCAAAATCATTGATCAACAAGGGTTTCAAAAGACAAAATATAACATAAACAAGGTCAACAAAAAGAAAAAGATGATGAAAAAGGAGATGGGCCGAAGAGAGTATATTTACCTTACACTTCGATATCGAACAAAGGACGGTGACCGGAGGGTGGAACAATATTGGAGTGACAAGAGAAAGAGAGGAAAGGCGGGTGGAGCAGGAGACAGTGACTGACGGGCGTTGTAGCCGGCGATCGAAATAGTGCAAGGGTGGAGATGGGCCGAAGAGAGAGAAATAGTTTTGTTAAATTGGTTGGTGGTGGTTTTACATAATAGTTTTTATTAGGGGGTGGTTTTATTGGTTTCAAAAAATTAGTTGGATGGCTTTAATTTCCTATCGGGATGGTTTTCCATTAAATGAGGGTTTAAATAACTGTCCCCCTACATAAAACCCCAACAAACTATAATCCATTTACATTGGATACAAAAGGGGTTAGCTTTTAGCTCTTTGATAAATAGTACCAATCCGATCTAACTTTAAAGCTTGACTGAGCTCCTGTCATAAATCTGAGAAGGTGATATGAGATTCTCCACGAGCAGGCTGGAATGCCGCAAGGATATCTGCAGGAGCATTTTCTTTTTGGTGGATATGAGTGAATCTCCTTTCATAAAATAAGTCTAGCCCTCATTGTTGTTTCATATTATAAAACTTAAATGTCTTATTTGACACGATAGATATACCATCGGAATATAAACATTTAAACAAAAATGATTTATTTCACTAATATATTATCTATTATGAATAATCTAATTTTTCTATCCAAATGGGAGATTAATATCATATATTTTCTATTATACAAGTATATACTTATACTGTGTATATATTTTATCAATAATGATTTTTATGCCTCAATTGGTAGACCCCATCCCAAGCCTCATGAGGTGGTAAGATTGAATTACCCACTTTACCCTTCCTATCTAAAGATGTTTTTTATTCTATTATCGATTCCTTAAATCTCGAGGTGGTTACGATTTTGGAGATTCTCTCTCTTTTTAAAGCAATCAATTCAATTGGATGCCTAACAAAACAAGATTTACATTTTTCAGATTGATCCGTGGAAACGAAAACAAATATCGACAGTTTTGGTGAGGATCGGAGGAGAAGATTATAATTACTTGAGTAATTTTTTTTATTTGCGACCTGATTGTGGTGCAAACAATGACGATTCATTCAGGCTAGACTTTTCGATCTGAATAAAACATATTGTTCTGATTTTACATTCATTTTAGAATCATTATATACATTTTTGAGATCAGATTTAATTTAAATTTAGATACATGACCACTGCATCTGAATTTTTAGCCTTGCATGATCATTATTCAATATAATTTTTGAGATCTGAATAAGTACGATTTGTATAATCTTTTTTGTTGTTGTGTATGTGTATAATTATGCATATTGAGTTATTCAATATATTTTTAGCCTTGCATGATCATTATTCAACTCATTCAGATTCAAGATACACTTTTATCTAATGTAAAATTGTTAATTCAGATTCCAGATACACGTGTAACTGAATTATTTACCCAGCCCAATTTGCTGTTTGTTTTTTTTGTTTTGTTGGATTTAATTAATGTGTATCTAAATAATATTTAATTATTTTTTGTCATCTATATTTAAAGACTTTTATTAATCATCTATGCAATGCCTCATTAGCATGTAAACCATAATTGTTACACTTTTTAACTCATTCAGATTCTAGATACACTTTTATCTAATGTAAAGTTGTTAATTCAGATTCCAGATACACGTGTATCTGAATAATTTATCCAACTCAATTTGCTATGTGTTATGTTTGTTCCGATGGATTTGATTAATGTGTATTTGAATAATATTTAATTGTTTTTGTCATGTATATTTAAATATTTTTATTAATCATCTAAGCAATGTCTCATTAACATGTAGACTATAATTGTTTCATATGAATTTTAGATTAATATTGTATCTGAAATATGTATAAGAAATTTTTTAGATACATGTGTAGAAAAAATAAATATAGGACTGTATCTAAATCTGTATATGTATTTGAAAAAACTAATATACTCATCTGTATCTAAAATTCTATTATATTCATCTGTATCTGTATCTGAAAAAAATGGAGGTAGAGGTCGGATCGGAGGAGGTGGAGGTTGGAAGAGAGCTCGAAAGATAGCCGATCCACCTCTCATATGATGGAGGGTGACCAAAGCAATCAAAGAGTGGTGATGCCGATTGCCGGAGATGAGGAGGCCGGCTAGAATGAATTTTGAAGGGGTGGATGCCTTATAAGGGTAAAAACGAAATTTTTCATAAAGGAGTACTAGAGGCGGTTATAGAAACTCAATTAATAAGGGATTGTTTTTTAGAATGAAAAACTCAAATATAAAAAAAGGGTAGTATTGTTTTTGCTTTTTTTATTTTTTAAAAAAGTCAAACAAGGGAACCAATTATTCTATTACAGCTTTTTAATTAATAAGGGATTATTTTTTAGAATGAAAAACTCAAATATAAAAAAAGACTAGTATTATCTTTGCTCTTTTTACTTTTCAAAAAAGTTAAATAAGAGAACCAATGAGATAATGATACCTATTACAGCTTTTTAATAGGACTTGAATTTTTGGGTCTGCGTAGCAAGAACCATATTTTATTATTAGAAAAATATAGAAAAACTATGCTTTCAATTATTTGTTACTTTGAATGGATGAGTGTAACATTTTTTAAATAACAAATAAATATCAGGGGAATTCCAATTTGCAGCACTCTGACATATTTTAAATTTTATATATTTAGAGCACCTGCGACCGTGCTCTATTTCTTGTGCTTTTTCACCTCCAATGGTTTCAGTAAATTGGGTCTCCATTTTAGACATCTTCATTTGGCATTACATATTTGGAGGTTGAAAGAATGGGCCTTTAAATAAAATAGTTGACTTTTTCAAATTGATTTTTTTAAATGGTGATAACTTTTTGCATATAATTCAATTTTTATAAAATTGATACCATTGAAAAGATGTTTTCAATACGTTTCAAATAAGTCTAATATTAAATATGTTTAACATATATTTAAAAATAATTATTTAATAATATTTTTTAACATTAATATTGATTTTATTCTATTAATTATTATTTACACTTATGTACTAAAATATTATTTATTCTAATTAAAAAATACAATACAATAAAAGAAAGTACATGAAAAATTAAATAAAACACAATAACAAAACACAACAACACAAAATGAATCGTTTTATTGCAATTTGCTTCGAATTGGTGTTTGGCCTTTGCCTAAACTAGTCCTAATGCGCGTTTCTGCCTGTCAATGTTTTGGTTGATCGGCTTGAAGAGCTAACACAGCTTGTGGGCTGTCTTGTGCAGTCCTTTCCATCCCGGGTGCTAGGCCTACCTCTGGTGTGTGGGCGGATGAAGAAGGTGGACTGGGTTCCTTTGGTGGAACGGTTCCAGCGTCTGCTAGCCAGGTAGGGCGGTCATGTGATCCTGTTTGAGGCCGTCCTCTCTTCCCTTCTATTGTTCTTTCTTTCAGTGTTTTGCATTCTTGGGGGGTGCTTGAGCGTATTGAGGTGATCCGGAGGAGGTTTTTGTGGCAAGGAGCGCAAGTGTCGTCATTAAAGCCTCACTGGGTTGACTGGGCTTCGGTATGTCTTTGCAAGGGATTGGGTGGATTGGGTATTCTTGATCTTCGAGACATAGACAAAGCATTGCTCTTGAAGTGGATGTGGCGGTGGCTCAGTGCTCCCTCTAGCGTGTGGGTTCAGATTTTTAAAGACCGATGTGGGGGTCATGGCATCAGGGAGAGGAGGTGGTCCGCAATTGGTGGTCGAACGCTGTCTCTTTGCAAAGGTTAGTTCAGCGAGCATGCAGAGTTCTTGCAGTGGATCAGGTGGGAAGTTGGCGAGGGCACGAAAATTCACTTCTGGCGAGACGCATGGTGTAGCGACACCCCCCTTGGAGAGCTATTCCCAGATATTCATGTGTTGGCTTTGATTTTTGATGGGCCCGTCCGTAGCTTCTGGTCTTTGTCTGAGGGTGGGGGACAGTGGACAGTGGCTTTGCGTCGTTCCCAGTTATCCACAGTGGAGGCCGCTTAGCGCGAGCTCCTAAATGAGTGACTGGCGAGATGGACAGGCAAGTTTAGTGACGACCTGGACAGGCCAAGGTGGATTCCAATGCCTGTGTCTGGGTTCGTAGTCAAGAGCAACTACCATTGGCAGAGGCATGAGTTATCGGTGGCCCTCCTTGGGTGCAGAAATCCATCACACATTTGGAAACCCAAGATCCCGAAGAGGATAAAGATCCATGTGGCTCCTGACACACCAACGGTTGCTCACAAAGGTGTATCAAGCTAAGTGGAGGAAGGATGAGCAGACACACTGGTCTTTGCGAGGAGGCACAGAGAAATGCCCTATTTATTCTATCAATGCAGGATATCTCAAGCATTGTGGCAGAAGTTGGGCACTGCGATGTTGCTGGCCGCTTTTCACTCTGTGGAGGGGAAGTGGGAGGTAGATGCAAAGCTATAGGGGCATATGGTTCCAGGTTCTCAGACGACCATTGCTCAGTCAGTCATTCCGGTGGGGACTTGGGTCATATGGTGCACTAGGAATGAGGCTATGTTGAGAACATGAAGGGCTCCGCGATGGCGTTCATTAGAGTCTGAGCGCATGAGCTGGTTGGAGTGCAGGGAGTGCGCCTTAGTGGATGCACCATCGAGCTCATTACATAGGTGGCACTGGTCCCGGAGGTCGGGTGTTGGTGGGTAGATATCCTGTCTACCATGGGACCTGACTTTCCTTTTCTTTCTATTTATATTTGTATTTTAGCATTTCTCTCTATTCCTCTCATCCTCTATTTAGACCTGTACTAATCTTTTTATTAATGAAAATGATTAATGATGTGTGTCTACTTTTTTTAAAACAACAAAACACAAAATGAACATCATCTAGATCCATCTTGAAATAGATAAAACTGCTAAACTTAAATTTTTAAAAAAATGAACAATACAAAATAAAAGGGATATTACGAATTGAAGTTTTATAAAAGAAAATAATATATAAAAATAGAATAGAGATGAAAATAGAAATTGTGGTTAGAGTTGAAAAATAAATAGTGATCCTCTAAACTTAATTTTTGAATTTTTTATTGTATTGTGAGACTATTTTAGAGATCTCCATTGGAGTTGCACTATAGAACGAAACAAATTATGAATCATTTCGGGAAAGAAAAAAAATCATGTATACTTCCATAAACTAATGAGTACAATGTTAGAAAAAATGGTGCTAAACTGCTTTCATAATCATGAAATTTTGCACCTGATAATTGGGGAGTGTTAATGGATCATTCCAAATCAGTTCAAAGCCACTTGAGAATATATTAAAAAAATGATATGTCCAATCTTGAATGCAGTCCTATTTGTAGCCTACAATGGTTGTCCTTTAAAAAAAAATCTATACTCAATTTGTTGAAGTATATACTGTGATAGAAATTAAAATATATATTAAGATACACTAGTATATTTTTTCTTTAAAAAAAGAAAAAAATTTCGTTGTGATAGAGCTCATACACTATGATAGAACACTGTAGATAAAGCTCATACACTACAATAGCGCACTAGAGACAGTGTTACAAAATGGACTAAGCGTATCAGCAATCAATATATTATGACTCCAAAGCAATTGCAACTGCAGACGGATGGTTTCAATAGACATAAAGACAACTTTCACAAATTTAAGTACATTGTCTATTGCAAACACTAAATTTTTTTATTGCCAATGGTCTCCATGTACTGTTATTTCACAGCAATTCATTTGGAACCTTCAAAAAATATCCTCAAAATCAACAGATTTCACATTAGAACTAATAAACAAAATGCCAAAAAAAATTCAACTTCAATTACTTGAGAATCCAATGTATTTGTTTTCAAACAATTGAAGAGAACCACAAAACAGTCATAATAAAAAACAATTAAAGAGTGACAAAATGAAAGCACCTTGTATTATCTCCGGACGTGCTAAGAATGAAAGAACAAGCATACAACGTTTTGTACCCACCATCACAACTAAAATTCCTCCTTTGTTGGGGATTCATTTCCACCATCTGTAGTCATCTTCAGTTCTGTGGCCTCCTCACTCTGTTTAGGCTCTTCAGTTCCAGAAGAATCTGAATTTGCTCCTCCATTAATCCCATCTGCATTACCATTCATGCTTTTGTCTCCTGAATCAAATCCAGTTGCCTCAACGGTTCCTGTGCCAGTCTCCTCGTTTTCATGTTTAGTCTCTTCATTGCGAGAAGAGTCTAAATTTGCTCCTTCGATACTTGTATCTGCATTAACATTTGCGCTCTTATCATCTGACCCTGCATTTTCATTGCTGGATTCATTTTTATCGTCCACATTCTCTTGCTCAGCATTCTTTGCTTCCCCATTGGTCCCATTGAGCGACAAATTTACAGAATTGCCCGATAAGTCTTCGATTTTGTTTTCAGTACCAGTCTGACCAAGAACTAAATCACCCTCTGTGGACTTCTCTTCATTACCTTTCTGTTCAACAGTCTGTTGTGTCTCCTGTTCGGCTGACTCCTTATCTGTGGCTTCATTTGAAGTTTCTGTTTGAGAATTTTCTTGTTGTTCCCTCTGACCCTCCTTTTCATCATTACTGTCTTTCGCATTCCCATTTTCATCTGTAAAGCCTGAATTGTGATTCTCTTCTCCATTGCTCTTCTGTTCTTCATTGTCTTTCAGTTCAACAGTTTCCTGTGTCTCCTTCTGTTCATTCTGTTCAGCTGACTCCTTATCACTGGCTTCATCAGCAATTGCTGTTTGAGAATTTTCTTTTTCATCTTTCTGTTGCTCATCCTGTTGCACTTCTTGTTCCTTCTGACCCTCATTTTCATTGTTTGAACTGTCTTTCGTATTCCCATTTTCACCTATAACTCCTGAATTTTGATTTTCTTCTCCACTGCTCTGCTGTTCTTCATGCTGAGTTTCATGCTGCTCCTCTTGACCATCCTTTTCTTTTATTTCACCCCCTTTGATTTCAGTCATTTCATTTGAAGCTTTATTTGTGGAATCATCTCCATCTGCTGTTTGTGAACCAGAAATTTCCCCACTTTTCTGCTCCTGAGCTTCTTGTTCTTTCTGACCTTCCTGCTTTTCTTCGCTATTTGTTCCATCTTTAGTATCCACCTCTTCTTTTATTTCACCCTCTTTGATCTCTGTCACTTCATTTGAAGCTTTATTTGTGGAATCATCGCCATCCACTGTTTGTGTACCAGAAATTTCTCCACTTTGCTGTTGCTGCTCCTCACGCTGAGCTTCTTGTACCATCTGATCTTGTCGCTTTTCATCGCTATTTGTGCTACCTTTAGTATCTCCCTCTTCACTGGTTGCCTTATCCATCGCATCACCGACACCTACGTTTTCTTCTCCATTGCCCTGATTTTCCTCCTGTCGAGTTTCCTCCACCATCACACCACCCTCTTTCTCTTCATTACCTGTATTACCTTCAGTCTGATTAATTACCTCTTTGATCTTGTCCTCCTCTTCATCCCCACCTTTAGTTTCGTCTTCCATAACACCTGCATTGCTCTGTTGTTCCTTGTTTAGACCCTCTACTTTCTCTTCCTCCACTATTTGCCCTAATGTTTCCCCTCCCCCACTTATTTGAGAGCCACCATTCTCTTCTTCACTGCCCTGTTGGTCTTCTTTCTCATCATGGATCATATCACTTTCATTAGACGCTCCACCTTCAGTCTTTACTTCAATTAGATCATCCTTTACACTATTCGCATCAGCTTCATTGATTAGGTTGGTTCCCCTAATCTCCTTCTCTTCTTCATCTTCAGTGTCTTGGGTATAAGTCCCAGCTCTCTCTTTCCGCCCAAAAATCATGTCTTCAATTCCCTCAGTGATGACCTTGCCTTGATCGTTCCCAGAGATGCCAAAATTCTTGGCACGCGAATGCTTGAACTGATAGATCAACCAGAGGGACACCACGACAAACAGAATCACCTGGAATCCTTTCATTACTTTGAATCCCTTGGTTCTCTGATTGCGGAACGATGACTGATGGAACATCATTATAAAATTGAATAATTCAGCAAACTGAATTGCTTCGATTTCCAATTTCACTGCAGAAATTTAGAATCGCTCACTGAAAAAATAAACATATTTAACAATCAATATAATACAAGCAGAATCTTTGTAATCATCTATGTAAATTGAACTCCACAATGAATAGGGAAATATAAGCAGACAAACTGAGCACTACAAAAGAAGAATATTTAACAATCAATATCAATATATGACAAGCAAAATCTTTATAGTCTTCACATGTATGAATTGGATTCCACATCAAATGAAGAAACATACAAGCACACAAATTGAATCAACAGTGGGGTTTATTTCAAACAGCATGATTGATGCACCTGACACTTAATAAGTACACTTACAAACATGACAAGTGGTTTGATAATATTCACAAATAATGTGAGTGCAGTATTGCAAGGTTAGCTGGGAAATCACCCACTTTGAAAAAGTAGACATTCAAAACCTCAAATAATATTCAGATCAGAACCTGAATATTGTAACTTCCATTTTCAATATATAAAACCTACATAATGAGAAAAAAACCATTTCATTGATGATTTTTTCAATTTTGGTTGGCAGAAAATCAAGCACTTTTAAAGAATAGACATTTTAACATGAATGATGTTACACAAAAGTCCATTTTCCAGTCCCATATGCTTCATTAGCGCAACATACTTACATTAACGAGGTATATACTTTATTAGAATTTTTTTACATTTTCTATATATGCATTAATGTAATTCATTGAAGTTTATACTTTATAAAAATGTACCTCATTAGATGAGATATATTATTTTTTGAAAAAATAAAAACGCTAGTGGACTAGAATTAGGGTTGGAAAAAGGGTTTTATCTAACATTTATCCTTTGAAATTCAAATTATGACAAGATTCAGATCAAAATATGATGATTTAACTTCCATCTGATTGTATAAAACATTGAAACCTATGTAATGAGACAAGCATCATCAAACGATATCTACACATGAGAAACACACCAGATCTATCACACACAATCGAAACTAAGAATGCAAGTAATAAAAAAGACACCTTTTCATCGCAAACATGACAAAGCCATCACAAAAAACAAAAAAAATCACCAAATCAACCATTCTTGAAACACTTATCTACAATATACCTATTTTTTTTTCACAAGAATCTCTCTCACAATCAACAAACGACGATAAATAAACATTCAAGTCATCAAAATCTGAACTTTCAAAGCTCGAAATCGATCAAAACAACTTACAAATAATTGATCCGAGAAAATCAGAAACGTACGAAGAAGAGATCGAAGATTCGACGAGATGGAACCCGTTCGATCGGCGTAAAACACGAATCCGTACAAAAAGGGTGCCTGAATTTTCGGTTCTCCACCTCCTCCACCAGATCTCGACGTGCCTCGGAATTCGCGACCCGTGAGTGAGGGCAAAAAAACGACAAATGCGTCCCGCTTTCTGTCTGATATTTGTTTCTATTTTTCTATATCGGATGTCGGTGACTAAACCGGGCCTTTTTCCAATAATGCCCTCGGTGGGACATTATATCGTGGTCGTTCAAATCGTCGTTGAGTGGGTGGGATTTGATGTGAATAATTGGAATGAGTGGGGGGTATTGTTGGAATAATGGGGTTTATCTCGATTTGGCGGCAAATGCAGGTTCCCAACTGTCTCGATGTGGATGCTTTCAATGCATCGGCGGATAACGCTAAACCGGATCTGAACCGTCAAATTGGTGGCCCAGCTATCCAT
The DNA here is from genome assembly GCA_030737835.1 of Acorus gramineus. Lineage (NCBI taxonomy): Eukaryota > Viridiplantae > Streptophyta > Magnoliopsida > Acorales > Acoraceae > Acorus > Acorus gramineus. The sequence goes on along the minus strand of CM060854.1, from coordinate 11,063,376 downwards.
GCTGTTTTCATTAATTTATTAAGTGGGGAGGGTATATTCCCACCACCTGAGCTTCCACTCAAAAAAACAAAAGAGAAAAAAAAATTAGAACAAGATTTTAAAGATGAATCACTTTAATTTTAAAAGATAAAAATGGTACCAATTTTATATTTTATCATATTTGTATTAATCAAATTTGAATAAAATAGAAATAAATGTCATACAAACATTTATATAGAATATAAAAAAATTGCATTGAGTGATGATACCCATATCCCAAGTTATAGGCCTCACTCACAAGCCCCATAAGATGTCATCACCTTATGAGTTGGTTTGTTGACTTTTAAAAAGAGGTAAAAAAGCAAAAATAAAAAATACCCCCACTTAAAATCCCTAGTTTCTCGTTCATCAATAGCCCCTCCTCTTCACTTTCGGTGAGCTAAAACCAACATTCAAAATCAAAACAATAAATGAAATCTCAATAAAAAAAAATCCCCAATTTTTAGTTTCTTCATTCAATAAATGTAACAAACAATTAAAGAGATGATTTATTTTTAAATTGTGGAACCAATGTAAGATGTGCTGGTAAATGTTTCAATTTGTTACATTTATATATGAATGTAACAAAAAATAGTATATGAGTTGAAACATTCATGAACTTTAACAATTAGTTGTTTTAATTTTGTTACATTTATGCGATTATAGCTATTACAGAATGTAACAGTGTTGTATAAATGTGAATGTAACAGCCTTATGATTGTGTAACTATGTTGTATAAACGTAACAATAACTTTTAATCTGACAGTCTTATGACTAAAAATGTACAACAATGTAACAAATAACAATGTATAAATGTGTTTGACTGTTACATGGTCAACAATCTAAATAAAAAAAAATCGAATATGTGACTTCCAAATCCTCAAAAGCTGAAGAATCCTCTAAAAATCAAATTAGTGGTTGAAAAATCCTCTAAAACACATTTATGATATGCTGCTATGTGTTCTTCAAAACAACACAACAATAGTGTAAAAAAAAAAATCGATTAATATGAATGAATAACAATTTAATTGTGATTAACACAAAAAAACGACAATTAAAATTCCACTCTTTGCACTGTTTCATAAGTGAAAATAGTAACCGTCTCCTTGATTATGGGAAGTAGTTACTAAAAAAAAGTATGGAAGGTATAATAGGCATTAAACATATGTTACCTCATGGGGCTTATAATGAAGCCTATAAAATGGGCCTGGTGGGTACGGATCGTCTTAGATTTATCGCAAGGGCTCCCTGTAGCAACATATGGGCATGAGACATGTGCAAAGCAAAAAGTGAATGTGAAAACTATCCTACCATCAACACAAAGTCATTCCATCTTCTCAAAATAACACAAAGTATTTCATTTGTCTGTAGTTTTACTTTTCTTTTTGTTTTTGTGAAATTTTATGGGTAAAATGCATTTAGACCCCTAAAATATTTGAAACATGTAAAAACACCCCCTATGTTTTAAAAACATGCAATTACATCCCATGCCGTTAACTTTTCCATCAACATGAAACAGAAATAATATAAAATTACTCTTATACCCTCTGATTAAACCCTTTTAGTGTTTTGACATTTCATCTTCTCAATTGTTTTGCCGCTGGTTTGTACCAAAAAAAAAAAAAATTTATTTTGCCGCTAGGGCAAGATTGTATCACCACGGAATCAGACGAGGCATCCATCTTCAACCATTTTTTTTTTTCCTTTTTATCAACGGAGGCATCAATCAATCTTTCATTCATGATAATCCAGCATATAACAAAAAAAAAACTCATACAACAATCAATAGTTAGGACTTCCCTAAAAAAGAAAGAAATCAATAGTTAGGACTAAGTCTCAATTTTTATATTTCCATAACATCCAAGTTGTTTCATTTTTTTATTTTTAATTTAGAACAACATCTAAGAAGTTTTAAAACACATACAATCTCTTTTGACCTATACTGATTTATTGATCATAAACACTCTTTAGGGTCTCATCCAAGCAGTTGCCCAAGTGATGCCTAGCGCCACACACAGATTTTGTGTCCGACATTTGTGTGATAATTTCAAGAAGAGATTTAAGGGAGATAAGAAAGCAAAAGAATTAATACATAGTGCAGCAAAGTCATACACTCAAGCTGGGTTTTTAAAGCAGATGGAAAAAATTGAGAAGGTAAATCCAAATGGTTATAATTGGTTAAAGAATGTTCCACCACATGAGTGGGCTAGATTGGCATTTGATAGGCATGTCAAGAATCAAGACACTTGTAATAAGTTCTCTGAGAGCTTTAATAACTGGATACTGAATGGAAGAGAGAAACCCATCATCTCCCTAATTGAGAGCATTAGACTCTCATGGATGGCAAAGATTCATAGCCGGAGGTCAAGATATACAGAAGATCTTGGTCTTGTTTATCCTAAAATTCGAGATGTTTTGGAAAAGAATAAACTGCACAGTAGGGTTGGTCACTTGATTCCTGCAGGAAATGATAAGTTTGAAGTGTCTATAGTTGATGCCTCCTTTGCAGTTTATCTTAGAGAGAAGAGATGCTCATGTGGGGAATAGGAACTCACGGGAATACCATGTATACACGCAGTAAAAACTATATGATTCAAGAGACAAGATCCCCAGGAGTATTGTGATCCTCTTTTTCATAGAGAGAGGGCTATTCGAGTCTACAGCCATTTTATTCATCCTTTGTCCGACCAATCTTTGCGGCCTCCGACAAATCGTGATCCTGTTGAGCCACCTGTAATGAGACGTATGGCTGGTAGGCCTCGCAAAGCTAGGGTACGAGATACAGATGAGGCGCCCACAAGTTTAAAGACAGGAGGAACTGTGAAATGCGGTTGATGCAAACAAATTGGTCATAACAAGAGAAGTTGTAGGTGGGCACCTCAAGGGTAAGTTAATATATATCTTACATATTTCTTTTTTTCTTTTTAGTTTTGCAAAATTAGGATATATTCATTTAGTTCACAGTGTTTCTATTTGTCCATCATATTGAGTATATGCTACTTATAAAGTAAATTGTGTTTTACAAGAGATGATCTAAAGGGCATTAGATACTCTAGTTGTGGGCGATGAAACATGAATAGTACCATGTGCAGGGGAGGGTTTGTAGGTTATAAACTCAAAGGATATCATGTATTGATGAGTTGAGTTTTGGGCCACATTTTGTTTAAGTTGATTTTGTGGATGAATTTTTTTTTTTTTTTTACTTCTTTTGGTATTTGTTGGAAACTTGGAATTACAAATTTGGAATAGTGTTGCTTGGTCATATCTACTTGGGTTAATGTATTTGCATTCCTTGGAGTTTCAAAAGGAAGAGGAATAAGCATTATTTAAAAGAAGATTTGTTTAAAAGGGTAAAACGGTCAATTTCATATTATTTCTGTTTCATGTTGACGAAAAAGTTAACGGCACGGGGTGTAATTACATGTTTTTAAAACACAAGGGGTGTTTCTACATATTTCGAATACTTTAGGGGGTCCACATGCATTTTACCCAAATTTTATTTGATATCAACTTATTTTCCTTTCCTTTTTTACCTTTTAATCTAGTTTATATTTTAAAATCTGATTATTTTTGAATGGCATGGTTTTATAATCCAGATAATGTTACTTTCAGTTTTATTTTCAGCCCCAATTTCAGTCTACATATATTTTGAATTTTTTAAAAATAATACACCTCAATTAATGAGGTACATACTTTTATAAAAAAAATGAAGCATATACTCCAATGAATTGCATGAATATATTTATAAAAAATTTAAAAAATTTCAACCGACGCATATACCTTGTTAATATAAATATATATTATGTGTCGATAGAAATTTTATTTATCATCCATATACCTTGCTATCGACGCATATCCCTTATTAATATATAGTTGGATGAAATTTCAACCATGATTATATTTTTTTTAAAATTATAAATTTAAAATATATGGAAATATTAAATTTTGAAAAAGTAAAATTTTAATTTTAATATTAAAATTTTAATAATTTGGGTCATCTTTGGAGCTAGGAAAACATTACATTTAATCCTGTATACATCCCACACACATTTTAATTTTTTTAAAGTATGCATTATTTTATATCGAAGGGATCTCCCGGTAGTTGACCTTTCGATTAAGCTGGGTAGACATTTTTTATAAATATGAATTATATAAACATATATATTGAATACATATATATTTTTTTTTTAATAATAGAGAGTATATATTGTATTAGGTGTTTGTTACAACGAATGTGAATTTTTGTTTTTTTGCACAAATCCAAAGTGGGACATATTTTTTACATTAAATTTTATCATAGCATACTAGATATTAAACACATATTTGAAAATAAAATTTTTGATTAATTTGTTTGGAGCTGAGCCAGAGGTAAAGGAGAGAAAAAACAAATGGAAAAATTAAAGGGAATAAGAGAATAATTTCAGATTCATTGGAAGATGGTGATTGTATTTTGGGAATGAATTTTGTTTTTGGTTATTTTGGAAAGTTGGAATGATGTTTGGCCGTTTGGGTTGAGTCGGCGGTGGATAATCTTCACACTCACATTTTGCTTTACACATAACGCTTACCCATAGGTTGCTACAGGAAGCTCTCCTGTGGTGAATCACATGCGATTCAAACTCGGGTTTGAGAATTATTATTGATTATTATATTTGACAAAAGTAGTATAAATAAAAGAAATAAATATTGTTTTAATATTTTTGGAGAACAAAAATGCTCCATTCCCCTTTCAAAATCAAACAGGTTTTTAAAGAGTGGCAATAGATGAAATAGGAAATTATTATATTGAGTGGGAAATAATGCAACATCGGAAAGATACCTTTATATGATTTCAATAATAACATAGCATTTAATATGGCATCTTTTATCTAATATTATTTTGCATCATGGATCCTAGCTTAAATTGCAATTAATGCATAAGATCTTGGATCCAATGGCACGTTATCACGAAGGAATTTTATCTAGAATAATATTAGGTTCAACCTCATTTCCAGTCTCGACTCTGATTTATATTTTAAATTTTTTAAAAAATATATATTTCATTTAATAAGGTACATTTTTTTATAAAAAATAAAACATATACTTTAATGAGTTGTATGAAAGCATTTATAAAAAATATAAATTTTTATCGAAATATGTACTTCGTTAATGTAAGTATATTCTCCATTAATTTTCTGTTGACACATATGGGACTGGCAATGGGGTTGGAAAAAAAAATTGTCATTCACATGGATATCAAATTTCATAGAATGAATAATAAACTGCAGTAAACCTGAATAGTCATTCACTGGATTAAGTTGAACGAAAGTGAGCAAGTGAATAAAATATTTGAAGTGGAAGGATATTTCATATATTCCACCTAAAATAAAACTAACTTAAACTAAGTGATATAACAATAATAAAATTATTAACACAATCCTATTCCACAGTTATACCATATGATTCCTAGCATTATCAAAGAGATTTCACTTTGAATGGACAGAATGGTCCTACTCCTACCTTCCTTTTCACAAGTGGCATGTATGTCAACCAAAATCCAACTTGAAAATTGGAGTAGCCAACTTAAACCCAATCAACCTCAACCCTTAAAATTAAACCCAACCCCCCATACTTGTCTAGAAGTCGGTTAGACTTCAATCAGTCCAGACATCATAGAGGGATAAATCTTAAATTCCTTTTGGATCCGCAGCGGATTCTGCGTTGAAAAATCTGGAACACATATTCAATCTTGTTTTCAGAGTTTTTTCTTAGAAATAACAATGATTTCAATCATAGGATCAACAAAATCTTAAAGCCTAATGTTGTGTACGGTTGAAATATTTAAATTTTTTAAATTTTATATTTCAAATTCAGTTTAAAAAAAACGTGATTTTGTAAGCTTCTCATATTTATTTTTTTAACCTAAAAAAAAAAAAAAAATTAACAAGTTGTTATAAAATAATGACAAAGAGATAGAAACACAAAATAAACACAAAAGATATTTGAGCACAAGAGGAAGTATTGTTCTTCAAGAACTTCTCATTTCATTTCTCATCTATTCTCATTGATTTCCTTCATGTTACACAAGCCCTCTATTTATAGGGTCACAACCACAATGATAGGAAACCCAAAATACACACCAAGATAAATGCATACACAAATGCATGAATTACAACTTTAATATAGTACATTATACCAAGATGAATCTATTTATTGTGTGGTCATCCACAAATATATGCATGTATCTTCAAATGCATATATTTATAACACTTCCCCTTGGATGACCATTATACAGAGAATATGCCTCGTTAAAACCTTACTAAGAAAACCCTGTGGGATAAAAACTTAGTGAAGGAAAAAGAGTACAATATTCTTGTGCATGTTTTCATACTGCCTCATTAAAACCTTGCTAGAAAAAACCCAATGGAAAAAACCTAGTCGAAGGAAAAAGAGTACAGTACACAAATATTTTTGAATTAAATTACTCCCCCTGTTTTTAGCATGAAGATATTTGAGTCGAGGCATTCCAGTGTTTTGCTTCAACTTCTTGAACATCGCGGTTGGTAATGCTTTGGTGAATAGATCTTTTGATGAAGCCTCCTTTTAAATCATGTTATACATGCAATGTTTTCTTCATGATGAATGTTGAATTATATTTAACCACTAGAAAATCATTTTAAATATAATAAACCCGTATTTGTTGTTTTTTTTTAAAAAATCATTTTTACAATACCAATGTTTTCATGTAGAATAACACTTGGCCAACAAGTTAAATAAAAATACAATATCTACCTTGTGCGAAATATAATAAAGCACTTACTGCACTCGTATATGCTATTTGCACTAAGATATGGTATTTCAGGACCAAGAAGTTTTTCATTATTTTCTTATGGATGAAAATTAGTCTTTATTTGTGTCAAATGACCTGACATATATAAGAAAACTTAATGGATCGATATTTGTCTATATTAAAGTTCTTTAGAACTTTTCTGTACTACATTGTCTGATGGACAAGGATTCTACTTGGATTTTGCTCGATCTGCAAGCTGGGACAATATCTTGTTTTTCCAAGATTTTCATTTCGATCAACTCTTTCTTTTATGTAAGCTCTTCAAAAATCCCTATATATTCAAATCATGATCATACTACAATAATAGCAAATCCGGATTTCAATTTCTTAATAAAAATACAAGAACAAATTAGATTGTTCTCATACCCTTCTTTCAAAAAAAATATTCACTTAGGTGATTGTTCCAATGCGCCCAGATTGCTTTAACCCATGTAAAGATCTTTTGATAGAATACATGCTTCGGATGTGTTATTTGTTTCAGGCATTTTAAATCCTTCAAGGATCTTGATATATATATATATATCACTTTCTAGTGTTCCGTATAAATGTGTTGTAACTACATCCATTAGAAGCATACTCAATCCTTTTGAGACTGCCAAAGTAATTAAAAATCGAAATGTGATTTGGATCCATCACAGGAGAATACATTTCTTCATAGTCAATATCAAGTCTCTGCGAGAAACCTTGTGCCACAAGACATGCTTTGTATCTCACAATTTCATTTTTGTCATTGTGCTTCCTTACAAATACCCATTTGTATCCTACAGGCATTACATCTTCATATATTTAGATTACAGTCTAAATACTTCACGTTTCGCTAGCGAATTTAATTCAATCTGTATTGCCTTTTTCTAATTTGGCCAATCATTTCTACGTCGACATTTTTGACATTTTACGGTTAATGATCCTCAAAATATCAAGAGCAACATCATATGAATATACATTGTCGACAATGATTTTATTATATCTCATCTTTCTTCTTTATGATTTAATGAGATCTCATATTTACATTTGCCTCCTCAGGCGCTACCTCTTCTGGGGTTACATCTTTCATTAGAAAGATGAGATTGATCAATTTGCTTTTGTTGCTTGTATTGAGGTCTCTTTGTGAGCACTAATCTCTTTATCTACATTTCTCGTACCTTTCTTTATGAGAATTAATTTTGTCTTTTACACTAATCGGCCGGCCATACTTTTGGCATTCCTTATATTCATACACTGAATATTGTTCTAAATCATGATTTTATATCATCAATGATCACTTGTTTGCGATACCACAAGATCTTTTTGTTTTTGTATAACATATGGAATTTCCTCATTTCCATGTATATCCTTTGGGGACATGTCACTTCAGGGACATATGTCTCTTCGGATATTTTATCTTCTGCAGAAGTTAATAATGTAGATCTTACAAGTGTTTCAGGCTCTTCTGAAGCATTATTTTTCTCTTTCAGGGAACATAATGATCTTTTGAACCTATATGTCTTCCATGCTTCAGGCATGTTTTGTGAATTATTTAGCCGGCATACTGATAGTTTTTCAATAAGAACACCAATCTGAACATTAGTTTTTACAGTTGAATATGTGACATTGTCACTTTTTTGTATGAGTAAATGCATCCGTCATTGATGCTCAATTTTCTCTAATAAATTTCACGTCGTTCTTTAAGCGACATATTTCCTCCCCCTAACGACGGGAATATTGTCTCATTGAAATAACAATCCACAAAAATCATGCGGTACAAATATTAACTATCATCAAGAAAAAGAATCTTCTGGTTCCTTATTATATACCAAATGAATAGTTCAATGTATTATCGCATACCATAGAACGACGATCATAATGAATATCTAAGACAATCATACCAAATCATAGATATCATAGAACTTCTCGTTCATATGTTTTTCTAGTATATGCTTTTCTAATATAACCCGTTGGGAGAGAGCGCAATGCTTTTCTAGTATATGCATATGGCATAAGGTATGCTTCTGGCCAAATGCTTTTCTAATGTATGCTTCTGATATAAGATAAATGATTGTCGTTCATGCATAGATACTTCATAGTCACAATATGATTTAAATGCATACAAATTCATCGTTGATCCTTTTTTTCTTTTGATATCTGCTCTTCTGGAGCCTTCAATCAAGTGTAATACCAAAAATAGTATTATTATTTGCATTAATGAATGTTAAACTTAAAATAAGATAAATATAAAATCATGAAAGTGCATTTCATAAAATAAAGAAAAATTATAAAAACATAAATACATAATTGACAAAGTTTTGATCATACATCAGGCACGTGACCATGTTTTTCAGCACTATGTGAACAACAATAATTTTCCTTGAATTTTAGGGCTTTGTTTTACAAACTTATTCCCTTTATTTTGCTTTTGTACAATAGCAACCCACTTCTGGTGGTTTAAGATGTTTTACAATCTCTATGATTGTTATGCTTCTAAATATGTAAAACATAATCTCATCATTCAACTTCCATGGCTAAAATAAATATTAAAAAAATGCATTTGCTTCATGCAGGGATGCTAAGCCATTGGATTGGTATATATATGATTTTTCATCAAAAGTTCATTGTTCGGTAACGATAATACATGAAATTGATGAATAGTTATTGCTTTCGCTATTGATATTGCTGGAGCACATATTTGAAGCATAATGGTCAATGGACCTTTCTTGATGAGGTATTCTTTCTAAATCCTCTTATTACAGTGTTAAAAGCTAATCATCACTTTTACATGTTCCTGTTGAGATACATGTACCATAATTATTATTATTATGATCCTTCGAGGACCAAAAAAAAAAATCATCTGTATTGTCCAACATGGACTCAAATAACCATGATTTTTATATAATCCTTCAGGGATAATAAAATTGTATATAGTCCTTCATGGACACGTTAGTCATATCTTTTACATGATCCTTCAGGGATTCATTATATCAGAATTTTTGTATACTCATGTATGAACATATCTTTTACATGATCCTTCAGGGATTCATTATATCAAAAAATTTTGTATACTCATGTATAGACATATCTTTCACATGATCCTTCAGGGATCCATGCTATTATACTTTTTTTTTATGGTCCTTAAAAGATCCCTAAAAAAAATTTCTTACCTTTTGCATGGTCCTACAGGACATTATTAATCATAAATTTTGTATGATCCTTCAGGGATGCAATATAATTTTTTTTGCATGGTCTAACAAAGACACATGATAACTATAGTCCTTCAGGGACATTGATTTTCTTTGTAACATCAAAATGAAACTTTACATCGTATATGTAAAGAGAATTATAAAAATGATAATTAAGCACTCGTTACAGGAAATTGCAAATTGCAAATTCCCCATGATATAGAGAAAATGTAACTCGGCAAAAGTACAGTAACTTGGAGTACATGTTTATTTTAATTGATAAAAACCAAGATTGATACACAAAATTGAAAAAAAAAATTAAACTGCAGATGTAATTATTTGAATAATTTCAACCACATATACGTCTAGGGCACTCTATCATTTGCATCATGAAAGTACGAATTTCTATATATCTAACACATTTTTCTATCCAGTATATCTATACAACATGGACTTCTGTCCGACATATTAAAATCATTTCTTTATATTACTAATGATTCAAATTATCAATTCTATGTGAAGAATAAATACACAAATACGTTACAGTAAGGGAATATTAATCCAAAATAATGTTTAAAACACATGCATAAGTTTAAAACACGTTTCATTTTTTAATGCAAATAATGATTTCAACAATGATACTAGATATTATTGGCTAATATACAATTCCATATGTTCGAAGTATCACATGAATAAAGAATGAAACCAGAAAATAAAAGTACACATTAATTAATATATGCAAATATATCAATGAAATATTGCACCCATACAGTGCACATAAATTAACCATATATGTATATTTATATCAAGAAGTTTAAATTGACTTTTCTTTAAAGATGGAGAATAGTAAATTAAGACTATATGATAATTAGAAATGGTCCATAATCAAAGTAAATGTATATGTGAATCACAATTCAAACATTCATACAGATTTGATTATGAACTATGGATTCATCCGTATATTACTTACATGAGATAGGAATATTGAACATGGCCGAAAGTGAATTTACATATGTAGCATAGGGTATGAGATCAACACCCCCCCTTTTTTTTTAACATAAATTTTTTTTTTTTATAAAAGTGTATACTATGTTGTATACAAAATACAAACCTCGAGAGCATCGTCGTGCTGATAACGTGTTATAAAATAATGACAAAGAGATAGAAACACAAAATAAACACAAGATATTTGAGCACAAGAGGAAGTATTGTTCTTCAAGAACTTCTCATTTCATTTCTCATCTATTCTCATTGATCTTTTTTCATGTTACACAAGCCATCTATTTATAGGGTCACAACCACAATGATAGGAAAACCCAAAATACACACCAAGATAAATGCATACACAAATGCATGAATTACAACTTTAATATAGTACATTATACCAAGATGAATCTATTTATTGTGTGGTCATCCACAAATATATGCATGCATCTTTAAATGCATATATTTATAACACAAGTCAAATACTAAAAATGCTATTCAAACGCATATTCAAAAGTGCCATTAAAAGAAACACAATAGACCCATTGAAAAGCCAAACAAAACAACATAAACAACCAAGCACCCAAAGAAAACACACACTAATTAAACACCAGCCCTCAAAGCCTCTCCAACCCTCTCAGCCATCTGTGCCACCAACTCTCCCACCCGCACAACAAACCTCACCTCATCATAACCCTCCACGGGCTCCGCCGCGAAGGACCACTCGATCACGCAATCACAACCGTCCAACCCGTCGACCACTCTGATCTCCGCCTCGTACCTCCCGAACCCCTTGTTGTTCTCCACGATCTCGTAACGGTAGGACCTATTGACCGGGTCCAGCCCGAGAAGTCTCTCAGTGGACCACGCGGGGGTCGTCGTCCCGTTAACGTGACCCGCGCAGTACCTGACGCAACCGGGTTGACCGTTGACCCCTTCGAGGATCTCGCACGTGTGGAGGGAGGGGACCCACCTGTGGAGGCCGCCGAAGTCCTTCAGGAGGGACCAGGCTTGCTCCGCCTTGAAAGATCTCACTTGGGCACTCACTTTGCCTTTCCATTCCATCTTTCTTTCTTTTCTTTTTTTTCGTTTTTTTTTTTTTTTTTTGTCTACTTCGGCAGATTTTATTAGTGTTTACATGAAATATCTATATTTATTGGATTCCGAGATTTGCTCAGTGGGTAGGTGAACATGGATGTACAGGCAATCTTTTGTTGGATTTGGTGTCTTTAATGGGAGCAACTACTCGGACCAGCCAATTTACCAATCCCACAATTCAAATTATTTTTTGGATGGTAGGATTGGTAAACTGGGAGGGGGGAGTGTTCCAAAAAAAAAAATAATGGAAAGGAGAAGGGGAAGGGGAAGGGGAAGGGAAGAGTGAGTGGTGGCCGGCGGTGGCGACGGGGTGGAGATGGCGGCTGCCGGAGAGGTGGCGGGCGGAGGTCAAGTAGGAGAAAGAGAAAGAAAGGGGAAATAGATTTTTCTCTCCCTCCCTTTCTCTTTTTTTCTATACTCGTTACAAGCCCATTATATAAACATATTTGAATGCATTTCATACTCATTACATAGAGAGGGAGACATTCACACTCGTTCCATACACTTATTTGAATGCATTTCATACTCATTACATAAACATAGAGAGGTGATGTAGGACAGATTATGCAGATGAGAGCACCAAAAGAAGTCTATCAGATAAATTACAAATCAATGGTCACGATCTCGGAATCGCACGAAATTTTACATGGTGAAATATATCGAGGAGATCTTCTAGATTAGTTGTTATACAACTAACAATTCTTATTTTTTAAAAATTAATTCATTTAGGCCTTTAAATTAGCGATTTTACTATTTTTAGTAAGTTTTAGATTTGTGATATCTCAATCATAACAGATCGGAATTGATTTCTATCAATTCTTATGATCATTGAGGATCTCATAGAATCAGAAAAATTAGTTTTCAAATTTTACTATTTTTAGTAATTTTTTAATTTTATGTTATTAGTATAAATAGCAGACTTGTAATCTATGATTGATAGTTTTTTATCAATAATATTTTGACTTTCTTCTATTGTGGGGCTTTCTTCCTTGTGGATTCAAGAATTCCTTGTGGATTCAAGGAGCTTATGAGATCTCAACGCTGGTTGGATCTTTTTATCAGTTTCACGCTGCATTAACATTTTCGAATTTTACTATTTTTAGTAATTTTTTAATTTTATGTTATTAGTATAAATAGCAGACTTGTAATCTAGGGTTGACAGTTTTTATCAATAATATTTTGAATTTCCTCTATTTTGGGGCTTTCTTCCTTGTGGATTCAAGGATTCCTTGTGGATTCAAGGAGCTTATGAGATCTCAACGCTGGTTGGATCTTTTTATCAGTTTCACGCTGCGTTAGGTGGTATCAGAGCGAGGATTTGCCTTGTTGTGATGGCAAATAATGGAGGGGGAGACAACCAATCTAATGACGCTGGTCGTGGATTGGAGGATGTGCGGAAGGCGATCGAGGAACAGCGCGATCAGATGCGAGAGATTCGCACGATGATCGCTGGCCTGAATCTCAACGCCAATAATAGGCATCCTGAAGGTGATAGGAGACGCGCCGAGGGAGTTGCCCAAGGCCGACCTATTGCTCAGAACATCGTTCGACGTCCCACTCGTTATCAACCTGATGATGAGGAAGACTCGGAGGATGAAGGTGATGGACTTCATGGATATCAGCCGGGGAGGCGGCGCATGAAATACAATGATTACCGATTGAAGGCGGATATTCCATATTTCAATGGTAATATGCAGATCGAAGACTTCCTTGATTGGATCTCAGAGGTCGAGAGATTCTTTGAGATGATGGAGGTTCCAGAGGAGAAGATGGTCAAATTGGTGGCGTTTCGATTAAAAAGTGGTGCCGCCGCTTGGTGGGACCAATTTCAGAAAACCCGACAACGGCAAGGAAGATCACTTGTTCGTACGTGGAGGAGGATGAAAGAGCTCCTCATGGATCAATTTCTGCCACGAAATTATGAACGATATTTACCCCAATTGTATCGAAATTGTTGTCAAACCGTAAGGGTGAAATCACGACGGAGATATCAAAGGCGCAAGAGGTGATAAGAGCAAGTCCTCCAAAAGATGGGGATGATTCGAGGGCCAACCCTTATGATCTACCATCATCAGAGAAGTACGGAGGTTCCAATGAACCAGAACTTTGCTCAAATCAAAATCAACAAGAGCGAAGTTTTAGCTGAACAAGAAGTTGATGATATATATGATGGCGCAGAGTTCGCAGAAGAAGAAGGAGAGCGGGTCAACTTCATCGTTGAACCAGAGATCGATGAGGACATGAGCAATAAAGAAGCAGAGGATGTTGTTTTCTCTGGTGATTCTGAAGATGTCATTGGAGGAGAACAAGAGGAGTTGTTTCCACAGTCCATAGCGGTGACCCCCAAGATGGAAGAGCCCCTACAAAAGCTTGTGTTGCAAAATATATGCACCATCAACAAAAGTGTTTTGGATGCCATCATCAACATTGATAACAATGAAGACTTTGCGGCTATTACTGTGGTGAAGAAATTTGAGCTACAAATCGATGGGCATTCAATTTTCTACATAATCAGTTTTATTGAGAAGAAATTTGAAGTCAATAAAATATCTCTTCTCTTGCCGAAGGTGAAATACAAAGAAACAATTGAAGAGCGGAAGAACTCGAGGACGAGTTCTTTTGAAGAAGAGGAGTCTGATGTAGGACAGATTATGCAGATGGGAGCACCAAAAGAAGTCCATCAGATAAATTACAAATCAATGGTCACGATCTCGGAATCGCACGAAATTTTACATGGTGAAATATATCAAGGAGATCTTCTATATTAGTTACAATTCTTTTTTAAAAAAAATTAATTCATTTAGGCCTTTAAATTAGCGATTTTACTATTTTTAGTAAGTTTTAGATTTATGATATCTCAATCATAACAGATCGGAATTGATTTCTATCAATTCCTATGATCATTGAGGATCTCATAGAATCAGAAAAATTAGTTTTCGAATTTTACTATTTTTAGTAATTTTTTAATTTTATGTTATTAGTATAAATAGCAGACTTGTAATCTAGGGTTGACAGTTTTTTTATCAATAATATTTTGAATTTTCTCAATTTTGGGGCTTTCTTCCTTTTGGATTTAAGGATTCTTTGTGGATTCAAGGAGCTTATGAGATCTCAACACTGGTTGGATTCTTCTATCGTTTCACGCTGCGTTAGAGGGAGACATTCATACTCATATATTACATAAACATATTTGAATGCATTTCTAAAATCACATGTAAGAATTTGAATCCTGGAAATGATGTTTTCTTCTGTTGGACTAGTTTATCAAACTGACCATGTATGGGTCAGGATCCGAGTTGTTGGTAAGCTTAGATCAGACTATATTACTATGAAAGTTGGGGCTGTCACGAGTCGAGAAACTGTGGAGCATAAATCTATTAAACCAATTTAAAATTTGCATACACAATTTTTTTAGTTTTACAAACAAACAAGACTCAAAACCTACGTGTCCCATAATCACCAGTGTCGGTGTGGATTTTTGACGGGGTGTTGTCGTCATGATCCGGGTTCTTTTCAAGCTTGGTTCTGGTCCATACAAGACGTTCTGAATCACCGTTTGATGAATTGTTCAAGGTCGCCTGGCTGCTTTCAAGGACGTTAGTGTAATCGCCACTTGCCATTCCTCAAAAGCAAGAAAAGTGGTATTGTTCAGTTACTCACCTTTGCCGGGAAATGTGGGGTTCTCCTCTCAAAGATCACGGTCGACCGTGCCTTGAGATGGTGAGATCCAGTTAGCCTGCTAAACCCAGAGAGGGGGGGGGGAGGAGAGGGAGAGAGAGAGAGAGAGAGAGAGAGAGAGAGAGAATAACTTTGTGTGCACATTAGCAAATGGGATGGGATGAAGACAGGTTTCTTTGTAGTTGACAGACTAGAGGTGAATCATCTGTATAGATGGACCAGGAGTGGATTGTCGGTATAGGCAGACTAGTGGTAGATTGTCAGTATAGGCTGATCAGAGGTGGATTGTCGGTATAGGTGGATTAGAGATGGATTGTCGGGCTCGATGGACTAGGGGTGGATTGTCGGGCTCGACGGACCAAAGATGGATTGTCGGGGTTGACGACCAATTAGGGCATTGTCGGGATCGATGAACACTTAGGGGGATTGTCGAGGTCCAATTCCATAAAACTTAGTAAACAAGTAGAAAGTTGGTTTTTTGTGATAAAGTAAAGAAAGAGAAGCAATATAATGACATAAACAGTAAGTAAAGAACGATAAAAGTAAATAAAGAGCAATAAAAGTAAATAAAGCAAGTAAACAAGAAGCAAAAGAGGTTAGTAGTCCTTGGGAATATTCCAAACAAACAAGGGTGTGTGCTCAAATGGTTTTAAGACCAACTGGTCAACGAACCTAGTATAGGTTGTCCGTTAGTTGCGTGTTGTTTTTAAATGAGTTGATAAAGTTCTGTAAAGATGCAACCAAACATTCAACTTCTTTAAACTCTTTTCTTATATAATTAAAAAGATTACAATAACTTGTTTACAAGGTTTATGAGGGGTTGGGAAAGATGGGATCTAAACAAACTCAAAGAAAATGAGAAAAAAAAAGAAGATGAAGGTGGATTGGGGTGGAAGTGAGTGAAAGGGAAATGATTCAGCTTCTCTATTTTCTCTCCCTCTCTTTTGGCTGCTGTGGTGGTGGTTGGGTGGCTGACATCAGATGGGGGGCATTTGGGGTGCTTCTCTCTCTTTCTCCTCTTGCCTTCTTCTTCACCTTCACCCCTCCTTTTATAGCAAAACCCATCCAATGGGGCATTGACATCTCAATGTGGGGGGGGAGGGGTAATGAGTGCCCCCACGTTGCTCGGAGGATGACATGCCATCCTTTTTCGAGGTTATCTGCTCCAAGTTTTTCGACAATTCTGATAGGGATTGTCTCGGTTGACGGTTTTGGTAGGGATTGCCCAAATCGACGGTCCTAGTAGGGATTGTCTCGGTTGACGGTTTTGGTAGGGATTGTCTCACTCAACGATCCTGATAGGTATTGTCTCATTCAAAGAACCTGATAGAGATTGTCTCACTTGACGGTCCTGGTAGAGATTGTCTTAGTCAACGGTCCTTGTACAGGTGTTAGGTTCAAGCCTGCACAAATCAGATATTACAGGGAATAAGTATTTCACAATTCTGACCGGTTAAAATGGGATATCTACAATTGTCCCTCCTCGGATGATGTTTTAAGTGAAATGAAAAGCACCCTTTGAGGATTAGAGAGACCTCATTTTGACAGGCTTAACATGGGCTTTGATCTTATAATTGATAGCAACTAAGAAATGAACCTAGGAGAGGTCCACAAAAATTCATCAACAAAATGATCATGGGGGAGAAAGACATTTAATCTAATGCAATGAGTGATCCAACCTTCGATTGGGGTTCCTAGCCTTCGTGTGGCGTCGGATTCTTTGTGCCTACCGTGCATGGCAACTAGGGATATTATATAAGGAATAAAAGAAAATGTTGATTGATAATATGAAAGGATCATTGGGTAATGAATCTTAGTGGACAAGGCCAAAGAAGATTATCTTGGATGGTATGAGTAATATGACAAAAGCAAATGAGAGTAGAATAGAAACTTAAACCAGGCAAGATTCTGAGTCGAGCAGATATTCAAACCAGATAAGAATTGAAGCTTGTAAAGGCATGCAAGAAATCTTCAAATCATCCAAATTATGCATGCTGGAAAATTTTCAAACCCGTAAGAAAGAATTTTTTTTTTTTGTAAAACAAGAAAGAAGACATAAATTGCTTGTAGTATATACACATATCATGGCATGATGTGAGTGTGTGGTCTCTTTAAATTTCTTAGTTTCACGTACTTGTCTTACATTCAATAAGAAGTTTTTGCGTGTATTTTCTCATTCTAATCATCAGAATTCACCTAATGACTTAGTGATTAAACATAATAACCTAAATCGTATTCCAAATGTTTTTTCATAAAACATTAAAAAATTAAAATAGTAAAGAACTATTTATAATACACTAGGCTCTATTAAAAAATAATAATAATAAAGCCATTATAGACTCTTAAGAAGTTCTTCGAGACCTATGTCTATTAATGGGTCGACTTGACCCAAACTGACCCTATACGAGACCTGATATGAACCCGAGCTGAAGGACCTGACAGTTAAACAGATCAGGTCTGGGTCCACCCAGATCCTACGGGGACTTGACCGGTAGACAGACTATGAAGTCATCCGTTTGCTGCACCCTTTTACCCTCAAATGTTAACCCCACCAATCAAATAAATCGGGGGCGGGGATGGCGGTTGGGTTGGTGGGAGTAACCGCCCCCCAGTTTGAAAACCAGCGGCGCAAAAACCACACGCATCAAACGGCGGACAGAGGAGCCGACTAACACGGAACCGTCCGATTCAATTGGTTTTCTAATTTACACACGTGAATCACAAGAGTGAGGATAGTCTTCGTCACTCGCTTTCTCTGTCGTTTAAGCGCTCTCTCTCTCTCTCTCTCTATAAAAGGATCCCAAAAATCTACATGTTTTTGGCTTTGAAGGTCCAAACGTCGCCATGAATTCTAGAAGGTCCGTCTCTCTCTCTCTCTCTCTCTCTCTGATTCAATTTGATTTGAAGCAAGCGATTCAACCATTGTTAGATGTGTTTCGATTCAAGTCCTGTTGCTTGTCAAATTGGGGGATCGATTGCTCTGCGATCTGAAGTGGTGCTTCTGCTGCTGAAGCCCTTCTCTATCTCTGTCTCTCCCATTCGATTCGAAGAGATTCGACAATCTTTTGATGTGTTTCTTCAATTGCTTGTCGAATTGGCGGATCGATTTCATTTTTTTGGTGTCCTCGTTTGGATTACTCAGCGATTTTTTTTAGATCAGTTAGTAATTACGAAGATCCGGGGTTTAATCGGTGTAGATAACTAGCGTGATTGTTTGCTTTTGTTCCGAAAGCCCTTGATTTTGAATCTTGGACGTGTTTCTCTTGGATCTCTCTCTCTCTCTCTCTCTCATTTTTGATGATCCACCAAATCTGGAGCTCCAAAGGGATAGATTGGTGTCGGCTGATCTCGATTTCGTGAAATATCGTGGCTTTCAATCTCCTGTTGACGAATTGTAGTTTTGGTCTTTTTATAAACCACGGGTTTTATGTTTTGAAGATTTTACAGTGGATCTAATGTTTAGATGAATTTTATTAATTCAAATTTTTGGAAAACCTTATAACGTAAGTATATTATATTTTTTTTTTATCACAAAGAAAATTTTATTAACAGAAATGTACGAATACAGATACAATAAAAAAAAAAAAAAGGGACTTCCAGCAATCACCTAGATCACCCATAATGACATTTTAGGGAGTGCATGTATATTCTAAACCCATAAAGACAATTTCGGGAGTGTACAGGTTCCAACAATCACCTAGAATATACATATTAAATCTAGAATTATAATTAGGGCATGTGTATTCTTGATTGTTGATTATTGCATTGTTGACTTTATGTTGTCATTTCCTTGTTTTTTTCTCAGAGATTATCGTGGAAACAGAGCCGCTCTATTTGATGGAATTGAGGAGGGTGGGATAAGAGCTTCCTCTTCCTACTCATCCCACGAGATTGATGAGCATGACAATGATCGAGCGCTTGATGGGTTGCAAGACAGAGTCATTTTACTTAAAAGGGTAAGATTTCTAGTTGTTCAATACTTGATTCAATGAATACACAAATGAAATCTATTTTCTTGATGTTGTATTAGTGAACTATCATTAAACTCCAAGCATTTTGTGTACTGCTGCAATCTTCAATATCGCATCATATGTGAAACAAGATTTTTTTTTTTTTTTTTTCAAAAAAAAATAAAAAAAAAGAAGATTCGAGCACTCTTATGAAGGAAGATGCCCCCGAATAAAAGGTGCAGAGGGATCTTCATACAAAGTTTAAAAAAGAAAATCGAGAGGATAAAAAATAGAAAAGGAAACATTGGGGATGGAAGTGAAATGAGATTGAATTGCAAATTTTGCCTATGAATTTTTTAAGGAATTGACACCTTATGTGAAATTTTACGCATGATTAATAATTTGAGGTTTAATTTCTTTAATTTCAGCTGTTTGACGAAAATTAGAATGATGGTAGACTTTTCCCCATTTTTTCTCATACATCATTTTTCTTCTATAAAGGCACCTTAAGTGAATATGTTAGTTTGGGAATAAATCTCCTATTGGTTAAAAAAATGTAGCTTAATTTGCTTCTTTTTGTTGTAAATGTTGTTTTATGGTAAATGACATGCTAAGAAATGTTACAACATAATTACTTTCTGCAACTTAATGTTTTTTTAAAAAGTTTTTAGCTTCACATTAAGATGTCGTCCCTTGAAGAAGAGGAGACGAATAATCTAGAAGAGTAGAAGTGAAAAAACAATATAAAAGGGACCAAAATCACTCCTGCTAACAAATGCAGCCATTTGAAAAGTTCCCCAAGCATGGAAGGGTTTGGATCCTCTCCGATTAGAATGGATGCCCAACACTGTACAATATCCGCAATTGCTCCCCATATTTTTTTGGTATATACTCTTTTTCATTCTAAAAAGCGCTCTTTCTGAGCAATCCATAGACTTCACGCTGAATGTGGGATAACCTCAAAGAGTTAAACGTTGGCACAAGAGTTTGAAATACTAAGATTCATATGTTGAACTTACAATCATCTATTTGAAGCTATTCCTTGTTGTTCTGTTAGGAATTTTGACACGGGGAATCTGAAATATCTTAATTGGATGCATGATCTGTCATTAACCCACAACTTCCTTTGTAATATATATAAATAAAAAATGTCTCTCTTTGGGAGAGGATTGTGATTCTTGGATTGTTTTGGAAGAGGATACTTCTTTTCTTTTCTTTCGAGGATGCCATATGATCAAAAGTGGAGAAGACCTAGTAACCCAGACCTAAGCGGTATTCTTTTCATCTTTACATTGCTGTAGTTTATCTTCTCTAAACAATGTTGAATATCCATTTTGAACCTTAGATATTTACATGGGAATTTCATTGGTTGTAGGGGTTAAGCTGCCTCCATAATTTTTTCTAACATTATTCCATTTTTTCTTAGTCCCTACAAGTCAATGCTATTCACATCCAGTGTTTCACATTGAATTTTGGCATTTTTGCAGCTTCATCAAGTGCTAGCTTCTTTTTTATGGCCAATTTCCAGGATGTTTGTCTCCGTGGTGTTTAAATGTCTCTTTGGTTGATCTATAGACTCCAAGAATTCCTTTATCAATATGCCTTCTTATCTTCTTGTCTTGACAATTTCCTAGTCTGGGGGATTTAAAAACTAGTTCCCAGGTTGGATTTACTGAAATTGGAGAACCAGTACACCTGTCAGCTGGTCTCAGTTAAGGCGATCATCTCAATGTCTTCCTGCCCACTAACTGGGTTGTTAGGAATTTGGCACAACTTATGGGGACTGAGGAGTTAATGTATTATCAAACTGGTCATAAAACTTTATCAATTTTGTTTGGAACCTTATGATGTTTACTAGATATGTTATATAGGGGTTCCTGTTTCAATTTGATAAGGTTTGGTATTTCTGCTTCTCTTGGAATGTCCACCTTTGTTCGGTTGACTGGTGACATTCATGAAGAGGTGGACTTTCATACTCATAGTTAGGCATTTGGCACAACTTATAGGATGTTAATGTTCTATCAGCCAGTTCTAAAATTTTATCAATTTTGTTTGGGACCCTTCGATGTTTTCGAGATGTGCTATAAAGGGGTGCCTGTTTCATTAGATAAGGTCTTGTATTTCTGCATCTCATGGAATGCCTACTTTTTGTATGGTTGTCTACTTGTCTGGCGACATTCATGAAGAAGTTGGCCTTCATAAATCATAATCACATTCTGGATTATGAGAGTCCATGGCAACATTGGGTTCTAAGTGTTACGACACATTAATTTTACTTTGTAGTATTAGAGATCTGAACCCTGCTCAATAAAAAAATATTGGGGATCAACACTCATGTAGTGAAGATTTATTTATGTGAACTTTATATAACTTTTTGTTCAAGTTCGAGTCCAAGAAATTGTTTATATAGGAAAAGGCTTCAATAGTTGAGAAGGGGAAGGCCCTATATATATGGGTGCGAGAAGTGGGGTAATAAAAAGCTGTACTAGTGTAATGTAGCACGTTCTTTAAATTTTTGTTCGAGCTTGAGTCCAAGAAATTGTGTATGTAGGAAGATTGAAGAAGCTTCAATACTTGAGTAGGGCAAAGACCTATATGGCACAAGAAGTGGGGTAATAAAAAGCTGTACTAGTCTAATGTAGCACATTCTTTGCACCCCATCCTTTCCTTGTGAAATGAAGGGTCCTTTGAGTTTGTACAAAAATATGTAGGAAATACACAATCCTAAGAACAATAAAATCCAAGTTTGGAAGACTAGTCTTCTGCATTTGCAACAGTAATAACGAAGTGCATAAGTGGTACTGATAGAAAACTGAATGAACCTGGAAATTGTACAGATGTGTCAGTGGTCATAGGGGTTAAGCCTCCTTTTATTTTCAAGCAATGATAAGCAAATGTATTTGATAATTAACACACACACCCATTATATCCTTTGTTTGGAGGAAACCATACAATTAAAGTTGAGAAGACCTAGTAAACCAGGTTTTATTGATTTATTTTCATGATTTCATCATCATATTGCCTGGTATGTCTCTTCTATTAAACGATGTCGAATATCCATTTTGGACTTTTTCATTGGTCATATGGGTTAAGTGTCCTCCACAACCTTTTACTTTGCTTAAGTAACATTATTCCATTTCTTTTTCTCATCCCTACAATTCTATACATTACATATTCAGTGTTTCACATTGAATTTTGGCATTTTTGCTTCCCTTTGTACAGTTGTCTGGTGACATTAATGAAGAAGTGGACTCTCATAATCGCATTCTGGACCATATGGTAAGTATGATTACTAAACTACTTTCTGTTCTGGCTTTCTTTTTGTGTTTTTTTTTTTTTTTTTGTCACAGAAATATCAGATCATTTATTTTCCCGCTTGTGTTTAATGCAGGGTAATGACATGGACTCATCAAGGGGTATTTTATCTGGGACCATGGACAGATTCAAAATGGTAAATTATTTGTTAAACTGTTTCTTTGCCCGTCTCTTACTCTCTTCTTTTTCTGGAGAAAGGAAAAACAAAAAAATGATTGTAGAATTTCAGAATTTCAGTGTGGGTCACTGATTACTTTTTGGAATCTCAGTTGCTCAATAACTTTCAAAGGGGCGTTGTTACACTCAATACACTTCTGTAGTCATTCCTGCAAATGCCACATCACCTAACACATTACATGAAACCACTTAACATTCATTACGTATCTTAGTTTTTGTGAAAATCTGAACTTTATTAGACAAGTATATACCGATTCCAAATATGTATTGACATTTTCTCTTTCAAACTGTAATGCTGACTGTTTAGAGATTTGTTGTTCAGGTTTTCGAGACGAAGTCGAGTCGGAGAATGGCCACCCTCGTGACATCGTTTGTGGTTCTCTTCCTCCTCATATATTACTTAACTAAATAGAAGTTTAATGAAGTTTTATGGAATATAAAGTTTGATTGCCTCTGGTTTTCTGCTGTGAAGATTGTGACTTTGTAGCATAAATTTACCACCACCTATTATATGACTCTAATATCTTAACGTTCCTGAAATATTTGGCTTGTGTGAAAATGAAATGCTGTTTAGACTGATCATGACAAATGATCATACATGAATTTGAAAAGATCTTAAAACATGGAATATATTATGCTGTTTTATACACATGGTTTTTCCTTTTTCTTTTCTTTTCTTATTTTTTGAATTTTCTTCTTACTTTCTTATATATTTGAAGCCGAATGATTGGCATTGTACATATGACAACATTTACTTTTTGTTGTGGGTGCTGTTATATATACCCAGACACGTACAGTTATTCTAATGATGTCATATCTCGTAACATAGTATGTGCTCTCTACTATTCTTTATGAACCTATTAGAGCATCTCCCATGGAGATCTCTATCCCTCTTAATTTTATTTATGTAACACATAATTAAAAAATATTAAGAAATTTAAAATCGATAGAAGTTAATATTAGCAGTTATAGATCAGGTGATTAATAAACTTATTGGTTATTCAAAAATTATTTGAATTTGAAATTTATAATGTGGCGGTTCATCGATTTGAAGATGGATCTAGATGTTGTTTATTTTGTGGTGTTGTGTTTTATTTAAATTTTCAAATATTTTCTTTTGTTTTGCTATATTTCTAATAATTTTAGTACATAAGTGCAAATAATAATTAATAGAATAAAATCAATATTAATGTTAATGAAAAAATAAATAAATATTATTAAATATTTTAAATATATATATATATATATATGTTAAATATATTTAATATTAGACTCATTTAAATCATAAGGTTGATATCTATCCAATGATAGTATTTTTATAAAAAGTAAAATTATATACAAGAAGTTATCACACAAGAAAATAAACAAATCAAACCTCTATAATTTGAGGCTCAATTAGTGAGACTCTAAATATGGAGTCCCAAAAACCGTGACGGGCCACCAATTCGGCGGACGGTAGGATACTTGGAGTGCTCTTGATCATTCAATCGTGTTCCATTTAGGAGAAACGGAGCACGGATGCAAAATTAAGTGTGCATTTTATTCATTTGCTCGGATGCAAAATTAAGTTATTACGAAGTTTATGATTATTCTGATATATATAAAGAATAAATGTTTTTTTTTCTGTGTTTTCAATTATTTTCGTTAAACGTAATAAAATTTTTGTTATTTAATTGAACATGTATAAATTATCACTAATAATTCTTAAGCTCTAAAACACAAATCGAGGAGGTAGTAATGGGTTTTTATTTATTCCGAATCTATAACCATGACATTTATTTATTTTTTATTCCATTTTGTTTTTTTTTGTGGGTAATTTATTTTTATGGTTTTTTTTGTCAAATCTTCCCTTATCAACAGACAGTAAGACTCGAATCCAAGTCCCATAACTAAAGATGAGGTTTGATTTTTTTTGCTGAATCCTTTATACAAATTAATCTTCTACCAATTGAAGACTTTTATACGCAGTCGAAACAACAAAAAGCAAATCAAAATTTGTTTTTGAAGGTTTATTTATTGATTTCTTCCAATTGAATCATTTATACACATTGATCTTTCACCAATTGAATCATTTATATGCTGTTGAAACACCAAAGAGCATATCAAAATTTGTTTTTGAAGGTTTTTTTTCTTTTATTACTTCCAAGTTCCAATTGAATCGTTTATACCCATTGGTAATATTCTTACATTGTATTTTTCTTTTTAGATGATCTAAAATAAATCATCTTCATTTGTTTAAACATTTCAATTTTGGTTGAAATTCAGATTCATAATTAAATGAGTGTCAATATTCATACATTGTATTTTTTTTTATTGTTCTTTCGAAAGTCCATTACATTTGAAATGTATCTGATCTTTATATGTATATTTTTTAAAGTCAATTACATTTCAAATTAATATAAACATTATATGCATTATATTTTAAAAGTCAGTTATATTTTGAAATGTAACTAAACTTTATAGACATTATATTTTTGAAAGTTAGTATGCATTATATTGTGTAAGTCAATTACATTTTGTCAGATTTACTATTTTAGAAATATATTTGAACATTATATACATTATATTTTTGAAAAAAAATTTGTGTCATTATGTAGTTTATGTTATTCATTAAATCTATTTGAATTTTATATACACTGGACTTCTTTTTTTTTAAAAAAAAAACAATGTTTGTTTTTTCTTAAAATTCAGTTACATTCCAAATAATCTTATCTTTATATACATTATATTTTCATATTTTTTTATATTGCTAAACAAATTTTGTTTTTCTTTTAAAAATTAGATACATTTTAAATATATCTGAATTTAAAAAAAAAGTGTAAGTGGAGGTCGGAGGAAGTGGAGATTAGAGGAGGGCCCAAAAGGTAACATAACCACCTCTCACACGAAAGAGCGCAGCAAGAGAAATCTAAGAGTCGTGACGCTAGTTGCTGGATATGAGCAAGCCCCGGATTAAATTTTTAAAGTGATAGATAGTTTATGAGGGTATAAAAGAAATTCCCCATAATCTTAGCAAAGTTATGTATTCATTTTTTATATTAAAAAAATTAAGGAGTTACACAGTTTGAAATTGATGGGTTTTAAATGAAGGGTAATAATGTATTTTACTTTTTTAACTAGGCAACCAATGAAGAATTGACACCTAATGGAGCTTGTCAATTGGATCTAAACCTTGGGGTCAAGGCAGCAGAACTCATAAATTATGGATAAAATATAAATAAGGCGTGGACAATGATTTATAAAAGATGAAAAAATGATTTGACATGTGGACTCTTTGATTTACAAAAGATGATGACAGTTGATTTGGCAGTGACACCCACATATTCAAATGGATCGAATAACTTATAATAACTTAATTTTAGAGGTAGCAGATATAATTATATAATTTTATATCAATTAATTTTAACATATAATTTTTATTTATTTTAGCCTTTCACACACCTATTTTTTCATATTCCTCGTTAATTATCAGTTATTTCATCCCTTATTCTCGTACCAAACAATGGCTGAGTATGAAAAAATGAACCTACTTATTTTGTGAAGTTGGAAATGGACCTACTTATATCCAAGTGTGAAAAATATAAATAAAATATGCAAAAAAACGAGATTGCCTGCGTGTAACAACCTCATCAAAGCTTTGAACCTACTTATTTTGTCCTGGCATGCTCAAGAACCCAAAATTGAGGAACTAAACATTAGTTTTTTGTTTTTTTGGTTAAATGTATGTAACCCCTTTAAAAATGAGTGTATGTCCATATTCCTGTCTCATTTTATCGAATATCCATATAACCTTCTGAATTGTTGTATCATATACATTTACTCCTCTACCGTTACCTTATCAAACTATTGTGGTGGTTAATTTAACTTAAGTTGTGAAAAAATTCATTGGGTTGCCCCTCAGCTAGCTTTGTGTCTATTTGATTAGGCTTTAGCTTTTAATGAAAAAGCTCATGCCTACCTTTCAATAATAAAAAAAAAAAAGTTTTGAAAAAATCCAGAACACTCAAAAATTCAGCCAATGTAGTCATTTATTGGTATTCTTGATGAATTATCAAACATTTGATTAAACAAAACAAAAAATTAGTCAAAGGTCCATTAATAATTCGGAACATTTGCGTGTATACCCCTAAAAAAACATATATTTCATGTTATACCTCGCTTAAAAAGATAATTGCACGTATACCCCTGAGTTAAATTTTGTCAAAATAAAAGTAGAATATTATGTTAACCGTGATATATATGACATGAATTGACTGATATACCCTTATGACCATTGGAGCATTAAATTTTGGGATTGCATGTAATACCCCTATAGAAACATATATTCGGTTTTATACCCCACTTAAAAGGATAATTGCATGTATACCCCTAAAAAATTTGATCGTTGTGCATGTATACCTCTAGGGGACGTTTGGATAGAGGAATAGGGAAGGAATTTATGGAAATAGAGGAAAATAAACAAAAAAAGGTGTTCAGGTAAATAGAATAAGTGGGTATAACTATACAAAATTAGGTGAGAATAAACTGATATTTGTATTCCATACTCTTTTTGGAATTGTATTATTCATCCACTGGTATAAGGGGACCCACTTATCAAATCACATATCATCACATAAAATCGTATGTCATCACCGCTTATACATCAATGGATCTCGCATGTCAAATCAACTTTTTATACTTTATTCACATTTTATTCTTTATCAACCAAACAATTCAACCTTTATTATTACGTTTTTCAATGAGAATAACAAAAAACACAACCAAACAGAAAATCACATATTCTATTAATAAAGTTATTTATTCTTAGAATATGTATAAACCCTCAAATAACTTATGTCTCCATCTAAACGGACCTCTAGAAAACATGTGTTGTGTGGTGGACTATCAACAAAATTTTAATTAGTTATCACATGTGTTGGATAGTTTTCGAGTGTTAATTAAATAGGTTAATATATTTATATTTATATTGGAGTATTACATTATTTTAATTTTTTTAGTTTTTTTATGTTCTTTCTTGATTCGTGGATAACCATTGGTTATAAAATAGTATATAAGATAAAAAAGAATTAAATAAATTTTATTTTATATTGATTTATATGCCTATATCTCTTTAATTAAATTTTCATTTTTTTATTTGCTTTATCAAAATTTCTCTCTTTTATCTTATTGAAACCTTAAATAATTAAGATCCATACATTTCATACTTTTTATTTTGATTTTTTTGGAATAACGTTGAAAGATGCAATTAACATTTTTTATTATTATTATTTTGGATTTTAGAGAAGCGTCGTAGGGGTATGAGGGACTTTTCACAGCGAATAGTTAGATAGGTAACCATGGTTTGGTCAAATAAGTTAACGGTGATAGACGAAATGGCATATATGCCTAGCGATTAAATTTTTTAGAAGTATACATGCAATTACCTTTTTAAGCATGACATAATGCCAAATAGATGTTTTTCTAAGGGTATACATGCAAATTTTTGTAGGGGTATAAGGGACTTTTCACAAGGAATGGTTAGATAGGTAACCGTGGTTAGGTAAAAAACATTAATGGTAACAGACAGAAGAGCTTACATGCACAACGATCAAATTTGTAGGGGTATATATGCAATTCCATTTTTAAGTGGGATATAATGCTAAATAGATTTTTTTTTTTAAGAGGATAAATGCAAATTTCCCTAATAATTCAACACAACCACATCAAAAATAATAGAGTAGCTTTTGGAACTGGTCCATGTGCTCCTACTGCAACGATATTGCCAGTGACAGTGACCCGTCCCTATTCAGGCTAGGCTGCACAAAACAAGCCCTCGTAAGCGATCCCTCCCAGGACCATGAATACGGGCCGACCCCATTCGGCGAGAGTGACCCGTCCCCGTTTGGGCAAGGCAGCATGAAAGTGAGCCCCTCGTAAGCGATCCCTCCCGAGACCATGAATACGGGTAGCCCCATTTGGTGAGAGCGACCCGTCCCCGTTTGGGCAAGGCAGCATGAAAGCGAGCCTCTCGTAAGCGATCCCTCCCAAGACCATGAATATAGGCAGCCCCATTTGGCGAGAGCGACCCGTCCCCGTTCGGGCTAGGCAGCACGAAAGCAAGCCCCCTCGTAAGCAATCTCTCCCATGACCATGAATATGGGCCGACCACCCGACCCCATTCAGCGAGAGCGACCCATCCCCATTCGGGCTAGGCAGCATGAAAGCGAGCCCCTCGTAAGCGATCCCTCCCAGGACCATGAATATGGGCCAGCCCCATTTAGCGAGAGAGACCCGTCCCCATTCGGGCTGGGCAGCACGAAAGCGAGCCCCTCGTAAGCGAATATGGGCCACTCCCATTCGGCGAGAGTGATCCGTCCTGACCCCATTCAACGAGATTGATGAGTTTTCAATCAGAGCAAGGACTTTCAAAAAAACATCTAAAACACTTAAAGGCCCTTTGAAATAGTCATCAAAGGCACTTTTTCAGGGAACGAGAGACGTCTATCGTGAAAAGATCTTCGGCGCTTATATTATAGTTTTTAAAATTTAATACTCTTATTTATTATAATAACGAAGAGGAGATAAATATAAATGAAATGAGGTTTAATTTTTTCGGTTAAAATCCAAACCCCAGGTTTGGATAGACTAATGGAAGTGGAATAAAATGAAGTAGGGGTGAATAAGAAAAAAAAAAATGTTTGTTTGCAAATAATTTAATTGTGAATATATATCTATGCCAGAATATGTGGAAACACACTAGTATTGGTATTTCAGTTCTTTTTGGAATTGTGTTATTCTACTAGTATAAAGGCGTCACATTTCAAATAATAGTAAGACACTCATGTGAAATTATTTTTTCATACTTTTATAAATTTTTGTTCATATTTTATTCATCTTTTATCCACAACTTATATATGATAAATCAAACAATAAAATTTTTATTATTATATTTCTGAACGAGCATAACTAAAAAAACAATTAAAAATAACTTATTTCATAAGTATAATTAGTTATATATTTATGATCACATCACTTTAGTTTATGTTGCTACCTAAATGTTGCTAAATACATAACAAGCCTAGCCATTAATCAATATTCATAAATGTGGTTTTTTTCCCAGCTTGTTTTCTCCAATCATTTGATTAACAGTACCTCTGACGAGCCAAAAAAAAAAGAAAAAAAAGTGCAGATAAGATACTATTAAAAAATAATATTACATATATATATATATATATTATCCATAAAAATATCAATCCATAAAACATTCCATCTATATATACTACATATATTATATATATATATATATACTTATATATATATATTATATTATTTAAATTATACTACATATAAAAGCACTAATCCATGAAAAACATTCATTAAACATGTTTACTCTTAACAATTCATGAAAATATATTCTTACCTCAAATGATATTTGATTAGACATATTTACCATTTCAAATTCTTTAAAATGAAATACTCTATATAATGTGTTTAATGTATTTAATTTATACATTTATTTTAATTTTATACATTTATTAACATTCTTCACAGGATTACGGGATTACATATCTACATTTAATATATGCAACTTCATTTTATATAATTATATAATATACCTACACATTATATTGTAACCATTAGAAAATCTTTATATATAATAGAAGCTCTATGTATCTAATTATTAATTAAAAATTAAATAAATCTAGATGGGGGAGAGAATTCAACCAAATATTAATATATACCCTTTCAATTATATATCATATATGTATCGTGATATTCCTAAATATAAATTTGTACATGAAGTTTATGTTTTAATCAATGAATCTAAATTATTATAAAATCTTAATATATATTATATTACATGCACATGTTACCAAATTAACCTATATATATATATTAAATTTTATTAATAAATTTATATATTAAATATAAAAATTTATATATATAATATGTATTTTTTTGAGATTTAATATATAATGATAATCTACATTATGGAAAAGTCACACTATGTAAGCCTGTCGATCGAATGAATACGGATCGGATATGCTAATATCCATATCTTAACCCTTTCAAATTATATGTCATATATGTATCGTGATATTTTCTAAATAAATTTATACATGAAATTTATGTTTTAATCAATGTATCTAAATTATTATAAAATCCTAATATATATATAAAATCAATTATATACTCCCGCATATACTCTCGCATAACGCATATACTCTATGCAGTATCCCAACCGCAGGCAAATCGCATACCGCATATCAAAACACTGATTGGATCCAATGCACGCTAGTACTGAAAATTATTTATTTTTTAGGTGGAGCATGAGGCGAATTTTTAAAACGGGCTCCATATACATTCACACAAAAAAAACTGTTTGAGAATTGACTATTATTTTATTTAAGTTACAAATGTTACAAAATTACAAATACAGCATTGTACAATCATTAAAATTAAAACCTCCAGTTTATTAGGATTAAATAAAATTTCATGTGACAACTACATCCGAAAACACTTATAAATATCCACACAAAATTAGATTCATACTAAGATCAATCAAATAAAATGATATAATAATTAAAAAAATAATTAATTAAAAGAGAGACATAGCTTATTAGTTGGGAGATTTTTAAAGAGATTTGATGGGGATACCATGGGCGATAATTTTTAAGGATTTTAATGGGGATGAAATGATTGGTAAAAGAGTGTTGTTACAGAGTTTTTCTTTTGTAGCCCAATTCTAGTCTCATGTACGTGAATAGAAAATTACTGATAACGAGATATATGCTTTAACTGTAATTTTGCACATTTTTTTATAAATGCACATATTCAAATTATTGGAACATATATTTTATTTTTTATAAAAGTATATATCTCATTAGATGATGTATAGTATTTTTAAAAAATTCAAAACACATATAGATTGGAATTGGGACTGAAAAAGAGACTCTACATAATATTATCCTTGGAAAAATGTGTCTGGGATATGAAACATTGGGTGGGTTTTTTGGAGATATAATTTGTTGGGCCTGTGGTGGTCTTCCAGGGTCCAACTTCATAATTTTTTATGGGTCTAATCATATTGGGCTTTACCAAGCTTGGGGACTCTTCTTTGATGGGAGTCCTAGACAATTTGTCTTGATGGCCTTTACCTAAAGCTATCCAATGTGATCCAGTATCACTTATCGGTCATTAATAAAAGTATCGGGTGATGTTTCTACTCACGTGTCAATGTCAATATATTATTATATATATAATAATTATACAGATGAAATTCAACTCTAACCGGATCATAACTCTACATGAGAAAGCTCATTATTTTCTAATTAATCACGTGTCAATTCATTGTTAATGAACTCGAGTTCAGATAGAATCTACCTTTGACCGGATCACAATTATATTCAAGAAAAGACTCATTACTTTTTTCTTTGCTCTTTTTCCTTACAAAATGTTGTTTAATTTATATCACCGATTAACCAACATCACATATTTTACTTTGTTTAAAACGTACCAATTATTGTTATAGAACACTAAAAAATTAATTACAATGGAATGTATTGAGATAAAAAATAAGAATAATGATTCTTGGGCTCCAATTGGTAGACCCCATATTAGGCCCCAAGTGTGAATTTCCTACATTACCCCCCTCACAATCAAGCTCTTCATTGATTCCCGTAAATGAAGATTCCATAACCGGTCCGATAATTACGGGGTTAGTTACGATTCGGAAATCACTTCTTCTCTCTCACAACGAGTTTTATTTTATTTTTTTTTCGATTGTTCTCTCGTAACGAAAACAAACATAGTAATTGTTTTTTTTTTCAGTTTGATTGGTCGAAAATATAAGATTTACACGGTTGTGGTGGAACCAATGGCGATCCATTCAGGTTAGACTGTTTTTATATCTGAATAATTCAATTTGATACGATTTTTTTCACCGTCCCTTTGAATCATCATATTCTTTAAATTAAGATACATGTTGTGTATCTGAATTCTGTTGGTGAGAGTTAAAACAAACATAGTAATTGTTTTTTTTTCAGTTTGATTGGTCGAAAATATAAGATTTACACTGTTGTGGTGGAACCAATGGCGATCCATTCAGGTTAGACTGTTTTTAGATCTGAATAATTCAATTTGATACGATTTCTTTCACTGTCCCTTTGAATCATCATATTCTTTAAATTAAGATACATGTTGTGTATCTGAATTCTGTTGGTGAGAGTTAAAACAAACATAGTAATTGTTTTTTTTTTCAGTTTGATTGGTCGAAAATATAAGATTTACACGGTTGTGGTGGAACCAATGGCGATCCATTCAGGTTAGACTGTTTTTAGATCTTAATAATTCAATTTGATACGATTTCTTTCACTGTCCCTTTGAATCATCATATTCTTTAAATTAAGATACTTGTTGTGTATCTGAATTCTGTTGGTGAGAGTTAAAACAAACATAGTAATTGTTTTTTTTTTTTCAGTTTGATTGGTCGAAAATATAAGATTTACACGGTTGTGGTGGAACCAATGGCGATCCATTCAGGTTAGACTGTTTTTAGATCTGAATAATTCAATTTGATACGATTTTTTTCACTGTCCCTTTGAATCATCATATTCTTTAAATTAAGATACATGTTGTGTATCTGAATTCTGTTGGTGAGAGTTAAAACAAACATAGTAATTGTTTTTTTTTCAGTTTGATTGGTCGAAAATATAAGATTTACACGGTTGTGGTGGAACCAATGGCGATCCATTCAGGTTAGACTGTTTTTAGATCTTAATAATTCAATTTGATACGATTTCTTTCACTGTCCCTTTGAATCATCATATTCTTTAAATTAAGATACATGTGTATCTGAATTCTGTTGGTGAGAGTTAAAACAAACATAGTAATTGTTTTTTTTTTCAGTTTGATTGGTCGAAAATATAAGATTTACACTGTTGTGGTGGAACCAATGGCGATCCATTCAGGTTAGACTGTTTTTAGATCTGAATAATTCAATTTGATACGATTTTTTTCACTGTCACTTTGAATCATCATATTCTTTAAATTAAGATACATGTTGTGTATCTGAATTCTGTTGCGACTCTTTCAGATTCACGTATCTGAAATATTCCAGATACAGTTTTTTGTTCGAATTACTTATTCATGTATCTGGAACTGAGTCGTCTCACATTTTCATCATGAAATTCACAGATTTTTCGCGTAAGATGTGCAATAAATCAAGGAAGAGTCGTCGTTTTAACAGAAAAAAAAACGTCGTCAAGGAAGAGTCGATCGTGGGAAGAAATCCAACCTGTATTCTTGGCCATTGTCGACGATTAGGTTGGTGGAAAAGAACGGATTATTTCGTGGAGTGGTGTTTGAGCCTCGACGCATCGATCATCAGTTTGTTGAATGCGCTGGTTGAAGAAGAAGAAGAAGAAGAAGGCCTCCGCGACGAGAGGAGCAATCGCTGCTTGAAAGTGCTCAACAGCTTCTCGAGATCGTCGGATTTTGGGGTCACGTGTTTCGTGATGGATGGAGAGATTCTCATCCCACCCATTACAGAGTCGGAGAAGGAAATGATGGATGAAAAAATTAGTTCGTGGAGACGACGATTGCAGTTCGACTTGGTCGTGTGATTTTTGGGATTCCGTAAATGAGGATTAATGGCGGTATTAATTGGAGCCAATTTTGAAATTGCTCATGAGGGTATTTTAGTCATTGCTTTTTTAATGGTTTGAAAAAGTCAATCAGGCAACCATTAGGATTGTGCCACCTAATGGGGCTTACCAATGGGGCCTAATTTTTGGGGCCTAGGTAGCAGCACTGAAAAAATAAGTATACCTAAAAACAAATATGAAATTTTTTTCATAGTCAAATGCAATAATAAAGAGTAAGAGCATTTCTACCAACCTACCAAGATGTGCTTCAATGCAGTAAACACTAAAGAATTCTGATTATAATATAAAAAAAACTCAAGAGCACCTAAATCCCTTCTTACAATGTTGTTAATTAATTGTCATTAACTATGGTTAGGGTTACAATATGAATCAAAATGACTTATTTTTTCTCATGGGAATATCTCTCACAGAGGTGAAGATCAGAAAGGGCAATCAGTGTGATTTACAAGTCAGAGAAGAGGAAGAAGCTTGTTGAAGGAGGCTATAGGATCATGGGAAACATCGGCGACCAGTGGAGCGACATCCTCAGGTCACCGGAGGGCGACTGGACGTTCAAGCTGCTCGATCCAATGTATTTCATTGCCTAATTAATTAGGGGGGTTCCTAATTATATATATGTGTATGGTTCAAAATTATTAAACCATACATTGTTATCCTTGTTTTTCTTCTTCAAACTATGCATTGGTGAAATGTGTTGTTTGTTAACCAAACCAATGTGTAATAATAAAAGATCAATGTTTTTTAGTTGTTAACTCGCAACGAGGTTGACTCTTTAGTTGAGGTCATAGGTTTTTTCTATAGATCTCGAGTTCAAATTGTTCACCCTACTTTGTTGAAATGTATGCGAGTACCACAACCAAGCTGTCCCTAATTAAACTTTCTTTGATTAATACAAGATCATTATATATTATGATTTAATTTTATTTATTTATTTTATTTAAGTAACAAACTCATAAATAATGACATATGAAAATGTCCTTATGTATGATTTTTTAATGAAAATGAATCCAAAAAAAAAATTTCCAATATATGTAGTAAAAATTCATATGAGCTTGTTTGTAATATTATTCATGATGTCATAGATGATGCAACAAATATCACCTGAACATCATTGAAGTAATTTTTAATTAAAAAAAATCAGTAAATATCACCTGAATGATCCAACAACACTGATGCATTAGAGCTTGTGTTGTCTATTATTAATAGTGTCCCTTGGACAAACAATAATAATAATATTGGTTGACATAGAGATTTGATTTTTTATCTTAACTAAAATTCATTTTTTAATGGTATGAGGCGGGTGGATGGTCCCACTTTCTGGGGACAATTAATTATTATTTAATATCTGCACAAAAAATATTGTTTTTATTATATTTATATGTCTAAATATTTATTTGGCATCGGCAACGGACATGATCGGCCCGTTGAAACTGGGCCCAAGCCCGGTCCTGGCCTGTCTGGCCAGCAGGGCCGGGCCAGGCCGGGCTTGCCATGCCCACGGACCCGGACCTGAACAGGTACGCCGGGCTGGGCTCAGGATTGACCCCATGGGCGGGCCTGTGGATCCAGATTTGTAAAATTTGAAACATATGGATAAAAAAGCTCATAACTCTAACTGAATAATCAATGTCGTGTGAGTTAAAAATATGCTAACTTGATGAGCTGAAAAAATTATTTCACATTGTCAGCCAATAATTTTAAAGGGTTTGGGTCCCTTGTTTCATGTGTAGCTTCATTAGAAACACCCGGTCTAAATTTATGAATTATAATAAATAGAGTGCAGTGTATTATAAATAATTCTTTAATATTTTAATTTTTTAATATTTTATGAGAGAACATTTGGAATATGGTTTGGATTATTCTGCTTTTATATGAAGTTCAAAAGTTGTAAAAATATTTCAAATGCTTAAAATTTTAAATGATTATTCAGTATTTAGTTATAAATGTTAGGTTAAATCATTGGTGTTGGGTTGGATCCTAAAAAAAAAAAGGGTTTTTTGCATGTATATCATTTAAAATATGTTATTTATTTTTATACCACTCCAAACAACCTATTTATTTTTATACCATTGGAATATGTTAAAACTAAATGACACGGAGCGGCGTTACTCTGTGCATGAGAAAGAGATGACCGCTGTGGTGCATTGCTTGGGAGTGTGACGTCATTATCTATTGGGAAGTCACTTTGTGGTGCGCACAGACAATGTGGCCACAAGTTGCTTCTCAACACAGAAGAAGCTCACCCCCAAGCAGGCACGGTGGCAAGACTTTCTCGCTGAGTACGACTTCGAGTTATGCTATAAACCCGGTTCAGCCAACCAAGTGGCCGACGCGTTGAGCCGTCGGACAGAGCTGGTGGTAGCCACACTTGTCACGCGCGCCACATGTGACATCTTGGAACGCATCAAAGGAGAAACGCAACATGACCAACACGCGAGTAAAATGGTCAAGCAAGTCACTGATGGGGTGACTCGGCGTTTCTGGCTGGAGGATGGGATCCTCTACACACGGGGTAGGCGACCCTACGTGCCAGCAACGGGTGGGCTACGATAACTCCTACTCAAGGAGGCACATGATACCAAATGGGCGGGTCATCCTCGGCAGGAGCGCACGCTGGCTCTCCTGAGTGCCAGTTTCTATTGGCCAAGGATGGAACTCGATGTCGAAGCCTATGTTCGCACTTGTCTTGTGTGCCAACAAGACAAAGTGGAGAGGAAGATGCCAGGGGGAACACTGGAACCCTTGCCAATTCCAGAAAGGCCATGGGAAAGCCTATCGATGGATTTCATTACTGGACTCCCCAAGGTTGGTGAGTTCACGTCCATCTTAGTTGTGGTGGATCGTTTCTCCAAGTATGGCACTTTCATTGCAGCACCAAAGGAATGCTCAACCGAGACCACAGCGCAACTGTTCATCAAGCATGTCATTATATTTTGGGGCATGCCTCGGGACATCGTTAGTGATCGAGATGCTTGATTCGCAGGTCAATTCTGGATGGCATTATTCAAGCTCCTTGGTACGCAACTGAAGTTTTTGATCAGCAATCACCCGCAAACGGACGGGCAAACCGAGCGGACCAATGCCTTACTGGAGGAATATCTGCGTCACTATGTGTTGGCCAATCAACACAATTGGGTCGACTTACTCGACGTTGCCCAATTTTGCTTCAACTTGCAACAGAGCTCCTCTACCGGACAATCCCCCTTCAAGTTGGCCACAGGACAGCAACCGCTGACACCACCGGAGGTGGCCAAACAGAGGGAACAAGGAAACTGCTCGGCTGCTTATCGCTTTGCTCGAGCGCGGCAAGAGCGGATTGAGGAAGCTCGAGACTGCCTGACTCGAGCGGGCCAAAAGATGAAGAAATGGGCAGACGAGCGAAGAAGGGTCAGGTTGGGGATCGAGTGATGCTCAAACTCACTCCCCATATCCTGAAGAAAATCAGCCGCAAGACAGCTCACAAAGGGATTGTGCCACGGTATGATGGACCCTTTGTGATCACTAAGAGGGTGGGACGTCTTGCGTATTGGTTGGATTTGCCCAGCCGATTGAAGATTCACCCGGTCTTCCATGTGAGTTTCCTTAAAAGGTATCATGAAGACTAGGAGAATCCGGAGCGCGCCACCATCAAGCGCGCCCCGCCAACCGTAAGGACACAGTTCGACTGAGTCGCCGAAACCATATTGGAGTATAGGGTGGAGGGACATAGCATGAAGAACCGGCGGACATTTTTCCTTGTTAAATGGAAGGGGGTGGGACCAGAGGAGGCAACATGGGAGAAGGACACTTCTCTTTGGCAATTCGAAGATCTCATTCAGGCGTATCTGAAATCAGCTCCGACGCGGACGTCGGGTTCCAAAGGGGTGGGAGAATGTTAGGCTAGGATCAAGTCCTAGCCGAGCCAGTGGGCTCATGGCTTGGGTGCACCAGGCACCTAGGCGCGATAGAGGCCCATTGCGGGTGCAGGAGGCACCTTGGCACGATGGAGACTCTTGGCACCGGTCCAGGTGGCACTAGAGGTTCCGTATTGATCGGGCATTGCCACGTTGGCCCGAGGACGTGGTCCTCGACGCAGCGGGCGTGCGCACATCTCGCGGGGCGTGGGACGACCTGACGCACATGTCAGCAAGACATGCGCGGATCTCATGGGGTATGGCGCCAGTCGTGGGATGACATGGCGCACAAGCTCGGGGCAGATCCAGAATATGCGTTGATAGTTAACACGCTCAGAGATGTGGACACGCAGCAATGCTGAGCGGTTACAGTCATGCGCACATCTCGCGAAGCATGGAACATCCTGGCGCACATGTCAGCAAGACATGCACAGATCTCACGGGGTGGGGCGCCAGTCGTGGCATGATGTGGCGCACACGCACGGGGCAGATCCAAAATGCGCGCAGGCGACCACTGCGTCTAAGGACGTGGTCATCCAACGAGGCGAAACGGTTACGCACGTGCGTGGTTCTCGCGGGGAGAGAACGGATCGTGGGACAACGTGGCGCGTTCGTGGACACTCGGCATGCCCACGACGCGTGCAACTCTGCGCCCACATGCAGAGTGGGGGAGTTCCCCAGGCAAAACAAGTCACACACTTGTAACTGCTTGGTCAATGTCTTGACCAAGTAGGGTAGTGGGGCTGAGGCCCTTGTAACTCTATATAAGTCCCAAGCCAAAGGTAATGGGGACAGAGGTTGTAATCGTGGAGTGAAATACAACATAAGGGTTCTACCCAACTCTCTTTGTGTGTCTTGTGTGTTTTGTGTGTTGAGCGACTATAGAGAGGCTGAGCTAGTGTTCGGGAGCACTAGTGCCACACAGGGTCTGAGCATATTTTTTGGGTCTCTAATTTTTCCCTGTGACAAGTTAGACTGTGTTTGTTTCGGCTGAATGCTGAATTTAAGTACTGAATTATTCAGTGCTGATTATATAAGTACTGATTGTTTTATGAAGTTCAGATGATAAAAAATTGTTTGGTTGAACTGAAAATATAAGTACTTATTCAGATAAGTGTGTTTGGTTCACCACTTAATAGTAGTATTTATAGAATGATATTTTGGTTTATTTAATAAGTACTGAATATTATTCTCATGTTTAGTTGAATATTTAAAAAAAGTGCTTATTTTTTAACTATTTCAAAAATATGGATTTGTTTCTCGAAATATATATCCTACTTTAGAAAGTGAATATTTCACAAACTTGAATATTTAAAAAAATGTACTTATTTTTAAACTATTTTAAAAATATGGATTTGTTCTCTAAAATATATGTCCCATTTTAGATAGTGAAATACCTACAATAAGAAATGATAGTTTCAGAACAGAAAACCAAACATTTTATAAACAACCAAACAGCCAGAGATGCTTGGTAAGACCAATTGAAGCACAGAAGCAAAGATACAACTGCATCATACATAATAATACATGAGACTTAATTACAAGCACAAGGACACCTAAAAATCCATCACCAATAGAGCCAGATAAAGACCAACAAAACCAAAATTTGATACGCAACTTGAATAATATACAAGATCCTCCCAAACAAAAGGGGGCAAGAATAGCAATTAAGAACTGAAAACCATTTTATATTTTACAGCAATTGGAGTAAAGTGGGTCACAAGATGAGAGGCCCTAAAAGCCCCAGAAACTTTTAAAACGGTCTGTTAAATGACATTTAAAACATAGATTCATGCAACAGCAGCTCCCCAAATGTGAAAATTCTATATACATT
The DNA here is from genome assembly GCA_030737835.1 of Acorus gramineus. Classification (NCBI taxonomy): domain Eukaryota; kingdom Viridiplantae; phylum Streptophyta; class Magnoliopsida; order Acorales; family Acoraceae; genus Acorus; species Acorus gramineus. The sequence continues at coordinate 11,022,803 of CM060854.1, read as the reverse complement.
GATGCTCCAAAACATATTGAAAGTTTTCAATGATGTGACTTCATCATGTTTAAAACACCAACTCTCCAATTTTAGGACAACTACAACAGATAAAATTAGTCACCATTTTATATTTTACAGCAAAAGAGACCAATCTTGTAGAGCACATTATTTAATTTAAAAGTAGAGCAAGATAACATTATATATTGTTGAGGGATACATAGAGATGGGGAATTTCCCAAATACTTATATGTGCTAACATATATATATGTTCAATCAATTGGCCTTCGGGAATCAACTATTTCAGAGACATTAAGAAATCTTTAGAATATCATTGGAAACCATAACTAAAAATTCCACTAAAACCATGCAAACAGCAACAACCACCCCAACAGCAAAAGCTACTGACGCCCATCTGGTCACTAGTCTCCCTGAGGAGAAAAATAAAAAGTAATTGATAAACCAAGTATATTAGTTCATTGGAATGTAAAACTCTTCAATTTACAGAATTTCAAAAAGGTGCGACTATCCCCATCAAGTCTTTTTCTTACCCCACAAATAAAAAAAAAAAAAAAAAAACGGTGTTCGACTGTTCCCACCAATTCAGGTCGACCGAATTTAATCGCCATTTCAGGTTTTAGACGACCGAATTTGGTCGTCATTTCAGGTTTTAGGCAACCAAAATTGATCGCCATATCAAGTTTTGGGCGACCGAAATTAGTCGAACAGGGTCTAGAATTATATTTATATGTTCTTTGTAAACAAATAAATTTTTGGGTTTATCCATCATATTCTACATTTATTCTTTTATCCAAATAACAGCTAAGGGACTGAAAAATATGTAAGTAGGTATACTTTCAATTAATTCAAATTTTTATAGAAAAATATCTTATTAGACAAATATATATCATTTTTAAGCTTCGTTTGAATTCGTAGTTAAGCGGATTCTTTGTTAAAAAACAAAAAAAAAAACTACCAGTTGATCCAAACACATTTTATATTTAGCATTTAAAAATTTATCCGTCACTTATGTAAAAAAATTGTTCTTATGTTCTACATTTAAGAATAATAATTGATTCTCCCTACATTACAACTCAGACTTGGAGTGGCATGAAAGATCCAAGGAGGATACACATCATGGGATTAAGTTTCTAAGAAAAAAAAATTAAAAACTTTATTACAAATTCCGTTCGATCAAGTTCGGTCGTCCGAAACTTGAAATGGTGTAGCAACTCTGACCTTTTAGTCCATAATTAACCTGCTTCTATGGTACGTTTAGTATTCCAAATTTCTAATAATTTGGCATGGTTAGATTCCTCGTTTCGTTGGCTTTCCAACGCTTTTTACGGATCGTAAATCGGATGAGTATCGATCAAGTTATGGACCAAACAGTAACAGGGTGTCAGACAGTGTCTGACGGATCTTATAACTGCCGTCGGGCACATGGGTGACGGATGCTATAGGAGCCGTCGAAAGCATGGGCGACGGATCGGGGAGGGCCGTCGGAAGCTTGGGTGACCGATGCTATAAGAGCCGTCGATCTGGAAAAAACCTATTTTCAAAAATAGGTTCCGTTTTTGGAAGGAACAGGTGCATTAATTGGAATTAATGCAAATTATTGGCGTCGTAATTGTTTCCTCACGTGTATGAGAGGCTTATAAACCTCTTTTTCTCTTTCATTGCCTTGAAACCCTAGAAATTTCAAACCCTAAAAGATCTTCTTCTTCTTGTTTTCGGCACCATTGTTGAGGAGCTCGGGAAGGGGTTCGAATAGAGAGTTCTTGTGAGTATTATCCTCTGTTTATGAAGAGTTTTGGTTTATAATGATTCCCTTTAGATGTTTTTTTAATATGATCTTGTTCTCAAGGTTTTCTTCCTGTTTCTTAAGTGTTTTCGCACGATTTCGTATTGATTGTTTTAACAATGATATAATGATGATTTTATGATGTTTTTGTAAGTCTTTCATGCAAAAATAAATATGCTTATGTATATACCATGCTTAGGCTAATTCGTTAAGGTAGAAATTATGTTTTAATGATCTTTAAGTTTTGTTTGACCCTTATATGCATAGATCCGAACCTATACATGCTTTTATGATTATTTTTAAGAGTTTTTATCATAGATCCATGTTAGTTGTTTCTACATATAATAGATCTATGGTTTTCGAAGATTTTTGTAATATGAGTTAATTATTTTTATACATGTCCTTTTTATGAATCCTTTTAAATCTAGGGTTTTGAATAGAAGAATATCATGTTAGGTATAATAATATGTTATCTCTTGCGGTTTTCAAAGGATTTCATAAAGTATATTCAGACCCTTGGGTGTACCAAGTATTTTATGTTTCATCGATGTTTTTATCGTTTTTCCATAAGCTAGGATTTTGAATGGATTTTGCTCTATACGATCTTCGATCTATCTCGTAAACAATTTGTATCGTTTATCTATTTTATATTACTTTTATACCTATGTTAAATATACGATTTTTCAATGATGTTTTAAATGAGTTTTGGATTGGTTTTTAATTGGATTTTTCGAGATGAGTTCTCTTCTGTTTTATGCCGTTTTAAATGACCCATGTATGGTTTTCCATGATAGAACGTGTTAGGATGTTTTAATAAAAATCGGGTTTCATGTTTTCTGCCTTGGGACGGCTCCCTTGAGAGCCGTCGGTTTGTTTGGGGCGGTTCTAGAGGAGCTGTCGGGTATGTTACGGATGGCCCCTATAGGAGCCTTTGGGTTTGTTAAGTAATGGCTCCAATGAGAGCCATCGGGTTTGTTAAGTGACAGTCCCTATGGGAGCCGTCGGGTTGGTCAATGACGGTCCCTGTGGGAGCCGTCAGTTTCTGCATGTATGGGTACCATCAGGTTCCGTACTGTACGTATGTATTTTTTATCAGTTCGCATCGTTTCAGGTCTAACTAGAGTTCTTTAGGCCTTCTGGGGTTCTTTCCGTATCATTGGACCTAAGGTGAGTGGGTCTAGTCTCTACGTAGATTTTGAAACTATTTATATTTATATCATGATCGCATCATGCCTATTTTATGAATACAACTGTTATCTTGATTATGGAATACATGAGCATAACATCATGATTTTAAGGTACTATTTTACGTATAATCTATATTGGAGACTTGTTATTCCTGCATGCAAATTGCTGTTGATAAATTGATCTTGCATGCATATTGTTTGTCTGCGTGACACCGTCCGCGTGACGACCGGTCTGCGTGACCCAGTCCAGTGGGACCTTGTCTGCGTGACGACCGGTCTGCGTGACCAAGCTCTAGATGGAGCATCTTTTGGTTGCGTGCCATACGGGCATGCGTGTCCGTTGCATCATATGCATCATGTAGACTAGTATGAGATTGTGACTATTCTTTTGAAGAGATGCATTATGTTTTATTGTTACACTGGCGACAATTATATATATATATTTATAATTTGTTAGTTCGGATTAATTGGGAGTATTTTATTGTTATTATTATTATTAGTGGGACGCTATAGGTCCATTCACTGAGTATGTGGTAGCTCACCCCTCTTTTCCCAACCTTTCAGGGTAGGTGTTGGTTTTCGTTGTTCGTGGAGGGGCATTGGCAATCTAGTTCGCGTTTTACCTTCGTTGCATCGTAGGTGTTGAATAAGCCTTCTTCTTGACATGTAGTAGACGTCCTTAGCCTTATCAGTAAAACCGGAGGAATTATTATTAGTATTAAATAAAGAACTAGTGTGTATTCGTTCAAACTTAAGAATAAATTATTGAGATCCTGTGGCTGGTTTTGTTTTAAATCCTGAGAGTATTTTACGTATTTATTTATATTATCCGTTATATTGTAGATAGTGTTTACGTAACGTGTTGTATCGCATGCCTTAATTAGGGATAATGGGTACGGGGGTGTTACAAATGGCGACCAAGTTAGGTCGCCCAAAATATGAAATGACGACCAAGTTCGGTCGCTGAAAACTTAAAATAACGACCAAGTTTGATCGACCTGACCGGATCGGTGGGAATAGAAAAAAACACCGTTTTTTTTTGGTGGGGTAAAAAAAAGACTTGGTGGGAATAGACGTAGGCCTATCAATCGGACGGATACGGATTGGATAGGCCCATATCCGTATCCGTATTCGAATTGGATATCTGAAAAAATATCCGTATCCGATATGCGACGGATATTCGAAAACCCATATCCGTATCCGATCCGAAAATCCAGATACGGATAATATCCGAAATATCCAAACCAGATTAAAATATAAAAAATTTATAAAATCTTAAGTCCTAACATGGTTAAATAGGTATCCACTAAAGACATAAAAACACAAATCCTAATATAATAGGTTTGTGTTTTACCGTAGATCATGAGCCATTGGATTTTCATTTAAGGGTTAAAACTAATTCTAACATATATAAATAAAATAACAGTTCGGATACGAATATTGTTCGGATTGGATATAGGCTATATCCGATCCGATCCGAAAATTTTTGGATACGAATTATTTGGTTTGGATACGGATACGGATTTTCAGATATCGGATATTTGCTGCATTTTCAAATACAGATTTGGATTTGATACGGATAATTTTTTAGATAATTGACAGCCTTAGATAGACAGACGCGCCCTTTCAAAAATCTTGGTTACTACCCAAAAATGTATTTACTTGCCAACATTTGAAATATCACTTTCTAGATTCAGAATAAACACAACACACATCCCTACATAACTGATTTTGACTCTATTACAAAAAAATGTATTAAAAAATGAAACACCCATTATGATATGAATGCACGATCCACTTACACACTCTCAACATCTAAAACCAAATAAATGGTATCAAATTTGTGATATTAAGTAAATGTTCTAAAACTAACCCTATGATTCATGATTTGGTTGAACTGAAGGGGGAAAAAATGAGCAACCTTTTTATGTCAGCTCATACAAAGAACATCTCATGTTGTTCTTTTCTTAATATTTTTTTTCTTCCCTGGAGTCATCTTCTTGGGATTTTATATTCATCAATGAAGTGATGTGCAAATTTAGAAGAAACAACCAGCTATCTAACGACACGATCCAATTGAAACATCACAAATGAGACAGAAGTTGGTATCCAATGCAAGAAGTTTAATATGAACCACTAAAACGGAAACAGAGAGAAAATGAGAAATTCAACTTCCACTTTGCAATAAAAGCAATCAACACCATATAAACATACAAAAAAAAAAAAACTAGTGGAGGCCATGAATCCATTTTACAAAAAAAAAAAAGGGTGCACAACCTCATTGATAACACCATGAACTTGTATTACCTTCAGGTCGGATCGAGGAGATCGAAACAGAGGAGGTCGGTTGGGGAGGAAGCGACGGGAGATGGTCAATGGGGCTGGAATCTCGCTCTTCAGGGGGTTTGGAGATATTAATGATGTCTATGGATGGGAGGAGGCGCCGATTCCAGGTTGTTCCGGACGGTGGAGGCGGTGGTCCGCAACGGTGGTGGTATAAAAAATTATAATGGTTTAAGAATATATATGTTATCTGTGGTGGTATAAAAATAAATACATATTTTTTGATGATATACGTGTTAAAGAAACCCATTAATTAAAAAATCATATAGTATTTGGGTTAAGTCAATCGGATTCACAGGATCGGGTCGGGGTGGACCTGATGCAATCCATTTTAATCGTTGGGTTTTCATATCGGGTATTTATTCCTGTTATCGTGTTGGATCTGGATCACCCGATGACCCGTGGACATGCCTAATTATAAGGGTTGGTTTGAATATCTTTAAGATGTACCATCATGTTGGACCCAGACTTCGGTTTACATAGTTGTCACGTAATAATAGCCACAATTCTAACCTATCCCATATATCCAAATAAAATGAAATAAAATGTTTTCTTATACTTAAATAATAATGTCACCTATTTGCATGTCACATTATGATAGCCGCAATTCAAATCTAACCCATATATCCAAATAAAATAAAATATATACTTAATTAAATGCCACCTTCTTGCATTTTTCTAATCTAATATATTTCTCTGGTAATTAAATAATAAAATGTATACTTAAATAACCTAGTATATATTACGTTGGGAAAGAGGGAGATGTTGTAAAAAGACGTGTGTATATCATCGCCCTTAATTTTTAGTTTATCTCAACTGTAAAACTAAAAATAAAGGACAAACATTATTGTGAATGAATAGTTTGATGAGAGGATAAAATTTTAAGGATAGATTATCATAATTTTAAAGGGATAAAAAAATTCATCGATTTTGTCTTTATTAACATTTGTAAAAAATAACGTGATAAAATGGGATAAATGTCACTCCAACATGGAAAATGTTATACTCGGTTTATTTTATAATGTAAAGCGCAGATTGTTTATTTTTCATATATATATATATATATATATATATATATATAATGAGATGCATATTTTTGTAAAAGGTGAAACAACTCCAATGAATTGATGATTGATATCATTTATAGAAAATGTGAAAAAATTTCAACGATGTACATATCTCGATACAGTGAGTAATGGAGGATGCTAACGTGATATATAGGATTGTATTTTAGACTGTAAAAAGACTGAGTGTAACAGAGCTCTTCCAACATTTCGATGAACAAAAAAATCCTTATTTTTATCTCAAAATCAAGAGAACTGTCCCAACCTTATTTGATTAGTTTTTACAACAAACAAGATAATTTTTTCACTAACCATTTATCCTCCTATTTATCCCCTTGTCAAATTTGACTACATATGTTTGGAATTTTATTTTACTTTTTTAAAGTTGTCTAATAAATTATGTACCATAAAAAAAAAATTAAGTATAAAGCTGAATGAATTGAATGCCTAATTTTGCATTTTCTGAACTTAGTATACAGTAGCCCTAACCTAATATACAGGATTAGGGAAAAATGAGGGTTCAAAAGGGTCTACATAAAGTAGTACAATGGTTAGGTTTGATTGGTTTCGACAATAGTTAGGTTTGATGGGTCATATGAGCAAAAATCTGATTGTTTGTATACTGTGATCAGTGATGATGTGCTACATAAGGTTGTCTGAGAAATTAAATGTTGTAGGCTACCCTGCCATTACAGTTCTAATAAAAAGGGGGCAGGTGGAGTTATGGACTGAACACTGAATAGGCTTTCTAAGTAGGTGGACCTTAAATTTTCATTTTAAGCAGGTATCACACCAAGATATGATACTGTTGGGAGACCCAGTTATTATTAGATATATAGTAAATCTTCAATGAAAGAAGAATAAGTGGACCCTATGTCTCTATCACTCTGTTTGGAATGCATTATATAGCATTATCTTAGTATTATGATAGCTAGGTCGCCATCAGACTCGTGTCCATTTAATTATATTTTTTTATTTTAACATAATTTTCCTTTTGTATATCATTTTTTTTTGCCTTCTGTATTTTATTAGGGAATACAAGAAATAGATAGTTTTTTTCAATCCATTTGAAATTACTATAACTATAGGAAGACATGAATCAATAACACATATGTTCAAATCTTCTCGTATGATTAGGATTACACGCCTCTACTGTACAATGAACAAACCAGTCAGGAGATTGTTTATAAGAAACCAAAATGTGATAAAAGGATAGCTTATTCCACCCCCTTGTAATTACTCTCATATTTTATGCTAAATTAAACGAGAACTATGAAACTTTATTCTTGTTGTGAGAGGTAAAAATATGCTCCTCCTCGAATGAGCCAGACTCGAAGACTGTCCGGACTTGGTTTGGGTAGATCCGCGAAGAGATGACGATGAGGGTTCGCCGTGGATCGATTGACAAGATTTGTCTGGAGTGAACCTGATGTAACTAAAGGCTGCCTATGTACCCTTGTTAAGGGGATCAAGCCACACATAGTTCCTCTTTTGTTTGGGATCTCACATCGGAAGTGGTGCCGTCCCAAGAATCTCTGATGATGAAGCCCAATCTCCATTAAAATGGGATTTTAAACTTGAGTAGATGATCCTTTTTTAGGACAGAAGAAGAAGAAGTCCCTATGGGAAAATGGATACCCTCTTATTTATAGTGGGGGGTGTTTGTTGCTATGGAGGTGTGAGCATATCATTGAATGGAATCTTCCACGTGGCTCTTGGATCGGTTGACACGAGGGATCTTGGGATCAGTGCCTCGTAACCAATTTTTGACAATTGGTTACAGCCACTGTGTCAGGGAATATTCCTTAGGCTTTCTACCCCTATTCACCCAGGTCTGGTCGGGAGTTCGATCAGACCATTTATTGGCCCAACCTCAGATGGTGTCGTATTTATGGTAGAATGTGATGGCCCGAGGCGGTATGGTCTTCTAAATTGATCTTAAGGTGTGACAGATTTTATCTTCTACAAATGCCCCATCTTCTGGTCTTTCATGGACCGGGAAAGCAGAAGAACAAACTTAAGAGAAGTCTTCTTAATGATTAGATCCAATCTTCATACTCTTGGTCTTTCGAGAACTGGGGGATCAGAAGATCAAACCTTGGGTCCTTGCATGCTAAATCCTCATCTGACTTTTGTCGAGGCGATTCTTTTCTGTTTCTACAGGAAAGACCAAAATAGGTGACCTGCAGGGAAGACCTGAAGACTTGATTTGCAGGAAAGACTAGAATAGGTGACCTGCAGGGAAGACTTAGTCTGCAAAGAAGACCAGAATAGGTGACCTGCAGGGAAGACCTGAAGACCTGGTCATCAGGAAAGACCAGAATAAGTGACCTGGAGAGAAGATCTGAAGACCTAGTCTGTAGGGAAGACCAAAATAGATGGCCTGAAGATAAGACCTGAAGACCTGGTCTGCAGAGAATACCAGAATAGGTGTCATACAGGGAAGACCAGAATAGGTGATCTACAGTGAAGACCTGGTCTGCAGGGATGACCAGAATAGGTGACCTGCAAGGAAGACCAGAATACCAGGTCAACAGGGAAGACTAGAATAGGTGACCTGCGGGGAAGACCTAGAGACCTGGTTTGCAGGGAAGACTATAATGGGTGATCTGCAGGGAAGACCTAGTCTATAGAGAATACAAGAATAGGTGTCCTGCAGATAAGACAAGAATAGATGACATGCAGAGAAGACCTGGTTTGCAGACCTGCAGGGAAGACCTGGTCTGCAAGGAAGACCAGAATAGATGTCCTGCAAGGAAGAATTGAAGACCTGGTCTGTAGGGAAGACCAGAATAGGTGAACTACAAGGAAGACGTGAAGACCTGGTTGGCAGGGAAGACCAAAATAGGTGACCTGCAGAGAAGACCTGAAGACCTGGTCTGTTGGGAAGATCAGAATAGATGACCTGACCTGAAATCCTGGTCTGCTAGAGAATACCAGAATAGGTGTTCTGCAGGGAAGACTAGAATAGGTGACTTGCAGGGAAGACTTGAAGACTTGGTCTGTAGGGAAGACCAGAATAGGTGACCTACAGGGAAGACTAGAATAGGTGACCTGCAGGGAAGACCTAAAGAAGAAGTCCCTACAGTAAAGGGGATAACCTCCTATTTATAGTGGGAGGGGATGTGTCTGTTGTTATGGATGTGTGAGCACATCATGAGATTGAATTTTTCACGTGGCTCTTGGATCGGTCGACACGTGGGATTTTGAGATCAGTGCCTCGTAACCAATTTCTGACAATTGGTTACAGCCACTATGTCAGGAAATATTCCCTGGGCTTTCTGCCCCTATTCACCCAGGTATAGTCGCGTGTAACCAATTTTTTTCCAATTTGATTTTTAACACATTGGGGAAAAGTGCATATTAGTCCTTGTGAGAAGGTGTTCCATGTGTAGAAGGTGTTTAGTCATTCAAGCCCTATTTAAATATGCATTTGGGTAGATTTTGCGTTTAAATGGTTAAATATTCTAAAATGTAGATCTAAACCCATTTTCAACGTTTAGCTTTTTCCATCACTATCTTACATTTTTAGACAGAAAATCTAGCAATTAAAAAGCTAATAAAATAAGTATTTTCAAAAATTGACACCAACGTTTTAATCTCATAACCAAACGCACCTTGAAACTAACACCAACCCGACACATTTTTTGTTGCTTTTTTTTTAGAATCAAGATTCAAGATCCTTTGGTAGGGGTGGTAAACGAGCTGAGCAGCTCGGGCTCGACTCCGTTGAAGCTCGTTCGGGCTCGTTCGATTAGACAAATGAGCTAAGTTTCAACACCTTTTAAAGTTCGGTTTGTAAACGAGTCGAGCCCGTGCTTGAGCTTATGTCATTTTTACATGTATATAATGATAAGATTTGTGAAATGTGACTTCTCAAATGCTAAACAAGTTTTTTTTTTTAGCTAAATGAGCCTGAGTCAAGCCTTGGTTCGAGCTTTGGCTTGACTCATTTAACAAATGAGCCGAGCCGAACCGAGCTTCAACCGAGCTTTTTACGAGCCCAACAAGTCAAGCTTGAACACGAAATTAAGTCGGTCCTGAGCCAAGCCGAGCTTGAACAAGTCAAAGCTTGGGTCGTTTGACTCGTTTACCACCCCTTTCCTTCGGTGAATAGGGATACCTCTACCAAACTTACGCCACCGTTTGGATGCAGAATAGCCCCGGATAGATTCTATAATAAAGTGGAATATGTTAAATAAGATGTTTGGATGCCCAGAATATCCAGAGATAATGTATGCTTGGATAAACTGATATAAAGTGATATATAGATTCTATCCAACCCCTACAATTAAAGTTATTTCAGGTTATTCCACTCAAAGAATATGTGGACCCACTGTCAAATCAATTGTTATTACCTCTTATAAATCACTCAGATCATCTATAATTATTTTGTCACTTTTTATAAATCTTTATTCACATTTTATTCACATTTTATCCAAACAATAAAAAATTTATTATTACGTTTCTTAACTTAAATAATTTAAAACACGACTAAAAACAAAATTATTTTATCTTTATTTATATTCACTTATGCTAGAATAATTATATACTAAAAAATAAATTATATTCATTATTTAAACAAGGGCTAAATGTTCAAAAAAAAAAATTAAAACTGTTGCACACTGCATCCCATCTTGGAGTATCTCGACTAGTCTGTTTATAAAGAAATCTTTGTTGTGAGATATGGTGGATAACCACCACTTCTCTAACCTATAACCTCCCCCACTCTTCAACTCCATAACCTCCCCCACTCTTCTATTCCATAACACTCCCATTATTGCCCCACTATCTCCCATTCACCTCTATGGACTTGTAACTCTCCACCATTGGAATTCCTCTATGCACCCTATAAATAGAGGGGTTCTCTCTTGTATTCAATCAACAAAGTGAATAAGAATCTCTCTCTACTTCTCTTCTCTATATGCTTGTGTGGTTTGTTTATATACTCTTATATATCATATTCTATTTAGTTTACAACACGTTATCAGCACGACGACGCTCTAGTCTACTTCGTCAACGAGGTTTGTATTTTAGTGAGTCCATGATGTTCAAATCATCATGATTTCATTTTGTTTACAAAATGATTGGATGTTAACAATACCGGTTTGTGATATTTTTTCATGTGATTTTTTGAAAAGTATGCACTATTTACTCGTATAATTGTTTACAATTTCTTATATGAAAATTTTATTAGTTTTCATTGCATAATGAGATTTGAAAAAAAAAAAAAAAAAATTCAGTGTTCCGGGCACTAAATATTATTCCTCCTGGACTTATATGATCTTATACTTCATGTTATTATTATTATTATTACTGTGAATGATACACCTCATGTTAATAATGCAAGCACACATGCAGCTATATACTTATATATTCTACAAGTTGGTGCAACTATATAGCCATTCTCTTCTCAAAAAAAAAAAAAAAAAAAAATGGCTGAGATGATTAAAAATTTGTAGCTTAAATTTTTTTTTCTGTTTGACTATAGAATTATATTTTGATGTTTTACTTATTGCTTAGATTTGTGTTAACATCAGTCCTTATTCCTTGTATCAATTAATTTGATATTTATAAACATCTGATTTGATATTTATTTTAATATTACAATGTCATGTGTCCCTATAGGATCATACAAAAATTGTAATTACATGGATCCCTGAAGGACCATGTAGAAGTTATGAATAATGTGTTCCAATAAGACCATGCAAATTTTATTCTATCCCTGAAGGACTACAAAAATTATTACATGGATCCTTGAAGAATCATGTAAAAGATATGATTAAAAATGTCCCTGAAGGACTATGATTATATTGTATCCATGAAGGATCATACAAATTTTATTTTATTTTATCCCTGAAGGACTGTACAAAAATTATGATTATATGAATCTTTGAAGGATCATGTAAAATTTTATTTTGTTCTATCCCTGAAGGACTATACAAAAATCATGATTGTTCGTGTCCCTGTAGGACCAAACAAAAGTTATATGATATATTTTTCAGGTCCTTGAAGGACCAAATAATAAAAAAAAAAGATCCATGTATCCCAGCAGGAACATGTAAATTATGATTAGATTTCACCATCATCATCATCATAATGAAGAGGATTTAAAGATTAATACCTCATTGACAAAGGTCCACCGGCCATTATGCCTCAAATATGCTCCAGTTGTAGCAATATTGAGAGCACCAATTTTATATATTCTCGTTGCCGAACAACGATTTTTTTAAAATATCATATAACTCAACTCAATGGCATAGCATCATTACCCGAAGTAAATGCATTTTATTTTATGTTCGCCATGGAAGTTGTGGTCATGAATGATGAGATCATGATTTATATAGTTGAGAAAGCACAACAATCATAAAGTTTGTAAAATATCTCAAATCACTAGAAGTGATTTGCTATTAAACAAAAGCATAATTGAAGGGAAAAGGGTTGCAGAACAAACCCCTAACACAAGGAAAATGATTGTTATGTATTTGGTGCTTTAAAAATATGGTCACGTACCTGATGTACGATCAGACTTTTATAATTTTTATAATTATAATTTTTCTTTGTTATCTAAAATCCATTTTTCTTATTTTTATATTTATCTTATTTATTTCATTTTTTTTTTTTACAAGAATGGCTATGGTTGGTGACATTTGTCTAGCAGACAGCGCTACAACACATACGATCCTACGAAATAAACAATATTTCTCGACATTGACATTAATCAATGCAAATGTTAATACCATTTCTGGTACTACGAAATTAATTGAAGGCTCCGGAAGAGCAAATATAATATTACCAGGAGGTACAAAATTTTGTATTAATGATGCATTATATTCAGCAAGATCCAGAAGAAATCTGCTAAGTTTTAAGGATATCCGTCTTAATGGATATCATATTGAGACTATCAATGAAAACAATATGGAGTATTTATGCATTACTTCAATTGTTTCAGGCCAAAAACATGTATTAGAGAAACTTCATGCTTTCTCATCTGGGTTGTATTATACAACCATAAAAACAATCGAATCATATGCTGTAATGAACCAGAAGTTCTATGATTCAGATATTTTTACACTTTGGCATGATCGTCTCGGGCATCCAGGATCTACAATGATGCGTCGAATAATTGATAATTCATTTGGGCATTCGTTAAAGAACCAGAAGATTCTTTTACCTAATCACTATCAATGCACTTCGTGCTCACAAGGAAAATTGATAGTTAGACCATCCCCTACAAAAGTCAATGTTGAGTCACCAACATTTTTGCAAAGAATCCAAGGGGATATATGTGGCCCAATCCACCCCCCATGTGGACCATTCAAGTATTTTATGGTATTGATAGACGCATCTGCTAGATGGTCGCATGTTTGTCTATTATCCACTCGGAATGCTGCATTTGCAAGACTACTTGCTCAGATAATCCGATTACAGTCGCATTTTTCGGATTATCATATAAAGTCAATACGTCTTGATGGAGCTGGTGAATTCACATCGAAAACTTTTAACGACTATTGTATGTCGCATGGCATCGATGTTGAACACCCTGTTGCTCATGTGCACACCCAAAATGGATTAGCTGAATCATTTATTAAGCATCTTCAGCTAATTGCACGTCCTATGCTTTTGAGGACAAAATTACCCGTTTCAGCTTGGGGTCATGCTATATTGCATGCAGCAGCATTAGTTCGCCTTCGGCCAACTGCTTATCATCAATATTCCCCTTTACAGCTCGTACTGGGTCATCAACCAAATATTTCACATCTTCGAATTTTTGGTTGTGCTGTACAAGTTCCTATTGCCCCTACACAACGAACTAAAATGGGCCCTCAACGTCGATTGGGAATTTATGTAGGCTTTGATTCTCCCTCTATTATAAGATATCTTGAACCATTGACAGGGGATGTTTTTACCGCTCGATTTGCGGATTGTCATTTTGATGAGACAATATTCCCGTCATTAGGGGGAGAAAATCCGTCGCCAGAAGAACGACGTGTGAACTTATATGGAAAACTCCATCTTTGTCTCATCTTGATCCTCGCACTAATCAATGTGAAACTGAAGTGCAAAGAATCACTCATCTTCAAAGAATTGCGCATCAATTGCCAGATGCATTCAATGATGCAGCAAAAGTGATGAAATCACATATTCCAGCTGCTAATACTCCAGCTCGAATTAATGTTCCAATAGGAAAAACTGCTAATATGCCGGCTAATGAATCAACAAAAACACGCCTGAAGCGTGGAAGACCTATAGGCTCAAAAGATTCAGCTCCCCGAAGGAGAAAAACAATGAAGAATAATTCTCTAGAAGAGTATGAAACACTTGAAAGACCCACAATAATAACTCCTATAGAGGAAGAAGTCCCTGAAGTGACACAAGTCCCTGAAGAGACTGACGTCCCTGAAGTGACGCCCGTGCATGAAGAACAAGTACATGGAAATGAAGAAATTTCCATAAATTATGCAAATTCACAAATATTGTGGGATCGAAAGCAAGTGCTTGTTGATATATTCTCATTTGCAGTAGCTACAGAAATCATTTCAGATAATGATTTAGAACCACGTTCAGTGGATGAATGCAGACGAAAAAATTGTTGGCCACAATGGAAAGCTGCTATTCAAACAGAATTGGATTCACTTGCAAAACACCAAGTATTTGGACCAGTAGTCCTAACCCCTGAAGGTGTTAAACCAGTAGGATGTAAATGGGTGTTTGCGAGAAAACGAAATGAAAGAAACGAGATTGTTAGATACAAAGCTCGTCTTGTGGCACAGGGTTTCCTGCAGAGACCTGGGATAGATTTTGAAGAGACATATTCTCCTGTGATGGACACAATCACATTTCGGTATTTAATTAGTCTTGTAGTCTCAGAAGGACTTGACATGCAGCTAATGGATGTGGTTACTGCATATTTATATGGAAAATTAGATACCGACATTTATATGAAAGTTCCTGAAGGACTAAAATTGCCTGAAGCAAAACCACGAAACATGTACTCAATCAAGCTAAGACGATCCTTGTATGGATTAAAGCAATCTGGACGAATGTGGTATAACCGTCTTAGTGAGTACTTAATAAAAGAAGGATATGTCAATGATCCAATATGCCCCTGTGTATTTATTAAGAAAATGGAACTCGGATTTACCATTATTGCAGTATATGTTGATGATATTAATCTAATTGGGACTCCTGAAGAGCTCAAAAAGGCTTCCGAATATCTGAAAAAGGAGTTTGAAATGAAAGATCTTGGAAAAACAAGATATTGTCTCGGCTTGCAAATTGAGCAAAGTTCAAATGGGATACTTGTTCATCAAATCACATATGTTGAAAAAATCCTGAAGCGTTTTAATATGGACAAATGTCATCCATTAAGTACTCCAATGGTAGTAAGGTTACTTGACCCAAAAAGGATCCTTTTCGTCCAAAAGAAGATACTGAAAATCTTCTTGGTCCTGAAGTACCATATCTTAGTGCAATTGGTGCCTTATTATATTTGGCCCAATGCACTAGACCTGACATTGCATTTTCAGTTAATTTATTGGCCAGATTTAGCTCTGCACCAACTCGAAGGCATTGGAATGGTGTGAAGCACATTTTTCGTTATCTTCGTGGAACGTCAGACATGGGTCTATTCTATGCAAAGGATTCCAATAATGGTGCACAACTAAAGGGTTATGCAGATTCAGGATATCTTTCAGATCCTCACAAGGCTCGCTCACAAACAGGCTATGTATTCACTTGCGGTGGCACAGCAATCTCTTGGCGATCTACGAAACAGACTTTGGTCGCCACGTCTTCTAACCACTCTGAGATTCTTGCACTCCACGAAGCAAGCCGGGAATGCGTGTGGATAAGGTCTTTGGTTCATCATATTCGTACTGCATGCGGACTATCTCTCATTACAGATGTTCCAACAACTATATATGAAGACAATGCAGCATGCATTGCTCAAATCAAAGGGGGATATATCAAGGGTGATAGAACAAAGCATATTTCTCCAAAATTCTTTTACACTCATGAGCTCCAGCAGAGACATGAAATTGATGTTCAACAAATTCAGTCAAAGGACAATCTTGCAGATTTGTTTACTAAAGCTTTGTCGACATCAACATTCAAGAAGCTGGTGTATGAAATCGGGATGCGACGAGTTTGCGACCAAAATTCTTGAAATCTTGTACTTATGAGGGGGAGTAATTTTTGATGACATTTTGCGAACTGTACTCTTTTTCCTTCGCCTAGGTTTTGTCCCATTGGGTTTTCCTGGCAAGGTTTTAATGAGGCAGTGTCAAACGCATACACTATTATACGATTAAGTTACATTGTACTCTTTTTCCTTCGCTTTGGTTTTTTCCCATTGGGTTTTCCAAGCAAGGTTTTAATGAGGCAATTTTCTTAGCGTGGTGGTCATCCAAGGGGGAGTGTTGTGAGATATGGTGGATAACCACCACTTCTCTAACCTATAACCTCCCCCACTCTTCAACTCCATAACCTCCCCCACTCTTCTATTCCATAACACTCCCATTATTGCCCCACTATCTCCCCCTCACCTCTATAGACTTGTAACTCTCCACCTTTGGGATTCCTCTATGCACCCTATAAATAGAGGGGTTCTCTCTTGTATTCAATCAACAAAGTGAATAAGAATCTCTCTCTACTTCTCTTCTCTATATGCTTGTGTGGTTTGTTTATATACTCTTATATATCATATTCTATTTAGTTTACAACAATCTTCTAATCTTCTATGAATATTTATTCATATTTTAGAGTCATAAATTAATGTCTGAAAAAGATCAAAATCGTCTCATTCAAGCATTAAAGGAGCCAATTAAGGCCGTGTGGGGGACAGCTAAACGTCCCTTATATGTATTTTTTTTGTTTGAAAAATGATAGATTTAGATTCAATTGCAAGTCGCATCACTTATTTATTTTTAAATATACATTTTATAAATAAAAAGTATATTATTATATAAAATGAAATATATATTAAAATATATTAGTGAAATTTTTTTAAAATTAAATAAATAATAAAAAAAATATATATATATTAAAATACATTAGTGTATTAAAATAAAATATATATTAAAATATATTAGTGAATTTTTTTAAAATTAAATAAATAATAAAAAAAATAAAATATATATTAAAATAAATTAGTATATTTTTTTTAAGTTAAACAAATAATAAAAAAATTACCTCATATATTATGATAGAACCACATACACTATAATAACGCAATACATACTATATTATCATAACATATAGGACTGTAAAACGGACTGTGTATATTAACGTTTTTTTTGTTTTTTAAACCAACTGATGTTTTGGTGATAGATTTAAATTAGTTAAGACATATGTTAATTAATTTTGATTATTGATTACATTGTTTTATATTAATATTTATTACATATTATTTTATTTTAGGTTTTGTTACATTCGCTCGTAATTTATTCAAGCATTAAATAGTTATATAAAAATAAAGAAAAATGGATGAATTTTTGTTTGGTTTTTGTCTTACTACAACCAACTCGACATATAAAAAACTAAGAATTAGAGTCGGTTAGAACATTATATTTTTTATCATATTTTCTCAATCTTCTCGTCCTGTTGAAGCTGCAAATCAGGCTCATAAATTGTCTTTTCGCTCGTAATTTATTCAAGCATTAAATAGTTATATAAAAATAAAGAAAAATGGATGAATTTTTGTTTGGTTTTTGTCTTACTACAACCAACTCGACATATAAAAAACTAAGAATTAGAGTCGGTTAGAACATTATATTTTTTATCATATTTTCTCAATCTTCTCGTCCTGTTGAAGCTGCAAATCAGGCTCATAAATTGTCTTTTCTATTTTTTTAATATATATAAATAATATGATCCTTATGTTGTTTTTTTTGTTTGTTTGCACATTCAAATTACATAATTTAAACATATTTTATATTTAATAAAAATAAATTTCATTTTTTTAAAATGTAATATCTTATTGTTGTATATGAGATAAAAAATCAAATTATAATGAAATGTTTGCAAAATAGGAATTTATAAAAAATAGCTTATGAAAATCCAATTCTTGAAAAGCTCATTAATCACATTTACAAAATAACATATTATTATACTGAAAATCAAAATAAATTTTTTAATTAAACATGCGTTTTAAAACACTCATCTGTTTTTTATTTAACAAAAAAAAAAAAAAACCTTTTATTTCTATATAAAGAATATACAGGATTTTCCTGCGAAATACCGAAACTACCCTCGCATGATCGTCAATGTCACGACAGACCGGCATTCCGCGTCTGTCTCGTCTGACTGCCAAATAAAGACTCTCTTCGTCGCCTTCACTAAAACCACCCCAACTGCCCTTATCCTTAACCCCCACCCCGCTTTATTAACCGTCCATTCGCACTGACGGGCGCGGACGATGAGGCCAAGCGGGGTGACGTCACCCACGACACGCTCGCGTCCCACACACGTGTCAGTCGGCCGCGGCCGCGTCTCTCTCTCTCTCTCTCTCTAAAATATTTTAAACACTTCGTTTGTGATCATTCTCTCTCTCTCTCTCTAAAAACCCTCTCGACCTTATATACAGGTTGATTCGTCCGAAGACCGAAAGAGCGATCTCACTCTCCTTCTCTAATGCGCGTTTGAGTTTCGTAAGTTCTCTCTCTCTAGATCTGGTGATGGAAATGCGAGATCTCGCACGAATTCCGAGGCGATCGAGTCCTCCGCGCGCGTTATCGATCGAGCGCCTCGGTTCGATTCGGATCTCGCATTTGTTTCGTGAAATTGTGACGGATTTGTTTGGATCCGGAGATTTCAGATTTAGATCTCATTTGGTGTTGCAGGACTTCTGTTTCTCTGATGATTTGATATTAAAAAGTGATATTGGGTTCTTCGTGCGATCTGATCTGATACCCCACTTGTTACTTCATTTCTTTTTTGTGATTTTTTTGGTGTTTGTGTTACAGTTTTACTTGGTAGGTAAATCAAAATATCGTCTTTTAATCTGGAAATTTTAATTTTTCTTTTACATTGCATTTTTTTCCATGTGTGACAGAGAAAAATCGATCGGAAGAATCCACATAAGATTAAAAAATATAGCCTTGTTTGGTCTAATTCACCGTATGTATGTAGAATTGATTGAAAGAAAGTAAATCGAACTTGAATGCACATGAAGAAACCAACATAAGATCTAAAATCGAAATAGCCTTTTTTTTGTGAAAATGATAATTGAATTCTCATGGTCTAATTTGATGATTCCCACCATGTATGTGTAGAATTGATTGAAAGAAACAAAAATCGAATTCGGACCCGTTTCGAAGATGACGACGTATACGCCGAAGAGCATCCTCATCACAGGTGCGGCGGGGTTCATCGCATCGCACGTGGCGAACCGCCTGATCCGCAACTACCCGGACTACAAGATCGTTGTGCTGGACAAGCTCGACTACTGCTCCAGCCTCAAGAACCTCCTCCCGTCCCGCTCGTCCCCCAACTTCAAGTTCGTGAAGGGCGACATCGCAAGCGCCGACCTCGTCAACTTCCTCCTCATCACCGAGGAGATCGACACCATAATGCACTTCGCTGCCCAGACCCACGTTGACAACTCCTTCGGCAACTCATTCGAGTTCACCAAGAACAACATCTATGGAACCCATGTCCTCCTTGAGGCATGCAAGGTCGCCTCGGGTCAGATCCGGCGATTCATCCACGTGAGTACCGATGAGGTTTACGGGGAGACCGACGAGGATGCTGTGGTCGGGAACCATGAGGCGTCACAGCTTCTTCCCACGAACCCATACTCTGCCACCAAAGCTGGGGCCGAGATGCTCGTCATGGCTTATGGAAGATCGTATGGCCTCCCTGTGATCACCACCCGGGGGAACAATGTTTACGGCCCGAACCAGTTCCCGGAGAAGCTGATCCCCAAATTTATCTTGTTGGCTATGAAGGGCCAGCCTTTGCCGATTCATGGTGATGGGGCGAATGTGAGGAGCTATCTTTACTGCGAAGATGTCGCGGAGGCGTTCGAGGTGATCCTTCATCGCGGGGAGGTCGGGCATGTGTACAACATTGGGACGAAGAAGGAGCGACGTGTTATCGATGTGGCCAAGGACATATGCAAGCTCTTCTCCCTTGACCCAGACGCTGTGATCAAGTTTGTTGAAAACCGCCCGTTCAACGATCAACGGTACTTTTTGGATGATCAGAAGCTTACGAACCTTGGGTGGTCTGAGCGGACCTTGTGGGAAGAGGGGCTGAAGAAGACGATGGAGTGGTACACGACTAACCCCAATTGGTGGGGCGATGTCACTGGAGCTCTTGTACCCCACCCAAGGATGCTTATGATGCCTGGGATTGATAATGGCAATTCGGGTTCTTCTCAACAGGCGGTGATTACTAAGAGTAACAGTCAGAGCAGAATGGTTGTCCGGGTTCCGAAGAGTGGGAGTGCTGGAGGTGTTGCTTCTCCTCGAAAGCCTTCATTGAAGTTCTTGATCTATGGAAGGACTGGCTGGATTGGAGGGCTTCTTGGAAAGATTTGTGAGAAGCAGGGGATACATTACGAGTACGGGAAGGGGCGACTGGAGGACAGGTCCCAGTTGATTGCAGACATACAGAATGTGAAGCCGACACATGTGTTCAATGCGGCGGGTGTCACTGGTCGTCCCAATGTGGACTGGTGTGAATCACACAAGCCTGAGACCATCCGAACCAATGTTGTTGGGACTCTCAACTTGGCTGATGTGTGCCGGGAGCATGGGTTGTTGCTGATGAATTATGCAACTGGGTGTATCTTTGAGTATGATGCAGAACACCAAGAGGGGTCTGGCACTGGATTCAAGGAGGAAGACAAGCCCAATTTCGACGGTTCATTCTACTCAAAGACTAAGGGCATGGTATGAATAATTATTTTATCCTCCCATTACTGAATTTTTATGCATTATAACTGCGTTGCTTTTTCTATGCTATGGAATTGATTGTAGTAGTTGCATAGCTTCGATTCTATCTGCTTTGTTTTTGTTATACTCTGTAATCGATTCTAGGTGTGGCATGTCTTTGACTTGCTAGTAAGTTGTTCTTCAGTTGTGTACTGACTTCGTTTACAAAACCTATTTATGGTGAATTTTCAAGTATACCAACTAATAATTGCACTAGCTAGGGATTGTTAGGGATATAAATTGATGAGTGAAATGTGAGATGATATGAAATTGCAAGGAAGTATTGGAAGTGGGCCTTACCTTATTAAAAAAAGGATGATATAGGTCTGTCATTTTTTATTCACTCTACTTAACTACTGTAATCTGTATGTGAACCTGAATTTATTAACATGTTAACCATGTGTCTTTACTTAGAAGTGTTTTATGACATTATATTATGTGAGTATTTTATGTATTTCCAGCATGAGATTTGTGATGAAAAGCAAGAAAGTGCGGATGATTTAACTTGAAAAGCATTAGTATTTTTTGAATAAAATTATGCATGTGTTGGCATGAGAAGGATTTGACGAATGTAGTTTCATATCATTCATTTTATTTTCCACCTGTTTAATGTTTGGATATTGTATATTACACAACGTTTAAATATAATCTTTACATGGTGAATCAGGTTGAAGAATTGTTGAATGAATTCAAGAACGTCTGCACCCTCAGAGTCCGAATGCCCATATCGTCTGACCTGAACAACCCCCGCAACTTCATAACAAAGATCTCTCGCTACAACAAGGTCGTGAACATCCCCAACAGCATGACCATCCTCGATGAGCTCCTCCCCATATCAGTCGAGATGGCGAAGAGGAACTTGAAGGGCATATGGAACTTCACAAACCCCGGTGTTGTGAGCCACAATGAGATTCTCGAGATGTACAAAACCTACATTGATCCCGACTTCAAGTGGAACAACTTCACCCTAGAAGAGCAGGCGGAGGTCATTGTCGCTGCGAGGAGCAACAATGAATTGGATGCCTCGAAACTGAAGACGGAGTTCCCCGAGTTGCTGTCCATCAAGGATTCGCTGATCAAGTATGTTTTCGAACCCAATAAGAAAGTTCATGCAAATGGAGTTGCTTGAGTGGTTACGTAGATATATATTATTATTATTGGTTGATTGTTAGTGGTTTATTTTCGATTAGCATCGCCACCATTTTTCGATCACCGCAGTAACTCGTATAAAAGCTATTCAGTTGTTTTTTTAATATTATTATTTGTTGTGGACAAACTATTCTCAGCATATGTTAGAACACCTCTCTCCATATATATCATTAGCAGGCGATCATCTATGCAAGTTGGCATGTATTTTTTTTGTAGAAGTTGAAAGGAGACCCTTGTTTTATTCTGACACTGTAATCTTCATGATTTTTTGGTGTTGCAATTTTGCATTTGAGATCTGGTGTGGATTGTGTTATTCTTACCTATATTTAGATCCTTTGTGATGGGAACACTCAAAACCTATTATAATGTGATTATAATAAGGTTCAACTCTAAATCTTACCTGAATATGGGTTACTAGAGCGCTCTGTACATTTTGTTCTAGGAGTGTATTAAACTAATATTGAAATGGAGAAAAAATTTTAACTTTACCCCTCCAATAGAGGACTTGTCTCTTTCATCCTCAGTTTTTATTTATTTATTTATTTGGAAATGGAAAATGGTAGGGACAAATCATTTTTTGTTTAATAAATGCATATTTATAAAATATTGAAGTTTATTTGAATGAATTTTATAGATTATCTCTTTTTTCATTTTCTTTAATTTGAGCATATATTTTATTAACTGAATATATAATCGATTAGACAAATCATGTAGTTGTTAGGACTGCAGGAAGTCCTTGATAGTCCTTGATTGAGTGAAACTAAATAAACAGGTTCAAATGGGTCTTTTAATTCCCCAGGTGTCTCAGCATTAATAAATCAAAGAATGGATTTTTTATCACTAAATTATAACCTCATTTGTTAATTTTTTAATCAAAAAATGGAAGTCATTTGACCATACATGATACATGTTTATAATGCATGGTTTGTGTCGTTAATTATTTATTCCTTTATTAGGGAGAGCTTGGGATCCCTTCAATATTCCAAATGTCAATATGAATGCTGCATTTTAATTTCTTTGAAATTTTGGTTTTACATTTTACATAGATTAGAAGTCATATTATTCACATATCATTTTAAAAATTTTGATTTTCTCTAATCAACTAACATACAGCTTGAATATGCATTTTGGTGGATTCTATGGTGAAAACGTTAAAACGCGAATTCAAACGGTTTATGTGAACACCAACAAAAAAACTTATTTAATGGGAATGGGGTCTAAGCGAATTTATGAAATGGGGCTCAAAACAAATATATTATATATAGCGGGTAAACACAATTAATCTTCAAAAAATAAATAAATAACTAATAATAATAATAATAATAACACATTATATATAGATACTTTAAAGAACAATTAAAAAAGCAAGAACAAACTCTTTGAAATGTGGAATGTGTTAATGAAATAAATTTAAATGCAAAATTAAATTCCTATAAAAATGGATAAAACCAAGAAAAAATAAAAACAAATATATGGATGATTTAAAAAAAAAATTTAAATCTTAATCCAAAAATACTTAAACGATTTTAATACAACCTTATTCTTAGGGATTGAGGCGTTGATTGGGGGAGGGGTGGTAAACGAGCCGAACGAGTCGAGCTTTGACATGTTTAAGCTCGACTCGTTTATAAACGAGTCAAGCCGAGCCGAGCCGAGCCGAGCTCACGAGCCTCAACGAGCCTAGCGTTCTTCTTCATTTTAGGGTTTTTAAGGATCGAAAACAAAATTTTAACCTAAATGAGTCAAGTTCATGAGCCTAAATGAGTATAGCTTTGTATTAATTTAATGTTCTGATCTTATAAAAGAGTTTAGTCAAGTTTCAACTAAGTTTTTTATAACACAACGAGTTGAATTTTAACACAAAATAAAGTTCGATCCAGGTCCCGAGCCTAACCGAGCTTTAAAAATTGTTCAAGCTCGCTCATTTGTTTAATCGAACGAGCCTGAACGAGCTTAAACCGAGCCGAGCCCGAGCGGCTTGGTTCGTTTACCAGCCCTAGAGACCTTAGGCAATTATCTTGGTTGCCTACTCGCTAGGGCTGTCTCTGGTTTTGTAGCTCATTTTGCAACCTTTTACTTTATAATAGCATAGTATATAATGTGTTGTCATAGTATATAAGGTTATATCATAGTGTATGAAGTAAAAAAAAAATTAATTTTTTAAAAAGAAAAAATATATTATTGTATCTCAGTATATATTTAATTTCGTATAGTAATACATATTTCAATGGGAGAGTGGATAATTTAAAAAAAAATAAAAAAATAGTGCACTGCAAATGGGCTGGACATATAATTTTTGAAAAGGGTTAAAGACATCTAAGTCCCTACAAACATGGAAAAACCCATATAAGTCCCTACTAAAATTAGGACAGACGTACGAGTCCCTGAAAACTCAGAAAAATTCAATTATCATCACTGAGTTAAATTTCCATCCAAACTTAACGGAATATTCCCAGAATATTCTGTCACATATAATTGTGTTGACATTGAAGTCCTTATAAACAGTCATAAAGACAAATTAGTCCCTGCAAAAGACAAAATTACCCCTGAAAGACTTTTACATTAAATTGTGTACACATTGCAGTCCCTGTAAACAATCATAAAGACAAATTAGTCCTTGCAAAAGATAAAATTGCCCCTGAAAGATTTTTACATTTAATTGGATAGACATTACAGTCCTTATAAATAATCGTAAAGACAAATTGGTACATGTAAAAGACAAAAATGCCCTGAAGAATTTTTACATTTAATTGTGTAGAAATTGCAGTATTTTAGAGGGTATTTAATTTTTAAATTGCAATGTCTGCACAATTAAATGTAAAAATCCTTCAAGGGTATTTTTGTCTTTTAGAGGAACCAATTTGTCTTTACGATTGTTTATAAAGACTGTAATGTCTATTCAATTACATGTAAAAGTCTTTCAAGGCAATTTTATCTTTTGCGGGGACTAATTTATCTTTATGATTATTTATAGGGACTATAATATATACACAATTTAATGTAAAAGTCTTTTAGGGGCAATTTGGCTTTTGTATAGACTAATTTTTTTTTATGACTATTTAAAAGGAATTCAATGTTTACACAATTATATGTGATGGGATATTCTAGGAATATTCCATTACATTTGGATGGAAATTTAACTCAGGGATGATAATTGGGTTTTTCTGAGTTTCCAGGGACTCGTACGTCTGTCCTAATTCTAGTAGGGTCTTATATGGGTTTTCGGAAAAATGTAGACTCAGTCACTTTTACTAATCAAAACTCAGATCCATATGTTTTCATTTTTTTTAAGTAGTAAACATATATAATAAAGTATATGTTTTTATAGAATATGTATATCGTTCAATTTCAAGTTGAATGAATCTATTTGTAGTAATGTAAAAAA
Source organism: Acorus gramineus (assembly GCA_030737835.1). Classification (NCBI taxonomy): domain Eukaryota; kingdom Viridiplantae; phylum Streptophyta; class Magnoliopsida; order Acorales; family Acoraceae; genus Acorus; species Acorus gramineus. The sequence goes on along the minus strand of CM060854.1, from coordinate 10,996,953 downwards.
AAATTAACAGGATGTATATATCGTTTAATGAGTTATATATTTCACTGGATTTTCGATGAGATACATAATATAACTGTATTTCAAATTGTAAAAAAAAACTGAGTGTGTAAGAGCGCCCATAATTTTTTGTTTCAAAAGTGTTTAAAACAATGTTAGCAGTTGAACTGCACACTTTTAAATAAACTTTAAAGTAGGTTATACGAAATACGAAACATATGCAATTTCATCAAAATAATTAATTTTAACGAGTGCATATGCAATTCCATAATCACATATCATAATCTTCTGCGGTGACATTGCTCTCTCCACACCCAACCCCATTCAAACAAATCTTCAGTCTTTTTTTTTATGGTTACTTTTGTAATTTGTATTTTGTTATTTTATAGAAGAATGTATTTTATTAATTAAGTAATATTTCAAAAAATAATAAAATAAAACGTGTTTGGAATGTAAAAGCGACCGCAAAGATTTTTGTTTAACCCCATTTAGAAAATTCAAAAATTTATTTAAACAAATAAAAAAATATCAACCACACATAAATTCATCAAAATTTTCTCTGCGTATAACTATTTTATATTTGACTAATAATAAGCCATTCTCTAACCAAAAAGATATTGAAAAATTAAAAATTAAAATGTGTATTACTCTCATAAATATTAACATTGAATAATTTAACTTAACCAACGTTAAAACTAATTGTTAACATTTTTCAACTAATTAAAGAACATCAATTTTTTCTCAACAAATAATGTTACCCCAAACAAATAATGTTACCCCAAAGTTTTTTTTAAATTAGGAGGGGGGAAGCTTCATTTGTTACAGGCTTATACACAAATAAATTTATATTAAGTAAATATTTAAAAAATCATCTTCTAAATAGTCATGAATATACAAATTTAGGGTTTGGATACGTATCTCAATATTTGACAAGATTATTTATAATTAATAGATCATGGGTCTAAGTACCAGCATTTTACCTACCATAACAAATATACAAATTTGCATGTGAGCATATCCAAGTGAAATTATATTTACTTTTAATCATTTTCTTTAAACACAAATTTATATAGGAATTTTTACTTTTAAGTCCCTGTAAACCTCTCCAATTAGCGATCAATCCCTACATTCTTTCTATTTCTTTTTAAGTCCTCACAATCAAATGGTACTTACTGTTTTTAACCCTACAGTGAACTTCCGTCAGAATATACCGAGAATATTCCCTTCGTTTTAATTTTTTTAAAATGTCCAAACTACCCTTTTATCACTCTTTTATCAAAGTTGGACTCCAACAGTAACATTTGACCTTCTTCTTCCTCTATCGTGACTTCCTCCATTAAAAGACTCCAATGGTAACATCAACGTTGAAGACGATGATGACACCCCAACTCCCACACATACAATGACACCTACTTCCTCTTGGAGATGACGATGCCGACAATGCTCACAACTGCAAGTACATCGCATCGCTGAAGCCACCGGCGACACCATCGCTAGAGCCAACGCTGACACCAATATATCTGATGCCCCTAACTCCACTGGTGATATCGATGTCCACATATTTCTTTTAAAGTGATTCAGTTGAAAGATGTCTGAATTTATAAGTACTTTGGCATTTGCAATTTGTATACAATGTGTTTCATAAAATGCTTGAAATAAACCTCCATCACATTGTTAGGCATCCAGTGGTAATTATAGTGGTAATTCAAATCCAACACGAGAGTGTCTATGCAAAAGGAGGTGCCGCATTTATGTGTCCAAACGTGAACACTCAAAGGGGCATCGATTTTTTAGGTGCCCGGCATGGAGGTAGGAAGATGACTGCGGTTTCTTTGAGTGGGTGGACGACGCCAACCAAGCACTCTTGATTTGAAATATCAAATCATGGGTGTTGAAGAGAAGCTCAACCATAAAATTGATGTACTGGCTTTAAATATACAGAAGAGCATGAAGTTGATGAAGCTTGTATTTTTTATGTTGCTGATGATGATGATGAGCTTGATGATGATGTATCACATGATTAAATGAAACTTTGTAGCAGTCTAGCAGATGTACTGATCAGAAATGAAACTTGGACTATATGTTCACTTGATGATGATGTATCAAATGGTGTAATGTTCAGTTGATGATGGTTATCAAATGGTGTAATAATGTTATAGCATGTATATTGAACTGCAACATCACCTACAATATCTCCTGTAGCTGCAACAGCATACGCCTAGAACTGTAATAATACTCACACACAGAAATCCATTCCAAAAACCTGGATTTGCATATGTTGTATTCACCTAGAAATGCAAGTCACACCTGGAACTGGAACATCACCATTTGCTCACCAATAACATCACCTGCAACATCACCTAGAACACCCATCTACATACATATTCTTAACCATTTGCAACAACACTCATTCACATATCACCAAATAATTGCACATATGCCCAAAATGTATACTGAAAATGCAAGTCACACTTGAAACTGCAACATCACTTGGAACATCACCATAAACTCACCAATAACATCACCTGAAACACCCATTCACTTACATATTCTTAACCATTTGCAACAACACTGATTGACATATATCACCAAAAAATTCACATTCATATACCATAACCATTTTTTTTGTTTTTATATCGGAGGGACTTCCCATGGCTGACCTTACGGCCAAGCTGGGAAAGCTACCTTCGCTTGTTTGTCCCTGGTCCCATAGAAAATTCTTTTGAATTTCGTCTAACAAACAAGAGGTATGACACAACGCCAACAGTCGAACCCAAGACCTACCCTTAACACAGGTAAGCCCTGAACCGTTGTGCTATGGCCACTGGGGACTATACCATAACCATTATATCATCATTCATACACCATAGGCATTACCTTACATATATGTCTTAAATTCATATACATTAGCTATTACATCTGTTCAAATTTCAAATACCATAACCATCACACATATGCCCAAACTGTATACTATAACCACTCACATATCTGTCCAAAATGTACAGTATGTATCCAAAATGTATAACCAGTTGTACCATACACCTATACTATTAGCTGTACCATATACCTGCACCACCAGTGAACTCAAAAAACTGAACAAGATATGCTCAAAATCTGTAACACCATAGAATTCCAAACCTGCAATCAGAATTGCAAACTTATAAAAAAATCATCCATTCCAAGCACCTGATCGGAAATACTTGAACCATTTGCAAACTGAATATGTTTTCATTTTCATACCTTCATTGACTTCCTTTTTCTCCACCAAAAAACAAAGATGAGCTCCCAAACATGTTAACTGAGACCTGACTTGAAAACTGAATATGTGGCTGACTAGGTCCTGCAGATGTTGATGGAGCAGACATGTTCACATGTGACTGATTACCCCCTGCAGATGTTGATGGAGAAGATCTGTTCACCTGTGACTGATTACCCATTGTAGATGTTGATGGAGCAGATCTGTTCACCTGTGACTGATTACCCCTTGCAGATGCTAATGGAGCAGACATGTTCACCTGTGACTGATTACCCCCTGCTCTCGATGATGCACCAGATGTCTTTCTATTGTTTGCCCTACAGATGCATCAAATAATATACTTTAAGGCATGATGTACTGAAATTTAGGGCATATACTTGCGTATAGGTTGTTTGGGTTGTGCCTTTTGTCCCTGGGCCTCTATGACTTTCAGAGATTCCTTGCAATTGGATCTATGGTGGCCCCAATTCCCACACCTACCACACTTGTGCATTCTCTTATTTTTCTTTGACTCATTAGGATCTTTAATTATTTTCTTCTTTGGCCTGCCCCTTGGCCTACGTGAAAGGGGTGGTTGGACAGTGTATGGCAGATCAGCATGTTCCCACAACTGTCTGCCCATAAGAGGGTTCACCCTCATCTCATAGGTTGCACGATATGACTCAGTGAAGAACAAGGGCCAATAAAATTCAAAATGTCAAGACCTCTTATTTCCATGATCAAAGCAGTTGCATGGGTACATGGCATTCCAGTTAATTGCCACCTATTATAGCTGCATTTTCTTGCCTCTAAATCCACAACAAACCGATGGGCTGGTGAAGTCACCTCAACTCTGAAATCATCTGACCTCCTTACTACAAACTCATTCGTCATTTTTTTGACATCTTGGACATTCTGTAAGGCATTTGGGACAAGTGCATGCTTCCATCTAACTCCACATCTGCGTCGGGTATCTAATTTTATCATGATTTTCTATCTAATTGTGTCAATCAGATCTACTATTGGCAGTTCCCTCGCATCCCCTATGAAGGCATTGAATGATTCAGACAAGTTATTAGTAATGTAATGACACTTACTAGAAGGACCAAATTGATGTCTGGACCACACTGCCTTAATGTCAGTCAAGTATTTGGCAGCACCTTCATCCACATTTCTAATCCTTTCCATGGCAATTTCAAATCCAACTCTTGTAAAAGCTCTAGCTGTTTCCCAACTAGCCACTTTAAAGAATTCACCTGGCCACTTCTTACAAAAATTCTTGTATATGTGTCGCATACACATTCGATGTTCGGATCTAGGAAAAATATCTGCAATTGAACCCTCTATTCCGTTGTCCATGTCTAATAAAAATACCAAACCTTCCCTTTCTCCAATTGCTTCCCTTAGACACTCCAAGAACCAAGTCCATGTATCTCCACCTTCTCCTTCACACACTGCATATGCAATGGGAAAAAGACCATGATTTCCATCAATTGAACTAGCAGATAGAAGGGTACCCTTATATCTCCCCTTCAGATGACAACCATCTACTCCAATCACTGGCCTACATCCCACCAAAAATCCATTACTGCATGCAGCAAAGCAAACAAAAAACCTGAAAAAAAAATGATCTGTTACAAAACCAATCTGGAAAAAATATTTTAAACTATTGAAGGAAAATACACCAAAATTGGACAGAAACACACCTTTCAAAGCATTTGTTCGATGAAATTTGGTAATGAACTATAGAACCAGGATTGAGCTTCAGCAATTGATTGTGTAAATTAGGAACTTGCTTATAAGATAGCTCTATCTTCCCATGTATCCTTTCATATGCCATCTCCCTTGCACCCCACACCCTAGCATAAGGAATATTGATGTTGTACTGCCTGTGTAGTTCCAACTGAAAATCAGGTATAAACTTCTTAATGTTGCTTTTAACAGAGTCCAATATCTTCTCACATATCCAAGCTGACAATGCCATCTTTCTTCACATTGATGCAAGTGTGTTCATCATGCAATGTCTTGATTTAAAATGTTACACCATCTTGAAGACGAGATGTGTGCACCCTCCAAGGACATTCATGCATAACACACTTAATAGTAACCCTTAGGAGATCATTCTTCAAAAATATGAACTCAATTCCCTTGGATATTGCATGCATTCGTAAACACAGTCTATACTCCTCAACATTCTTAAATGTTGCCCCCACAGCAATTTGTGGAGCCTCTTTGTCAATCTCCATATACTCACCATCATACTCATTGATACCCTCAGACATTGAGTCATCTGAACCTGGAGGTACACTGTGGTAACTCTTAGATGTCTTCCACTTGATCTGAATCTCCAAATGAAGAGGTTGACCAACTTTTAGTTTTATCCAAAGTGTATCCAAAGTGTATCCTGCAGTGGTCCAAATGAGGCTTGGTATTTTAGGTGGGGATGAAAGTTTTCACTTTCAGTTGGAGGAGATTTGGTGGGGACGAAGTGTGGGGACAAAAGACTTTTCAGATTTCGTGGGGACGAAAAAGTTATTTTAGGGTTGGGGTAGTTTTGGTATTTCAAATTTCTGTTAACCTCTTTTAGATGGAAATACACTGTAGGGATTAAAAGAGTAAATGCCTTTTGAACGTGGGGATTTAAAAAGAAATTGAAAAAAGGCAGGGATCGATAGCTAAATAGAGCAATATGCAGGGACTTAAAACTAAAAATCCCATTTATATTTATAGTCCGTTTGGAAACACAGATTGAAAAGTAGCTTTTAGAATAAAGCTGCTTTTTAAGATGATTTTAGACTTTGACTTTTTTAGGATGTTTTTTTTTAATTCAAGAATCAATATTTGAAAGAAGTTTAATGTTTGGCAGAGAAAGTTGCTTTTCAATTCAAAAAATCGATTCCGACCAAAAAGCGTTGTTTTTTAGCTTTTTAAAACACAGATTTCGAGAGAAAAATTAAAAGGAATCCAGTTTCCGATTCTGCAAAAAGCTGTCCCGTTTGGCTGCACGATTTTAGCTTTTCAGCTTTTCAAAAAGCAAAAGCGCGTCCAATCGCGCAACCAAACGGGGATAGACAGTCACCACACTGCATGTGAAATGTATATATTTCGGTTTTTTGCATATATGCCCCTATTAGAATCTGATTTTGTGGAATCACCCCTCCAACCCCCTCCATTGGCCCCCCCCCCCCCACCCCCCCCCACCCCCCCCCCCCCCCCCCCCCCCCCCCCCCCCCCCCCCCCCCCCCCCCCCCCCCCCCCCCCCCACCCCCCCCCCCCCCCCCCCCCCCCCCCCCCCCCCCCCCCCCCCCCCACACATATCTTCACCTAAAACCCTAGGCTTTCATTATTGATCACCTCCACCTGAATAATCATTGCAAAGCCTTTGAAAACTTTCAATTAAATTTCAAATGAAAACCTAATCACTCACATTCAAACCCAGGCATTTTAAAGAAGGTAAGGGGAAGAAAATATCGACTGATTGGGGAAGAAAATGTTATTTTTGGCCATTTGGATAAGATGAAAATCATCCAAATATGAGTTTGGTAGAAGGTGGAAGATATTTATGATGAGTGGGAAAGGAAAATGAAGAAGAAATGGTTGTTTTAGGCTTTTCATAATTCCTAACAGTAAAGCTAGTATTATGGACTTTTTGCCATGGTGTAATGGTGGCTAATGGATGTTTTCTAACCACATCTAACAAGAGCTAACTACAGGGAATCGTTGCACGATTTTTGGATTTTTCAAGGATATTTTTGTCATAGCAAAAATAAGAGGGGTAATTCAATAAAATCAGATTCTAACAAGGGTATATATGCAAACAAAACCCTATATATTTTCTCCATAATTTAATCGACTCACTTTCCAAACGTGACACAAATACGTACATGTTTTTATATGAATATTAGGTTCAATATCTTAGTGGGTCTATTAAAGCACATGATATATCATATATGAATGTTTATATTGATTTATTAGGATCACAAGTGTGATGGTAATTAAATCATTTAACAAATTGTTTTAATATAATATATATCATTTTTTATGATAACATGGTATATATTGTGCTATTATAGTATATGAGGTTCTATCATAATGCATAAAGTAAAAAAAAAATTATTTTCAAAGAGAAAATAAAATATGTTATTGTATTTCATATATATTTCAATTTATATAACAATACATATTTCAATAGAAGTGTATAATTTTAACAAAATAAAAACAGTGTGGACTGCAAATGGGACTGCATAAGGGGTTGAACATATAATTTTTCATTTAAAAATTATTTAAAATAATGTTTTTCAAAAGAAGACTGGATTTTTGATAAGTCATTGTTGAACGCACATTTTTAAATGAACCTTAAGGTAGGTGATTATATACTCGATTAGGGTAAATACAAAAAAATATGCAATCAATTGTGAGTATATAATATGGGAGATGTGGAGAACATATGGGAGATGGTGTCTCTCTCTATCACGGAGTGGGGACGAGGGATTACAGGGGTTAGGAGGATTTCTTTGGACATAGGCTGTTTGGACATCACCTTGTAGTGGCATAGAGTTGCATGGAGGAGAGTCTCTTGGAGTAATTGGTAGATACCACACATACTAATCATCCAAATCTCTCGCGTCTTTTGTTTCTGTGTCATGATTGTCTTTTTTCTTCTTGTTTTTTCTTTGTACCCTCTCATCTCCAATTCAGACTTATAATCCATTTTTAATAATGAAAATGCTGATAGCAATATCTACCTTTTCTTAAAAATAAAATAAAATTGTGAGTATATAATAATTGAAGTTACGTGCTTTATCGAACAATCTTTTAAAAAAAATTAAGAAGCATTGGGAATGTAAGAATGACTTTCATCAACACTTTTTCTTTAGTGTTGATCCCTCAAGTCCCTTTTGGATCCAGGTAGGGTTAATATGAAAGTGGATAAAAGCATTACTATGGATCCAAACATTGTTGTTGCTTCTGCAGTGACCGTTTTATTTGGCATTTGAGAAGCCTCGGAAAAAACCCAAAAAAAAAAAAGCTTTTCCACCATGGCGTTTCCCCTTCTCTCCACGGATTTTTGGAACGCGGGCATCCTACCGCTGACCGAAACGAACTTTCAATCTTTTTCTTATGGTTGCTTTTGCAAACCCGACTCTAATGCGTTATATGAAATTACCTTAGTACTTTATTTTATCATTACATGCTCTTTTATAAAAAAATGTACAAAAATATATAATTTAATTTCAATTCATAGAAATATGTATTTTGTTATATCATACAAGAATGTATTTTATTATTTAAGTAAAATTTTAAAAAAAATAAAGCGGTATGTAAAATAAACCGCAAAAATATTTGAACATAGCAATCCTTTTTTGTTTAATCCCATTTAGAAAAGTCAATAATTTATTTATACTAATAAAAAACAGTCCTGCTACATGGACTACAAAGTTTAGTTCTCATTGAGAAGCCTTAATAGGTGTCGTATCTCTGTTTGACTTTTTAAAAAGATAAAAAACTGTAAAAACAATACTACTATTTTTTTAATTTGAAATTTTCATTCTTAATAAAATAATCCATCATTGATCAGTAATGTATAATCACATCCTAATACAACACTCCACACTCCATCTTTTGAAAAATTCTTTTTTTTATCATCTTATGTCATCCGTCACTTTAAAAATTCATTCTGGCTGGGCTCCTCATCACCGACGACCGGTGTCACCACTCTTGGATTCCTCTCGTCGCCCTCCATCATATGAGAGGTTGATCGGCTACCTTTCGAACCCTCCTCCAGCCTTTGCCTCCTCTGACCTTTACCTCTACTATTTTTTTCAAATACAGTTACAAATACAGATGAATATATTAGAATTTCAGATACAGATACAGATGAATATATTAGTTTTTTTCAGATACAGATACTGATATAGATTTGAATACCTACCTATATTAGTTTTTTCATATACAAATACAGATGAGTATATTAGTTTTTTCAAATATAAATAGAGATACAGATTTAGACACAGTCCTATACTAGTTTTTCATATATAAATACAAATACATATAAATACAAATACAAATATTACATACAGTCCTTATTCACACAAATATGCATGTATTATTCAAATACACCTTACATGCATCTAGATTCAAAATAAAAAATCTATTAGCACAAATGTAAATGAGTTGAAAATTGAATGTAAAAGATTAAGCATGCTCATAGTTTCAATATACATAATTATGCACATTGAAAACATCGTAAACTGTTACACACATGAAAAACAAACATAATATGCATGTATTATTCAGATACAACTTACATGTATCTAAATTCAAAATAAAAAATTTTGTTCACACAAATGTAAATAAGTTGAAAAATGAGATTCATGACAGAATTAACATCTGTTTAATAAAAAATCGTAAAGATCGAATCAACTAAACCTGAAATGATCGCTATTGTGAATCAATCGCCACAAACAATTCACTCGATAAAAAAAAGTGAAATTCTTCACAAAAACTGAAATTGAATTTCTGTTTGGTGTTTAATTACAGACATGATCAATATATGACTATGCATCGATCTGCAATTTCGTATAAGCGATTAGATTGAATTGAATTGTTTTTTTTTTAAAAAAAAAGAACAATCAAATCGAATGATATAGTAACTATCTCAAACAATTAAGGTATCGGTTATTGAATTAAACACAAATGGGACATTTAAGAGTAAAAAGAGAATTTTAACCTTATCACCTCATAGGGTCCGTAATAGAGCCTATAAGTTGGGGCTCAAAAATCATTATTAATAAAAAAAATATCAACCACACATAAAAATCATCAAATTTTTCTCAATATATTATATAACTTTTTTTTTTAATATAAGCCATTCTCTAACCAAAAGGATATTGAAAAATTAAAATATGTACTATCTTATATATATTAACGTCGAATAATTTAATTAACCAACTTTAAAACTAATTGTTTACATGTTTCAAACTAATCAAAGTACATCAATTTTTCCTTAACAAACAATGCTACCCAAAATTTTAAAAAAATTTAGGTGGGTGTGCAAGCTTCATTAGTTACAGGCCTATATACTAATGAATTTATATTAAGTAAATATATTCATGGGTCTAAGTACCAGCATTTTACCTACCATAAAAATTATACAAATTTGCATGTGAGCTTATCCAAGTGAAATTATATTTACTTTTAATCATTTTCTTTAAACACAAATTATATATAGACAGTCACACCACTGCATGTGAAATGTATATATTTTCTCCATAATTTAATCGACTCACTTTCCAAACGTGACACAATTATATGTACATGCTTTTATATGAATATTAGGTTCTATATCTTAGTGGATCTATTAAAGCACATGATATATGAATGTTTATATTAATTTAGTCTATCTGACTTCCGATCACCAGGATTTTTTTATTACATGTGGCTTGCGATCAGGGCCGTCCGATCGAGGGTCCATCGATCGAACGGCTATTAAAAAAAAAAACTTACCCAACTTATGCAACCGGTTGAAGGGGTTCTCCTTGTCCCTCTCTCTCTCTCTCTCTCTCTCTCCTTTCATTCTCTCCATTCTGTTCTCTCACCCAACCACTATTTATATGATCAATTAGTAGGGCTATTGAGACCACTTGTTCCGATTAAAATTTATATGCTCGAAACCTTTTTTTGAATTGTTTTAGTTCATGATGTCAATTATTACCAATAATCATTTTTTATTATCTTTTCAAAATTCTGTTTCAGTTTATGACACCATTATTGAATATAGTTCAGTTTAGATATTAAAATTTATATGTTGGAAATCTTTTTTTTGAAATTGTTTTAGTTCATGGTACCAATTATTACCAGTAATCATTTTTTATTATCTTTTCAAAATTCTGTTTCAGTTTATGACACCATTATTGAATATAGTTCAGTTTAGATATGGTCACTGTAATTTTATTCTAGAATGAATGAAACAATCTTTGTGAAGCACATGTTCTAAAAAGGAATGCATTGTGTTTGCTGCTTAAATAATGTGTCTTCCACACTCATAATTCACCCCAAAATGATAATTTATCTCTTCTTCCCATCTTGCTCCACTGATAATTTATTTCCAATCTGAATATGAAAAAGTTGTGACTCTGTTGACCTCCTTGATGGCTTCCTCTTATGAAGTTTTTATTCTTACATGCCCGTGTTTTTTACATATCATATGAAGTTTGTTGCTCTAGATTGTTTGCATCACCATGGTATTAACGATAAAGAAGCTAATTCCTTCATTTCTCTCATTACATAGGAAGTTTATGATTTTTTGTTTTAGTATTTGTGAATGTCTGTATTTTGAGTTTTTATATTTTGTTTTTGTTTGAATGATGTATTTTTTAGATAATGATCTTCACGTTATTCATCTTGGATAAACATGTGTTTAAATTTGATATTTTAGAAGTCTGTAAAACAAGTCTCTAAAAGTTTGTTAGATGTCCATTAAAATCCATACGTAGAAGTCTATAAAAATCTGTAAAAGTCTGCAACAGTTTTTTTAAAAATCCGTAAAGTCTACATACGCCCATCACTTAAATAATGTCCACAAAATCTATCAAAAGTCTCAATCGACTACCTCCCCCTAAAGTAGCGTTTGGAAACACGTTTGGATGATTATTTGGAACAGCTTGAGAGGGTAGTTCGCCATACTTTCTATTTTCCGTTTCCAATAAATAGAGACTGTCCATAACAGTGTGGAATATAACCCCAGTTTACACGAACTTTTTAGAGCTCTCTTCCTATTACACATGGTTAGGCTGATATGCAGTTGATTAATCCATCAGCATATCAATTGCTAATTGCGAATTATATACCATTTGGTTCTTTCCCCCCTTTTCAACAATTCTGTTTAAGAGCATTTTTTTTCCGAATTTTTGCTAGTCATGTTAGAATGTTCATTTATTCTTCTTTTTCATACTTATTTTCTGTTCACATTACTGCATGATCTTACATTAAGCAACTGCAAAAACAAGTGACTTGATTTAATGCACACATGAACATATTATGTAATCAAGCCTGTTTTTATCACAGTTTTATTTTGTTTTCCTTCTGTAGCTTGCTGAACTACTCCTAGACGAGGAATCTCATCGACCAAGTATCAGTGATTACTCAAAACTGATCGATAACTAGACAAAGGAAGGCCGTGTAGAAGACGCGGAGAGAATCCTCAACAAAATGACAGACAAAGGGCTTGAAACCTGATGCTGTAGTCCATACAATATTGGTTCATCTATACAGCAAGGCAGGAAATCTTGAACTTGCAGAGGCGGCCTTCAACAAGCCGAGAAGCCAAAACTTCCGACCAAGCTTGAGACTCTACTCCTCGATGATAATGGCTTACGTGAAAGCCGGATCTCCCAAGTCAGGCGAAGCCCAAAGAATATTCACAACAATGCAAATCGCTGGTCTCCACCCGACTCTCGAATCATGTACACTACTCGTTGAGGCCTACGGACAAGCCAGGGATGTGGACCACGCGAGGAGCAACTTCAACTTCATGTTGAAAGCCGGTCACAAGCCAGACGACCGGTGTGTTGCCGCCATGATCACGGCCTATGAGAAGAAGAACATGCTCGACAAGGCATTGAACTTGCTCTTGGAGCTTGAGAAGGATGGGTTTGAGCCTGGGACCGCGACTTACTCGGTTTTGGTGGATTGGCTTGGGAAGCTTCAGCTGGTCGACGAGGCTGAGCAAATGCTTATGAAAATCAACGAGAAGGGAGAGGAGGCTCCGTTTGAGATAAATGTGAGCATTTGTGAGATGTATTCGAGGGCGGGTGTGAAGGAGAAAGCTTTTGAGGCGTTACAGAGGTTGGAAGCGGAGAAGGAGCGGTTGAGGGAAGACGAGTTCGAGAGGATCGTGGAAGGGCTTTTGGTGGGTGGGTTTGTGTCGGATGCGAAGAGGGTGCATGAGTTGATGCAGGAACGTGGGTTTGTTTTATCAGAGCGGCTTAGGGTGTCTCTCATGGCAGCTCAGGCAATCCCTCGCCAGAGACCGAGGCCGAGGCCGAGTAAGTAATCACTGCTTTCAGAATGATGACATCTCTGTTATGTGGCAGTCTTTCATGCAAACCTTTATTTTTATTTTGTTTTATAAAGCATGTTTTGTTGTTTAGTTGTCATCTGGAATTGGATCTGCATTGAGAAACACAAATGCTTTTCTAATCCTCTGTGCCTTATTTGGGGAGTTCGAGAGTTGTATCAGGTGCTTCTTAGGCTTCTGGGTTCATGAAGTTATTCTTCGATTGATACGGGGAAGTTTGTTGAGTTAAAAAAATTACTTTAGAAATATTTTCTTCTGCTATTGGTATTTCTGAATTTCTATAATCAGTTTCCCCCTGTTTGGTTTGTGAATGGCTTATCCAGATATCAAATAGTTATATGGGTAGAGATGCGAATCAGATTATTTTGTGTTAGGTTGATATTCCTTTCTCTGTTTTGATAAATTACTATCTTTTGTGTTTGTCTTATGAGTAGCTATAATTTTGGATGGATAAGCAGGAATAAACAATACTCTTCCATAATCCATACTCCCTAGGTATACTTATCTTGATTTATTCTAACTTATCCAGACTTAGCTATTACAATTTTTACATTTGAAACAAACATGTTTTTTTTAGGATCAAGTCTATTCTCCCATTCACCTCTCGCTTTTGTGAAAGAAGTCAATTGATCAAATCCTAGGAGCACCTTTTTTTTAAAAAAAAAAAAAAATCTATTCTCCCATTAATCCACACTCTTATTCACCAAACAACTGGGGTTTGAGTATAGTAGGATAATCCTGAACTTCGTGAACTCGGTATAAACCAACAACAACAACCAACAATAGTATTATTAGTGTTAGGATTAGGAATTGAAGAGAATGAATCAATATCTCATTAGGGTTTACACCCAATAAATATAGTACAAAAAGGGAACGAATAAAAAGACTAATCTACTCTTAATGACAAGAAATACTAAAATACCCCTAATACATATTAATATATTTAACACCCCCCCTACAAAAAAAGATGGATCATATTGAGAGTTTGCTCAAAAGAAAAGCATGGCGCTGAAGCATATGTGACTTCATGAAGAAGTCGGACAACTGAAGAGCAGAAGAAATATAGGGTAAGGACAATGTGCTGGCAAGAAAGTGGTGACGAACAAAGTGACAATCGATCTTGATGTGTTTTGTTTGCTCATGAAAAACTGGATTACTTGCAATCTCAATTATGCTCTTGTTGTTACAGTATAACAGAGTAGGCACAAATATGATAACACCCATATCACTTAAAAGATGTCGAAGCCAAACAACCTCAGCAGTAGTGGAAGCCATGCCGTGATATTCCGCCTCATCACTAGAGCGAGAAACAATATCATGTTTCTTGGTCTTTCAGGCAATAAGAGTCGCTAAGAAATACACAAAAACCTATCATGAAACCATGATTGGTAACATCACAGCATCAACATAAGCCCGTAGCTTAAGAGTTGAAGAAGACGGGAGAAACAAAGCATGAGATATAGTGTCACGAAGATAACGAATGATCCGAAGAATCGCAAAGTAATATGTGGTGTGTGGCGCAACGACAAACTGGCTGACAACATGTACAACATAAGCAATATCAGGGCGAGTAATGGTGAGATACACAAGACTACCCACGAGTTGTCTATAACGAGTGACATATGTAAGAGGATCACCATCATCTGGCCGGAGTTGGGCATGAAGCTCAATGGGAGTAGCAGAAGTGCGATCATCAATTAGATAAGCGCGATTGATCAAGTCAAAGTGTACTTGCACTGAGAGAGAAGATAACAACGGGAAGCATAAGCGACCTCCAAACCTAGAAAATATCAAAGAACTCTGAGGTCCTTCATCTCACACTGGCGCTGAAGATGTTGCTTGGCTGACTGAATATGAGAAGAGTCGTCAACGGTGATAATCATGCCATCGACATAAAGCACCAGAATGGTACGGTGGCGACCAGAAGTATGAACAAACATAGCCGGATCTGAAGCACTCGGAACAAACCCAACATAGTGAATGGCCTCAGTAAATCAAGCAAACTAAGCGCGGGGAGCCTATTTGAGACCATAGAGAGCCCGTCGAAGATGACATATGTGACCAAATGGATGAGAAAGGCTTGGAGGGGGAGCCATAAAAATCTCATCTGATAGATCACCATGAAGATATGCATTCTTGACATCGAGCCGGTAAATAGGCTACTGACAGACAGAAGCAACAAAAATTAAGGTGCATGCACTAGTCATCTTGGCTACACAAGCGAAAGTCTCATCATAATCAATTCCATGCTACTGATTAAAACCGTGAGTGACCAAAAGAGCTTTGTGACACTCAATCGAACCATCCGAGTGAGTCTTGATCTTGTAGACCCACTTACAGCCAATGTGAACCTTACCCACAGAAAGGGGGACAAGATCCCAAGTGTGAGTGCGTTGTAACGCACTAAGTTCCTCTGCTATAGCATTCTCCCATTTATGAATACCAACTGTCTCACGATATGATTGAGACTCTTAATGAGATGAGATGGCTACAAGAAAGCTCTGAAAAGAAAATGAGTCAGAAGCAATTAGATTTAGCCTCTGAGGGGGATGACAATCACGAGGTGGATTGCGGTTAGGATAGTAGAAAAATAAAAAAGAAAGCAAACTGTGATTAAAGTAATTCAAAAAAAAAAAAAAACTTGCATGTCTCTAGTAACACAAAAGGAAAATTGATTAGATAGAATAGAAACAGTCATACATCTTTTTGTTGTCAAAAAAATATACATGATGGGAACTCCATCAAGAAAACTGCCCCTTTTTTCTGTCTACAACAATGAACTAAAATGTAAAATACAGCAAAGAATGATTTTACACTACATTGGACAGAGAGTCAAGCCTCTTGTGCTGCTAGTTTTTTGAAATCCTTCTTTGGCCAACACCAACTCTGTTTATTCTTTTCCAATCTGTAATCCCCAGTAGTTGAGGTAAGAATAGTATTGATAGAGGGACTATATCCATGGCCAAAATTCTTAACCAATGTAAGAAATTAGAAAGATGCGATTAACACATCTAAATCCAATGTTGATGGCGGAGCAGGTAGGGCCTGCAAGAGAATATATACATAAATATGTGTCATCAGTTAAACATTGCAATTCATGATGACATTATATACATATCTGGATCATACAATAGAATGCTCGAAGATCAAACTTATGTAGCAGATGATTTGTTTTCATTAAGAGAAATTGAGCTAGCAATATTGAACAGCCTCTTGGCATGTTGGGTAGAGATACCCTTTCCCAATGTGGGCTGTGGATAGGAGAAGGCAGGCGCGTTGTTTGAAAATGAATTTGAAAATAAGGCTTTTCTCTTAAAAGGTAGCTTTAAAATAGCTTTCCAGGATGTACAATTTAGCTAAATTTCTAAAAGGCTGGGTGTTTGGAAACGAGTTTGGATTAAGTATGATTCCTGTAAAAGCAAAATCTTCAAAATCTATTTCCAAAAGCTGCCGTAACCATGAAAAATACTTAACTCAAAAAATGAGCCAATAATAGTTTTACAAAAAGCTTTTAGTTCTTGTGATCAAAGAAATTGAATAATGCAAGGGGGTTCAGGGTTGGCAAAAAGGAATAAAGTGAAGGAAAAACACTGAATGTTTGTATCCACCACAATGAGTTTCACCAAATCTAATGAGGAATCAAAAGGAATAAAGTGAAGGGGAAAAAAGAAGAAATTATGACACAAATAATTTTTTATATATTTTGTAATGTTTCAATTCTTCCAACCCATTTCACCAAAATCTTTCCTTTTTGAAATTTTATGTTTGGTATTCTATTGATTGGTTGTTTTCAAATTTTATTTATTTAATTATTTTTTGGTTCTTCATGTTTTATTAGCTTCTGGTGGAAATCTCCGCATATATATTTCTTTGTAGTCTGCATTTTTGGATTTGCTACATAGAAATTTTTAATTCTTTCAATCCATTTCACCAAATCATCCTCTCTTTTTTATAACTTTTGGTTACCGTTGAAGGGTTTTTTTTTCTTATTTTTACTATATTCTATTTTTATGGTTCTCTACTTGACATGGTTTTTGTTTCAACCATATTTTCTGTTTCATTTGGCTACTTATTCATCTTGATCTGATGATATAAGGTCTCATGTGTTCTGAATTCTACTCACTCTCTTTCATGTTAATGGACTGAAGGATTACATTCCCACTGTGTTTGACAACTTCAGTGCTAATGTGTCTGTGGATGGAAGCATTGTGAATTTGGGACTTTGGGATACTGCAGGTAATCCTTATTTTTCTTGCCTGTGATGTTGATGTGTTCATTTGTTGTTTTTTATGGTTTTATGTTCAAACCTATAAAAACATTTCAGGCCAAGAGGATTATAGCAGACTAAGGCCATTGAGTTACAGGGGAGCAGATATATTTGTTTTGGCATTCTCTTTAATAAGCAGAGCAAGCTATGAGAATGTTATGAAAAAGGTGAGGTCTTTAATTCTTTAACCTTTTTTGTTTACTGAAGTCTTGTTTTTATTCCTGCTTTGGTTTGAACTTTTAACTCTTTATTAAAATTTAACAAATGGATCATCATTTATTTTAAAAAAAAGACTTGCTTTTGCTGGTCTCAAAATTGTTGACTATTGTGCTTCTTTTCTTCTCTTTGTTTTCAAATTAAAGTTTCAAAGACTTTGCTTTTATGCTTTTCTTTTCTTTGCTTTTTTATTTGCTTTTGAGGGTATGTTTGAATCACTTTGAACAATGGTTTGGTGTACATGTTGACTGAGATATAATAACAACATTATAAACTAATTTATAATTTTTATAACCAAATCTCAGGTACCCACTGAGGGATCCTGGGCTTGAGTCTTACTACTATTGATAGGATAAGATTTAAGAGAAAAAACTAATAACACTTATTTACTAATGTACTGCATAATGTCTTTCATTGTTGATCAGTGGATGCCTGAACTTCGTCGATTTGCACCCAATGTACCGGTTGTCTTGGTCGGAACAAAATTAGGTGCATTCACAACTCAATATATGCAAACAAGTTAAATTTTTTGGCTGAATCTATGGCAATATAAGTCCAAAGTTGCTCTCTTAATTTCCAGATCTCCGTGAAGACAAAGGATATCTAGCCGATCACCCTGGCGCGACTGCAATAACATATGCTCAAGTAGTACTATTTATGAAAAAAATATTTGAAAACACTGAACTTGCATGAGGCTTGATATTTGTTTGTTGATGTGTAGGGTGAGGAGCTTAGAAAACAAATTGGTGCAGCAGGGTATATTGAATGCAGCTCTAAAACTCAACAGGTGTGCTCCATTGAAGACATTCACATAATCCAACATCACTGGTCATTGGGATTTATGATAATAAATTTCTGTTTGTTGTTATTGTTGTTGGTTGAAATAGAATGTCAAGGCTGTTTTCGACACCGCGATCAAGGTTGTCCTTCAACCTCCACGAAGGAAGGAGATAGCGAAACGAAAAACTCGTAGAAGTTCTGGTTGTCCAATTATGTAAGTACTAATAAGTGATTCCTTGTATTTATTTCTATATATCAAGTTATGTCTCAATATCTCAGTGTTATTAATCCTGTTATACTATGAATGGAAGAATTTCTATTAATTGTTTATGATTGTTTCATCTACCTTCATGAGAATATGTCTACCTTCATATGAATACGTCTTTAATACACTCAATGGTTATTTCTTTATTGGTTCCTTGTATTTATTTCTATTAATTGCTTATGATTGTTGCACTTCACTGAACATCTAGAGGGATTCTTTTATCAGTTTATGTTTTTCTTGATTCCTTGTATTTATTTCTGTGTATCAAGTTATATCTCAATATGTCTGAAGTTATTAATCCTGTTATACTATGAATTGAAGAGCTTCTATTAATTGCTTATTGTCGTTTCATCCACCTTTGTAAGAATATATCTACCTTCATATGATAGTTTCATATAAATACGTCTTTTAGTACACTCTATCTTGGCTCCTTGTATTTATTTCTATTAATTGCTTATGATAGTTCCATCTGAATATTATGTCTTTTAATACACTCAGTGGGTGTATCTCTCTTGGTTCCTTGTATTCATTTCAGTTAGTTGCCGATGATAGTTTCATCTGAATATACCTTTTAATGCATTCAATAGTTATGTCTCTCTTGAATCCTTATATTTATTTCTGTGTATCAAGTTATATCTCAACATGTCTCAAGTTATTATAATCCTGTCATACTATGAAAATCTCTTTTGATCTAATAATGAATGACATGACATACATGACTGTTTGTCAGAAAAATAGGACCAATAATTAGTCATCAAGAATATTGAATAAGTAGCAGAAAATGACACTATTCTAATTATTCTAACTTGAATAAGTTCATCCTTGTTTCCTATACCTGAAATTATATTTGTGACTTGGTATCTTGTATTAATATCTTCTCTCTTTTTTTCCAGGAGTTTTGTGTGTGGAAGCACATGTGTTGCTTAGCACAAACAGGCCGCCCATGTTTCTCAAAATCTATATATTATACATGTGTGTGTGATGACAGTTATCTTTGAGGGTTATTTGTGAAAATCCTCTCTTAAGTTTGAAGAGCAACATTTTGTTATCAAGGGAACTTTTGGTTCTCTCATGTGATCATGATGATGTATTTGTTTTTGCTAGTTCTTGATGAAGCTAAACATCCTATTTTCAAAGTATGTTCTACCAATTCTCTCTCTATCTCTCTCTCTCTCTCTCAGCTTGTTTTTTATTTGCTCCATGTTGATGGTAGAAATTAGTGTGCACGGATTGAACCCAATTCACCCTGACGTTTAACGTTCACGACTAACCCGATGGATTAAGAGAGAAATTTAATATTTATGTTTGACTTGAGCCATTTAATATGAGAAATTTAAATGGTTCATTTTGTTTTTATCCTAAAAAACTGTTCTATCATCAAACCCCCGTTTGGGCTCAATTCTCTTTTTACCAAGGCACTAATAATTTTACGAAATACAAAGTATAGGAGACCCCCATATGCGGCTATTATGAAATTTAATTTTTTTAAAATTACCTTTTCAAAAGAGAAATCTAGATCTAATAATGTAGAGACTCAATCCGACTCAACTCGAATTTGTACTTGATCCTTTCAATTTTGATGGTTTGAATTTAGATCGAGTTCCAACCAGATTGAACTTACTTGAGTTGTGATCCTATCAATGCACACATATATATCTTCTTCAAATGTAAATCATCAAATACAATGTATAGGAAAAATGGAACAACAAGAAATTGATATTAAAAAAAGCAGTTTTTTCGGTTGCATAGGTAAAACAAAATGGAATCACCTCAACACACTGGTAAACACTATTTTCAAAGGGGTTGTTAATATCAACTTTAAGAAACAAATGGTAAATACAACACACACACACAAAAACACAAACAAAACTTGATTTTTAAGACGTCATCGACTGAGTGTTGGGTGAAATTATTAATTGCCAGTGTCTTTTAATGTGTGTTCGCATTGCATAAGACTTTTTTTTGAAACAATAAATGAATACAAGTTGAAATATTATAAGAGCTTATACTTATTTATTCAAACATACCTACCAGGTTTTATTATAACTATTAGTAGTGTTTATTATTTTATTTTTGACAAAACAAAATATAAAAGTCTATCTTTTTATTGTTTGATGATAAAATGTGAATAATGATTTATTATTTTTTAAATGACAATTCGACCCTCTATTAATTATTTAACTATGAGGATGTGTGCGAGAGATGCATATGACAGATGTGGAATGCTATGATGCATGTGTGAATCTGTTGGGATAATTTATTTTAAAAATATAACATAGACAAACTATTCTAGTCTCCCTTTCCCTGAAACTACAATTAGAGCTTACACTGGTTTATTCAGATGTTCCTATCTGGTTTCATTCTGATAAAACAAATTAGTTTTGTATTTTTTAACATCCCAGGGAGACATGGAACAACACAAATGGGGGCCAAAACAATAAATCCCTCACATAGGCCTTTATAAAAAGAAAAGAAAAGAAAAGATGTGATGTTGATATGTTTAAAAGGTGTTCATCTATTTACCAAGAGAAGGGTCAATCCCTCTGTTCTTAAGCTCTCTAAACTCCTGACAAAGGGCACAACAAGGGCAGAAGGCATGGGCAATCCAGTCCTCAGTTGGTGCCTCCACCAGGTTGAATCTCTGCCTCAGCCTTCCCCTATACACACTGCTGGTGCCATCATCATATACATCAAACTACCCAATGAACATCCTGTATCAATCATCACACAGAGCATTGTCACACTCACACACTTTTGCATTCATTCATGTAGATGTGATGTCACCTGACGTGGTATATGAAATTATACAATGTAGTATATACTCTATTATTAAAAATGTGTGTATCTGATTGTGTGTAAGAAATTATCTAACGAAGTATATATTCTATAATGTCAACATATGCGAACCAATAAAGTGCTTACTTGTTTGGCCTCTGTCTAAAATCTCTACTATCTGCCCAAACGTGACACAAGGGAAGAATGCAGTCAACACAGCTGCATCCAAGCAAAGCAAAACAAAAATTTAGTGAATCATGAAATTCAAATAAATTTGATATACGAACTTGTTGATCTTACAAAGCCAAAAAAGAAATGTTGATCTTCACACAGAGATTATATAGAAAGGAAAGAAATTTGTGAACCATGGCTTGCCATATCCATTTGATGAGTCCTTTTATTCATCACAAAAGAAAAAAAAAACATCAAATTTTGTGATTATATAGAACAAGTTTTCCATGATAGCTGTACGATTGAGGCCCCATTTGGAATGGTTAAGCTGATTCTATTTTTGTTTATGTAAAATCAATTCTAAATGGATATTTTTAAAATTCAACTTTTGATTTTTACGTGCTAAGAGTCAATAAAACAACTTTTTATGAAAAAGTTAGATTGATTCGTTTGAATATGCAGGTTAAGCACAATATTTCTAAAAAAAACTATTTGGTTCTAAACAGGGCCGAGTATCAAAAAAATTGTTACAGGCACCTAGAAAGGATTCTGTACCGTTGGACTCATGTTCGTGGCAATCAAATAGACCGGTGGTCCATGACAGTCCGATCACCACAGGTGGTGGTTAAACCGGTGGTACATGTAATTGAACCGGTAGTACATGTTGCACCTCTGGTTGTGGGGTAAACTGCACCGGAACCTCATCTTCTGGTGCAGCCCAATTCATCTGCTCCTGCTGCAGCATTGGAGGGAACTACACTGGATGTGACGCCTCATGCGAATCATCCGATCCACTTGAGCCTTCACCTTTGTGGCTTGCGCTAGGGGGGGGGGGGGAGGGGGATGGCCTCGGTGTCTCCTCCAGTCTCATCATACGTCGGTTTGCCCATTGTTTCTGTGATCTAAAGCATGCACGATCAGCTTTGCAATCTTAATATAAACTGTTATTTGTCTGAATGTGCAAAGCATTCTCTATTTTGTCTTTGTGGACAGCATGTTGGGATATGGGATGACCTTTTATGATCCCTTGTAAACATCCAGTCATTTATGCTGTGATTTTGCATTGCAAAAGCTGGATTTATTTCTTTTAATATGTCAAGCTGGCTAGGGAGATGAGTTCAAAGAAACCAAGTCAGAGATGAATGCCTATCAAGTCTCATTATTATATGTTTTTTGGAAAGCAACATGTGCATCTGTAACAGACTGTAATGGATCGAGAGGCGGTTCCAAGAATCCCAAATTCTGTCCAACAACACAGCCAGAGAGGACTGGATAAGCTGGATAAATAGTATAAAATGTCTGACTGAACTGTATACATTACTGAATGCATTCAAACAGAGAAGGCAATACAAAACAAATCTATGCTTGATGAAACATGAAATCTGTCATCAACTCTACCACCACCACCACTTCTTCCGCGGAGGAGGAGGCGGCGTTAGAAGATCAACCATCGTCTTCTTCTCCATTGGAGTCAAGGGGATGTCTCTCACGAGGTTTAGGACCATGAGATGCACGTTCGACTTCTGCCGGTGCCGTTGGTATGCCCCTACACCTGCTGCAGCCCCCATCACAGCAAACTGCCCACATATTCCACAAATGGTTTGCATTAATTATCCGATGAAGAAGACATGAAAAAATTGATATGTTTGTAAGAGGCATAGTAGAAAGCATAAGATGCAAATCTGTCTTCAACAAGCTCGTAAGGACGTGAACTATGGTTACTACACAAGAAGATGTTCTGTTGGTAACTGTGAAAATAATACAAGCACAATGAGTTGGTTATACTTGAATAACGTATTTATGGTCGTATTCAAGCAAAATTTATAATCAAGGATCTCAATGGATCAATCTTGGGTGAATGTCATACACAGCTTTGATTAATCTTAAATAAAATAAGTGGAAGACAATAAGAATGTTCATGTATGATTAATGGAACAACTTCTTACTGGGTGAGCTATTTGACTCTATGAAATTTGATAAAAGACTAATTGAAGAGGCTTATTGTGACAGATTCTGAAAGTTTAAAATTTTTCAATTGTAAACTATCAAACCATATGCATAAAATTAACAGAATATCTTTCAACTAGGCAATTTTTCAAGATTTGTGTGGGATGAGTGAGATGATACAAAGAAAAGGTTCACAGGTGATGGATTACATAGAATCAAAATAAGATGGATATCAATGGTCAAGCATTACCGGTGCGAGCCAAAGGCCTGCAGTCTGCCAATCGAAACGGGGGGCATACAGTACAGTCTCTCCATAATCTTCCTCAAGTTTCTTATATATGTCCTTGTCGCTTTTCCCAGCTCGGATTTCATCACGGATCAACTGCAATAAATCCAAATTAAAAACCAATACCTACATTGGCAAAGTAGAACACTATATCGATGACAGCTATATAGGGGAAAACAATCTTATTTTGTTCAATGCTACATGATGATATTGATATAATGCCTGAATAAATCTACTCATCAATTTAAATTGGTATATCACAAGCCAGACATTAATGTCATATGACCAAGAAAGTTTGATTCCAAAGGTACTTAGATGCGGTCTTTATGCAAAAATAACATCACTTCTGCGGCTTTACAGGGCTCTGGCATCGATTTTGCTAAATTCACCCATACTTATTATCCATCTAGCAGATTAACATTACAAAACAGGGATTGCATTAGAGAAGGGCTATAATTAGTTTTTGTCTCAAAGGGAACTATATACCTTCCTAAGAAGAATGGCGATATCAGCTTGCGAGTCTTCAATGGACTGGCTTCCGCACTCAGTGCAACGAACATTATGGCTAATGCTCTTTGCCCTAGCTTCCACTGTCTGCGCCTTCTTCAACTCCTCGTCGCTCACCATTGCAAAATGAAACACGAAGCCTAAAATTCACTGGATTCCACAACAAACGAACCTATTTAAAAAAAAAAAAGGCATTAAAGCATGTATTAGGTACTACACCAAAGATGTGGTATACTCTCATTTACATGGAATCTCATATACAATTGAGGTACACTTTTCAGACATTTTGACAAACAAATCATGTGCAACATCATGAAACCCAAACAAGACAAATTGTCACCCTTAGAAGAACAAGTTAAGAATCTTTGGATTCGGAAATATTGTTTGGATAATTGACATGTATAAGCATGCACATTAATTTGCTTGACATGTAATATATGAGAGAGATACGAGAATTAAAATTGAGATTTGAGGGCTTATTCTCTCTTCTAGAGATCATACATAAAAAAATACAATAATTATAAACATGTATGATTGTGATTAATCATGACATATATAATTTTATAATATATGTCAGATTTAAATATTTTTGAGATCCCGCACTATTGCAAATTCAAACATTAGATTTTTTTTTTTTTTTAGATATGAATTCGAAGAGGATACGGATGTTTTTCAAATAATTGAGAGGCTTCAAACAAGACCCACATCAACAATTCAGTAAATCATTCAATAGGAGCAAAGAAAGGACTGAAATAAAGTATAAAAATAATTAAAAATAAATAAAATAAGAAAACGAAGTCAAATAATGCAGACCTACTTTGAACACTGCAACGATTAACAAGAGGAACAAATGAAGGGATTCAATTTGTATTCAAAGGAGGATGGTCATTTTTCGTAATAAGGGATGGAGGCCAACACCGTAAATTATGACAAATGCGAGGGTTTTTTTTTATTGAAACCATAAACCCTAACCATAACCCTAATCATCCATCCCCGCCGGAAGGCAACGACGACGATGGAGTACCTGTACCCCCGGACATGGAGTCCGTGAACCGAGACGCGAAGGAGGGGGGGGTTCACCTCGGGATTCGCGCCGGGGAAAGTCAAGGCATAGACGGTCCAGATCTTCCAGAGACTGCTCGTCTCCATGGACGGGGTTCCCAAGCTGGCGGACCTCTGATGGGTGTGTGGTGAAACTTGGGTTGAAGGTCTGTCCAGGTCTTTCCAAGCCTATGCCGCGATGCAAAGAACCCAACGGAACCCGAGCCCGACGTCAACCCGAAAGGTGCAACCCGAACCCGATCTCAATCCGCGGGCTCAGGGTAAGCCCGGCTTCGGAATGAGCTTGGGTTTAAACTTGACAAAAAAATAAAACAAAATATGTTAAATAAACATTAGGGGGGCGGTTATTTCAACCCCGTTATATATTCACCCCACCCCGTTTTTTTTTTCCCACCCAAACAATTTTTGACATGTTGTAACCCCACCCCGGGATATATATATACATAATCGTATAAATTGCAACCCACCCCAACCATTTTAGAAAACCCTTCCTCTCTCTCTTTATTCTCCCTCTTGATCTCCTTCTCCATCCCCACGAGAGGTGCCGACGAGTCCCGCGACGACGGATGGACGGGGGACAATGAAGGTAGAGAAGCCCGTGGAGTTCTGTGGGTCAGTCACACCAAAGGGGCCCTTCGGGAGGGAGGGTCCTCGTGGAGGATCTCATGGGGTTCAGGGTTTCAGCCGCGGAAGATTTTCATCATCTAACGGCTCATTCGGTCAAGGGCTATTCAAGGAGAGATGTAATCAGGGTCGGGAGGTTTGGGGTTTTGGCCATTGAAGATGGTCACAGAGAAGAAGCTATGAATTTTATATATATATATTTTTTTAAAGTGATTGAATGTTTGTTGTTCTTGGAGAAGAAAAAAAGTTTTGATTTGATCTAGTAAGTAATTGATGGAGATACGTTTATTTCGATTTGGTTTTTAGGGTTGGATTTGTTATTTTTTTGTAACATTTGGATCGGTAATGATTTTATGATTTTGGAACTCTAATTTTGAAATGGTTTGAATTGGAGAAAGAATTTTTTTTTGTTTGATTTAGGGATGAGACTTTTCACTTTGGGGGTTTTCATTTGGAAGTGATAATGGGTTAGAATGGGGTGGCTTTCACTTTTTTAAAAGCTTGTAAAATATGTTTTTTTTAATATTTAAAGGGGTGGGGTAAATATGTGATGGGGTTGGAGTAGAGGCCCCTAAACATTAACCTTCAGTATTCAAACCATTTTTTTTTTTTATAAAACTCAATCAAATAACAAATACCTAACAACAATAAATAGATGAACCTCTCTTTCTGCGATAGACGGTCAGCGGCGAGGGAGGGGGCGAGGTTCGGTGATGGTCGGCGAGGAGTGGTAGTGAACGGAGAGGATCGGTGATGGTCAGCAGCGAGGGTCAATGGGATAGTGTGAGATTTGTGTTGTGAAATGTGAGAGGGCTGACGGCAGTGAAGAGTGAAACGGAGTGTGTGTTAGGGGTTAGATGTAATGAATGGTTGTGATGTATTTTGATCAATGGAAGGTTCATATTTGTTAGGGCTGCAACTAGGGCGGGTTTGGTCGGGTTAAGGGGTTGTCCGAACCCAACCCGCACTCTAAGGTGTCAAACAAACCCGAACCCAACCCGACCTTCAACCCGAAGAACCAAACCCGAATCCAACCCGCACTCTACAGTGTCAAACCCGAACCCAACCCGACCTCCAACCCGCGGGTTCGGGTTGGGTTAGGGTTAATTCGGGTTACGCACTCAAAGATTCTATGTTGGACAAAAACCTAAAAAATACCTTGATCTTTATAAATAATAAAAAAATAGAAAAAAAAAATTTCATCTTATATTCTGCTATGCATATAGAAAATAGAGATTTTTAAGTGAACCCATTTGAAAAAAAATTTAAATAACAGTCACTAGAGCCCAATAATATCTGAAAAAATATTTTTTTCTCAATGTCTCTTTTCCAATCATCCACATCAATAGTCAAAGACATTATATCCTATCACCACCATCAACCAACACTCTAAACAACAAGAAATTTGGTAGGGCAGGGAATCAGGGTGGAATTAAGAGCTTCAGACCCAGGATTGACTTGAATCAGGGGAATTCACCACTTGAGGTTTCCGTTTCTTTGTCTTGTCTTCCATCTTCAACCGTTTACAGGCGGTCATCACCGTCGCTTCCTCTTCTAGGGTTAAAAGACGGCAGCAACAAAAAAAGAAAGAGAAGAAAAAATGAAGGGAATTAGGTTCTAGGGTTATTGACTTATTGGTTAGAACGAATGGTCCAGATCTAATCGTAGAGAATCAATGACTTAGGATCCGTTTGGAAACACAGATTGAAAAATAGCTTTTGGAATAAAGCTGTTTTTTAAGATGATTTTAGACCTTGACTTTTTTAGGATGCTTTTTTTTTAAATCAGGAATCAATATTTGAAAGGAGTTTAATGTTTGACAGAGAAAGTTGCTTTTCAATTCAAAAAATCGATTTCGACCAAAAAGCGTTGTTTTTGAGCTTTTTAAAACACAGATTTCGAGGAAAAAATTAAAAGGAATCCAGCTTTCGATTCTGCAAAAAGCTACCCCGTTTGACTGCACGATTTTAACTTTTCAGCTTTTCAAAAAGCAAAAGTGCGTTTAAACGCGCAACCAAACGGGGCCTTACAAGGAGTGGTATGTTGTAAATGAGAATCTAATTTGTTATGGTGCTCATACATACACAAATGAAGACCATCAAAAGATCTTACCTCGGGTTAAACCCGAATAACCCACTCCCTCAACCCGAACCCGGTCCAAATTGTGTTCGGATTGAGTAGGGTTCGGGTCGGATTGAACCTGAAGGTCAAAATCGCCAACCCAAACCCGCCCAAAAAGCGGGTTGGGTCAGGTTCAGCCCCCCCAAGTTGCACCCCTAGCGGTGATGAAGGAAGGGGGCAGAGAGGAAGTGATGGAGCAGGGATTTGAATTGGGCCGGGTCGGATCGTGGCCCTTTATGAATCGGACCGATAGAGGTATACTCGGTCCTAGGCCTATCAACAGGTCGGTCCGGACCCGACCCGACCCGGACGCGATTACACGTGTAATATATTCAACCCGATTTGGACCCGACCCAGCGGACCCGAACAAACAAATGGGTCGGGTCCAGGTGCGGGTCCACCATGCCCCGACCCGTTGGACCCGAGACCCAATTGTTCCGGGTGCGGGTCCTCCACAAAAAAAAAAGAAAAAGATGAGACCCATATTTCTGTTGAGGCAATCCCTAAAAACCCACATCAGAAACACCGCCAAAAACATCTCCACGTCCACCTCCAGGCACCTCCCTCTCTTCAACACTTCCAGACCCCTCCAAACCCTAAAACCCACCACCACCACCACCTCTTCCGCCTCCGCCGCAGGCGGCCCCTTCTTTCACTCCCGAAGCCTCCATGAAGCCTCCGCCGACGAAGACCCTGCCTCCGAAGGAGAAGAAGACGGCCCCATGAACGAGTTCCTGTCGAGGTTCGTGTCGCTCATGCGGTCCAAGCTCGTCGAGGCCTACCCTGACTGCGACAAGCCGACGATCGATTCGATGCTCCTCGTCATCGCCCGGAAGGTCGTCTCCGAGATGGACGGGTCCGGGCTCGACCCAAAGCTCCGATCTTTGAGTGCCTCCGCCCTGTCGGCCGACCTCAGCGAGGACCTGTGGAGGACCGTTTGGGAGATCAGCAACTCGGTGTTCGAGGGCATGAAGAACGAGCGGCGGAGGAGGGAAATGAAGGGCTTCCTCCAGTGCGACGACGTGAAGGCGATGTGCCGATTCGCGTCCGATGTGGGCGTGCGCGGGGACTTGCTTCACGAGTTCCGGCTCAAGTGGGCGAGAGAGAAGCTCGAGGAGTCGGAGCGGTACCGCGAATTGATGCGGAACCCGCCGGGCGTGGCACGGGAAGAGGAGGAGACGCCCGTCGAGGTTGTTGATCTCCCGAAGAGGCGGGGGAAGATCAAGTACAAGATACATGGGTTGGATTTGTCGGGGTCCGAGTGGGCGGAGGTGGCGTTCAAGACGGAGGAGGGGGAGAAGCGGGTGTTTGCAGAGGTGGCGAAGCCTGTTATGGGGAAATGCAAGCTTGTCACAGAGAGGGTGCTTGCGATGGGCGAGGGGGATGACTTGTCTGGGGTGGTGGGAGAGTGGAAGGAGCTTCTCGAGCCGTCGAGGGTTGATTGGGTCGCGTTGATGGAGAGGGTGAAGGAGCGGAGTCAGGGTCTTCACTACAAGGTTGGTGTTGGCTAACCTTCCTGATAGGAACTAATTAGGTTTGATGATTAATCACTAGAGTCAGCTTGACTTAGGACATACTTGAAAGACTGATACGAAAAAGTTTATTGTTCATAATTATTCAATATTTACCATTTCCGTGTAGGCGGGTGCATCTGACCATGCACGATCACTGGGTCCCAAGGGATCTGATCCACACAAAGCTGTGACACGATCGGCGATCCCCTCAAAGACACCTCTAGCCCTTCCCTCAACATTCTCATCAAGCTCATCGCAGTAGAATCACTGGTCTTTGCCCCGTTCTTCACAGCTCATGGAGGATTACTTTTCAGGTGGCTGTGAACTATGATTCTTCGCAATTGCAGAGTGCGCAAAGAAATGTTTCACCTTGGTAATAATTTTAGATCTATCTCATGTTAGTACATGATGAATAAGCCTTTTTTTGAAGTTGAGGATAGATATCCTACATTTTGTATATCAAGTCCTCGGGGTTATATGGGATTTTTTTGTTTTTTGGGGGTTTTGTCAACCATTTGCTTGTTATCTTCAGAGAATATTTTGGTTAAGTTGTATCCAAGTTTCATAGTCTTGTTTTGAATTTTTGTGCACATGCAATTCGGTAATCTTTGTGAAATCTTGAATGCTTGTCATGAATTCCAGAGGAAACAGGAATGGAAGAAATTTTGCAAGGAATGGAAAATGCATTCCAAGAAGCCAAAAAAAAAAAAACATTTCATTCCAAGTTCTAACAGGTGAATGAATGTCAAAACGACCTTAAATTTATTTACAATACAATAAATTCATGGTTTTATTATCCATTTTTTCCCTCACCACAGGCTTTTTTTTAAAGAATTGTGTTCAGATATACACAAACTAACTTCTCATCTTACATGGATATATTCCTATTTGGAGTATCCCTTGTTTGTGCATTGGTTAAAGTTTATCATGTCAAAATTGGAAGACACTGTTAAATTGACAAACCAAATATTGTAAGTCTCATCTGAAGAAACACACAGAAAAATGATGAACTGAGAAACTAACCAAATCAGCATAAACCACACAGCAGAACAATAGAATCACAAAAGAATCCATACTTGGAAAAAAAGAAAAAAGAAGCTGAAGTTCATAAGAATTTGGCTTCACTCCTTGTGTAGTGGTTAATATTGATGATAGATGAAACAGGGGAGCTGGTTGAACAGGGAAACTTATCCTTCTGACAGCCCTTGTTTCATCCAAATAAACTGGGAAAAAAATTGAATGACAGAAATCCTAAAACGCCATTAACTTACAAACCCTTGAAATTATTGTTTACAAACTCTTCAAAAAACAACCCATTAAATTAGGAACCCATTTTTTGAAAGAAAAAAACCCTAAATAATCAAACAAAACAACAAATGAATCAAAGTCCTAAATAATCAGATAAATCAAAGGTTAAAGAAATTCTTACCGGAAGGGAAGTAGATACCAGATGGTGATGCCAGAATGTGATGCCGGGACGGGGACGCCGGAAGGGATACTGAAACGGGGATCGGAGGCGAGGAGGCGTGTCGGAAGGGGAGGCCAGGCGTGCCGGGATGGGACAAGGAGGCGTGGGAAGGAAGGCCTTCGAGGGGAGGAGGGAGGGGTTGCTGCTTTTGTGGTTGGGTGAGAGAACAGAGTGGAGAGAATGAAAGGAGAGAGAGAGAGAGAGAGAGATATGTTTGATTTTTCATTCAAAAGGGGACACACAGAACCCCTTCAACTGGTTGCACAAGTTGGGTAAAATTTTTTTTTTTTTCAATGGCCGTCCGATCGATGGACCCTGATCACAAATCGCATGTAACAAAAAAATCCGCCTGACCACATCAAATCGGAAGTCTATATATCATATTACATTTAAGAGTCATGATATTCAGGCCTCGTAATATAAGTCCCACTCACAAACTCTATGAAGTGTCATTATTTGATTGGTTGATTTGTTTAATTTATTGATTTTTTAAAAAAATGGTAAAATACAAATTTGCCCTTCATTAAAAATTTGTCTCATTAACCCAAATCCCCCCATTTTCTCTATTCGGTTATGACTTTTCTATATGAATCTTAAAATCCATTTACATATTTCAAATTTTGAATTTTGAAATCATTACCTAAATTATAATTGAACCTAGATTACACCAAAAATTATCGAAAATGTTTTCATCAAAATCCTTCAAACGACCCATTTTTTCTAGGTATTTATTGTATTCAAATTTAAATAAAAAACACATATAGTTAACATATAGAACAGTTACATTTTATATTGGTAGTTACAAATACATTTTTTAAATGTTTACATCTCTCACAACAATTTGTTACATTTATATAAAAACTGATACATTTACATAGATGGAACAAACAATTACATTTACCTAAATGTCAAACAGTTATATTTACTCTTTGAAATCATGTATTTCAATTTCTAGTGCACTGCCTTCCAAAGAAAATGTATCAGAATCCTCTGCAAAAGTATGTACTTCACTGTTACATTTATACGTCATTTCTATTTGCATTGTTAAAAGAAATGCACAACATGAGATAATGTTACATTTCAGAGTGTTACATTTATGAATGTAACAAAATTGTGTAAATGAGTATCCGAGTTCGGGAGTCTAATATAAACATCACACGAACCATTAACAATTAAATGTAACAATATTAAAAGTTACATTTATGAAATCATAACGAAATAAATATAAAAAAAAGTGTGAAATAGTGATCAAAACATAAAAAAAAATTTATTTTCTGAATTGAAACATGTAACATAGATTGAATATTTGATCATCAAAAATTTAATTTAAAAAATCATATGACTTTCATTCAATAAGATAAAAAATGATAAAAAAATAATTGACAAACCTGATCCGTAAGATATTGTTGGAGATCCAACTCGATAAAGAACAAATCAGTTTTTCAAACTTCTCGGGATTAAAATTTTGGGACTGCTACGAATATGTTTATCGTAAATTATTAGGTTACTCTTACCTACATAAAATAGGAATGAATGATTTTACACAATGCAAGGAAGAAGAAATACAGTAATTAATGAAATCTCCACAATCCTAGAAATAAATCAAACTGTTTTCCTTGTTTAGAGGTGGTTATCAATTAGAGGGTATAATAGGTAATGTCCTATTGCCACATCATGGGGCCTGTGATGGAGTCTGAAAAGTTGGAGCTTGAGAATCATTATTGTACATTTAAAAAATGGACTTGTAAAGGCCAACCCAAACATGGGAAATTCATTCATTCATTTTATTGTAATGGGGTAGGGATCCATTGTGTGATACATGTCACACTTGTATGATTATTATTTTTAATAGTGGACACTTCAAACTGTGTATGTTGATGCAGCAAAACAAACTGTGACATCCATGTTGCGAATTATTGAGCCAGATTATATATGTCAATTATCTAAACAGTGCCCTGGGATTTTTTTTTAAGGAAAATGTTATTTTCTGTTATTTTTGTCAGTTCACACGTGATTTGAATTTTTTTTTAAAATATATACTTGTTTAATAAAATTATGTTTGTATAAAAAAAATAAATTACATAATCTTACGAATTTGAATGCATATAATTTTAATTATTTTCTTATAATAAAATATTTATTGTATATTTGCATTTAGGTGTTGTTATAGATTTGCATAACTAACTAAACAAGCTTTTATGTACCAAAACTAAAATCAATATATTAGTGTTTATTTCTTTTTTTAGATATCATACAAAGAAAATACAATAGATGTTATGATTTGATTAATTATACATAATAATAAATATGAACAATATATAATAAAAACATATATAATTTTAAAATATATATCGAATTCAGATATTTTGTTTATCAAATACATTGATATTCATATCTACATTCTATATTACAACATTTTATTTTTGGATACATGTTGGTTTGTATTTTTTTCAAGTAACTAATGAATACATAAATGAGAGATTTTTAGGACTAATTGGCTGTGTTTGGCAACCAATAAAAAAAGCATTTTTTCATTTTATCAAACATGTCAACTTAAATACATTATTATTTAAAGGAGAAATTAACTAGAGGTTCTTGGGGACACCTCTGTAATAACAATATGTCCCTTGATCTTTTCTTATTTTCTTTAGGTCCCTAAGTTAGTTGTTATGCCTGTGTCATTTGGAGCCTTATTTTTTTTATCAGAGTCGCTAAAATTTTGGCTTTTAGCTACCTACAGAAGTTGGAGTTCCCTGATTGAAAATCTAACTGCATATTATGGGTCCTAATACCATTTTGTACTCTCCATAAAAATTTTATCGAATTCAAGTAACGTTTTGGAAAATATGCAGTTTCTATTGGTATTCGGATTTAATTTTGTTAATATCCAAGATGAAATCGTTTAAATATGATTTTATCATGGGATGTTCATTTTTGAGTTAGCTTTCATGTAAAAGTGGAATTAGATCATCTGGATCCTTGTAGCAAAAGTTATGGGAATTTTTTCAATTACACCCCGGGGATGAGAAAATCCTGGCAGCAGCCCTGTTTGATGTTTAGCTCACATTTTGGAATAGCTAGAGGAGTTATTGGATCTTGGCATAAACCCAAACATGTAGATAATCTTCTTGGCTTTCCAATGGTTTTTGAATTGTATAATTCGGACCTAGATTTGGGAAGTTATGGCTGTTCTAGTGAAACATGTCCAAAATTTCTGGTCAAGGACGATGTGGTCCTTTCAACCCCACTAAATCTGATGTATTTAGGGCATTAGAGAGTGGTTTCTCTGGCATTTGGGGGTCTGGCAGAAAAAGAGATTGGGGAGGAGAGGATAAGAAGAGATTGTTGCGAGTCCCCTATTTTTCTTTGTTTTCTTTATTGGCTGTTTTGGCTCTCTCTCTCTTTTCTTTGCTGCTGCTGCTGCTGCGATTTGGGGCCTGTCATGGCTGCTTCAAGAGGGTTTGAGTGATGAGAAGCCAAGAGAAGTGAAATTTTTGTGTTGGCTCAATAGGGGTGAGTGAAATCCAAGTCCTTCCTTAGTATTTCATCTCTTTGTGGTTGTTGTTTGTCTCTCCCTTGATGATTTTCAGATGTTGTATGTTGTGTTCTTGCATATATATTGGTCTTGATTGATTAGAGAGGGAGAGTATTGTTAGATGTAATTGCTACTGCACATGAGGTGTTTGTGTTTTTGCATGGATGGTGGTGGTTTTGTGTTGTAGTAAGGCAGATTTATATCTTCTTAAAATCTTTGTGGAACTAGTACCTAGAGGCATATTTTGAGGCTTGTGTCAGCATGTAATATGATCATCCATGTGTCTAGATGCTATATATGAAATTTGGTATCATTTTATTATCTGTGTTGTGAGTTATAACCTGATTTGCATAGCCTATCAAGATTCACGTGGGAATTAACCAGTTTCTGGAAACATTTTATTTCGGGCATGTAGAGGCTAAATTAGGTTATGATGTCTGCATGGATTATGATCTCAACATGTCATAGAACGTGTATGATTTATTTTATAATTTTTTGATGGGTATTTGGTGCTCTGGAGATCAAATAGTAGGGCTGGTTGCAGCAGATATACCAGTTTTGCTTAATTGTGTGTCAAAGAGTTGTTATGCATGTTGTGGAAAATATCAGGAGTTGTTGTCTTCATGAAGTGGGCTTGTATATCTGTCAAGAGGCTTCATATTTTAATTGAGCATCATTGGTTGTGTTTTGCAGCTTTCGTTGGCGGAACTCGCGATGAATAGATCGTTAGGTGAGTGGTTCGATCCAACCCTTCGGGAAGCGTTGGATGCACGTAGTCATGTGTCACGCATCCGTGGGGCACCCTAACTATACTACTTGTTTAGATGAGTAGTATGGTCATGTCTAACCCATATTATGTTAGATATCTTGCATACTAGGCGTAGAAACCCCTATTCTACCATATATTTGCCTATGTATTATATTTATGAATGAATAACCATGTTTGCATGCGCCCTGCTTGTACGGGCATGTATCTTTTTGTATT
Source organism: Acorus gramineus (assembly GCA_030737835.1). Lineage (NCBI taxonomy): Eukaryota > Viridiplantae > Streptophyta > Magnoliopsida > Acorales > Acoraceae > Acorus > Acorus gramineus. The sequence continues at coordinate 10,961,120 of CM060854.1, read as the reverse complement.
TATATGGATGTATAGAATATGGCATGCCTTAGGTAGTCTTGGTTGTAATACTACCCCCCCATGTTAGTAATATCTAACCTGATTAAGCCTGGGTTAATAATTGGGTGCATGCCTAATATTCCCTTGACATAAGACTTGAGGGCGTGGTATAGTTGTTGCGTCCATATTGTTGGGGCAAAGCTATGGCCAGCTTCTTAAGATGATGAAGCTTTATCTCTCTCTCACCCTCCCTCTTCGCGTGAACTGAGTAAGTAGATGTGGTTCCTACTTGACTCAGGTTCGCTTGGGAATATTGGCATGCACCTGTTAGTGCGCGAGATCGCGCTTGACCCTTCCCTTTTAAGTTGGTGATATCCAACACATGTTAGGGTACACTTGTATGCTTGTATAATTAATGGCTTTGTATGCATATTATTTAGGTCACACCTGATATGTATGTTGCATATATATTGTTTATGCTTTTTATCTATGTTAGGGAATACCTCTATAATTAATTATTATGTTATCGTGCATGTGGTTCATGTACATAACTGTGGTAGAATTCTCCTATTATGATTATGCGCATGTTAGACTAATTGGGCCTATCTGTAATAGGCGTGGGTATGACCCGCTATCGGATTGTACCTTATTAGTTAGAGCGCTAGCGATATAATCACCACCTTGCATCCGTGTGATGCACTTGTTGGAATTCAGGAGAATTCAATGTTGTACCGGTGTTTCGAATTGGTGGTTATGGCATTAAGCTAGGCTTACCCGTGCTAGGCGCATTAAGCTAGGTTATGCCTTGGGCTTAACTCCCTACGTCCGAGCAACGCATCTGTGTGGGAGTTCATGTGTATTCGATAGCATCGGTAGGTGATTACTGAGAGTAGTTATTTTTCCATTGGGTTTGCATTGTGAACATGGAATGTTTCCTCCCAATATCGTCCGTGTTGAAGCGCCCCGTGCTGTAGCTGTCCTAACAGAGGGCCCCCATCTGCAGGTACTATCGATGCATGCGGCAAGATGTATTGATAATAGGAGTATACCAGGTAGAGGCTACCCGGGGGAGGGCTAACGAATGATATTGCGAGCGTGGAGTCGTTCTCCCCTTTGTCGGATCCGTGTCGAAGCTGCCCAGCATTGAAGCTGTCCCGACAGAGGGCTCCCACCTGTAGGTACTACCGACGTGTTCGACAAATATACTGATCATGAGAGTATACCAGATAGAGGCTACCCGGGAGAGGGCTACCAGATGACGAAGGGTGTAGAGCAGACAAATTTCTCCCAACAGTCCCGTGTCACCCTTAGGGGTGAGGTTGAGGATGAGTTGAAGTCATGTAGTCACGTGACTCTTATACCCATCAAGTATACTCTGGGTATGTTACTTCTAACGCTTGAGGCATCATAGTGTATCTCTACCTCGTAGCGGATGAACTTGTTGTTTCTCGTTATCTAGTAACACCATGTATTATAATTAACAGTTGTTCCTCCCCGAGTGTCCCAAGAGCCTCCCTCCGGGAGTGAGGGCGAGGTATGGTCGCGCCGTCGCGTGACCTTATTATCCTTTGGGTTTCTACCCATGTTTTTCCTTGAAAGGAAATTGCCTTAGTATTGAATTGTTGTGATGGTGTTTGGTTTTCAGCCACTCACTGAGCTTGTATCACACCTCTCGCGCACAGTTTCTTATACAGGGGCTGTGTTGGGCATGGAGCTGGAGCTTCCCTGTGGCGTGGTCTTACGTGTGTGGAAGCGTCTCGTCTGGCGGTTGGCGAGTACGAGGCTGTCACAGGATTAGTCCTAAAGTCGTATGTATTGGTAAATCGTGCGTGTTGCACTTGTTGTATTTTATTTGGACTAGACTTGGCTCTCACAGGATAGTGATTGTGTATTCGAGTCTGTAATAATGTTTTGGTTTACAGACTTATTGATATTTTTATGCTTCCGCGTTTTTCAGTTGAGATATCAGTTAACATTGCTTTGCAAGCTTGTATGTTATATATATTTGGCGTCATTGTTAACCTCTTATTTTGATTACTGATATTATATATATTGCCACGTCTCGGGGATGACTGTCCTGGGGCGTGCCATTAGTGGTGGTATTTTGTTTTGATCCTTCCATCCAACTTCTATCCATTCTATTTTTTTCTCCCTCTTTTACCCCTAAATAAACATCATTTGCCTCTCTATCTTCTCCAACCTCTCCCTTTCTCCTCCAAACAACTGAACAAGTTGTGAGATCACCTCCAACAGCCCCCCATAGCGCCGATCTTGACCCCAACGCCGATCGCGCCCCCTGGTCATCTCCCGCGTCCCATGCGCGAGCTCAACCCCCTTCTCGCGACTCTATCCGCGAGCCCAGCCCTCTCTTGCGACCCCCACCAGCGAGCCTAACCCCCTCTCGCGAGCCTGTCCATGAGTCTAACATATTACAGGTATAACAGTGTATAAAATGAGCGTAATAGTGTGCGCAGTGTAGCACACAGAACCTATAATAGGTATAACAATGTACATATTAGGCATAACAGTGTACATAGTGTAACACAAAATTTGATATTTGTAAGAGGTATGACAGTGTACACAATGTGCGTAACAGTGTACACAGTATAACACAGAACTAGGAGACGGCTCGCGGGACACAGTCGGGGGAGGTCGGGGGGAGCGATCAGCGTTGGGGTCAAGATCAATGCAATGGAGGGATGGTGAAAGTGGCCTCACATCTTGTTGAGTTGTTTGGGGGAGAAAAGGAGAGGTTGGGGGAGATAGAGAGACAATTCATGTTCACTTGGTGATAAAAGAAGAAAAAAATAGAATTGATAGAAGTTGGATGGAAGGACCTAAATAAAATATCACCGCTAACTTAGGGACCTAAAGAAAATAAGAAAAAGTCAAGAGACCTATTATTATTATAGAGGTGTCCCTAGGGACCTCTAATTAATTTTTTATTATTTAAAAATTAAAAGTTAAAAGCTGTCAAACTTAAATATATCATCATTACTAGATTTTATCTATAAACTATGCCTAGAAATCAGTATTTCAAAAGTGTGTATTACACCCTTAAAAAATATACATAAAACTGCAAAGGCGCGAAGCTGTTTTTTAAACTGTATTGCTGAACCCTGTCCAACATGTACTTATATTGTGCATTCTCTCGGAACGGACGGTCAGAGATGGTCTGTGCGAGTTTCAACATAGCCTTACGTTCACCGCGAGTGAGTTTCCTGTCCAGCGTCCGTCCACGTGTCGTGTCTGCTATGTCGAGACACGTTGAATCTGAAAAACGTGTTAAAGCAGTCACCGACGCGACGTGGCGTCATTTTAATTCCTTTTTTTGTTGGGAAGTCGGTTCTCGATTTATTAAATTTTAAATATCACTGCTGAGTCAGCAATGATTAAACCGTTTTAATAGATGAATAAGCAATTCCTGAAAATAAAATAAATTAAAAATACAATAATAAAATTTTTAGTGATGGGTCGACTAAGACTGATAAGTTTGCTGTGGATAAAATGTAGATAAAAATTTAAATATAAAAATGAATGACAGTGATTTAATGATAAAAATTAGACCTTGAACTTGAGCTGTATATCTTTATAAGGAAAATAACTCTTTTAGCATGTATTAAAAGTTTCCATTCAAAGTCATTCAATTAAATTAAATGTAATTATTGGATAAATAGGAATGGGGACGAGACGCGTTGGAATGACTTCAGTAAACCTAAACCCAAACACAAACCTTATATAAAAAATTAAGATTTTTTGCATATAAATCATAAATAACATGTTATTGTAAATATGATAGATAACCACTTCTCTAATCCATAACCTTTCCTATTCTTCAACTCCATAATCCCCTCATTCAACTCTATAACCTCCCCCACTCTTCTATTCCATAACACTCCCATTATTGCCCCATTATCTCTCCTTCACCTCTATAGACTTATAATTCCCTACCTTTGGGATTCTTTTATGCACCCTGTAAATAGAGAGGTCTCTCTTGTATTCCATCAACTAACAAATATTGAATAAGAAATCTCTCTTTACTTCTCTTCTCTATATACTTGTGTGCTTTATTTATATACTCTTATATATCATATTCTATTTAGTTCACAATATGTTATTTAATTTTAAATCACTTTAAATAACCTATTTATTTTTATATCATTGAAATATGTAGAACTTATGCATATTTACCATCTTAATTAACTTTCATCTAAATTTCTATTAAAACCATTAAAATCTTGAAGAAATAACCAAGTCACCCTCTTTTTCTTTTTGTATATTTTACCTTATCAAATACAATATTTATAAAAATAAAAATATCAATTTTAACATGAAAATGATAAATTTCATTCAAAATCTAAAAACATAAAAATTAATCATACAAACTATTTATTAACAAAAACATAATAATTATTAATTCATGCATTAGTAAAAATGAAATAAAATTATTTTGAGAACAATTAATCATATACATTACAAAATGAAAAATTTTAAAAAAAATTAAATCTTGATTGGAAGAAAAGGAAAGAAAGGATAAGGTTGCATAACTCACGATTGATTTGGAAAGAACATGAAATTAATTAGATTATTATGTTTAATTTTTTACACTACGACGAATATTATGTGTTAAGGTTGTTTTTGTCATTTTTACTTCTTAGTTAAAAAACTAACTATAGTTAAGGTTCATTTTGGTTAAAAAATGATAAAAAATGAGCATATTTTTTTATATTAAGAATAATCTAATGTTATAAAAATAAATATGTTATTTGTGATGTTATAAAAATGAATATCATATGTTTTGATAGTATACATACAAGTCTAAACAGAGATGTTTCAAACCTGTCCCAATGGGTATTTAAGAAACTAAAACAAGTCTCATCCTATCCCATTTAAATCAAGACTGTTTTTAGAATCCCAAATTTTAAATAGTTTTTTAATATTTTTATTTTTAATCTTAATTTGAAGCTAAATGATTACATCCAATTATTATGTTAATATATTTGATAAATATTTAAATGCTTCATCAATTTTAGTAGAAGGAAGAGAAAAATAAGCTACTTCATATATTTTTCACTTATTTTAACATATTTTTTCACACTTGAAAATAAGCAACTTATTACTGTCGGTCTTGAATATAGACCACATAGGCAGCCACCGCTTAGGCCCTTCTCCAAAGAGGGCCCCAAATTTTTTTTTTTTGTTACATTAAATATTTTGATATAAATCAAAATTTTGGTTTTTTTTTTTTAATTTTGAAATTTAGACATATGTCATCTGATTAATTTTTTTTTCTATATTTCTAAAATCTTATCAATATTTTTTTGTTCCTATTTTATATGATTTATTTATCAGTTTATAATATAAATGATTCTTTTTTAACAAAAAAATCCCTTGATTTAACAATTATTTTTATTTTTTTAAAAAAATGAGTTTTCCAATTTATGTTTTACTTTTTATTGTTTTATATTTATTTTTTCTTTTTTTTAGACATGTTTTTTTGGTTTATTATTCTTTATTTTTTATTTGATATTTTTGTTTGAACCATGATTCTTATTTCTTATGTATAATAATAATAAATATATTTTTACATTTAATTTTTTACTGTAAATACATTGGACCCATTTTATTGATTGGCCTAAGACCCATCTAAATGCATTAATATCGGGGTCAGGCTCTGCTACTTATATCAACTGTTCTGATCCAAACAGCAGTGGACGCGGAGACACAATTCGGCGTGACGCGACGACATGATAACTTCCTCACCTTTCGGAATCTCCAAAAGGAAGGTCATTTTGTTTTTTGCCCCCTCCAAGCAATTCATATTTACAAACAACCCCCCCCCTTTAAATGCTGGAATATTAATAAGTTTTACCACCCAACCTGCATCAGCTTCCTTTGTCAAATCTAGTGATTGCCCTTACCCATCTTGCATCACCTTATCCCGGATGACGTGTAACATAAGTTAAAAATAAAAAAGAATACAAGTGAATAACTCAAAAAAATTATTTATTTTATTAAAATAAATTTCGATAATTATGTTTAGATAAATTAAAATAATGTTTAATAACTATTCTAAGAAAATGTTATAATTGTTTATCAGGGCTTATCTATATCAATAGTTACCATTTTGAAAATTTTATCTCGTCTAACCGTTTCACACATATTCTAAAAACTCTAATATCTATTAAATAAATTATACATCTCTTATACTATTTTTACGGGATATAACTGTTATTTAAAAAGTCATAAACTCTTATTCACTATTTATCAATCACTTATTATTATTTTATTCAAGATGAATCAAATAACATCATCCCCCCCCCCCCCCCCCCCGAGAAGTGTGGGTAGTCATTTTGATAAAAAGAAAAATTGGGATTTATTGAACTGTACGTCTCTACAGCTTCATGTGTACCACATGATATTGAATGTAGACCTGTAATAAAAACCTCCTGCACCCAATTATATCACTCAACCACCTGATAACAATAATTATCATTACAATAAATATTAATTTAAATATATTTATCAAAAACCAATATATTTTTTTATTTAAATGTGTCAACCGTCATTGCATATCCACATGATTTTATCGTTTTTTCGTTCACACCACTTCACAACACTCCACATTTCTTACACGGATCATTTTTTCTCGCATTTGAGAAACCTAGAAATCAACGAATATCTAACAACAAGAGATATTAACCTTTGATTTTGGAAATTAAATACTAGTAACTCCTAAGAGTGAATAATTTTAATCAATTATCAACAAATAAAGTTATGTATGAACTCAAAAAACACTTCAATCTTTAATAAAACTAAATGATTAAATATTTTCAAACATAAATTTTTTTTTTTTAAAGACTGTCATATCTCAACTCCATAAATGAAAAACCAAACAGCATAAATAAAACCTGAATTTTTTTAAAATTTTCATAAGTTATATATATAAACTTAGATACAAACATATTCCGTGTAAATATTTATAATTCGTTCATGTATTGCTCTTTTGAAAATAATTTTTATTTCATTGCGTAGATGAATTTTTTTTTTTTTTTTTTTTTGGTGTAATCTATATGAATTTATTATATATATACTATAGAAACCAAAAACGTCCAAATTTGAAGGGTGCCTTCGTAATTTTGATCTCATACCGTTACGTTGTCCAAATTTTTAAAAAGTCCGATGACGCCGAACCACCTCGATATAAAACTTCAGGTGGACCCCACCTACAATAAAAAAAAAAATGCTTCCACCTCGTTTGATCCGCCAAAAATCCCACCCATCCAACGGCCACAAATCCTCCCTCTCCAGCCCAATAAAAAATCCCAACCGTCCAACACGTCCGTACATCGAACCATCCTTTCCAGCAGCGCTTCCTATAAAATCCCACGCCGACCTGACAACCTCTCTCTTTTTCTCCTCCTCTCACTCTCACAGTCTCACTTTCAGAGAGAGACAGAGAGAGAGGGAGAGAGAGAGAGAGACTCGCAAACGTCCGACGCCGACGCCATGATGATCTCGCTCTGCAGGGGCCACCATCACTTCCCGGTAACAATCGCTTCTCGAAATCATTTTTTTTTATATTCCGGTCCCCCCTTGAAATTCGATCTCAAAAGACGTCCAAATCGGATCTCTCTCGCATTTCACTGAAATTTTTGCCTTGCTGTATAAAAACCGGACTCGGTTGATCGAGTCAGAACGGGAAGGGGAGGGACGGGTACACGCGATCCTCTATTTCTTCTTATTGTTCGCAGAGGAGGCTCGTTGCATTCGGAGGCGAAGCGCGTCGGAGGGGCTTGAGGAGTGGAGTGATGATGGAGAGCGCGCTGAGGGAGATGAGCATCAGCGACGGTGAGTCCGGCTTCGACGCTTCACGGAGGCCCAACGACGGCGGCGGCGTCGAGGACGCCTACGGCGAGGACCGTGCGACGGAGGACCAGATCGTCACGCCGTGGACCGTCACTGTCGCCAGGTCTGTCGATGTGCGCACGTGATTTGATCGCTCGATCTGAGCCGACATTTTTTTATTCTTTTGTGATTGTTTATGATTTCAATGTCGATCCGTTAATTTGTCTTCATCTCTTGAACTTGTCTGATTTTTTAAGGTTTTTTTTTTTTTTAAAAAAAGAGGGAATAAATTAGAGTTTATTTTATAATTTTTAGGAACCTTTTTTTATATATAAATATTTCTTTATTCTGATATTGATGCGTGAGGGATCTCGGCCGTCGATATTTTCGATCAGATTTTGTTTAATATGTTTATGCATTTGTTCTGATTTCGTGTTTGGTCGATGTGTATGGATGTCTGTGGATCTTACACTGAAACGAATGTTCGCGACTGGTTTATGATCCCTCGTTATTTAAAGAGGGGGAATAAATTAGAGTTTATTTAATGATTACTATGATCCTTATTATTATATAAATATTTCTTTATTCTGACGTTGTTCATGCGTGAGGGATCTCGGCCATCGGTTTAGTGTGGTTTAATTTCTTCGATCAGATTTTGTTTATATACTTATTTATCTATTCATTCATTTGTGCTGATCTCGTTTTTGGTGGATTTGTATGGATGCCTCATGTCTGTGGATCTTACACTGAAACGAATGTTCGCAACTGGTTTATAATCCCGGTTTATAATCCCTTGTAATTTTTTATACTGTGATTTTGAGTTTTTTTTGTAGCTTAGTTTGATTTATCATGACTCGTGACGGATCTCGGCCGTCAGTCTCATGTTCTTTAATTTTCTCCATCAGATTTTGTTTTTTTGCCGGTTTATTTGTATATTGATAGTTCTTACTCTGCTTTCGAGAGAGAGAGAGACCTTAAAATGAAATGAATATTTTCAATTAATTCTTTATTTATTTTGCAATGTAATATGAATTTTGTGTTGATGGAGTGTCAGGTTCTCGCTCATTTTGTTTGATTTTTTATATGAAATTATCTAGTAAAGATATTTTTTTGTCTGCAACGTAATTTGTATTTCATGACATTGTGCGTTGGTTTCACTTAATTTTGTCGGGATATTTTAGTCACTTGAAAGTTGTGTACTGCAACCCTTTTTTTTACTTCGCTCCTTAGCTTAGTTTGATTGATTCATATTCTGTAAATTTGTGAATCAGATTTTGTTCATCTGTTTTTTAATTTTTATGACTTTTTTTCCATCATAAAAAATATTGTAGGACTATTTTATGTATATTTATAGATCTTGCACTGAAATAATGGTCTGCAAATTATTTATGATTTTTTGTAATTTATGCTGTGATTTACAATGTATCCTGGCTCCCCTGATTGGGAGGGATCTCACCATATCTGCCATTGGTTTCTTAATTTTTATTATTCAGATTTTTCTTGTGCTTTTTTTTGGTGAATTTATGTGGACATTTTAGAGATTGTAAATGTAAATTTACTATACATTTATAGATCTTACACCGAAATGCAGGTTTGCTACTGATTTTAAGTATATTCTTTTCAATGTAATTTGAATTTCATGTTATTGTGTGTGAGAATCTGAATTGTGCCAGAATATTGTATATGACCAGTTGAAATGTTATGCACTGTAATTTTTTTTTACTTTGTAGCTTTGTTCAATTGATTGTGAGCAATTTCGGCTGTCCATTTCATGTTGTTCAATTTTATCAATCGCACTTTTTTCCCCTAATGATATTGTTTTTGGTCAGTTGTATATACATTCATAAATCATACACTGAAATGAAGGTTTGCAACTGATCTTGGAAGTTAATTGTTGTAATGCAATTTGGATTTTGGATTTTCTTAGTTGTTCGACTTTTTTAATTGCAAAATCATCTGATTTGTTAGTAATTTGTCAATCACATTTTCTTTTTCTGCTCTTAGACCAATTTAAATGTATATCTATAGATATTACACTGAAATGAAGGTTTGCAACTTGTCTGGCAAATAGACTTTTCTGCACTGCAATTTGGATACCATCTGCTTGCTTAATTGTTTTGACTTTTTGGGTTGCAGAATTGTCAGATTTGTTAGATTAATTTTGTGAATCTATTTTTTGTATTTTGGGACGTCAATTTTGGTGTATATTTGTAGATCTTACCCAGAAATGAAAGTTTGCAACTGATTTTTTATGTTATTTTTCTTTGCCATGCAATTAGATTTTATGTTGATGCATCAATTGTTCTTTTCTTTTCTTTTTTGTTGGATGGGGGGGGGGGGGTGTTCCGGTGTTGTAGCTTGTCAGATTTGCTTAGTTATCCGATTTTTTTTCTTTCAAAAGTGTAATTGTCTGATTTGTTAGCTTAAAATTTAATTTTCATATTAACACCTATCGGTTCGCTTAGTATTTTTTCTTTCTTCTTTGTAGTGGCTATTCACTGTTGAGGGATCCCCACCACAACAAAGGACTCGCCTTCACGGAGAAAGAGAGGGATGCCCACTACCTTCGAGGACTCTTGCCACCTGTCTGCATCAGTCAAGAGCTTCAGGTGTGTGCCCCATTAATCCTTTTGCTTATGAACCCTTTTTTGGATTTCACTAACTTTTGGGTGGATCTCTGTTTATCAGGAGAAGAAGCTCATGCAGAATCTGCGGCAATATCAGTTCCCACTACAGAGGTACATGGCGATGATGGATTTACAGGTATATTTGTTTTTTTTTTTTTTTTGCCCTTAAGACCTGTTGGTTTATTGGTTCTTTGATTTATAATGGGATTTCGGTGTTTGATGTAAACAGGAGAGGAATGAGAGGCTTTTCTACAAGGTTCTTGTAGATAATGTTGAGGAACTTCTTCCGATTGTGTACACGCCGACTGTCGGTGAGGCTTGCCAGAAGTATGGGGGTATTTTCAGGCGCCCCCAGGGACTCTACATCAGCTTGAAGGAGAAGTAAATCCATGTTGGACTTATTTTTTGAAGTTCATCATTAATCTTAAAGGAAACTTGTAGGGTATATGTTATATACCAAGCTTGTTAAGTTGTATCACTTGTATGGATACGCTTACTAGCTTTAAAATGACCAGGATTCATGGATCAGTTAAATCACTTATGTTGCAGTGAATTAGCTTTTATTTTATTTGAGTTGTAGATTTTTTTTTTAACTATGTATATATATATATATTAACAATACATTTGTACTACAAAATGTTGATGGTTTTGCAGGGGGAAGATTCTTGAAGTTTTGAAGAATTGGCCTGAAAAAAGCATCCAGGTTATTGTTGTCACTGACGGAGAGCGTATCTTGGGGCTAGGAGATCTCGGGTGCCAGGTAAAATAAATGAATATTTACAGTGAGCACATATGCATAAGTAAATATATATATAACTTATTTGTTGTGTATTTTTTTATTAAATATATGTAGGGAATGGGAATACCTGTTGGTAAACTTTCTCTTTACACCGCACTTGGGGGAGTGCGTCCATCAGCGGTGAGCATTTGCTTCCTAGATTCCTTTTTGGCAGTTCATTTACAAACAAGATGTGATTTGTTTTATTTTTCCTTTTTTTTTTTCTGAAAAAAGGAGATGTAAATTACATGTATCCTATTATTCTCTATTCTTTATTGTAAAATTTGGATTTTTTAAAAACCTTTGACAGGGCTTGCCCATAACAATCGATGTGGGTACAAACAACGAACAATTGTTGAAGGATGAGTTCTACATAGGGCTCAAGCAAAAGCGTGCGACTGGCAAGGTAACACTGATGACTGATCATACTTGTGATCATGATGACGACTGATGGAGCTTGTAAACGATCACTATCTTTCATGATATATTTATTGTAAAAAATATTGATAGCATTGAGGGTTGGATTTCTCCATTCAAATATAGGAATACAATGATTTCATGGATGAATTTATGTGTGCTGATATAGGAATACAATGATTTCATGGATGAATTTATGTGTGCTGTTAAGCAGAACTATGGGGAGAAAGTCCTTGTACAGGTATTTTTTTTCTGAGCATTTGGGTTTTCTTGACACATTCCTGTAATGTTAAGTGTGTGTTTGCTGGCATCCTGATTTGTTTGCATTTTGCAGTTTGAGGATTTTGCGAACCACAATGCTTTTGAACTGTTAGCAAGATACAACACAACTCATCTTGTGTTTAATGATGATATTCAGGTAAACTGACTGATGCTGCCAATGATACCTTTTAAATATAAGACTTCAAGGGCTCATGGTTTTCAAATGAAATCAAATCTGAGAGTGATTATTGCATATTGCAGGGAACTGCTTCAGTGGTCCTTGCAGGGTTAGTTGCAGCATTGAAGATAGTTGGTGGAAACCTGGCTGATCACACTTTCTTGTTCCTTGGTGCTGGGGAGGTCAACATCTTGTTAACTTAATTGATTTTCCTTGAGGCATTGCTATATTTCATTATATGTTACTTGTATTGGGGTTTCATGTTTGAGCCGAATTTAATACATAGGGTAAGTTTTTTATTTTAATAAAAGCTACTATCGCTTTCAAAAAAAAAAAAAAAACATAAGGTAAATACTAGTCTGTGCTGTCGGTGTTGTAAGTTCAAGTTATTGAAAGTGTTGCACATGCATCAATATGTCCATCATTTTATCTGAGATGTCATTGAGTTTGGTCTTTGCAGGCTGGTACCGGGATAGCGGAACTAATTGCCATGGAAGTGTCAAAACAGGTATGAACCAAATTGTTAGAGCTATGATAAGGTGTGACCACTATTTTGATTCCTTTTTTCAATTGCACCTCAGAGGATATGGTATTTGGGCTCCAATAACTTTTGAAATTGAAATATCTTATTTGACCATTGTTGCAGACAAAGCTTCCCATAAAAGAGGCTCGCAAGAAAGTTTGGCTCGTGGATTCTAAGGTAGTATTATTCAAGCACTATAACTCATTTGCGCCCACCATTTTGTCAATCTTAATCCTTTTTTTTTTTTCCTATTCCAATGTGCCTGAGAATTGAATTTTTCAGGGACTGGTTGTTAGCTCACGTTTGCAGACACTCCAAAGCTTCAAGAAGCCTTGGGCTCATGACCATGAACCACTTACAACTCTATTGGATGCTGTCCAGGTGCTTTTCTTCTCTTGAACAAGTATTCTATTCTCATATACATGGACGCAAGTGCTAGTCTTTTTTTTAATGCATCTAGATCGAGACTAATACGTCCTATGTTCTATGACTGAGAAAGCTCAGATCCATGTTTCACATATTTAGAGACCTGGTGCTTTGCATGATATATATTGAAGATGCAAAAAGTGGTGTCTGTTCAATCATTTTCTTACTCGCATGTGCACTTTCTTGTGATCTTTAAACGCACTATATACCAGTGTCATATTTATCAGTTCAAAACTTTGTTTTACTAACATGCCATTGCATTAGGCAATCAAACCAACTGTATTGATTGGAACTTCTGGCGTTGGGAAGACATTCACAAAGGAGGTTATTGAGGCCATGTCCTCCTTTAATGAGGTATCTGAGCAACTTTTCTCTCTCTCCCCTCATCTCCTTTATTTTCCTAGGCCAGATGTTATGGATTATGGTACATGAGAAAATGCATTCTTGATAATTGTTTCAAATCAAATACAGAAACCTTTTATTCTTGCGCTATCAAACCCAACTACACAGTCGGAATGTACAGCTGAAGAAGCATACAAATGGAGTAACGTTAGTATTTCACATGATTTCTCTCCCTCTCCTTTGCAGTTTCACTTTAAACTGTAATGAAGCAAGCGATTTGTTTTCTGATCTGTTTGCAGGGTCGAGCTATTTTTGCTAGTGGAAGCCCTTTCGACCCTGTTGAGCATAACGGAAAGACTTTCACTCCTGGCCAGGTCTGATTCGCTTTTTTTTGTTCATCCTTTCACAGTTTAAACGCTTTGTTTCCACACAATTGATTTTTGATACACATCTTTATTATTTTTTAATATTATTTCCAGGCTAACAATGCTTACATATTCCCGGGACTTGGTCTGGGGCTTGTGATTTCTGGAACCATCAGAGTCCATGATGACATGCTTCTCGCAGCATGTGAGTTACTCTTCTGCATAAATTAATTCAGCCCCGATTTTTTTTTGTTAATATTCATAGAAACACCCAACATCAAATCGATGATGGTTAATTAATCATTAAATTTAGACACATCAATATTTCTTTTTTGTTGCCAATCCTGCCTCAAATGCCACATCTCCTGACTTGTATACTAAAGTTTTGTTCCCACAGAATATACAATCCACCAACTCATTTACCAAATATCCAGCAGTCATTATGAACATGAACTGAAGCATATAACCCTTTAACATAACACTTAATCATCACATGCATTAATTACTAGTATTTCTTTTTTACTGAAACAGCGGAAGCATTAGCTCAGCAAGTAACAGAAGAGAACCTTGAGAATGGACTGATCTATCCACCATTCAAGATCATCAGGAAGATATCGGCGCACATTGCTGCGAGTGTAGCGGCCAAAGCTTATGATCTCGGTAAGAAAAGAAAACAACGTTTATTCTTAAATGGCAATACATCGCCTCAGTTCCTTATATACACACACACACACACCCCTATCTGTGATTGGCAGGTTTGGCTACCCGCCTCCCTCGCCCTGTGGATCTGGTGAAGTATGCAGAGAGTTGCATGTACACACCGAATTACCGAAGCTACCGATAAGTCTATACTTAACTCTGACTCTGCCCTATTGTTTTTTCTGCTGATGCTGTTTTCAATGGGGTTATGGAATGGAACATGCTAATAAATGTGGGGTTTAGATCTCTATCCGATATATCACTTTACGGTTGATGAACACATGCCTTTTTCATTACATTTGTCTGCAATTTTTTGATTAAAGTGAAAAGAAAAGAAAATACATATTGATTCATGAGAAAATCTTGTTGTTTTTGTTATCTATCGATCTGACTCTTCATTTGAAGGAAATGTTACTGAATTTTATATTATTAGTTCTTTTTTTACCGATTGGTTAATGATACAATATTGATTCTCCTCCAGTGATACACCTTTAGTTAAACCCAATAAAGTATACAAAAAATTAAAATAAAAAAGAGATCTATATTAATGAAGGATGTGTCTAATTTCTAAAAATATGGATACCCTCTTTTATTTGTTAATTTGGAAATCAATTTTCATTGAGGGGTCAATCAAACATTAATTCTTTTATCTGAGTTTTAGATATTATTACCTCAAACATAATTGTTTTTTTTTAATAAACATAGAATTTCATCTAATGTATTACATTCAAACTTTCAAACCCTACATGCTCTTATTTGTTGAAGAAGGGTACCTCAAAAATCATTTGTACCATTCACATCCAAAATTTAAATTCATTTTAATATTTCAATTACAAAGTTTAAGATATGGAAGTGCGCTCATGTGTGTACATACATATGTATATACATACACACAAGTAGATATATAAATGTGTGTAAATATGCACACACACAACCACACACAATACATACAAGCACAAATAGTAGAATATCGTTAAGATGCTAGAGAGTTCAACACAAACAATGTGATGTCATTAATATGTTAAATTTTGCCTTGTGAAATTAATGTGAAATAAACCATGAAATCCATGCTGAACGAAGCACATCATAGAATACATAATAAATATATTTCACGGACATACAACATATCAATCTGCACATGATCTATGCCTTACCCAAAACCACAGTCATATAGAAACCTCAAGAGGAAGACCTGAGCAAGTACTCTGACTCCCCATGCAAGTGTTGCTTCCCCGAATCCCGATTCATCGCCTTGTGAAACCAATCCGCGGATGCTTTCGGGATTCGTTGCAAGTTTTTATCAGTATAGTCAACATAGTAGAGTCCCAACCTGAACGGGTACCCGTTATCCCACTCGAAATTATCAATGTAGGACCACATCAAGAATCCCCGGACATTGGTTCCAGACCTGAAATGATTCAGTGACAATTAGAGGTAGGTAGTTTCAGTTAAAGCTTCTTGCAAATGCAATGTGGTCATAATTTGATGTACCGCATCGCTTGGAGCGTATAATTTAACGTATCCTCGATGTATCGGATCCTGTCGTAGTCCTGAAGAATGTTGATGAGAGGCTGGCCTTCGTCGAGTGTTACATAGCCTGAGAATACAATTCATAGGTTATGGGAATCCTTGAAACAGGTATCAGACAACATTATCATAGAGATTACCTATCTCTGTGATGTACATGGGAGGATTGTAGTAGTTTTTCCTGATGTAGTCCAGGAGTAGCTTAATCCCTTGTGGGTAAGATCTCCAGTAATCCACTCCTCCTTCCTGGGTAATTTTTTTTTTTTTACCAGTTAGTACTAACCCATGTCACTAGTTCATAATCTGGGACAATTTGGCAAGGATGAAAATTCACAATTCAGTATAATCAGGTCAAGTTCAAAAAAAAAACCACTTGTGACATGCAAAATCACCTATATTAAATTAAATCTGTGATCTCTCAATGACATTATGATACGAAAAGTTTACAAAGGTTTTTGAGTTCAAATTAGTGAAATTATATTTGAATGTAGGCAGAATCTTCAATAATTGACCTTGAAATCTAGAGAGCAAACCTAGCCAAGCATTTCTTTTCCTTTTTGGTTTTTTTTATTACTGTTGCACAATGAAAATCCGTATTATGCATTTAATACATTTTTAATTCATTTACAATGTGAACAATTTAAAAAGACATGTATTGTTAATGAGACATGATTTTAAACAAGATTAAAAACTTTAAAGTTTACATTGAATACGTGAATCAATCAAGATTGATTATGACTAACAGAACAAAAAGATGTTATAACTACATAATGACACAATTGTTCCAGGTTATACTCACACTAGGTCCAATCTGAACACCATTCTTGTCACCTGCACATGAAAAACAAACACTTGTTTCAGACTTAAGAAAGCATTTGCACCACAAGTTAGGGAAGGTTTGGGCAGACAAGAAGGGTCGAGTAATTACTGGAAGTGACGGCAAATGCGTCTGGAACATCAGGACTGTCGGGTAGGACTTGATCTGGTGTGTCTGTTTTCCTGCTCTTAGCCTCTTCGGTCGCGTTGTCCATAACGTATAGAGTCACGTAATGGTTCACACCGATGAAGTCGAACGAGCCCTTGATGGCTTCAGACTCTTGTTTGGTGAACACTGGAAGCCGGTCTCCGACCAGGCGTTTCACCGATGATGGGTAGTCACCAAAGACTATCGGATCAAGATAGCTGCGTTGCATATACATATATTTAAGTGCTTTCATTGTGTAACTCTGCTCAAACAAAACATAGATGGCTATACTGGGATATTTATAACTATACAGGCTGTATAAGAAATTTTTGGTTTGGTCGTCTTTTTTTATTGTCATTGAAAAACATAAATACCATTGTTTGGTTTATCTAAGATAGATTGAATATGAGAGTTGACAAAATAGGAGCAGGGGCCATAACTTTTTAAATGTGAATTCTTCTCTTATATTTTGTTTTGATATTGAAATTATGTGTGAGAGAGGGATGTGTTTTGAAAATGTGACAAATTTGATATATTTTGAGATGTGTGTGAGAGTGTTAGGTGAAATATTTCTTTTCAAATGACATAAACTGGTATAGATGAGGGTAAATACGCAATTCTAGTATATGGTGTATAGCTATTGGATTTTATACTGAAAAAACAAATGGCTAATGTTTTCTTTCAATGAAACCAGATATTCAAAAGCATGAGTTAGATACCCTTCTTTAGGTCTAGAATAACAAAGTATGAATGGTATTGGAGATGGTGGTAGGAAGATGTAGTACATACAGGCCCAGTGTGTTGTCAATGACTCTCTGAGTGGCATCCTCATCTTGTTTTGAGGATGAATAGGGTATGTACCAGTCTGAATGCAAAGATATCCCAATTGTCCCCTTCTGCCTTTCCTGCATTATATTAATCATACATACAAACTCTCATTCAAACATGAATGTGTACATTAACTTGGATTCATGTAACAATTAAGAATAAGTGGTGAATACAACATTTTTGTTTTAAATACAATGAAGCATGGAAAAGTAAGAAAGTTAAATTGACAAAGAATGTTCACTAGTTGTAACAAGGTCTACTCCAGTATCACCACACGACTTTAATTAGCATAACTTTCAATTGATTAAACATAATTCTATCTAAAACGAACTAGATATTCTCAAATTCTATTCTAAGCCTATCAATTGTTTGAAAAATATCCTTCTCAATTCAGAAATTGTGTTTTTTTTTTTTTTTTTTTTGTATTCTCTTCCAACTATATCTAAAAGAAGAGAGACCTTGAAATCCCGTTTCCAACCCTCAAGTTCTTTTACCTGATCATCTCAACTAATGTTTAAACATAAATATAAAACAATTATCTAAAAAGTAGTTACGTTCACTCTGAAACAGATACGGATATTAAGGTATCTATTTAGTGCCTATGAGATCTCACCAAATATTTGGATCTGTAAATCTGGACCGCTCGAGAGTGCGCGAGGAGGAGATTGTGAGCCACTACATAAGGCTCCCTTGACGAGTCTCCTCCAGTGCAATTTCCGTACCGGGGAGAACACCTTCCCGGCGCATTGATCCCATTCTGGTAGCCATGGGTAGCAAAAATGGAGGGCTCGTTGATGGTCACCCATTTCTTCACTCGATCTCCATATCGTCGAAAGCAGAACTCTGCGAATTCACTATAGTCATTCCTGAAAAATACAGTGCTTGTTTTAAGGTTAGCGTTTGAAATGAATTTGAGAAATAATGTTTCCAATGAAAACTTGAAAAAGAGGCTTTTGGAAATGGCTTTGAATTGAGTATAATTCTGCAGAAACAAAATCAGTTGTCCAGATCTGTTTCCAAAAAGAAAATTATGACACCAAATATGTTGAATGAAGAGACATCAACATTGTGTAAGCAAACGAGAGTGCGCCATTTAGTTAGCACCATATAGTAGGATGTTTATACACCTTGTCTAGTTTGTTTTGTCAGTAGTAGTATGCAGACGGCCCGAGTCGACTCTACATTCCACTAGTGAAGTGCATATTGTCTTAGTATAGTATATATACTAAGATTTTTATTTTATTTTTCAGAAAAATAAATATATATACTTCACTTTTCTATAATTTATAAACTTCATTAGTTGGGTATATATTAACAAAAAAATCAAATCGGTTGGAGACTAAAAACAGGAGTGGATATATCATTTTCCATATATTTAAGATGATCATGTGTAAATTTCAATTAAGGTGGAATAATCTCCATTAAAAACAGTTTTCATATTCTCTATATGACATTTTTATATAGATTCATACAAGAATTTGTGTGTCTGTGACACACTCAGTGGAATGAGATGAACTTACAGGATTCTCTTGCTTCTGAATCCTCCATATTCATCTTCAAGGACTTGTGGGACATCCCAATGGAATATAGTTACCATAGGCTCAATACCTGAAATAATTCGGATGTAAACATAAGATGAAACATTTATGTGTGAATTTTTTTCAAAATCAGATTTTGTATGGTATGGTACCATTTTGTATGAGCTCATCTATGAGGCTGTTGTAGTATTGCACTCCCTTTTCATTGATTTTTGAATGCCTAGTTGATCCTCCTATGAGAGAGAGCAAAATGGGGAGTAAAAAATGAATAATTATTATTATAGAATTTTTATTATGAACATAGGAAATATTGAATTATATAATACCTGGAAAGATCCTTGGCCAGGATATTGAAAACCTATAGACATCTGTTCCTAGGCTCTTGAGGATCTGTACATCTTCCTGAAAAGATTCAAAATTTCCACCAATAAAAATCACTCAAAGATATAGATATAAAATTTAAATTAAATAAGCCTCCTTATAAAAATAAATTATTTATCTAAATTTCCTTATGAATGATTTGGTATGCGAGATGGTCAGAAAACCATTCTGCTTAATACCTCTTCATAAGATAGCTTATTTAATAGTTTATATATATTTTTAAAATCCCTATTTACATAACTTTTGATGGTTCAAAGTGAATTAAAATGAATTCACAAGAGTTACCTTGTAAAGGTGATATACATCAGCTGCCACATCTCCATCTCCCCCACCCAATATCTTCCCTAAAATCAAACATGCCTCATTTGAAAAATCAACACCTCAAATAAACAAATGACAAATAAATAAATCAGAGACATTTAAATGGGTTTTATTTTTTGTTTATTTTCATTGTTACCAGGAACAGATGAGAAAGTATCCCATATGCTTAGTCCCCTCCCATCCTCATCAGCTGCTCCTTCCACCTATATATTATTCCAATATATTAAATAAATAAATAAAAAACAATGTTTCCCATTATCTCATATATTTCTCTAATGTCATCTAACACAGTATATACTTGATATACTTTCATTCAATAAGCGTAATACTTTAGAAAATTCAATTTGCTTTTTTGTACAAATGACTTTTTGTGTAATATTTTTCTAGTATGTTCCTCTATTTTTGAGAGAGTAAGAGAGAGAGAATAGAACAGAAACTAACTAAAATCAAAACATGTACAACATCATAATGTAATCTGCATCACCTGATAAGCAGAGGTGCTGAAACCAAACTGAAAATCATCAGGGAAAGACTCTCTATTGATAGCATTGCAGAGTGTCTCTTTGGGTCTTGATAACAAAACACATAACATGAGAATCACCAAAGTTTGTAATTCCATTTTTAGCTCTTGTTGCATTGATATGTTTGGTTTTCAAATGTGTTTATAGAACACAAGAGCTAAAGCTACTGCTTCGGTTTATATTCGAATTTCCATTACTACCCCCACAAAACTGAATTCTGCCACTGGACTTCTTCAGTCATTGAGGGGTGTTTTTGTCATTATGTGAAACCTGGCGTGGGAAGAGAAACACCCACCGAGCGTGTCGTGAAACACGTGGGATTTTTGGGTTGACATTTGTTTCCCAAAATACCCCTGTACGTTGAATCGGATCTGATGAGTCAATCCGTTCATCCGGACCGTTCGATGAGTGTGCCCGTCTCCAAAGCCAATCAGACGGTTCAAAATTCATCAAATATTATGATCCGGATCCGATGAGGATCGCATGCTGAAGGATTATCAAGTTAGCAAATAGAGGTTGTTTCAAAGCCACCCATCATACAAAAGTAAAAATTATGTTAAACAATCTATGTCCATTACTCAAACCTTAGCCAAATTTTATTAAAAATTTGAATAAAATTTTCATTAACTATCATTTTATGTTTTATTTAAATCTTTTAAAAAATATAGAGTTGAATAAATAAATAATGATTAAAAATTTAAATAAATATTTGAGTTTGTAATAAAAATTCGAACAAAACCTTGATTTAATTGGAGAGGTTCTTGAATGACTTTTAATCAAGGGAAAAATCTAAACAACCCCTTGTAAATTGTTTGAAATCCATAAAACCCCTTGACTTTTTCCAAAATCCATTTTACCCCTTGAAAATATCTATGTAAATTCAAATAGCCCCCTCAATTAAATTATTATTGACAGATTATGATTATTCTCAGAATATTCTGTCTGGTTAACCTTGATTGAAAACATGGTATACCTAAAACCAGTGGCAAACCAAAGATTTTTCCCAGTGGGGGCCATCACTAATAAATGAAAATAAAAATAATATTACTTATGATCTCTTTTGCAATCCCAATTACAATATACAGGTATTTTGAATTTTTAAAATATTATACGAGGTATATGCTTTTAAAAAAATGTGAAACATTTCTAAAGAGACATATATATACCCTATTAATGTTAATATATGATGCTAACGAAGTATATGTGACTAGAATTAGAGCTGAAAAAGATAATGTGTAATAGAGTTCTAAGATTTTAATAACATGATACGTTACACACATTTTTTTCAGCCCTTATCTAGTCCCATATGCGTTGATAGGAAAACATATACTCACATTAACGAGGAAAATACATCGATAATTTTTTTTTACATTTTCTATAAATGCATCAAAGCAATTCATTAGAACATATGTTTTATTTTTCATAAAAATATGTATCTCATTAGATGATGTATACTATTTAAAAAAAATTTAAAACATGTGTAAATTAGAATTAGGACTAAAAATGAGTTGTACATAATATTATCCAACACAATAAAGATATTTGATATCATATCTATCATTTTATTTTTCAGATCTTCTCGCTATCTCAACTATCTAAACTATTTAAAATCCTCAACCCTTTACTAGGTACATAATTGTCTATGTTCTACAATTTCCTTCTGCTATGAAAGTTACTAATCGGTTAATTGCATTGTTATTGTATTTTTTTTATTTTTATAAATCCAATGGGGGCGGTGACCCCACTGGCTCCTTCTTGAATCTACCCATGCCTAAAACTCCCTACAATGTATGAAAAATGTAAAAAAAAATATCCGTAAATGATGATTTCACATGATAGAGTTTTATAATCTATCCAGAAGAGTAAAATCGTCATGTACATAATTTTTTCTGCATTTATAACAAGTTGTAGGAGGATTTGGTATACTATGTTTTAATCAGGGTTAATAAAATGGAATATTCGTAAAATATTCCTCATTAGTCAACAAAACTTTAACTTAGGAGGTTATTTGAATTTACATAGGTGTTTTTAGGGGGTTATATGGATTTTAGAAAAATCCATAGGGTTATATGGATTTCAGGTAGTTTGTAGGGGGTTATTTGGATTTTTTCCTTTAATCAAATTTAAAATGATTTTTTGCATATATACCCCTATTAAATTCTGTTATTGCAAAAATACCCCTCTTATATCATCAATTGCAAAAATACCCCTCTTATATTTGAAAGTTGTGCAACTATACCCTTTCATTAATCACCGTTCAGAACCTTGATTGAACTATGATTAGTTTCCTAACTTACCCTGGCAAAAACACTAGATTACCCTCACTTAAACCTCAGTCCTTAAAACATTAAAAAATGTCACGTTTTTCAAATATCTAAGATTCAAATTTGGAAAAGATGAAGAAAAACTTTTCCCCACTGTTGACATTTGTAGAATTTTTGTCGTTTGTTTTTTTCTTTGATTGATGTTTACATTCTACAATGAAACCCAAAATAGCACTTGGGATGTGCGTCGGGATATCTAATTGCTGATGGAATTACTCATTTTCATGAGAATTGAGGGAGAATAAACAAATTAGGGTATGGGTTCACCAATCAATGAAAAAGGAAACAAGAAATTAAGAATATGTGATTTGAGGAAGAAAGAGAGAGGGTTTGGATAAAGAAGAAAATGAGAAGAGGGCATGGGAAGGAGATGGAGGTTGGGTGTTTTTTGACCCCTGGGAGGGCATTTTGGACAATTTACAGGAACTAATGGAGCTCTCCTAACCATACCATACGACATCTAACTACATGGGCATTGTTGCACGACTTCCAAATGTAAGAGGAGTATTTTTGCAATTGATGATAAAAAAAGTGGTATTTCTACAATAATGAAATTTAAGAGGGGTATATATGCAATAAACCCAATTTAAAAATTTAGATGCACATTTGCTTACCCCCTCCGTATGGGGTGTGACATTGGGTTATTCGCTCCTGATAGCTATACTAGGATAGATAACAATTCAGACTGAATAAGCAATTTTTTGTTTGGTTGTATTTTCTGTTATTCTCATTGGAAAACGTAAAAATGATTTTTTTGTTGTTTGGTTTATCTTGGATAAAGTGATGATAAATAGTTGATAAGGGATGAATAAGAGTTTATGACTTTTTAAATGACAACTATACCCCTGGGAATAGTGTGAGAAATGTATGATTGATGTGATAGATGTGACAATTTTTGAAATCTGTGTGAGACTGTTAGGTGAGATAAATTTTTTAAAATGACATAGAAGGGTATTTTTATCCATTGGCATAGATAAATCATGATAAGTTTTTCAACATTTCCTTAGAATAGTTATCAGGCCTTATCCTAGCTTATCCAGACATAACTATCGGGGTTTATTCTGTCAAAACAAACAACTTTTTTTTTACTATTCTCCTATATTCTTCCTTATTATGAGCTTATTTCTCACGCCATACAGAGGGTTATAGAATTGGCGATGCTTTGTACGTAGGGTGTGGTTATTCCCACCACCTTGATTGTCAATTCCACCGTGTAATATTACCAAAAAACATGGTTTTCATTTTCATAAAACATCATTAATCCCACCACCTATACATGGTTATTGGACTAGCACTACAAGAAATTAGGGTTTTAGCGACGCTTATTACCGACGGCCAAAGAAAAACCGTCGCTAATAGGAATGCAGAAGACGGTTTCTGTATCTACGCGGACCATTACCGACGGCCAAATAGTGGCCGTCGGTAAATCCCTCATAGAACTGCAGGAATCCGGTATTAGCGACGTTTATGACCGTCGCTAATACAGTTATAGCGACGGCCAGGTTCTGGCCGTCGGTAAATCCCTCTTAGAGTAACGGCGACTGCAGGAATCCTGTATCAGCGACGGTCAGAACCGTCGCTAATACAGTTATAGCGACGGCCATAATATGGCCGTCGCTGATAGTGGTGTTTAACAAACCACTTACCACGAAATTTTTTTTTTTTTTTACACAAACCTAAGCGCCGACTCACTTTTCGCCCCGACCCCTACCTCGCCGGATCTGCCGCCGCCTCGCCCCGATCCACCGCCTCATCCGATCCGCCACCGCCTCGCCCCCCTCTGCCTCCGCCTCGCAGACAATTTTTTTTACACAAAATTTTAATTTTGAAGTATTAGCAACGGCCACTGGCCGTCGGTAAAATTATTAGCGACGGTCAACGACCGTCGCTAATAACCCTATAGACGGCGTTAATATCGTCTTTTAGCGACGGTCTTGGCCGTCGCTAATACCTTTAGCGACGGGATAATTAGCGACGAATAGCGACGGCTTATCAAACGTTGGTAATATCAATAGCGACGGCGTTTTCTATTTTTAGCGACGGCTATGGCCGTCGCTAAAATCCCAATTTCTTGTAGTGTAGGTGTTGTTGAGCTAAGTTCATTAGGTTGATAAAGGGCCGTCGAGAATATGTCATCGGGTTGACAGAGGTGCCCTTGAGAAAACCTATGAAGTTGACTGTGGACCGTTGAGAAAACGCTATCAGGTTAACACACCTATGTCGAATTAGATTCAAAGATATTATGAAGAAACAATTGGACTAGTTCCTGTCAAACTTCAGACTAGTTTTGACACTGAATATGTCAAAAAGAATTTTTCTTATTTTTTTTTCTTACCAAACACGACATTGGAACACAATGTCACCTAAGCATTCATAAAAAAAAAAAAAAGATAAAAAAAACATGGCATAAGTTTCACAATAAGTTTATCAGATATTTAGATTATTCCACCTAAGATCATATTTTTCACTTTTATTCTATTGGTAATCAAAATGTGAATAAACTTCGTTGATTGGTTGAAAAATCACTATAGGTGTCGAGCCCGTCTATCACCACCAACCTAAATGCTGTCCCCCCAACCTAACAAAAATTTAAAACATCTTATATTAAGCACTCATCCCACCAATTTCAGTTGACACAAACCCAGTCATACTGGGGTGTCTAATATGACACAAAGTGTGTCACCCAAAAATTTTCAATTGTAATATTTTGACGCGACACACCTTGGGTCAAAGTAAATTGTACAGTTCGACATACTCTGAGTCAAACTATACTGTCTACTATGACCCAAGGTGTGTCGTCCAACACTATTCAATTGACAATAATTTAATTTTTTAATCTATCATAAATATCATAAATACATAACAAATAATATCATAAATAAATAAAATTCACGTACGTAATTACATAAGTTAATTCACATACATATCATGTACATTCACAAATCTAATATTTTTTTTTCGTAATGAAAACATACTATTGGCATAACAGTTTTCCTTGTTCAACATTCACACATCCAAATTCAAACAACGAACATATCCATATTATATTTTGACTTTTAAACAATGTATTAAGTAAAAAAATGTATTAACGTGGATGTGTTAATTAATTGAATTTTGATGTATACATTTTCAACAGGGAAGACTGTAATGTTAATAGTAAGTTTTCATTTGGGAAAAAAAATAATGTATTGGATTTGTGAATGTGCAGGTTGGATATGTGAATGTTGAATTAACTTATATGACCATGTATACGAATGTTGTTTATTTATGATATTTTATTTATTGTGTATTTATGATATTTATGATAGATAAAAAAAATTAATTTATTATCAATTGGATAGTATTTGGCGACACACATTGGGTCATAGTGGACATTCTAGCTTGACTCGGAATATGTCAAATCAAATAACTTATGGTGACTCAAGATGTGTCAGATTACTTCTAAAATATCTTAATTGAAAAATTCTATGTGACACACCTTAAGTCATAGTAAACATCTTAGTTTGACTCGAGTATGTCAAATCGAACAACTTATGGTGACTCAAGGTGTGTCGCGTAACTTTTAAAACATTCGTATACATGGGGTGTTGTTCTTTCTAATAAGATTCTTCAAAATTTCTTTAAAAAAAAATGGTATACCAAATTAAATCTAATCTAATCGAATTGAACTGAATTAATTAATAAAGAAACTTTTGATACAAATTGATGATCATATATTATATTTATTATATTATGGTTATATTATATGCACAATTTATATTTGTTTTTATTTTTCAGTCCCGAACTTCACACGCCTATTTCGCTTTTAGTCCCTCCATCAAACACATGTCCCCAACTTCACATGCCTATTTCATATATACGATCAATAAGAAACCTTATTCAGGATATATTGTGCAACCAAATAGAATAGAAGAGCAATTTGTTTCTATTTCTTCTCTTTTGTTAGTGAACAAAGATTGGAATTCTAAACTCAAAAAAAAAAGAAAAAAAAGATTGGAATTCCATGAGTTCTCTGGGTAAAAATGTAATGTGCATTTGCATTTAAAAGACTGAAAATTTCTTTTCATCTTCTCTTTTTTTATTTGTGGTGGGGCTGTTGGGGGTATAATATCTTGCTTATTATGTTAATTTTCCTTTTCATTTTTTTTGCAGATCCACATTGCACCGCGTTGTACTGGGAGGTCAAGATCGTTATTCTGTAAGAGCCTTCCACGGCATCACTGACTTTTGAATGCAAAATCAACTTCTGTCATAAATTTTTATAAAACTCATAAATTGTTATCGTAATAATTTTCTGCTTCCAGTTGTCATTGAACAGCACTATATCACATTTATATCTGCATCCAAACCCCCGTTATATATAGGCAGTAAAGATTTCATCATCATCTGTGTTTCTCCTCTTGTGAATGAAAGTTTTCACATCTCTGTGCCTCATTTTATGGTGGCTCAAGCATTTGTTTACTGCAACTTTATTCATTTAATGATCTTTTGTGAACAGATTGCATATTTTGTGGAACCCAATCACGATTGTCTTGTGGAGTGCTTGCCATCCTGCAAGTCTGATACAAACCCTCCAAAGTAAGTTTTTGATTAACCATTATTGAGCAACAATTGAGGATCTCAAATTACATGATTCCTCATACATGTCCCTTCTTCCTTCGATATGTGTTTTAAAGAATTAGTACCAACGTTTGGGCAATCCATATGGGCCTAGTGGCCTGTCCTCCTAACCAGCTTAGGCCTGTATACGTACCTATGTTTGCACATCCCACTTAGGCGCGATAGATGGGTCAGGTGGATGCTTAGTTGATTTGACCTGTTTACTATGAACGGTTGAGATTGAAACAAATGAATAGTGGACATTTGACAAAAACAACAGAAATATAAATAGCTAACCTAATTGTTTTGATTCAGAAACTACCTAACTATAATAAAAACCAACTTTTTCAATATATGATTCATTGACTCCTTACAAAAAAGTCAATATTTCCATTTAAAATACTTTGATCAAATAATTCCAATAGTAATATTGATGATGATAATCAGGGTATCAAATAGAGGAAGCAATATCATGTAGAAGTAACTTGATAGTAGGTCCCCTCTCTCAACCCTCTAGGCTGCATTCCAACCTTTAAATGCAACATTCTCATCTCATACTCATTGGTAGAAAAACGAAGTATGAATTATTGGTGAACTTACAATAATAAATTACTATCTTAAAAAATATGCGTGTAAATAATCATCTGACCACCGCTGAGGGTACCCCATCCCCCACCTAGACTGCTATGACGAGCGTTTGATCCTCTGAATCAGTATTCATAATTTCCCCCTACTCAACCATTCTTTTTTACTTGGCTCATCATCTACTAGGTTTCCACCAGTGAAGTTTGAAGAGTATCTGTATCAGAGATGTAAAGACACGCATGCGGACCGGAGCACATACAAGGATTAACAGCTTCCATTCAGTGTAAATATGTGGAACCATGGATGGTGGGATTAATGCAAGCTCGCGTTGATGCTTGATCGAGTGGCAATGAATGCTCTACTTAGTTTATGTTTATGGTAAAAACGTTCATGATTAAGATCAGCAGCATCTGTGGGAGTATCCTCAAGTAAACTATGCTACTTTCATATCGTTTTGGATGGTTCTTCAATGAATGTTAATTCTTTGAATCCAAAAACGTCTAAAACAGAGATGAATATGAAATACGTTTCATTTGAAACACCAATTCATGTGTGTGATTAGTGCTACCAGTATTATGTATGTTATCACAACGATCCATCCAATGTTACATTCCGCCGTGTTTTAGCTCATCCAACCTTCCATCCAAGAGTATGAAGTACGTTTCTTCCACGAAAAAGAACATCTCACCACCTTTTTATTAATTTTTTCTTTTATATATTGGGTCGTGTGTATTTTGAGTGTGAATGTGATTTAAAGAAATGGTGTGTTACGTAGGGACTCTGATCGATGGGGCTCCTGTCGGTTGTCAGCTATGCTATACCAGGTTGACCGGCACTCGGTCATCCCAATCAGGCTTTCTCCACCATGGCTGTTCGCTTGGATTGAAACAAAAATTGTACTGTTTCAAGATTTCTTGATTGGATGACTGTCGCTCTGGGTCACCTATTTCGACTGTCTGTCGTCACGACCATGAAATCTCAGCGTTAGGTGTGTCGAAGGAGAGATTGGTGTTGTTAATGACTAAAAACAAATGATAGGAAATGTGTTTTTATTTTTTTTTGGGGATGGGGGGTCAACAATTAGGTTGGTGGGGTTAGACTTACCTTTTCTCATTCATCTCCATTGAACTTTTTCTTACACTGACCATTATTGCATTGCCAACCGTTCCATCTCCCCTTACAAAAAAAATAAAAAATAAAAAAAAATAAAATAAATAAATAATGAAAGAAAAGAGATAGGAAGATAATGAGAACAAAACTCATTATGGAAGTTGGGGATGAAATAGAAAAAAAAATTAAAATCGATTTAAGATTTTTTTTTTCCTTTTCTTTGCTAGGCAACCATGTAGAGAGAAGGGAGACTCAAGAGTGTGAGTGCGGCGGGCGTTTTGAACATAAAGAAATATTTTTGAGTTTCCATTACAACCATAGGTCATAACATATGGTTAGATTAACTGACGTAAGGGGTTTTTTTTTGGATTCATGGGTGTGTTTACAGGGGGATATATGTTTATATATAAAAGATAAGGAGTTATGTGGATATTAGACAGATTGTAGGGGTTTATATGGATTATTCCCAATTAAAAATTTGGATACATGGATGATTTACACGGATCATTGTTCACTTGGAGGTCTGATACTCGAGACAAAATGGAGATCCCGAGCACGATTTCCGAGGCAACGGGTCCCGCCGTTCCGGCCGCCGCCGCCTCCCTCAACGTCGTCGACCTCTCCATCTCCGACATCCAGTCCTCCGTATCAACCCTGAAACAGGTACTCTCTCCGTCCCTCAAAACGCTAATCTAGGGTTTCATTCCTCTCACCTAATCGCTCCCCCCAACCCCCATCCCACCCAACCAGGCATGCCTGGACTCCGGCTTCTTCTACGTGATCAACCACGGCATCACCCAGGGATTCATGGACGAGGTCTTCACCCATTCGAAGAGGCTCTTCGACCTCCCTCTCGTGGAGAAGATGAGGCTCCTCAAGAACGACAAGCACCGCGGGTACACTCCGATGTTTGACGAGACGTTGGATGCCGATAACCAATTGAATGGTTGGTCTGTTCTCTCTCTTTCGATGCGATCATGTTCGCCATACATAAATTGGGTTGCTTTTGATGTATATATAAGGTGCCTCCAGTGTGGAGGTATATATATGGCGTCTCCTTTGTTTTTATTGTTGAAATCACTACTTCTTCTTTGATTAAATATTAACTATTGAGATTCTTTTATTAATGTTTGATTAAATTTTAATGGTTGAAATTTTTTTAACATATATTTGGTTGAGAAAAGAGAAAATCATGGTAGATATGGACTGAGTTTTTTTTGTTTAAAAATATATCCGGTTGATAACACGGGAGGCGCCTTATATATACGACGCATCCAGTGTAAAAAGAAAAATGGTCAGCGTTGACTAGTGCTATTTTTTACAAATATTCCCCATTTGATGCTATTCTTACTAATATTGGTTTAAACACTGCTATTTATGCTAATTGCCCTTTGTTTGTTTATTTGTTTGTTTGTTTGTGGTTTCTCTTGTTTTAGGGGACTACAAAGAGGGGTATTACATTGGTGTGGAGGTTTCAGAGGATGATCCGCGGTCGCGGAAGCCGTTTTTTGGACCTAATGTTTGGCCTTCTGAAGGTGATTCTTTTCATTGAAGGTCTTGTGTTCTTCTTTGGCTTGTATTCTTTTAGCATGATTTATGACTGTTAAGTGAAATAGAATGTTCTTCCAACATTTATTTAATTCTATACTTTTTTTGGATATGTATTTGGGTAGATTCCGTGTTTGAAAAACGAAAGTTTTTCAAACGCATATCCAAACATATTTTCAGCATTTAGTTTTTGAACTATCGCCTTTTGAAGTAAAAAAGAAAACCAACCATTGGAAAGCTAACAAACAACATTTTTTTAAAAGCTGAGTTTGAAATGCTAGATTTTAAGAATTCTAGCGCTTCAACCACACATCCAAACGCCTATGTGTTTTTTTAAATAAAATCTTGACCTTTTCCTTCTAGGTACGATTATATCAGCTCTAATGCATCGGAATTTATCAGAATCCCAAATTTAAGCTTGGAAAGTAGTACTAGAAGTTCTTGAGTTGTACCCCCAAAAAATATTGGTTTTCTTCTCTGTTGGGGTTGGGTGTGATAGATGTATTCTGATTCTTTGTTTTACTTCAATTCTTTGTGTTTTTTTAAAATAAAAGATGGAAGATTTATTCTTATTCCACCTTGAATAAAACAGATTCTGAACCAAATACATAAAAATGGGTGATTGTGAATCAGTTCGAACAACAATTCTATTACGACTTTGTTTTATTCCGTTAGAATACCTTTTTAGTTAGTTGGACCCTAAATGCTGATGGATTTGAAATGTTTTGTGACCTGGTGAGTTTTGCGGAATTGATTTGTCCAATGAACACAAAAAGCAAGATGGGACTGGAAACTCTGGATTTCAGGAGGCTTATGCCTATGTGCAATGGGAAAGTGATAGTGAATGTTTGATCTTATGGATTTTTTTTTTGGGGTTATAAGATTTACGACCCTATTTGGTTAGGGAATAAACCCAAAATAAGTGCATAAATGGGAATAGGGGAGTGGAATTAACTGGAATTGAATGTTCATCCAACACAGTTTGTTTGCATGGAATTTGGTGTGATTGAGGTAGAATTATAGAATAAGAATAAGTCAGTTGTTCTTATCCCAAGTAGAAGGTACTAGAGTGAATGAAGGCTAACACAAGATTATTTTATTTGACTCTCCCGGAATGAAGTTGTCATGATATTTTAGTTAGAACTTATAGTCAGGTATATTCTGCCAAATTAAACAATTTTTTGGGAGTAAAGCCTATTCAATTTCCCATCTGCCCCTTATACTATAAACCGGATCTAACGATTGCAGGGATATTGTGGCTTTGTTTGGGATAAATTTGAAAAAAAAATGTTTCCTTTGCATGTTTAAATAAGGATCTTCGCTGTGTTTGAAATAAAGTTTTCATTTTTTTTGGGTACAGAGACTGGATTAAGGTTGAAGACATATCATGCTTACACAGCTCCTGCTGTTCCATTTTTCCATCACTTTCGTTTATTTGTATGTGGTCCTCATGATATTGTTTTTTGGATTTATAGATACTTCCTCTGTTTTATAAATGTTTAGATATATTACCTGGTTGGAGGCAAACCATGGAGCGATATCAGCGAAAGGCACTGTAAGTTACCTTTTTTATTATATTATACAGTTTATTTATACCCTAATGTAATAGAAAGTTTTTAGTTTTTTGTGTATGGATTATGAAGCTCCCTTTGTGAGTAGTTTTTCCCCCTTGCTGTGTGAATCGTACTGTATGATCTATTTATCGAACAAAATTTGCTTTCTTTCTTTAGAAGCAACCTCTGCAGTGAATGGTAATTATGACTAAATGTTGATCGATGACTGAAGAATTTGGACATCACTGTTTCATTCATTAAATGAAAGTAGATATTATTTCCTTGGGTTAAGCAACAATTTTGCATTTTTATGTTCTGTTTTCCTTATAAAAAGCATGTCATTTTGTGTGATGAAATTTAAAGTCTTCGAATTGTTCTTATTCTCATGCAAATTAATTTCTTTTGATATTTCAGCTCTTTTTTTTGATATTTTTATATCTTTATTCTCATGCAAATTGATAATTCATTCTCATGCCCTTGTTCTGTGTCATCGTTCTTATTGAATGTTTCTTTAGCTGTTGCCTGTTGGTCCCTGTTTTGATATATATTATTATAATAAAGGATGTGAACAGTCATTTTTTTGTACCTTGAAATATCTATGACGAGCTTGCAGAGCAATATAAAATCACATTCAAATCAAGCATGATTGGAACTTAATTCCACATGTGGGTAATGTCAAATATAGTTTATACTGATATGATTATGGACTTGGTTTTTGTCCAATAATATTTACGAGACAGATCATGCTGCTGCGACTGATGAGGATGATAATGATATGTAAACATAATAACACTGTATTCTTTCTAGGGATTAAATTCTTAGTGTTGTTTAATTATTATTGCATAATTGCCATGCGCTTGCTCCCATGGAGTGGGCGTGCTAGATATATTCGGGGTAACTATTTTCTTTCATCTTCAGTGGGGTTGCTAAAGCAATTATTAAGATCATAGATCTAGCACTTGACCTGAGTGGTGATTTCTTCGATAAGCCAGAAACGATGGGTGAACCTATAGCAATTTTACGACTACTACATTATGAAGGTAAAAGATAAATTACAGTCTTATGTTTTTCTATTGTGTCACATGATCTATAATTACATGATTGAGCTTCTATTTGGATGTGTGCTTGTCCTTCTGTACAGGTAGGGTTTCTGATCCTGCAAAGGGAATCTATGGAGCTGGAGCCCATTCTGATTTTGGTTTTATTACTCTCTTAGCAACGGATGATACTGTAGGACTCCAAGTAAGACAACATTAGAAACAAACACTATTTCTATTTGTGGTGTGCAAGTTTGCTTCATTGCTTCCAATTGACAACCTTTTGCATCTGAAATTTTCAGATCTGCAAAGATAAGGATGCACAACCTCAGTTGTGGGAATATGTCGCACCACTGAAAGGGCGAGTTAACATAATTTTATTTGTTTCAACCTAATTTTCATTTCCATAGTGCTTAACTTATTCTAATCTCTGTGGCAAGGTGTGTCTAACGTTGTTCAAATGTTTGGAATTCATCTTCCAGAGCCTTTATTGTGAATCTTGCTGACATACTTGAACGCTGGAGCAATTGTATTTTTAGGTATGGCTTCCCATCAATGGTATCTCTTTTGCAAGGGGTAACTAAATCCACATCATGCGTGTTAGTCTGCACAAAGAAACCCTTTCCTTTGTGTTATTAGATCATTGTTGACAAAATAGCTCGACAATATTCAAAATGTTAATTTTGAATTGCGTTCATCTATTTATGAAATCTTAACAACCTTTATTCTCTACGAGGAATAATATCATTTTAACTTGCACAAGTTCTTTTACTGTTTATATTTCTGCATTTTAAATTTGTGGACATGCTTGATTAACTTGTTAAACACATTCCCTCAATATGCATTGCGTGATATTGAGAATCTTAATTGTTGGTAGATCAATTTTATATCGAGGGTGATTTGCAAGTAAGTAGCACTTTGGTGTGCAAACCCGTTAACTCAAAACTGACCAACCTAAACCAATATTATTTGGCCGTGGGTTGATTTTTTTCCTTTTTTGTATGTTTTGATTCTGTTTGAAAGTCTGGTAACATGAATTACTTTTGTTTGTGGGTTTGGGTTGATAATTTGGTATACCAAATTCTTGGAAGTTGCTACTCCTCCATCCATGATGGGGAATCTTTGGTTTGGGGTGTAATTTTTGGGGGCATTTTTGTACAGGTTTCCTATATCTCCCTCTTTCTTCTCTCCTTTCTTCTCTTCTTATTATAACTTTGTAAGGATATCACTCAGCTCCTTTTCGGGGGTTCTTTGTAATAAGATTCTCTAATCTTTTCTAAAAAAAAAAAAAATTGGTATACCTAATTAAATCTAATTGAACTGAACTGAATTAATGAAAAAAGAAACTTTTCGAAACAAATTGATTATCATATGTTATATTTATTATATTATGATTATATTATATGCACAATCCATATATTTGTTTGTCAAATCTCAAACCAAACTTAATTATATCTGTTTTTTTATTTGGTTTACAGAGAGTAATCAATTGTTTCTAAATTCAGTTTGGTTCAGGTTCGGGGGGGGGGGGGGAGGGAAGTGGTTCTGAATAATTTGGTTCAGTTGGGGTGGTTAATAGTCTCCCGAGCCAAAGTTGAGTTCCTTGTAGCACATCCAGTCACTCATTGGCCTCTGTTTGGTTTGGGACCAGGAATAGGACAAGAGAAATGGCTACGTTGCAAGATATATGTTGTTTGTTATTTCCATGGTTCAGAGCCTGGATAAATGAGGTGACAACCCCACCCCCCACCACATGGATTAAAGTATTGGGTTTGTTTGGGATATATATGATCAATAAGAAACCTTATTCAGCGTATATTGTGCAACTAAATAGAATAGAAGAACAAGTTGTTTCTATTTCTTCTCTTTTATCAGAGAACGAAGATTGGAATCCCATATGACTTCGAAGTGCAATGTGCATTTGCATTTTAAAAGACTGAAAATTTTCTTTTCCATCTCTTTTTCTTCTTTTTTTATGGGGGTGTTGTGGGTATAATATCTTGCTTATTATGTTAATTTTCCTTTTCATTTTTTGGCAGATCCACATTGCACCGCGTTATGTTTGGTGGTCAAGATCGTTATTCTGTAAGACCCATCCATGACAATTTGCATCACTGACTTTTGAATGCAAAATCCATTTCTGTCACTAAACCCATCGCAGTAATTTACTGCTTCCAGCTATCTTTGATCAACACTATATAACATTTATATTTACTTCCAAACCCCTGTTACATATAGGCAATCTTGATATGAATTTCGTCATCATCTGTGTTTCTCCTCTTGTGAATGAAAGTTTCACATCTCTGTACCTCATTTTATGATGGCTGAAACATTTTTTTACTGCATCTTTATTCATTTAATGATCTTTTGTGAACAGATTGCATACTTTGTGCACCCCAATCATGATTGTCTTGTGGAGTGCTTGCCATCCTGCAAGTCTGACACAAACCCTCCGAAGTAAGTTTTTGAATAACCATTATTGATCAACAATTGAGGATCTCAAATTACTTGATTCCTCGTGCACATCCCTTCTTTCTTCTATATATGTTTCAAAGAATTAGTATCATAGTTGTCTGGGTGACGTTTGGACAATCCTATGGGCCTAGTGGCCCGTCCGCCTAACCACTCTAGGCCTGTATACATGCCTAGGGTTGAGATTGAAACAAATGAATAGCGGACATTTAACTAAAACATCAGAAATATAAATAGCTAACCTAATTGTTTTTATTAAAATACTAACCAAACTATAAAAAAAGTACTAACTTTTTCATTATATCATTCATTGACTCGACAAAAAAAGGTCATTTTTTCTATTTAAAATACTTTGATAAAATAATTCAATAGTAATATTTATGATGACCATCAGGATATCAAATAGAGGAAGCAATATCATGCAGTACTAACCTGATAGTAGGCCCCCCTCTCAACCCTCTGGGTTGCTTTCCAACCTTAAAAATAGCATTCTCATCCACTTGTAGAAAAACAAAGCATGAATTTTTAGCGAACTTACAATAATAAAATCACTATTTTAAAAAAACACATCTGCCCACCGCCTAGGTTCCCCTGGCCGCCTAGACTACTATGACAAGCCTTTGATCATCTGACATAATATTCATAATTTTCCCCTACTCAAACCATTCTTTTTACTTGGCTCATCATCTACTAGGTTTCCACCAGTGAAGTTTGAAGAGTATCTGCTACAGAGATATAAAGACACGCATGCGGACCGGAGCACATACAAGGATTAACAGCTTCCATTCAGTGTATATATGTGGAACCATGGATGGTGGGATTAATGCAAGCTCGTGTCGATGCTTGATCGAGTGGCAATGAATGCTCTACCTAGTTTCTGTTTATGGTAAAAACGTTCATGATTAAGATCAGCAGCATCTGTGGGAGTATCCTCATGTAAACTATGCTACTTTCAGAGGCAGAAATCCATGCCTGGTAGTGCATATAAGGGATGTCAGTCATATTTTTTGTTTTGTATAGTTTTCAATTTGTGGAATAACATTTTTTCTTTTTGTTAATATGAGGCTCCATTCCACCTTAGATTACCAGGAAACTTTTATAATCCACCTGTTTGATTGGTGTTCTCCCCACGGATTCAAAATCCAGGCATATGGTAAAATAGCGTGTATTTATAATCTCCCCAATTTGATGGAATATTAGAATCCTGGTGGATTACCTTGTTTTAATGACAATTGTATCCATATATAAATAACATGATTAAATACTCTA
Source organism: Acorus gramineus (assembly GCA_030737835.1). Classification (NCBI taxonomy): domain Eukaryota; kingdom Viridiplantae; phylum Streptophyta; class Magnoliopsida; order Acorales; family Acoraceae; genus Acorus; species Acorus gramineus. Next base: position 10,924,100 of record CM060854.1, on the reverse strand, counting down.
ATTTTAAAAAAATAAACTTATAATGGTTATTGATATTTAAATAGCATGTGATGTGCAACTTATTAAGAGATATTACTTTCATTTGCTTTTAATTATGTATGTTATTATTTTGCTTTATTTATTAATATTTTTTTGTGTTGGTTTTAATCAATTTTTTTTATAATTGTGGTATGAGTAGAGATAGATTTTCAATTAGTACATTCTAAATTTCTAATAAGGGCAGTATTTAAATGAAATTTCTTATCATTTTCATGCGCCAACAAAATATTAAAAAATAAATGTAGGTATGAATCCATACCTACATTCTATCAAACCAAAGAGTTTGATAGAATTTGAATTTTCAGTAAAATGACTATTGGTAAAAAAGAATCTATTGACTTAGGAAAAATACTCAAACAAATCTTTTAAAAGTTAGAAATACCTAAATCAGTCACATTTTAAAATTATACAAAAAAAAGTCTCATTTCACAATTTAAAAAATTAAAAAGACTAATATACTCTTACATAATTTTTAAACTCTCTTCAATCATATTTAAAACTTTTTATAACCATCATTTAATTGAAAAATAATATTAATATAAAAATAATTTTTTTTATTGGAGAGTGATTTTACATCTTAATGGTGTATTTAAATATACAAAAATAATATTAAACTTCATACACAAATTAATAAAATATTTTATTATTTATTAATATTTTTTAATTGAGGTTTTATATGTGATAATATTTAAATAGTAGATAATACAAGGGTAGTCAAATCATTGTACTTTCTAAAATTATGAAACATGAGTTATAATTTTAAAAAGGTTGATTTGGATATTTCTAACTTTTAAGAGATTTTTTTGGGTATTTTCCCATTGACTTAATTGTTTTGCATAAATAAGTTCAACATTTTCATCAAAATGGGCAGCTCAGATAGATTTGGATTGTTCTTCAAAGAATGTTATTATTTGAATACAAAAATATCTAAAATAGAGAAGAGAATGAAATCTCATACAATAATAGGAAAATGATGCAGCCTGCAGTGGTTTTCTGTTTTTAAAAAAATCATACACTCTCGTATTGAAAGTTTATGTTGTTATATAAAATGAAGTATACACTGAGATATATTAGTGTATTTGTTTTTATGTTGCCATACTTTATGATAAAACCCCATACATTATTATATAGCGCAATATAAAATGCGTTGTCATAGTGTATAAGACTGCAAAACAAGTTAAAAAATAGACTGAGTGTATCAGCACTCTTAATAATATTATCATAAAAGTCCCACTATACAGTATAATTCACAACATATGCAGCAGACAACTTCGCTTATTCTATATGATACCGATGGTATATGGGTGCTAATCAATTCCTAATACAGTCATCCTGGAGGTATATTGTGAAATTGTTGAAAATTAAACTCGATGGCATGGCATCTTATATGGCAAGATGAAGTCAAAGATAGTCAAATTCGAAGTTGAATGCATGTGAAAAATCAAAGGTCATTTTTGAAAATTTTATTTTATTTTTTTCAGAGGTTTTTCAAACCTTTCGAGGGAATGACTAATCTTTCGGATGTCCGCATCGATCCACTTTAAAGTTTCCCCAAGGACACCTCGGTAAGTCAAGGGTGGGAGTGGAACACGCACCAATGGAGAGCAAACTCCTAGTGCTAGCCAACTCATCAAAATCTTGATGGGTTCATTTTAGAATGTTATAGATGACAGTATGCATTTATTTTATGAATGAACCTGGAGTAATAATGTTGGTGTGTGTTTAAGTGTTTTTGGGTTGTTCTAGGTGTCATGTGAAGTTTTAATAGCCATTATATTTTAATCATCTAAGAGCATCTCAATGGAGAACTCTATAATGGAGGGCTAAAATATATTAAAAAAAATAAAGAAGTAGTTTTAGAGTCTCACTATTCGTTTATTAACTCCAACCATAATCTTTATTTTCATCTTTATTCTATTATATATATATATATATATATATATATATATATATATATATATATATATATATATATATATATTTATAAAACTTCAATTTATAATCTCTCTTATTTTTTGAAGTAGTACACATAATTGAGAAATATTAAGAAATTTAAATTCGGTAGAAGTTAAAATTATTAGTTCTGGATCATGTGACCAGTAAACTTATCCGTTATTCTAAACTTATACATGTATTTGAAAAACCTGTATTCGTATCTCATTAAAAATTATGTATTTGAAAAACCTGTAGTTGTTGTCTTTTATTTAATTTTTCATGTACTTTATTTTATTATACCATCTGTTTCGATTAGAATAAATGATATTTTAATACATAAGTGCAAATAATAATTAATATAATATTAATGTTAAAAAACATAAAAAATAATATTAAATATATAGTATTTTTAAACATAATTTAAACATATTCATTCATTTGAATCCTATTGACGACATCCATCCAAGGATACCAATTTTATAAAAATTAAAATTATGTAGTGAAAAATATCAAATATTTTTTTTTAAAAAATAATAACAAACCTCCATATTTGGAGGCTTGTTATTAAAGGCTCAAGACCCTGTCCGCCGAAATCGAGGAGCTTAAAATAACTAAGCCCCCGTCCATTTTGAAGATACCGAGGATGGTTGAAGATGCTCTAAGAGTCACTAGATATGAAAAAGTCACGTACCAATCTATCAGAGTTGTATGCTCTATATTTAAAACTGAGGAAGCAAGTTTATGAATTAAAAAAAACAAAAAAAGTTTTATCTTCCCTCTTTCATATTTTTAAACAGAAATCACTGTAATATAGGACAAACAATATAAGTAGATTCCAGGAAATTCTTTATGTGTAGTAGTTGTCCTGAAAGAGCTGCCTCTGGCTTGAGACACTCTACTTGCAATAGATACTGCATGAGACATTTTGATTCCCAAAATACCCCTGTACGTTGAATCGGATCTGGTGAGTCAATCCGTTCATCATCGGAACCGTTCGATGAGAGTGCCAATCTCCATATCCAATCAGACGGTTCAAAATTCATTAAATGAAATGACGGTTCATTCATCACAATTTCCCATTCACTTAATAAAGGGAAAATTAATTTCGGGTCTTCTAACTTCTAAGCCCTGTATTATTTTCAAGTCTCATGAATATTTGGATTTATTTTTAGATTCTTAGGTTAATTGAGATATTATTTTTGGATCCAACATGACTCCATCCAATGAGAGTTATCTTTTATCACTTTTCTTTCAATTTTGTTTTTAGTCTTCGACTGCGTTTGTGCGATTGAAACACTGAGATTTATAGAATCTTGTATTTTAAACTCAGCTTTTAAAAATAATTGTTTTATTAACTTTTTAATCACAAGTTTTTTTGGCCTAAAAAAGTTATATAATGGTGAAAATGTGTTTGGATATGCGTTTCGGAATTTTTAACTTTTCAAATGCAGAATCTATCCAAACACAAATCCAAATGAGGCTTTCATATTTTTTGTGTCCTCTCTCCCCCATCCACACAAATAACCAAATCTTTCCCCTAATGCACGCTAAATTTAATAACGAACACAATAAATTTTCATTATGTAACAATATAATTACATTATAATAAAAAAATTAACTATGTGTAGAATTCATCAACAAAGAATAAAGACATTTTAACGATATATATAGACGGTGAAGAATGAGGGGGCAAAAATGAAATTTATAATTGTTGACTTCACAGTGTACGGACAAAATGATACAGAAATAACACACAATGGAGTCTAGAGACCTAAAAATAAGTTTAGATATTATAGGGACCTAAAATTAATTCAAGGATTTCTTAAAGGACCCATAATTAATTTTCCTTTTCATAAATGAAAACCGTTCAATTTCTTCAAGTAAAACAAAACACAAGGATTTGATTCATTTCCACACGAATTAAATATTATGGTCAGGATCCGATAAGGATAGCATAAGTTGACAAATAGAGGTTGTTCAAGGTGTGTTAAACAATCCTCACCCTTTACTCAAACTTGTTCTCAAATTTTATTAAAAATTTGAGTAAAAACTTAACATAGCAAAAAACTATAGAAAAGATCCAACCACGTTGAGATCTCATAAACTCCTTGAATCTTTAAGGAAGAAAACCCTCAAAAAGGAAGAAATTAGAAATATTATTAATAACAAATTGTTCTCTTTATGTTACTAGTCTCATATTTATACTAATAACGGAAAATTAAAAAATGACTAAGAATAGTAAAATTCAAAAACTAACTTTTCTGATTCTATTAGATCCTAAATCATCATAGGAATTGATAGATATCAATTCCGATTCATTATGAGAGAGAAATCTAGAATTTAAATATTACTAAAAATAGTAAAATAGCTAATTTGAAGGGTTAAATGAAGGAATTTTTAAAATTAAATATTGTAAGTTGTATAACAAATATTCCAGAAGATCTCCTAGTTATCTTTCTCCATGTAAAATTTCATGTGATTCTGAGATCGTGACCCTTGATTTTTGTAATTTATTTTGTCACGCCCCAGGCGTCCCCGAGACGTGGCAATAATAAAATATAATATCAGTTATCAATACATAAGGTCAATAAGGACACCAACAACAACACACAAGGCAGCAAAGCAAGATAATGATAACTGACTGAAAAGCGGAAGCATAATATATAACAATGTCTGTAAATCAATAACATTATTACAGACCCGAATACACAATCAATGTCCTGTGGAAGCCAAGTCTAGACCAAAGAAAATACAACCTGTGCCACATGCACGATTTACAAAGCATAAAATGACTCTAGGAATGCTGACAGCCTCTCACTCGCCACCCGCCGGCAGAACGCTCCACGCCCATAAGACCACGCCACAGGAAAGCTCCAGCTCCACGCCCAACACTGCCCTTGAAAAGAAACAGTATGCGAGGGGTGAGCTACAAGCTCAGTGAGTGGCTGGAAACCAATCACCATTCTACAGTTCAATACATAATCAGTTCCCTTTTCAAGGAAAAACATGGGTAGAAACCCAAGGATCACTGGGTCACGCGGCGGCGCGACCAACCTCACCCCCACCCTCACTCCCGGAGGGAGTCTTTTGGGACTTATGGGGAGAGACCATACCGTCGGTCGAAGAGACCCGGATTTACTGGTCTAGAGACCATGCCGTCGGTCGAAGAGACCCGGATTTACTGGTCTACACGACACTACTGGATCATCTACATCTAGATAATCGCTCATCGATGTCCTTCAACATCCATCACGAGACCGGACCCAACATCTATGGGAACGGTCGAACAACGAATGGGTCACGAGGCGACGTGTCTTCGCCTCATCCACACCCTCACTCCTGAAAGGAGACATTTTGGGACTTTGGGAGAGACTTAGACTGCTCTACACCCCTGGTCCACCGGTAGCCTCTCCCCGCTTCGTAGCTTACCTGGTATACTCCCACGATTCAGCACAGTCCGAAACCAAATCAGGAGATGCCTACTGATGGGAGCCCTCTGTCAGGATAGTATGTCTAATGCCGGGGATGTCACTACTCGGATCCAATGAAGGGGAGAACGATTCCACGCTCGCGACATCATTCATTAACCCTCTCCCGGGTAGTATCTACAACCCGATCTCCTCAACTCGAACAACCACTCTCGATACTCGCTCATCGAGATATCACACACATGCGTAACAACAACCAACACACTCAGTGAATGGCACCAACTATGCATCACAATTCATATTAACCTCAAATTGTTCATCGCCTCTAAGTGGCAATAACTACTTAATCCAGCGGGTCGCTACATCGTCGACCCACCACACCCTCACCCTCACCTTCCACAGGTGACATGGTCTTTTGGGACTGACTAGGCTGTTAATCACCCTTGGTCCACCGATAGCCTCTCCTCCACACCGTAGCTCGCCTGGTCTACTCCCACGATTCAGCACAGTCCGAAACCAAATCAGGAGGTGCCTACTGATGGGAGCCCTCTGTCAGGACGGCCTGTCTAACGCTGAGGAGTCCCTACACGGATCCAGCGAAGGGAAGAGAACAACCTACCCACACGCATGCGATCCTCTTGGATCCGTCGACAACGCTTCCTAACTTTTCTAATGACATGAATTCTCAAGAATTCCCCCAGGGCGCATAACCAAGATGCGGGGAGACATATTATAACAACAAGATTATAATATTCTCTAAGGCATGCTTGCAACTATATGCTCACATAATCCCCTAAGATGCGGGGAGACATATATCATAACCACAAGGTTACAATATTCTCTAAGGCATGCTCACATTCTGATTTAATTAGATTAAACTAGATGGGAACATGCATAGCTCGGGGCTTTCTTAGCATGAAAACATGGTATCAAGATGCATAGGCCTCTATCCTCAACATTAGGGTGCATATTCCTAGCATACAAAGCCTAAGGTGGCATGGATACAACATAATGATCATGCATAGCACAGATTCAAGGCTTTTAAGTACAGGACATGGTGTCAAGGCATGTACGGGCCTCTATACACGATACATGGATGTATATCCCTAGCATACAAGTCTAAGGTGGCATGGATACATCATATTGATCATGCATAGCTCAAGGTTCAAGGCTTTTAAGTACAGGACATGGTGTCCAGGCATGTACAGGCCTCTATATGTTGTGCTTGTGTCATTTAGAGCGCTCTGTTTGAAAATTTGGGTACATAATTTTTTTTCCTAGAAGTTATGTATTCCCAATTTGGTATTTGGATTTGATTTTGTTAAAATCCAAGATGAATAGGTTTAATTTTGATTTTATTATGAGATGTCCATTTTTGAGTTAGCTTTCGCACAGAAGTGGAATTAGATCAACTGGATTCTTGTAGTAAAAGTTATGGGTATTTTTTGAAGTGTACCCCGGGGAGAGAAATTTTGGCAGCAGCCCTGCTCGATGTTTAGCTCTAATTTCGGAATAGGTGGATAGATTATCTGATCTTGGCATAAACATGAAAGTTGTAGATAATCTTCTTAGCGTTCCATCGGTTTTGGAATTGTGCAATTCGGAGCTATATTGAGGAAGTTATGGCTGTTCCAGTGAAGCTTGCGCAGAATTCTAGTCAAAGAGCGACTAGGTCATTCCCCCTTAAGGTCCCGTTTGGTTGCGCGTTTGGACACGCTTTTGTTTTTTGAAAAGCTGAAAACTTAAAATCGTGCAGCCAAACAGGACAACTTTTTGCAGAATCGGAAGCTGGATTCCTTTTAATTTTTCCTTCTAAATCTGTGTTTTAAAAAGCTCAAAAATAACGCTTTTTGGTCGAAATCGATTTTTTGAATTGAAAATCAACTTTCTCTGCCAAACATTAAACTCCTTTCAAATATTGATTCTTGATTTTAAAAAAAACATCTTAAAAAAGTCAAAGTCTAAAATCATCTTATAAAACAGCTTTATTCCAAAAGCTATTTTTCAATCTGTGTTTTCAAATGGACCCTAAGATATTTTGATAAATATCTCTCTCTCTCTCTCTCCCCTCCCAAATCCCACGTCGAATACCATTTTTTGGCCCTCTCTTTCTCTCATTCATGCCCACCAAGTGTTTGTGGATTTGCCCCATTGAGATGAAGAGATGGAGATGGTGAGGGAAGAGAGGCTTGTGTTTGTGTGTTGTTGTTTCCTCTCTCTCTCAAGCTCTCTTTGCATGAATCCCCCCCCCCTGATTTTCGGCTGAGGTGGAGGCTGAGGAGAGGCCGAGGAGGTGGTGGTGGTGGTGGTGGTCGTTGAGGTGGTCGTGGGTGCGTCAAGGGCCCCCGAACCTCCCCCTTTCGTTCCCCCTCCAAGGTGAGCTCCTCCTCTTCTTTTATTGGTTTTCTTGGCTTAAAGGGTTAGTTGGGAAGTCATGCATGCTAGGTAGATGGGTTGGGGTGTGTGTAAGGGGTTGGGGAGGGTTAAAATGGGGTAAGGATGGCTTGGGCGCACGCTGGGCACAGTCTGCGCGCAAGCGCGCGGGCAGGCGGGTGCTGGCAGGCCCTGGCGGGCGCGCAGACGTGCGCGGGCGCGTGCGCGCGGGAGTGCGCGCGGGCAGGGCGCCTGGGCATGCGCCTTGGCGTGGGGCTGGGGACCAGTGCGCGCGCGTGCGTGCGTGCGCGTGCGTGCGCGAGCGCAGCGCGTCTGGGTGCGCGGGCAGGCGCGCGGCAGTGTGCCGATGGTGTTGGGGTGCGTGCGTGCGTGCGCATTCGTGCGTGCGCGTGCGGGGGGCCATGCGTGTGGCTGCCCAAGGGTTCGGGTAGGTGTCGGGGCACTCGGACTCGCGTGCGTACGTGCGTGCTCGCATGCGTGCGAGCCCGTATGCATGCTTGTCCGAGTATGAGGTATTTCTAATCATTTCTTTATGTAAATTGTGTTGTTTCTCACCAGTTGGATGCCCCTACCTTGTAGATCTCGTCGGATGGGATGCGCGAGGTCCCGGGTCATAAGGTGAGTGGTTTGATTCCAATCCCCCCCCTCTCTAGGGATGCGCTCGACCCGCGTAGACGCGCGTCGCGCATCGATGGGGCTCCCTAACTAATGTGTAGATATTTTGCTTGCTAGGGATATACATCCATGTATCGTGTATAGAGGCCCGTACATGCCTGGACACCATGTCCTGTACTTAAAAGCCTTGATCTATGCATGATTAATATGATGTATCCATGCCACCTTAGACTTTGTATGCTAGGGATATGCACCCTTATATCATGTATAGCGGCCCATGCATGTTTAGGCACCTTGCCCCTTTTTAGTCCCTATTAGGGATTAAAAAGCAAATTAAATAATTTACGGATAGGTCCCTCTCAGGGACTAAAAAGGAATTATCCTTTAAATCTGGGGACTAAAACCTAAATTCAAAGAAGTGAGGGATCGATCACTAAATATGATGGTTTGTGGGGACTTAAAAATGAAAAACCCTTTTATTTTTTGTTTGAAAAAATATCTATTTTATGAAATTAATGGAATCAAAATTGTAGGGATAATTTAAAATGACTTTCAATATTTTAGTGACGGTTAAAAACTACTTAAAATGACTTTTAATGTATGTAACTCTGAATACATTTAAACTGTCACTGTAATATACTTCTCTTGCAGGGTGAGGGGCTAGTCTCATCTTAGTCAAACGACCAATGTGATGCTAAGGGAGATATTTGCCCTTTTCCCCTTTTCATGAAGTTATAAGTAAATAAAACAATGAAAATGGCATGTCATATTTTTTTCCCTTTTTATGAAGGGATAGATCAACAAATTATGAAAATGGCATGCCAGATTTTCTTCCCCGTTTGATGAAGGAATATGTCAATAAACAATGAAAATGATATGCTACATTTTTTGAGTAGTAAAAATGTTTGAGAAAAATATTTTAAAAAAGTTTATGGAAAATAATTAAAAGAAGATGTAAAATTTTTAAAAGGTTTGAGTAAAATACAAAGTGATAGTTGGAGACACATTATATCAAATCAAGCTTTTATTTAAATTTTAAGTAAATTTTAAATAATGACTGAAGATGGTCTTAGGTTGATGGGAAGGGAATTGTTTGGAATCTAGAAATGACATGCTAAATTTTCTTCCCAATTTCATGAACACACAAGTCAACAAACAATAAAAATGGCATGTCAATTTTCTTACTTTTTATGAAGGAATATATCAACAACCAATAAAAATGGCACGTGAAAAACAAGGCAAGCCACTGTCCCTTCACCCCATCCTTTTTTCATTAAAAAAATTGATTAAAATTATCATCCATATTCGGTTTACTTTACACCTAATTGATCAAAGGAGAGCTAGGTTTCTCTAATAGCATGCATTTCATACTCAAAACTATAGCAAATTTTCTACGGCACATACATATAAAACTTAAACTTCATTTAAAAAAGATATCCCCGGCCCTATTTAACTTTTTATAATATATATAAAAAAACAAAAAAAAAAACCAAAAACAAAACGCAGTCTATGTATCTATCGAAAACTGTTTAAACAGCCGAAGAAGAGACGACGCGGCGGCGACAAAGGGGACACGACCCACCACCGCCGCCACCACCATCACCGCCGCCGCCGCCGCCGAGGGAGAGCCAGGCGGAGATGCAGTCGGCGTGGTATACGTGTCGGCACGGCGTCCGCTTCCCGACCTCCACCGCTTCCATGCACACCGCGCACGTGGCGGCGCCGTCTCCGCCGCCGTCCGCCATCGCCGCGACCGCCTCCACAGCCGCCGCCTTCGCCTCCGCCCTTGACGGCGGGAAGTCCAAGTCCAACCCCGTCAGCGCCTGATCGAGGTCGAAACGCAGGTCCAGGGGACACGTGTACGGCGACGATGCCATCGTGAGAGACGTGAAAACATAGACATTAAATCAACCGTTTCTGGAGGGTATTTATAGGCGGAGGTTTTGGAGAAATAACGGAAATGGCCCTGACACACGTCACTGGTGGGGAGTGGTTGTTGTACGGGTGACCGGTCCTTTTTGTCGGCTAGCGAAGAGGCGGCGAGTGGATTTAAAAAAAAAAACGTTGGTTGTCGGCAGATGTTGACCGTGGGATCTCCAAGAGAGTTGGTGGTGGAAGATCTAACGGAGGGGAGGAGATCTTTAAAGATCCTTGTCTGATTATTTTTGACTTTTGGGTGGCTGGGACTGTTTAAATGGTTGCGTGGATGGTACATGCAACATCACCACAGCGCCACATCTCACATTTAAAATATGGGAAATTTTTTTAAATAACCCTGTTGAAAAAATAATTTCAAATTTGACCTCAGAATCAAAATATTTGTAAAATTGACACTGAGGCCTTTTTGACCCCGGTCAGTGCACCAATATAGCACGCTGACTGGTTAAATATACACCACGGCAGAGATATGAGCCATCACGTCTTCGCAGACTCCACTGCGTGCTGCCTACGGCGTGTTCGAGCAGTGCACGCGGGGACAGGCATGTCTCCCGTTGGAAGACATGATAGGGCTTCTCTTGAGCTTTGATAGGTGAAATTGTTTGGAAAGTAAGTAATTGTCAAGGGTGTCAAACGTGAACCGGGGTCATGGTTCACGATCATGGAGATACATTCAACTTTTACACGTTTATCAAAGAAGCGCGTATCCTATCAAAAATCTCGATCCCCAAGAAAAACGTGTAAAATGGTGAATGAATCCATAAACGTGAACCACGACCCCGGTTTACATTTGACACCCTTGACTATCATTTTCTTCCCAAACAATAAACAATGACACCCTACCAACCATCACAACTCTATAAATGAAGGTCCCCCATGTAAGGATTATTCGCATGCAACCAAAAACGTGTACCCAGATATACATCTCAAAATCTGTGAACCAAAACCAGAAAACATTTCAAAACACTCACGGTCACTCCTGTCTCAAACAATTTCACTTAGACTCATGAAATTCAACAGTACATGCCAAAATACATTTTGTCCTCCATTCATTACACATTGTTCTGAGGACATGTAAGCCTATTATGACCCCTTTCCTTACATTTTGAACAATTTTTCTTGGGCAAATCTTTATTAATGTCCATGTGCATGCGTTTCCTCACGGACTTGGGCCGTCCTGCTGGCCTTCTGATTTTTGGTGGGATGAAAAATCGGATCATTTTCTGTTGGAGTCGGCCAACAACTCGCGCCATCTACTGCATGAAATGTAGGTGCATACGTGCCTTTGAATGAATCCGCATAAAAGCACTAAGAAACATATGTCCCTGGGGCTATCCTGGCATATACCCACATGCTGCTATCACATGGACACAAGGATAGTGAAACAACATCGGAACGTTGACATTCTGCGTACTCAGCATGTAAATAAACGGTGAACGACACCGCATTCTTGTCTAGAACAATAAACTCAGTCCGATTGAGTCTCTGAACTTGCATAGCCTTGGCATCATGTGCTAATCTTTTGAAACTTTGTTGTAGTTTTGGAACGAAATCTGATATCATACCTTCAACCACCTCACGCCTCGCGTAAAAATATTCAGCCACCTAGAGATATGTTTATTGAACTATAACTGTGATCGACAACGTTCTAGCGCCCTTCAACACATTCTTCATACATTTATTCGTTGTTATTATACCATAACAATATCCACCATCATAACAATGTGTCCACATCTGAGGAGGTATCTCATCTATCCATTCGCGAGCTGCTGGATTAACTGTTAAAATCTTTCTCATCTCCTCAGCGAATTTTGCCATGCATTTAATGGTGGCAGCCCTCCACACCATGTCTGATAACTATTTCCTCTTGTATTTCTTTTTGAAGTTATCAATCAAATGCATCATGCAAAATTGATGGTACCATGCAATCTGGGAATCCTCCTCGAGAAGATGCATTGCACTTATTATGTCACTGTATCGATCGGAGATCACACATATATTTCTTAGTGCTCCAAGTGACCAAAACAAGTGGAACAAAAAGAAATGCCAACTGTCTGTGTTTTATGATTCAACAATGACAAAAGCTTGTTATATATGTGTCACTTTTAGCTTTCGGGCACCTTTGGGACATTTCTGGCAGTTTTTTAACTTTTTTTTTTTCGATCGGAACCGCTAAAATTTTAGACTTTTAGCTATCATCATGAGCTTGAGAACTCCGATTGAAAATCTAACTGCACATTATGTGTCCTGGTGCCATTTCAAACCACTCACAAAAATTTCATCGAATTCCGGTAACGTTTCAGAATTTGGCAGTTCTGAATCGTATCCGGGTTTTGACCGAGCGGGAATGTCAAAGGGGGACTTGACCAAGTCAAAGAGGACTTTGACCAAGTCAAGTTTGACCATTGACTTGGTCAAACTCTTTTATTTTTTTGTGTGGTTGGGTTGACTCAAAGTCAATCCCCACCAAAAACCCTAATTTTCTAAGTGTGTGAGTGTGTGTGTGTGTGTGAGCCCCATTTAGGCGTCCCCCTTCTCTCCCCTTCTCTTCTCTTCTCCACTCACTCACTCCCTCTTGTTATTTTCCTCCATTAGAGCTAGTAGAAGAAGAAAAACAAGAAAGCCATTGAAGGGAAAAAGAAAGGTGAGGTGGTGATCTATCTCTCCATGGTTTTTGTTTTGGATTTCCCCTTTCTCTACCTCCTCTCATGGCTAGAGGCTGAGGTGGTGGTGGTCTTGGTGGTGGCGGTGGTGGTGGTTTGGTGCGCGAAGGGCACCCGAGCTTCCTCCCTTGTTCTTCCTCTCTTTGGGTAAGTCTTCCTCCTCTCCTAGCTAGTTTAGATGCTTGTTTAGGGTGTGTGATTGGGTATGCATGGTATGCATGGATGTTAGGGGGTGTGGAAGGGCTGAGGAGGGGGTGGAAGGGGCTTGGGCGAGCGTGTGGGGTCATCTGCGTGCGTGCGCGCGCGTCTGCGCGCGCAAGCCGGCGCTGGCGCGCGCAGACGGGCGCGCTGGCGGGCGCGCGCGCGTAGGCGCAGACACGCGGGCGTGCACGCGGGGTGCTGCGCGGGTACGCGCTAGCTGGGCGCGCTGTGCGCGCGGGGGCGCGAGAGCGTGCGCGCGCGCGCGGCAGCGCGTCTGGGGGCGCGGCAGCGCGTCTGGGCGCACGGGCAGGGGCGCGGCTGTGCGCCAGGGGCGCAGGGGCGCCTACGGGCGTGCGTGTTCGTGCGTGCGCGTGCGGGGGGCCATGCGTATGGCTGCCCGAGGGTTTGGGAGGGTGTCGGCGCACTCGGACTCGCGTGCGTACGCGCGTGCACGCATGCGTTCGGGTCCATATGCATGCTTGTCCGAGTGTTGGTATTTCTATTAAATTTCTTATGTATTTGTGTAGTTTACTCACCATATTGAATGCCCATGTCTTGCAGATCTTGACGGACGGTCACGCAGTGACCCGGGTTTCGGTGAGTGGGACAATCCAACCCAGTAGGGAGGCGTTCGATGCACGTAGGCGTGCATTGCCCTCCCCTGGGGCACCATAATTGTATATTAACATGTGATAATGTAAATCTATGCATGCATGATTAATATGTTGTATCTATGCCACCTTAGACTTGTATGCTAGGGATATGCACCCTTATATCATGTATAAAGGCCTATGCATGCCTAGACACCATGCCCCGGACTATGCATGTTCCCATCTAGTTTAATCTAATTAAATCAAAATGAGAGCATATAGTTATAAACATGCCTTAGAGAATATTATAACCTTGTTGTTATAATATGTCTCCCCGCATCTGAGTTATGCGCCCTGGAGGAATTCTTGAGAATTCATGACATTATTAGTGTTACAAATCGGTGTCGACGGATCCAAGAGGATCGTATCCGTGTGAGTAGGCTGTCTTCTCCTTTTGGTTGGATCCAATGTAGGGACTCCCCGGCGTTGGCTGACCTGACAGAGGGCTCCCGTCCGTAGGTACCTCTGATGCGTCGGACAGTACTGATAGTGGGAGTATACCAGGTGGAGGCTATGAGGGTGGGAGAGGCTACCGGGTGGACCAGGGGTGGAGAGCGGTCTAGTATGCCCCAAGAGGCCCATGTCACCCCCCGGAAAGGGTGAGGGTGAGGGGGGGAGGTGGGTTGGCGATGAAACGACCCACTAGAATGTGTAGTTGCTCCCGTGTTAGGGACTATAAATTATTTAAGGTTAATATGAATTGTGATGCATGGATTGTGCTATTCACTGAGCGTGTGGCTCACCCCTCGCATATTCTTTTCCTCCAGTTATATCTGAGTCGGATCTGAAGGAGGAGCTCCCCGAGGCACCACAGCAGTAGCGGAGGAGCATCACGTTCTGCGAGTGAGAGGCCATCAGCATCCCCTTCTTGATTGTATGTATTGTATTCCGTGCTTGGGCACATACTTGTATTTGGATGTCATTGTGTATATTGGCTCTCACAGGACAGTTGATTATGTATCGGGTCTGTAATATGTCTTTGAATTACAGACTCAGTCGTTTAAGCTTCCGCTATTTGTATATATCATGTCAGCTACCTTATTGTTTGTGTTGTCATTTCGATGTTTTTTAGAGTATTTTATTGATCTCCTATATAGACTGCTGATATTATATATACCTGCCACGTCTCGGGGACGGCCGCCTTGGGGCGTGACAAAAGCTAAAGGCACTAGACCATCTTCTGCATCAGTGGTGGTGGCTATCAAGAGATTGCTCTTGTACTTCCCATATAAATGCATCCCATCAATGCAAAGTAGTGGACAACAATGATGGAAGCTTCAATTGTTGGTCCGAAAACTCAAATAACACGTTCAAATTGGTGAACAATTTTGCCCATGCAATTCTCATGGATAACCTTACCGTCAAATCTGACTATTGGCCTTGGGTTACTCCTCCTTAGAGAATCAAGGAAGAAAGGAAATTGTGCATATGACTGCTCCCAATTTTCAAAAATCATCTCCATTGCTTTCCATTTAGCATGGTGTGCTTTAGAATAAGAGATGTTATGGTGATAGTCAGCACGTATCCTATAAACAATCTCGATTGAACTTATTATCAGATTATGACGAATCGTCGATATATGATCAATTCAGATATGTAATTTGAGATTTATTGTCTATGGTTTGCTTTGAGAAGAGGATTGACGCAAGTATGAGGTCCTCTGATCGTAGAAATTGTGAACAAGTCGAAATTTTCTACTTTCTTCTCATGAAGTCCCCACTGACACCTGTCATCTATGCACTCCACAGTGTATCGATGTGGGGTGGATTTTTTAACAGAAAATTTGACATTTTTTAATTGTCCAAATACGTAATGCATTTATCAATGTCTTCTTATTTACGAATAACTGTCTAACTTGAAGATCAGCAAAAGAAGAAGAGCCAACTTCATGCACTATGTGATGGACATTCTCAACAACGACATATGTCATTAACTCTGATGTGTCATACATGTGTGGAATGTCATATTGTGGGATTAGAATTGCATCCAAACTCTGTTCCTCCTCAGTGTCAAATCCTCCT
The DNA here is from genome assembly GCA_030737835.1 of Acorus gramineus. NCBI lineage: Eukaryota > Viridiplantae > Streptophyta > Magnoliopsida > Acorales > Acoraceae > Acorus > Acorus gramineus. Next base: position 10,908,216 of record CM060854.1, on the reverse strand, counting down.
ACCCAATTATCTTCCTCCTCCCCTTCGTCCACCCCCCTTTCATTCGCTTCATCCACATCCTCCCCTTTGTTTGTTTCATCCACATCCACCACTTTGTCCTCCGCACTTTGTTCATTTTCTTTGAAGGTATCATATTCACTCATATCATGCATTGAAGACCTATGTGTATAAAATAACTGTATATAGTAAATTATTGTACTAAATGAAATAAGTGAATGAGAGACATGTGCATTTAAAATTATATTATACGTACAAATACTAGGTTCTTTGCGTCTCATAGTTTGTTATCGGTGTTGTTTAAAAAAAAAAAACATTTTCAATATTTGGTACATATGAAGAAGACGACAGTTCATATGAGTCATGGACTTCGAGTGGTTTTGAGTCGTCTACATCGTAAGGAAGTCCATCATGTGTCCTTCCTATGATCTCATTTTCTCCAGCCATAACTCAATTCCATGTACATGCTTCGGGTATAATTTTATCATGACTTTGACAGCCATGTTATCTTCAACATGGACAACCACGCTCATTCCAGGACGGGTGGGATGCATTACACTCATTGATAGTATATGGCGACTTGGACCGTTCCCATTAGTCCATACATCATTCAAAGCAAATCAATGTATGAAATTTTTTTATTTACAATGGTGGATTTCTGAGATCCACCTTCGCATGTTGAACACTCTCCATCTTTGACTATTCTCCCATTAAATGAATATATCAATGGTACCTCGGATTTTTTCCATCTACAACAATGCATTCCAACATTGTAGAATTTAGTACACATTATACATCGTTATACATTTCTTATAACTATAATGATTCAAAAGATTATATGGATTTCTCATAACTATAATAATAAACACATGGAAGCTTTATGCACAAAAATCAAGTCTTATACTCATAACTATAATAATAATTTTTTTGATACAAACTAAATTTCGCTAAAAACCACATTATCAAATTTAAAAAAAATACATTGGTATACCAAACTTTGATTGGCATTCTTGGGGAAGAACTACGAGTGAAAATGGGTGTGGAAGGGGCTTTTGACAAAAATGAAGAGAGGGGCTCAGGTGGGGGGACACGAATTTCTCATCACTTCTCTATGTGATGATGAATCACATCTCCTTTGACACAATGCCAACAGAGCACTCCCCGTGCCTGTGCGTGGGTTGTTGACGGAAACATGATTGTGAATCACGTTTTTGCCAACTCAGTGCATTTTTAGTGTGCCACGTGGGCGCGCTAATCGGTCAAAAAAGGCCCCAAGACCAGTTTTGCAAATATTTTGGCCATGGTGCCAAATTTGAAATTTTTTTTTTGCAGGGTTATTTTCAAAAAATTTCCTTAAAACATGAGTGAATGGCAAATAACAATGGATGTTTTTTTATTTTTATTTTTTTAACCTTGCAGTTTTGTCCTCTCTCTCTCTCTCTTACATCTGACTTTTCATAATACCTGAATTACCCCTTAGAGATAGAGTTACAGAAATACCTAATATAATGTGAAACATACAGAAATTTACACCTAGCTATAGATATTTAATTGTTATCTACAAATACCATTCAACGTACACAAAGATGCTTATGCACAAAATAGTTATAGACAGATATATTCTCAGTGTCATTATAATATATTCGTGAACTATACATCTAATCTTTATCATCTGTAAATGCATTCAAAGTACACAAAATGATTATAGATACATTCTCAAAGTATTATTAAAATAGATCAATCAATAATTGTTTGAATTACTACATTGTCTTCCTATCTTAATGAAATTAGCTGCTGTCTCTCCCTGATCATCTTCATATCCTCTTAAGTGAAATTAAACTCACTGAAAGGCCTTCAACTAGGCATTCAACGTACTTCATAACAAAAAAAACGTTGTTTAAAAGATCCAACAATCAGTCAAACACCAAAAATCACAATTACAAAAATTATCAATAGAATAAAACCAAGGACATACAATTTTACATAAATGTGATGACTCGTTACTGTAATGTAATATCAATTTACAGATATGTTAATGGCCAATTACAATAACTTTATAAACAATTACATAATGTAATCAATTGTTTACATAAATCATTCACATAATTACAACATAAATTATAAATGTAATACACAATTACGTAACTACCATTTACGTAATAGAAACGTAATACCGTCTATCATTCACATACCACTATAAGAGAAACTACAAAAAGCTACATATTAGAAAAACTACCATTTACATAACAAAATGTAATACAATCTATAAAATTAAACTAAAGACATACAAAGTTACAAAAACGTAATAACAAATTACAGAAATGTAATAGCAATTTACATATATGTAAATGAGGGTGTCGGGGAGAGAGAGTTGTGGTTTCACCGAGGAGAGAGAAGGTAGCAGTGGTCGCTGACTCGCTGGGGATCCAGAAGGTCGGGGGGCTGCCATAAATTTTAAGGAAGAGGTAAGGTTGGGAAAAGAGATTTTCGGGGAGAGAGGGAAGTTGCTATTGCCATTTCGCTTGGGAGAGAGAATGTCCGGGAGAAGGTAGTGAGGGTCGCCATGAAGAGAGAACGTCGCGGAGGTCACCGGGGAGAAAGAACATCGCAGGAGTCGCTTGGGAGAAAGAATGTTGGGAAGAGAGAGAAAGAGAGGGTGGTTTTGGAGGGAAGAGATTGTTTTGAGGGAAAGATGGTGTTTTGGGGAAAAATAATGTTTTTTTGGGGGGAAAAGAGGGTGGGGGTAGTTTAGGTATAAAATAGTGAGATGGCATGGGTAAAGGATACAAAAAAAAAGGGGTTAGATTTCAGGGGTAAATAAAAAATAAAAAAAAGTTCAGGGGTAAAAAACAATTTAGCCGTTGGTCAAGGGGTATTTAAGCAATTCACCCATTTTGGACGAGTTTGGATGTATTTTGTTATCTAAACTTTAAACATGGACTCAAATTGTCTTTTAAAATATAGCATTTTTTGCATTCTCTTTAATGAGGGCGGGTTTAGATTTCATGTTTTTACACCTAGTCTTGTGTCCCCCCTGATCTATTGTAATGTTTAGGTCAGATTCAGGTTTTAAGCTTTGAATCATACCTAACAAGAACTAAACTGTAAAATTATAAAGAATTATGAATTTTCTTCTTGTTTCGTATCTCCAATCCTATGTCTTATAATATTTTGGATGATGAAATGTTTTATTTTGTGTTTTGAGGAGATTTAACAGTCTTTAAAATGATTTAAGTGATGGTTGTTGTGATTAACAATTTATGTTTTATGTTGAGATGTTCAATTTGTTTAAGTTAGATTAATTTATATTTTTTAAGCGTAATGTTTTTATGGTAAAAATTATTTAATGTGCCAGATAATTTTTATATAGTACCCAACCCGATCCAATCCGGTTTAGATGACAGAGATCAGAAAGGGTAGGTATAGATTTCAAAATCTCACTAATGCTTTTTACAGATATGTGTCATCCATAAACAAGGTCATGCAAGGGATCAAACCCCTAATCTTCAAAAAAAAAAAAAAAAAAGTTATTTAAATTTTAAAAGGGGGCATCTATTTTTTTAGGAACGATATCTACTTTTATTTATCTGGTTTCTTCATTAACCATATCAAAATATTTTCATTATGTTAATGAACAAGAAGTAATTTTATTAATTGGTAACTTCTCCCAACCTTATCATGCTGAAGTCAGATATAGGTTACTTAATTACCTTCCTATAATACAAAAATGATTTTTTTTTACAAATAAAGAATTATTTTTACAACAGGACCTATAATGTTTATTTTCTTATTTTTTTTTATTTTTTTTGGTGGGTAGGACCTATAATATTTGCTGCATGCAATTTATAAAAATTTCATATATTTTGATTTTCAATAAAGGTGTGTATTTTATATATATGTATATTTAAAAAAAGAAATAATAAAATATAACACCCTTATATTGTATATACCACTATGCAGAACAAATGAACAGTGAGTCTGGTGTCATTACCATTCAAACAAGATCTTTGAAGATTACAAAGATTTCCATTTTGAACCAATCAAAGGCCAAAAAAGGTATACCAACTCTTTTTTTGGATTCCAATAAAACCAATGAATTTAAATTCCTCATCCAACCACAAGGGGTAGATCTCTTATATATAAAAAAAGAGTGCCTTACTACACTCAATCCGTTTTGCAGCTCTAACCTAAAATAAAAACAGTTCTCCATCTATTGTAAATTATACTGTATTATCACATATATAAAATTAAAAAAAAATATTTTAAAAAACACACTATTGTATTTTAATATTTATTTTATTTTTTTATAATAGTATAAATATAATTCAATAGAGTGTATATTAAAAAAAAAGAACTCCTTTCCATGCCTTTTGGACCAGTCGGTTCTGATGATCACAAACAAAAAGTCAAACTTTTATAAAAATGAAAAGTAGGCTTTATATCATTCCCTGTGTTTCCCGTTCACAACTTGTTCAATTGACATCTGCTTTAATACATTGTTGTACATGCATGATGCATGCACACAACCAGTCATTACAAAAATAGTTTCTTCGAATAAAAAGGTATTATTTATGTGATGAAGCATTTCATGCTCATGTAATCTTCATAGTCAGCATGCATGTTTAACATTTCATCAGGCTACAAGCAAAGTCTCCTAAACATTTATTTAAAGAAAACAAAAACATAAAAGGCAATAGATTATATGAAAAAAATGTTTTTATAAAATATAATGAGTGGTGTTGGATAGGGAGAGCGAGTTGACATGAGGATTAAGATCGAACGTGCATGAAGATTGTTAGTATATAAGATCATGAAGATTGTTAGTATATAAGATCGAACATCAAGACCAAGCTCAATGACATGTCACTGAGAAGGTGACACAACTCATTCTAAAGCTGTCAGTCATCATCTATATATATATAATAACTGAATTATATGATCTAAAAAACCATAATAAAATCAAGGGCATAAAGAATAAAGTTACATTTAACTAGGCTGTCAACGGGTCGGGTCCAGACCCGGACCCGATTACACGTGTAATATACCCGACCCGATTTGGACCTGACCCGACGGACCCGAACAAACAAACAAACGGTTGAGTTCGGGTCCACCGCACCCCGACCCGTTGGATCCGAGACCCGATTGTTTTATTAAAATATGCTCATATATTATAAGACCATTAGTATTAGTTGATACATAATTTTATTTCTTATTTAACTTATTTTTGTATCCACGTGTTCATAAATCATAATCATAACAAGCCCATAAATCATAAGTCATAATCATAATATTTTTTTTCGTTGTGTTGATGTTGCAACTTGCAAAAACTTGATTGTTTAATATGTAATAAACTTAATAATGTATTGTCGTCGGTTTGTTTTGGACAATTAACTTATTAGCTTTTGAATTTGTATAATTAATTAGTTTGTTGATGATTTATGTTTATTATTTAGGTTAATATCTTAGTGTTTATTGTTTTGAATGTTGTTTAGGTTAATATTGTTTTGAATGTTTGTATAATTAGTTATGTTTATTATTTAGGTTAATATGTTTTTTATGTTAGTGATTATTGTTTTGGATGTTGTTTAATAATTCATTTACTTCTTTTGAATTGTATAAAATTATATTCAAACATAGTTTCATTAATAATAATGTTTTATTACAAAAAATTTCAAATAGAATGATAAGGCAAACAAATACATGAGCTCTTCTTGTTTTTTTTTTTTTTTTTTACCAACCATCCGGGTCGGGTCAGACCCAGACCCGACCCGGGTCCGACGGGTCCGGGTCTACATTTCCCCGGACCCGCCGGGTCCTGGGTTGGACCCGGACCCACCGGGTCTTGCCACGGGTTGGGTCCGGGGACCCACCGGGTCTTGCCACAGGTCGGGTCTGGGTCCACCCCGACCCGACCCAGACCCGACCCGTTGACATGCCTACATTTAACCAACCCGCAAACTAACAAACCCCCCCCCTCCCTCCCTCCCCCCACCCCCCTTAACCCTGTGTATTTATGTGGGTGTGGGGCAGTGTTGGGAGCTCCATAAATTTTTATAAATAGGATCATTAAAAAAATAAATTTTATAAAATTTTAAAAAAATCTATCCTTAACGTATATTTTAATTAGTCCTACTACATATAGGCCATATTCACACGCCCTATGAGGTGTCATTATCTCATTGGTTAATTGTTTGACTTTTCAAAAAAGTTAGGGGAAATTAATTAGAGGTCCCCCAGCCTATCCCTCATTATTTTTAGGTCCTTGGACCTTTTCAAGATATTTTTAGGTCTCTAACCTCTGATTTAATTATTTCTACGTCCAAACTAACAGCTGTCGTTTGCTTCCTCTGTTAGCATACCCAATATACCCCTTCAACAATTAGTTTTTCCCTTCCCTTCTTCTTCTCCAACCCTCCGAACACTCCATTCAAAACCCTAAGTTGCATTGAACACCCTCCCATGGCTATGACGGCTGAAGCACTGAAAATCGGGTCTCTGACACCCTAAATCGCACCTAGAGATCGATAATGACTGTGGTTGAACCATCCAATCTTCTTCTTCTCTATTGAAAGCTCACGACGTCGGTAAAGGAACCACAAGTTACAAATAGGTATGGAGAATCATAATGCTCTAACTAAAGAGATTGTTTGAATAACAATGACATTGCATTTGGTTCTGGATTTATGTCACAGCATAAAACGCAGACTGTGTTAGCATTCGTCAATTGATACTATTCATATAATTATGATGGTTATACAGAGATACGATTATGTTGTTCCCAGATCAATTAACATTATACCTAGATAAATTAATAATGTACCCAGCTCAATTAAGAGTGTACTTAGTGTAGAATCTTATTGTTTTATGTTTAATAGATACACAGTGTGTATGTGGCATTAATATTGTGCGTAATGCATTTTATACAGTTCTTAGACTGAACGCATGATTTGTTTTTGCAGAATATTTGAGTTTACACATGGATAGCCTAATGGCATTTTGTTCCTACAACAGAGAAACACGAGTAGTTCATGTTGGTAGAACTACAACACTTTCAGATATTGTAAGTAAATTATGTGAAAGATGGAAGTTCTATGCGCTGAAAGTCATTTTGAAGTACGACATTCCCGTTCAAGCAAATATGAGAACGACTCTTGTGAACAATAAAGATGTTGAGACTATGTATGACATTCACAAGATGTGTGGGTACAACTTTATCCAGATTAACGTTTTCATAAATTCTGAACAAAGCTCTGCTAGAGATGAAGGACAAAGGTAAATTGTTTTACTACTTGTTGTCATGATCCAATGGTTTAATTATATACTAACAGTGAACAATAAAGATGTTGACACTATGTATGACATTCACTAGATGTGTGGGTCCAACTTTATCCAGATTAACGTTTTCATAAATTCTGAACAAAGCTCTGCTAGAGATGAAGGACAAAGGTAAATTGTTTTACTACTTGTTGTCATGATCCAATGGTTTAATTATATACTAACAGTGTACTCATAGGATTTAACAATGTACCCATACTGGTTAACATTGTATTAAGTAACCATAATAGTGTATGATATATCATTTTTACTACTGTATAACAATGCTTCATGTGCTTTATTGTATGACTTCTAATGCTACAATGGGAATGAATTGTAGGATGTCCAACAGTGTCCACCTGAACCTAGGCACAACAGTACCAACATCTTTAGTACCTACATCTTGTAGCATGGTTTCTCAAGGGGAAGCCATTTGTGGGAGTTCAAGCGGTGGGATGCTGACAAGCTTTTGGGAGAATATCTGTCACGCCCCAGGGCGGCCGTCCCCGAGACGTGGCGATAATAAAATATCAGCTATCAATACCTGAGATCAATAAAGACTGCAACAACAACACACAAGGTGGCAAAGCAAGGATAATGATAGCTGACTGAAAAGCGGAAGCATAATATATAAACAATGTCTGTAAACCAAAAACATTATTACAGACTCGAATACACAATCACTGTCCTGTGAGAGCCAAGTCTAGACCAAAGAAAATACAACTTGTGCCACATGCACGATTTACAATACATACAATGACTCTAGGACTGCTGACAGCCTCGCACTCGCCACCCGCCGGAAGAACGCTCCACGCCCATAACACCACGCTACAGGAAAGCTCCAGCTCCACGCCCAACACTGCCCCTAAAAAGAAACAGTATGCGAGGGGTGAGCTACAAGCTCAGTGAGTGGCTGGAAACCAATCACCATACAACAGTTCAATACTAACACAATTTCCTTTCAAGGAAAACATGGGTAGAAACCCAATGGATAACAAGGTCACGCGGCGGCGCGACCAACCTCACCCTCACCCTCACTCCCGGAGGTAGACTCTTGGGACCTTTAGGGAGAGACCATACCGTTGGTCGAGGAGACCGGGGATTACTGGTCCACACAACATTACTGGATCACCAACCTCACCCTCACCCTCACTCCCGAAGGGAGACTCTTGGGACTTTTAGGGAGAGACCATACCGTTGGTCGAGGAGACCCGGGATTACTGGTCTACGCAACACTACTGGATCATCTACATCGAGATAACTACCCAACGATGTCTTTGAACATCGATACGAGACCGGACCCAACAACTATGGGAACGGACGAACAACGAATGGGTCACGAGGCGACGTGTCTTCACCTCATCCTCACCCTCACTCCCGGAGGGAGACTCTTGGGACTTTTGGAAGAGACTTAGACTGCTCTACACCCTTGGTCCACCGGTAGCCCTTTCCCCGGGTAGTCACTACCTGGTATACTCCCACGATCAGTACGCTTTCGAACGCCTCGGTGGTACCTACGGATGGGAGCCCTCTGTCAGGACAGCTTTTCCAACGCCGGGAAGTTCCTACATCGGATCCAATGAAGGGGAGAACGATTTCCACGCTCGCAATATCATTCATTAACCCTCTCCCGGGTAGCCTCTACCTGGTACACTCCCACGATCAGTACGCTCCCGAACGCATCGGTGGTACCTACGGATGGGAGCCCTCTGTCAGGACAGCTACAACCTGGGCCTCTTCAACACGGACGACATTGGGAGTAAACATTCCATGTTCGCAAAGCGAACCCAATGGAAAACAACTACTCTCGATAATCACTTATCGAGATATCAAATACTATTGTACTCCCACACCGTTGCGTCGCTCAGACACAAGGGGGGTGTCACGCCCCAACTACCGGCTTAACAATCCGATAAGATAATGAATTCTCCTGAATTCCAAACGAGTGCATCGCTCGGATGCACGGGGCGATTACATCGCTAGCGCTCTAACTAATAAGGTACAACCCGACAGCGAGTCATACCCACGCCTATTCCAGATAGGCCTAATCAGATTTTAACATGCGCATATAAATATATCCAGGAGAATTTTATATCAGCTATGTGCATGAACCATATGCACAATCATCTAATAATTATAGGGACACTCCCTAACATGGATTTACATCATAATAATTCATACAACATGCATACATGGTCATTAATCACATAAACATACAAAATATACTCTAACATCCGTTGGATATCGCCAACTTAAAAGAAAGGGGCAAGCGCGATCTCGCGCACTAACAGGTGCATGCCAATATTCCAAACGAACCTGAGTCGAGTAGGAAATCGCATCTACTTACTCAGTTCGTTCAGAGGGAGAGGGCGAGAGAGATCATCATCTCATGAAGCTGGTCATAGCTTTGCCCCATTAGCATGGGCACAACAACTACACCACGCCCTCGAGTCTTATCACAAGGGAATATTAGGCAGGTGCCCGTTATTAACCCAGACTTATTCATGTTCGATATTCCAATTAATATGGTGGGAGTAGTATTACCATACTACCTAAGGCATGCCATATTCTATACATCCATACACATTTCAAAAATACATGCCCATACTAGAGGGGCGCATGCAACACAATCATTCATACATGGATACAATACATGTATATAAGCCTAGCATGCGAGATATCAACATATTATAGCTTAAGCATGGCCATACTACTTATCTACACAAGTAGTATAGCTAGGGGGCCCCATCGATGCGCGACGCACGACTACGCGCGTCGAGCGCATCTCGAGGGGGGGGGGATTGGATCGAACCACTCACAGATACCCGGATCGTCGCGCGTCCGGTCTACGAGATCTGCAAAACACAACCAATGATCCACAATTAAAATATGGAACCTCCTATCACACATATAAGCCTACTTCATGAAGGCCCTAACCCCTGATACTTCCATATTATCACCCAAGACACATGCAAACAACTCCTTGACACTCAACCAAGCAAAACTGCCAAATCTGATGCAACCAGCCCTACTAATTGGTCTCCACAGCACCCAGTACACTTTCAAAAATTACAAAATAAATCATGCACATTCTCTGATATGCTGGGATCATAATCCATGAAGACATTAGAACCTAATTTTGCCTCTACAAGCCCGAAACAAATTATTTCCAGAAGCAGGTCAATTCCTACGCGAATCTGGACAGGCCATGCAAAACTGGTTCTAACTTACACCACAGATATCATAATGACCCCAAATTTCATATATAACAACTAGACACATAGATGATCATATCATATGAAGACATAATCCTAAAAATGTGTCTCTAAATACTAGATTCACTGAGATCTTTAAAATGCAGAGTGCTGCCTTACCAAAACAGGGGGAGGGAAACGGGGAGATGCGGGGTTCTCAACACACCCACGACCACCTCAACCACCACCACCACTACCACCACCTCATCAGCATCTCCTCAGCCTTCTTTGGCTTCTTTGTGATTCCTTCTTCACCTCCTCCTTCATTTGCTTCTTCCTCCTCCTTCTCCACACACAAAGAGGGGAAAAAAAAGACCAAGAGAGGGAGCTTGAGAGAGTTCCACGAAATGGGAGAGAGGGGGAGAGAGGGTAAAAATGTCTTTTTCAAGCCCAAATAGTGTTTAGGGGTGACCATAAGGGGGGGGGTGAGGTTAGGGTTAAGCTCACCCACTCACAAATCAAATAACCAATGGTTTCTTCATCCCCAAGCAAGGTGGGGGTAAGGTTACCAAGGGTCACCACATCCCCAAAATATCTCACACTATTCGACCAACTAGGAACTCTCAAAACCCAGATATAGTTCAGAATTGCATATTTTTCCAAACGTTATCGGAATTTGATAAAATTTTTATGCGTAGTACTAAACGGTACAAGGACCCATAATATGCAGTCAAATTTCCAATCAGAGTACTCTAACTCCCGCAAGTGGCTAAAAGCTAAAATTTTAGCGGCTCCGATCAAAAAATTAAAAAGACCCTGAATGACCCAGAAGTGACCAAGGCTTAACCGAAATAGCTCCAAATGACACAGGCATAACAATATCATTCATTCAGTGAATCAACAATTTAAAAATATTGAATATTTTCGCATGCAGTTGGCCAATTATTCTATAGCGCATTCATTTGATTTTGAATACGTGAAGAGCGATAAGGTACGGGTAATTGCCAAGTGCAAACACCCTTTTTGTGGATGGCGAGTTCATTGCTCGAGAGTTGGGTTAAACCCTTACTTTCCAATCAAATCATTGAACAATGTTCATTCATGTGATGGTGGAATGTCAAAAAATGGTCATCCAAGGGCATCGCGAAGATGGGTGAGTGAGATTACAAGGACTAAGCTTATTGACACTCCATTGTATCGACCCAGAGATATAGTAAAGGACGTGTTTAGGGATTATGGAATCCAATTACCATATCACATGTCACGCCCCGGGCGTCCCCGGTACGCAGCAAGTGTATATAAAATATCAGAATCTACACAGGAGGTCAATAATATATCATACACAAGCAACCAGAATGACACACAGACAACAAAAGCAGGGCTGACATGATATATACACCAAATGCGGAAGCTAAAGACTGAATCTGTAATCAAAACACACTACAGACTCCATACATAATCACATGTCCTGTGAGAGCCAATATACATACAAAGACATCCAAATACAACACAAACGCGTGCCCAAGCACGGAAAATACATACTGGTACAAGGGATGCTGATAGCCTCAGATACTCGCGGGACGTGGCGCTACTCCGCTACTGATGAAGTCCCTCGGGGAGCTCCTCCTCCAGATCCGACTCAGATGACACTGAAGAAAAATATTATGCGAGGGGTGAGCCACACGCTCAGTGAACGGCACAACCCATGCATCACAGATAATATTGACCACAACCAGATAATTCTTGACATCCACAACCACATTACCACAGCCACAATTAACAACAATTCCTCAAACTAGTGGGTTGCTACCGCCCACCCACTACACCCTCACCCTCACCCTCAATGGGTGACCAAGGATATTGGGACTAACTGCACAAAACCAGCGGGTCGCTTCCGCCAACCCGCTACACCCTCACCCTCACCCTTCAATGGGTGACATAGGATTTTGGGACTTACAATCCAGTGGGTCGCCACATCGCCGGCCCACCATACCCTCACCCTCACCCTCAACAGGTGACCTAGGCTCTTGGGACTGACTAGGCTGTTGGTCACCCTTGGTCCACCGATAGTCTCTCCTCACTCCGTAGGTCGTTTGGCCACTCCCACGTTCAGCACAGTCCTTCTACCAAATCAGGAGGCGCCTACTACTGGGAGCCCTGCCCGAGACAGCAGCCGCCCAGCCCGAGCCGCACGCCTGCCAGCCCGAGCTCCTCTACCACCCACCTCCGACCACCACCACAGCCTCCGACCGCCTCCCACAGCCCTCCGACGGCCACCCACCGCCGCCAACCTCCACCCAACCCCATTTCCACCTTCCTAGCATACATCTAAGCAAGAAAGAGGGGAAAAAGAGGCTTACCAAGGGGAGGAAAGGAAATCCGGTTGCTCTCCGCGCACCGAAACCACTCCCAAAGGGCTTCCAATGCCCGGATCTACCTCCACCACCGAAATGGGCCAAAACAGAGGAGAAGGGAGGGCGGACGGACGGGCAAAACTCACCGGAATTGGGATTTGAAACCACCGGGGTGTAGATCGGGACCCGATCTACACTTCCTAGGTTTTAACTTTTAAGCTTTGAGGGGTCTAAGGGCCTCAAACGGAAGAAAAACGGAGGAGAGGAGAGAGAGGGCTCAAGGTAGGAGATGATGAATAGTGCCAGGATATTTTTAGATTCCACTTATATAGCGGGCGACTTAAAATACCCGGATACGCCCCGGAACTGTGAAATTTCAGAAACGTTACCGGAATTCAATGAAATTTTCGTGAGAGGCCTAAAATGACACCAGGACACCAAATATGCAGTCGGATTTTCAATCGGAGTCCTCTAACTCAGGACGATAGCTAACAGTCCAAAAATTAGCGGTTCCGATCAAAAACCAAAAAAAAAATAAAAAAATCGCCAGAACGTTCCAACGGTTACCAGCAGGTTAAAAGTGACACATATATAACATCACAAGGCTTGGCACGGGAAAGAGGTGGCTTGCAAGGATTTACATGGAGATGAATCCCTCTCATTCGATAATCTTTGACGGTATGTTGATGCGTTGATGGCTACAAATCCTGGAAGTTATGTGGAGCTTGAATGCACTCCTAATGACCATAGATTTAGACGATTCTTTGTATGCTTTGGTGCTTCACTTATTGGTTTTGAAACAGGTTGTAGGCCTTCCTAGATGGAACATTTCCCAAATCAAAATATCAAGGTATTTTGCTAGATATCATTGCTAAGAATGGTGATGAAGGTTTCTTTCCATTAGCATTTTCAGTCGCGGATCAAGAGACCGAAGACAATTGGACATGGACATTGACATGCCTCAAAAAATCATATCCGCAGATCGAACGATCACTTTCATTTCTGATAGGGGTAAGGGATTAATGTTAGCTATCCTTGGAGTCTTCCCTACATCACATCATTCATATTGTCTACGACACTTGAAGATGAACTTTAGAGAAGCTATCGCTGGTAAGTTTAGTGTAACCATTAGAAAGAAATTGCTCCAACTTTTAGATGTTGCAGCTAATGGACTCAGGATAGAAGACTATACAAGGGCCCTAGCACACATGCGTGGATACTCTGAACAAGCCGCGAAGTGGGTTGAGGACTCCAATCCAAATCAATGGGCTAATGCATTGTTTTCGGGAGAAAGATATGGGGAAATGTACTCCAACTGTGCTGAGTCATTCAATTCATGGATACTTGAAGCCCGCAACCTTCCAATAGTCCACATGGTTGATCATATACGCGTTCAAATGATGGAAATGATGTATCGGAGATGCAATGAATCTAGCAATTGGGAGACTTTTTTGTGCCCATCTATCATGGAAAAATTACAGAAGATCCAAGCTGATAGTCGTGGGTTGCAGGTACGGTGTTCTGATGAAGTACATTTTGAGGTTCGTGGGAGGCAAAATGAAGCAGTAAACCTTATTGAGCGCACATGTATATGTAGAAGATGGCAGGTATATGGATTCCCATGTGTTCATACATATGCCGCGATGTGGAAGATAAATGGGTCTATACATGAATATTGTTCACACTATTTTTGAACAGATTTGTACAGTCAAGCTTATGTCATAGCAATCCTACCTGTAGTAGGTGGTCAGAGGACGGAGGGGGAAGAAGTTGACATAATCATCAAACCTCCATTAACCAAGATCAGGTCGGGGAGGAAGAAGAAAAATCGGATTGAGTCACAAGCAGATCCTGACGGGGTGACATTGTACCGTTGTTCGAGATGCAAGGGCTTTAGACATAATAGGAAGACATGCAAAAATCATGTTGCTTAAAATATTTTTATCCTACTTTAGTTGTATTAAGTAATAAGTCAGATTATCTTGCTTTATCTGTATGAACATATGTTTTATTTGAATTAAGTCAAATTATCCTATGTGTTTAGAAGTATTATGTGCTTAAAGTATTTTGTGCTTCTTCATCTGATGCTTAAACTATTATGAATGTAGAAAGGGTAGTATCTAATAGTGTACTCATATGATCTAACAGTGTACTTATAGTAATCAACAGTGTACCTGTTAGACTAGCAGTGTACTGGCTGTACTGGATTTCATTATGCAGTTTCTATTTTTCCATTCATAACGCATCTGTCAGTCATAACAGTGTACCATATTTGACTACTAGTGTACTGGTTGTATTGGATTTCATAACACACCTTCATTTTTTCATTCATAACACATCTGTTACTCATAGCACAACTGTATCATTCACAACATTCATTCATAACCCAACTATATCATTCACAACATTTACTTAATAACATTGTTGTTCATTCAAAACACTTGATGTGCATTAATTTTACATGAAAAATATTACATCCAAAATAAATGTTCATGTCCATTCATAGCAGTCTCACTTTGGATCTTATAAGGATCTTCGCAACATATTCTCCTCTAAATCTTGGGATGTCGCTCTGATCGAAATTCCACGGCATCTTCTTGATGAGATGCTCACCAAATTTTATCACGAACAAGCCGCAGTCCACCCTAAAACATCACAAAATTATATTATATCATACTATTAGAGCATTGTTGAAGGAGGAATAGAAATACAATTACCCATTCGTCTGATCAGGGCATTCCTCATCCCTAATGGTTGGTCAGTTCTCAACTTCCATGGAATGATACCTCCTGAAGTACACTTTCAACCACATGACCTGCATAGTTAACATCATACAAAGATACATTAGCAATGTACTCATATTACCTAACAAGGTACCCACATTACCTGACAATGTACTATTAGTTAGCAATATAATCAATCAAATGTGTGTGTGTCCAAAACAAAAGTAAGAGTAAACCATAAATCAGAAGATCTGAACTTACCAAATTATCTGTACTTTCCATAAAACCAGGGATGTTCTTCATGGAGTTATACTCTACGAACTGATGTTGCTTCAAATTAACCTTCAAAAGATGCCAATGATGACACTCTTTAACATTTGAGTGGACTGGCATTAAGATCATGTCAAGATCCATTAAAACATCCTTGGTGCATCCTTTGCAACAAGAAGCAAAATTGGACATATATTGTTCGGCTGAACCTCCATCAACGTAGCAAGGGTTTGTGTTGTTCAGGTTTTTCTGTAATATGATAAAAACCACAATTAGGGTATGAACAATGATATCATTCATGTTATCATGAAGGTGTCGGCAATGATAAAATTCACCTGAGCCCAGGAGTAGATGTATAACCATTTGGTTTCAACATGCTCATCTTCTAATATTGCGAACCAAATGTCTATTGCCTATCACAAACACAATCAATGTCATAATTCTTGTTCATATTTTACATGACCGTATCATTACATGAGTAATAACAATTACTCACATCATCTTGTAGCTCATCCTTGAAAAGCACTTCACGCAAGAACACCCTAGTAATAAAAGTTCGTCCAGCCTGAACAACGGAATCATTGGAAAAAAACAACATGGAATTGGTATAATAGGTGCATATTCACATTGTATAAAGATATAACACCTAACTAAAGTATACCCTGTTATCGGATGTGAAAGGAACTCCTCGATGAGTCCCTTATCTTCATCTGAAAGTAACAACTTCCCCTGGTTGTTCCTCCTCTTCTCCAGGTACTGTATAATCAATGAACCGAGATATATATATAATCTACAATTAGGATTTTAACAGTGTAACATAATGCTTTAATAATGTACCATTAATGATTAATAGTGTACTTAATATGAGCTAACAGTATAACCATAGAAATAAACAATGCAGTCATACAAGCATGTTTACCCGCACTCTCTTCCCTCCCTTCGCTACCAGCTTCTTGCGCTTTGGTGGTGATGAACAAATAGAAAGAACTTCTTCCGTTTGTGATGAAATTGTGATGACTGTTTCCTCCATCTTCTTAGCCAATTTCCTGACCAAATTACATGTCATGTACGGAGAACAGAGGAGGTGAGATATGGTCCTTGATCTCCTCTTGACAAGGTCAATGTAGGATGCAAGCTTCGGACCCTCCTCAATCACTCCTTCAGTGGGATCTTGACTGAAAGGCACGATGGACCCGGACACGTCCATTGCCTGGGAGGATGGGGACATCTCCAATGCCTGAGAGCATGACTGGGAGCAAAATTGAGCATGCTCCTCAAGGATTTTTTGCTCCTCTGCATCCCTGATCTCAAGATCACCAAAAAGATCATAAGTCACATAACCATCGTCATGATCACCATCAAGGCTTTCCTCCTTTTCTTTTTCCTTTTTCTCCTTATTCACCACTTCCTCGACCAACAGGCAGGCATTCTCAGCCCGAAGTACTCCCACTTCAGCTCTCAGGGCATCCAAAAGGGCATTCTCAGCCTTCAAAGCATCCACCTCTATCTCCAGCCTCTTGCATCTCTTCGTCAGTCTCATCTACTGATATTGTCTAATGAGTGGGAGCTTCCTCTTCTTCAAACCGGCAGACACATGTTGTGTCAAACTCTTCTTGGGTGCCACCGGGGCAGGTTCATTCTCATCCTTCTCATCACCCTTCCAGTAATTCAATGGAATGTTCTTCTGCTTGACTTTTTTCTTGGGGCCTCCATATAGGAGCCACCTTTCACCATCATCGGGAGTGAGACTTCTGACAACCTATAATAAATAATAGTATACCAATTAACAATGTACTAGTAATATATTACAGTGTACTATGAATATTTAAAATGTACTTATTATAAAAAACAGTTAGCACAATGAAGTTTGCAAACCAAAAATGAATATGACATATACCTCAAACACTTTAACATTAAAGGGGTTGACATTCTTTTCACCCCTTCTCTTCATCTTCATGACCCATTTAAACAACCGTGGGGACACATGATGTCCCACGGGTTTCCACCGATATCCTTTAACATGCTCGTAAAACCAAACCTATACAAAAGTTTATAAATTAATATACAAAGCAATATAACAAACAACTAAATATAATATAAATGAAGATAAAGATAAACTTACACATAAAACGACCGTGCATCCAAACAAGTACCCAATTGAACTTTTGAGGTACTTGCCCTCATTGCGACTCACAATGCTTGGCCACACCTTCCTCACTGATTCCATCAGCTGCTCTCTGATGGAAACAGCCCATGTGTACCTTCACGTTCCCTCCAAATCGTCCAAATACGATAGGAGGGGCAGCGGGCAATTGTAGTGGCCAACTGAAAATAAAAAACTAGCAAACATGAATGCAATCCAAAGTCGAACTAAATCCTCGACGACCTCTTCGTCGTCCGAGTTCACCAACTCCACCATCTTGACCTTCAATGCGTCCCTCGTGACGTAAGTATCATTACTGAAATACTTACTCTTCAGCCTGGAATCCACTGACTTCGAGTCCGTGATTGCCCTCTCCCCAAAGGCAGGCAACCCTATGATGAGGGCAACCTCCTTAGCCGTCAACGGTAATCATCCTCCACCAATCTTGAAGACATCATCATCAAGACTGTAGTTACCGATAAGTATGTCAAGTAACTCAGCTTCGAATCCTATCTTGGGGATGTCCACCAAGATGTAGAATGGCGTCTTCAATAAATTCCGATGACAGTCTCTCACCCCTATCTCGTCCATCGTCTTCCTATAATAAATAGGAAAACAGCGGTGTTGAACTAACAACACTTAGGAATGAAGGGCAACTGGATTGTTCCTATATACATGGAATAATAGGACAAGCATTAGTTACTGAAAAGAATAATAGTATACTACAAACAAAAGTTACTGACACGAACAAAGTACTTATTGAAATTAATAATGTACTCATAACATATAACAATGTACTGAGAAAACATGTCTTAAATTACAATCAATTCTAACCCATCAAAGTAAACTCATTAGTTTAAAAAATATATTTCAACAGTGTACCCAGATTATATTACAATGCACATAGCACATAACTGCATATATTTCAATAAACCAATAAGTAGGACACAGGATTGTTTACCTCTACTTTCTTCCATAGAAACATTGGACTTCTTGACTGATTCCTTCTGAACCTTTTTCTTCGGAGGGGCTTTGGTTGATTCCTTGGAAGGAGCTTTGGTGGATGGCTTGGACTGGGCTTTTGTGGATGGCTTTTGAGTAGGGGATTTGGTGGAAGGCTTGGAAAGAGCTTTTGTGGACTGCTTTTGAGCAGGGGACTTGGTGGAAGGCTTGGAAGGAGCTTTTGTGGACGGCTTTTGCACAGGGGATTTGGTGGAAGGCTTGGAAGGAGCTTTTGTGGGCGGCTTTGAAGTGGGTGATTTGGTGGAAGGCTTCAAAGGAGCTTTTGTGTCACGCCCCAGGGCGGCCAACCCCGGGACGCGGCAAGTGTATATATAATATCAGAATCTACACAGGAGGTCAACAATATATCATACACAAACAACCAGAATGACACACAGACAACAAAGGGTTGACATGATATATATACACCAAATGCGGAAGCAAAAGACTGAATCTGTAAATAAACATTCTACAGACTCGATACTCAATCATCTGTCCTGTGAGAGCCAATATACACAAATACAACTGAACATATACAAACACGTGCCAAGCACGGAAATCAAATACATACAGTCAAGAATGGATGCTGATAACCTTTGGCACTCGCAGAACGTGGCGCTGCTCCGCTACTGAAGGAATCCCTCGGAAAGCTCCAACTGCTGCTCCGGCTCTAGCTCAGGCTCAGTGACCACTGGGGAAAAACATATGCGAGGGGTGAGCCACACGCTCAGTGAATAGCACAACCCATGCATCACAGACAATATTTACCACAATTCCATTATTTATCCAGCCTCTAAGACATAACAACATAATCCAGTGATTCGTACTTCGCCGAACCACCACACCCTCACCCTCACCCATCAATGGGTGACATAGGCTATTGGGACTGATAATCATCCATTCACAAATCCAGTAGGTCGCTCATCGCCAACCCACTACACCCTCACCCTCACCCTACCACGGGTGACATAGGATTTTGGGACTGACTAGGCTGTTGGCCACCCTTGGTCCACCGATAGTCTCTCCTCCACTCCGTAGGCCGCTTGGTTTTCACCCACAACTTCGGCCCAGTCCGAAACCAAATCAGGAGGCGCCTACTGATGGGAACCCTTGGAAGGGACGACCTTTCTAACGCTGGGGCAGTCTCTACCGGATCCAACGAAGGGGACAGAACAGCCTATCCATACGCATATGATCCACTCGGATCCGCCAACAACACATCTCTACAACTCAAATGTCATGAACTCCTCAGAGTTCCTCCAGGGCGCATAACCACGATGCGGGGAAATAAGTATAATAAAAGCAAGGTTGTAATATCATTGGGGGAAAGAACTCGGGAGGGCGGCGTGAGTTCCCGTTATAGGATACCCCGACAACCAAACAAGGAACACAGAGTACCCTAACCCGGGTCTCACCGCTGTCCTCGCAAGGCCCCTCCCCTATAATATTCACTAACATGCTAATAAACATACCAATCATACAACATTATTTATAATATTATTGGGACTAGAAACCTTGGGAGGGCAGCATGAGGTCCCGATACAGGACATCCCGACAACCAAACAAGGAACACGGAGTACCCTAACACGGGTCTCAATGTTGACCTCGCAAGGCTCCTCCCTATAATATTATCTAAGGCATGCGATTTAACATACACTAGCATTTAATTTAATAAACAAACTAGTAGGACGCATGCGTAGGCCGAGGTTTCCTAACATGAAAACAGTGGGCATGGTGCATGGCTCTTACACCTATCCTATGGGTGCAAGTCCCTAACATACACAGACTAGGGTAGCATGCATTCTACATTAACATCATGCAAGCATGGATTACATATTACTGCTGGTTAATATTCATCCATGGTGCCCCAGGAGAGGTCGGTATACGCCCGAATGCGTATGACCCCTCTCTACTGGGTTGGATTGTCCCACTCACCGGAGATCGGGTCGTCGCGCGACCGTCCGTCAAGATCTGCAAGACAGGCATTTATACGGTGAGTAAAATACATAAATACTCCAAAATATATTAAAAATACTCTAAAAATACCCAACACTCGGACAAGCGTACATACGGCCCGTACGCACGCGTATCCGAGTATCCCGACTCACTCCTGAACCCACCAGGCAACCGCACGCACGGCTACCCGCCTCGGGCGCACAGCCGAGTCCCGGCCCGCGCGCCAAGGCGCACTGCCGAGCCCAGTCCGCACACCCGGACACCACCGGTGCACTGCTGCGTGCCTGCCCGCGCGCCCCGACGCACCGCCGCACGCACGCGCACGCTCGCGCGCGCCCGCGCGCACCGCGCGTCCAGCCCAGCGCGCCCCCGCGCGCACTGCACGCACGCCCCAGCACGCGCGCGCACTAGCCCCCAGCACCGCGCACACTGGTCCCCAGCACCGCGCCCAGGCGCATGCCCAGGCGCCCTGCCCAGCACCCAGGCACAGTGCCCAGGCGCCCTGCCCGCGCGCGCGCACGCTCGCGCGCACGCCCGCGCACACCCCCGCTCGCGCCAGCACCCGCGCGCACCCGCGCGACCACTCTGCGCGCACCCGCGCGCGACTGCGCGCCCGAGTGCGCCCGCCAGCGCCCAGCGCCCGCGCCCAGCGCCCAGCGCGCCCAGCGCCCGCGCCCAGCACCCAGCGCCCAGCGCCACCCGCGCGCACGCCCGCGCGCACGCGCGCGCGCCCCTGCCAGCTGCTGCGCTTGCTACCTGTGCTGCTGCCTGCTGCCCGGGGCTGCCAGCCTGCCAGCCCGAGCTGCCCTACCACCCACCTCCGACCACCCCATGGCCTCCGACCACCTCCCACAGCCCTCCGACGGCCACCCACCGCCGCCGACCACCACCCAACCTCAAATCCACCCTCCTAGTATGCATCTATGCAAGAAAAGAGAGGAAAAGAGACTTACCAAGGGGAGGAGGGGAAGTCCGGTTGCTCTCCGCGCACCGAAACCTCACCCAAAGGGCTTCCAACGCCCGGATCTACTCCCACCTCCGAAATGGGCCAAAACAGAGGAGAAGAGAGGGGGGACGGAGGGGCAAAACTCGCCGGAATTCGAATTTGAAAGCACCGGGGTGTAGATCGGGACCCGATCTACACTTCCTATGCTTTAGGTTTTAAGCTTTGAGGGGTCTAGGGGGCTCAAAAGTGAGAAAAGGAGAGAGGGGAGAGAGAAAATGAAATTGGTAGGGATGATGAATAGTGATTTCGAAATTAGATCCCACCTTTATATAGTGTGCGACTTAAAAACCCAGATACGCCCCGGAACTGCGAAATTTTGGAAACGTTACCGGAATTCAATGAAATTTTTGTGAGAGGCCTAAAATGGCACCAGGACACCAAATATGCAGTTAGATTTCCAATCGGAGTCCTCTAACTCAGGACGATAGCTAACAGTCCAAAAATTAGCGGTACCGATCGAAAACCGAAAAAAAAATGAAAAACTGCCAGAACGCTCCAACGGTTACCAGCAGGTTAAAAGTGACACAAATATAACATTTTGTGGACGATTTTTTTGCAAGGAATTTGCTGGAAGGCTTTGAAGGAGCTTTTCTGGATGGCTTTTCAGTGGGGGCTTTGGTGGATGGGTTTTCAGTAGGGGATTCAGTAGATGGGTTTTCAGTAGGGGCTTTGGTGGATGGGTTTTGAGTAGGGGATTTGGTTGATGGATTGGAAGGAGCTTCTGTGGATGGGTTTTGAGTAAGGGACTTAGTGGATGGTTTGGAAGGAGCTTTAGAACGAGCTTTAGACTTTGGAGGAATTTCGGCCACCATATTAAACCTTGGACTTCTTCTTAGTGTCAAATCCTCTATTCGTGTTATATATGTGTAACTTTTAGCCTGCTGGTAACCGTTGGAGCGTTCTGGCAGTTTTTCATTTTTTTTCGGTTTTCGATCGGTTCCGCTAATTTTTGGACTGTTAGCTATCGTTCTGAGTTAGAGGACTCCGATTGAAAATCTAACTGTATATTTGGTATCCTGGTGCCATTCTAGACCTCTCACGAAAATTTCATCGAATTCCGGTAATGTTCCCAAAATTTCGCAGTTCCGGGGCGTATCTGGGTTTTTAAGTCGCTGGTTATATAAGTGGGATTTAAAAAGTGCTTGGCACTATTCATCTTCTTCCTCCCCAAGCCCTCTCTCTCCTCTTATCCGTTTTTCTTGCTTTTGACCCCCCTAGAGCCCTCAAAGCTTAAAACCTAAAGCATAGGAAGTGTAGATCGGGTCCCGATCTACACTCCGATGTTTTCAAATCCCAATTCCGGCGAGTTTTGGCCGTCCGTCCGCCCTCTCTTCGCCTCTGTTTTGAGCCATCTCGGTGGTGGAGGTAGATCCGGGCGTTGGAAACCTTTTGGGAGAGGTTTCGGTGCGCGGAGAGCAACTGGACTTCCTTTCCTCCCCTTGGTAAGCCTCTTTTTCCTCTCTTTCTTGCCTAGATGTATGCTAGGAGGGTGGAAATGGGGTTGGGTGGAGGTTGGCGGCGGTGGGTGGCCGTCGGGGGCTGTGGGAGGCGGTCGGAGGCCGTGGTGGTGGTCGGAGGTGGGTGGAAGAGCAGCTCTGGCTGGCTGGCTGCTGTCTCGGGCAGGGCAGCAGCGCAGGGCAGCAGGTGCAGTGGTTGGCGCGGGCGTGTGCGCGTGCGTGCGCTCAGGTGGTGCTGGGGGCCAGTAGGGCTAGGCGTGCGGGCGCTCGGCTGGCGCTGGGGCCCAGCAGGGCTGGGCGTGCGCGCTGGGCCGGCTGGCAGGGCTTGCTCGGGTAGGCTGGGAGCTGGTGCACCAGTTTCCTGGCCGCGCGAGGGCGTGCGCGCGGGTGCGCGCGCGGGTGTGCGCTCGGGGGGTGCAGGGAGAGGCGTGCGGAGCAGGCTGCTGGGCTGTGCGCGCTGGCAGGCCGGGCGAGCAGGCTGGGCGCGCGAGGGCGTGCGCGCGGGTGTGCGCTCGGGGGGTGCAGGGAGAGGCGTGCGGAGCAGGCTGCTGGGCTGTGCGCGCTGGCAGGCCGGGCGAGCTGGCTGGGCGCGCAGGCGAGCAGGGCAGGGGCGCTCGGGCATCAGGCGGGCAGTGCCCCGGGCGTGCAGGACAGCGGTGCTCGGGTCACTCGGCGACGCGCGCAGGCAGGCAACGCGGGCAGCAGCGCGGACAGGCTGGCAGGCGCGCTGGGCCCGTGCTGCCAGGCGCGCTGGGCACGTGTTGCGCGGGCGTGCGCGTGGACGCTGGGTGAGGGTCCCGGGTGCTGGGCGCTGAGCGCTGGGCACTGGGTCGCAGGTACCGGGTGCTGGCCGTGGGCGCTGGGCGCTGGGCACCGCTGCGGGGCGTCGTGCAGGGTGCGCGCGGGTTCGCGCGGAGCGGGCGTGCGGGTGCGCGCGGGTTCTGGCGCGAGCGGGGGAGCGCGCGGGAGTGCGCGCGAGCGTGCGCGCGCGCGGGCAGTGCGCCTGGGCAGTGCGCCTGGGTGCTGGGCAGGGAACCAGTGCGCGCGCGCGCGTGCATGCGCGTGCGTGCGCGTGCTGGGGCGTGCTGGGGCATGCTGGGGCGTGCTGGGGCAGTGCGCGGGGTGCTGCGCGAGGGGCGCGGGCTGGACGCGCGGTGCGCGTGGGCGCGCGCGAGCGTGCGCGTGCGTGCGGGTGCGCGTCTGGGCGCGCGGCAGTGCGCCGATGGTGCCGGGGTGTGTGCGTGCGTGCGCATTCGTGCGTGCGCATGCGGGGGGCCATGCGAATGGCTGCCCGAGGGTTCGGGTAGGTGTCGGGGCACTCGGACTCGCGTGCGTACGCGCGTGCTCGCATGCGTGCGAGCCCGTATGCATGCTTATCCGAGTTTTGGGTATTTCTAAGCATTTCTATGTATAAATTGTGTTGTTTCTCACCCAGTTGATTACCCTATCTTGCAGATCTTGACGGACGGTCGCGCGACGACCCGATCTCCGGTGAGTGGGACAATCCAACCCAGTAGAGAGGTGTTATACGCACTTGGGCGTATACCGACCTCTCCTGGGGCACCATGGATAGATATTGGCATGTGCAATATGTATATCATGCGAGCATGATTTAATTGTAGAATGCATGTTACCCTAGACTTTGCATGTTAGGGACTTGCACCCTTAGGATATGTGTATGAGCCATGCACCATGTCCCCTGTTTCCATGTTAGGAAGCCCGACCGATGAATGTGCCCTACTAGTTTATTTATTAAATTAAATGCTAGTATTTGTTAAATTGCATGATATAGTGAATGTTATAGGGGAGGGGCCTTGCGAGGACAGCGGTGAGACCCGGGTTAGGGTACACCGTGTTCCTTGTTTGGTTGTCGGGGTGTCCTATAACGGGAACTCACGCTGCCCTCCCGAGTTTCTTTCCCCCAATGATATTCCACCCTGTTATAACTTTATGCACGTTCCCCGCATCGTAGTTATGCGCCCTGGTGGGTTCTGAGGAATTCAGAACAGTAGTGTTGTTATGATGTGTTGTCTGCGGATCCGAGTGGATCATATGCGATGGATAGGCTGTTCTGTCCCCCTTCGTTGGATCCGGTAGAGACTGCCCCAGCGTTAGAAAGGTCGTCCCTTCCAAGGGTTCCCATCAGTAGGCGCCTCCTGATTTGGTTTCGGACTGGGCCGAAGTTGTGGGTGAAAACCAAGCGGCCTACGGAGTGGAGGAGAGACTATCGGTGGACCAAGGGTGACCAACAGCCTAGTCAGTCCCAAGAGCCTATGTCACCCGTTGTAGGGTGAGGGTGAGGGTGTAGTGGGTCGGCGATGAGCGACCTGCTGGATTAGTCTACCGATGATTGTCAGTCCCAATATCCTATGTCACTCCTGTTGAGGGGTGAGGGTGAGGGTGTAGTAGGTTGGCGATAGCGACCTGCTGGATTGGTGTAGTAAGTCCCAATATCCTTGGTCATTCTGGCTGCTTGTGTATGATATTATTGACCTCCTGTGTAGATTCTGATATTTTATATACACTTGCCACGTACCGGGGATGCCCGGGGCGTGACAAACAGGTGGTATCAGAGCCTAGTCCTGTCAGAGCCAATGGTCTTCTTTCGTAGAGATGAGTCCTAGGATTTTGATATGAGTATTCTGATCCTAGAGTCTGGTTTTCTTAGGATTGCTGATATGTCTCCTCGTGGAGGACGGCGCGGTTTATTGTAGGAAGCTTGACGAGGGACTCTCGAAAATAGCTGTTCCTCTTAACCGCCTCACTCAGAAGGATATCCGGTTCGAGTGGTCCCCGTCTTGCGAGGAGAGCTTCCTAGAGTTTTATCGGAGGCTCACCTCAGCGCCAATTCTTACCTCTCCGTCTTGGAGTGGTGGGTTCGCAGTTGGGTAAAGGTGTCCACGATCCTGCTCACGTCATCCCGTTCGAGCCGCTCGTCTCTGAGCCGGATAGTCATTCGTGGAGCAGTCGATTGAGATCATGGACCGCCGCGTGAGGAGGCTCTGCACCAAGCCGTCCAGTTGGTCGAGGTGCGATGGCAGCACCGTTCCGGAGTTGAGGACACTCAGGAGCTCAAGGGATGCCAGGTGTGACGCATCTTTTCCCCTCCTAGATGTTTTTGCATATTTTGAGGACAAAATTTCCTAAGGGGGGAAGAATGTTATATATGTGTCACTTTTAACCTGCTGGTAACCGTTGGAGCGTTCTGGCAGTTTTTCATTTTTTTTCGGTTTTCGATCGGTACCGCTAATTTTTGGACTGTTAGCTATCGTCCTGAGCTAGAGGACTCCGATTGAAAATCTAACTGTATATTTGGTGTCCTGGTGCCATTTTAGACCTCTCACGAAAATTTCATCGAATTCCAGTAACGTTTCTGAAATTTCGCAGTTCGATTTTCGGGAACGTTACCGGAATTCGATGAAATTTTCGTGAGAGGTCTAAAATGGCACCAGGACACCAAATATGCAGTTAGATTTTCAATCGGAGTCCTCTAACTCAGGACGATAGCTAACAGTCCAAAAATTAGCGGTACCGATCGAAAAAAAAAAAACGAAAAACTGCCAGAACGCTCCAACGGTTACCAGCAGGCTAAAAGTGACACATATATAACATTCTTCCCCCCTTAGGAAATTTTGTCCTCAAAATATGCAAAAACATCTAGGAGGGGAAAAGATGCGTCACACCTGGCATCCTTGAGCTCCTAAGTGTCCTCGACACCGGAACGGTGCTGCCATCGCACCTCGACCAACTGGACGGTCTTGGTGCAGAGCCTCCTCACGCGGCGGTCCATGATCTCAATCGACTGCTCCACGAATGACTATCCGGCTCAGAGACGAGCGGCTCGAACGGGATGACGTGAGCAGGATCGTGGACACCTTTACCCAACTGCGAACCCACCACTCCAAGACGGAGAGGTAAGAATTGGCGCTGAGGTGAGCCTCCGATAAAACTCCAGGAAGCTCTCCTCGCAAGAAGGGGACCACTCGAACCGGATATCCTTCCAAGTAAGGCGGTTAAGAGGAACAGCTATCTTCGAGAGTCCCTCGTCAAGCTTCCTGCAATAACCCGCCAACTCGGGAAGCTCCGAATCCTTGCGGGGTTCGACGGCCTACGCCAATTCGACATAGCAAGCGTCTTACCCGGGTCCACAGATATGCCTTCACCAGAAACCACTCAGCCCAAAAGGCCTTAACCTCTAACCAAAACTCGCACTTGATCTCTCATCTATCTGATGCTTCCATGGTATCCCTTACTGGGAAAAGAAACCTCGGGAGGGCACCATGAAATCCCGATATAGGATACCCCGACAACCAAACAAGGAACACGAAGTACCCTAGCCCGGGTTCCAACGCCGACCTCACAAGGCCCCTTAATCCAGAAAGGAACACTGGAAGAAGACATCATTTAAAAGAACACCACTAACCCCTCCGATCATCTACCTCTAGATGATCACCCAACGATGTCATTCAACATCCATCAAGACCGGACCCAACCTCCGTGGGAATGGTCGAACAGCAATTTGGGTCACGAGGTGACGCGTCTTTGTCTCATCCACACCCTCACTCCCATCAGGAGACATTTTGGGACTTTGGGAGAGACTTAGACTGCTCTCTACCCCTGGTCCACCGGTAGCCTCTCCCCGCTCCGTAGCTCGCCTGGTCCTCTGACCGGGAGCCTGTCTAACGCCGGGGCTGTACTACGCGGATCCAACGAAGGGGAGAGCGATTCCACGCTCGCGACACCATCCATTAATCCATTTCCGGGTTAGCCCCTACCTGACATACTCCCACGATCAGTACCCCTCCGACTGCATCGGCGGTACCTACGGATGAGAGCCTCCTGCCAGGACGGCTACAACCCGGCCTCTTTAACTCGAACAACCACATTCATTACCCGCTCAACGAGATAATACACACATGCTTAACAGCAATCAACACACATATATTCATAGGGAGCTAGGGAACAAAACATTACCTCGAACCATGACGCCCGAAACCTGCGCCTCCTCAGCCGAAAGAGCTGCAACTCTGCCTTGAACAAACTGCGGCAGAGGAGCAGGAGCACGCCTCGCCGGCTGCCGCTGCTGAGGTAGCACTCAGGGTCGGCCAGCATCAGGGCAATTGTATCTGATATGCCCGATGCGCTGACAATGGAAACAGCGCCGCCTCTCCGGCCGCCAGGACTGGATGGGCACTGCCGCAATGGGTGCTGGATCCCACGCTGGCACCGCATCCGCTGGAGGAGAGACAGCCGCTGACTGCTCGAAGCGGGGCCTCTTCCTCTTGCGCTGCCTCTGGTCCCGACTCCCGGAAGGACCCTGATCTGCAGAAGGGGTCGGAACCCCTACGATGATCCCGAGGTCTCGCTCG
This sequence comes from Acorus gramineus, assembly GCA_030737835.1. Taxonomy (NCBI): domain Eukaryota; kingdom Viridiplantae; phylum Streptophyta; class Magnoliopsida; order Acorales; family Acoraceae; genus Acorus; species Acorus gramineus. The sequence continues at coordinate 10,879,431 of CM060854.1, read as the reverse complement.
ATTGTCTTCGCCCGAGACACCAAGTCCGAGAACCTCGAGAAAGCCTGGGAGGAGACATGCACCTGAATGGCGCTGCAGAGACCAAGCTCGAAACGACGGCACCGCGCCTCTTCGTCCAACACCAAAGCTGGAGCGAATCGAGATAGCCTCGTGAAGCGCGTGGAGTAGTCGGCGACAGACATAGAGCCCTGCGTCAACCGCACAAACTCCTGCACCACGATCTGCTGCGCCGAGAACGGGAAGTACTCCTCCAGGAAATACCTCCGGAATCCTGCCCAAGAAAGCTGCTCCACTCCCTCTGGAATGTCCACCACTCGGGTAGCCCACCAGTCGGCAGCGCTACCCTTCAGCATGAAGGTGGCCAGAGAGACTCGCTGGCGATCGGTGCAAAGCATGGTCGAGAAGATCACCTCCACCTCCATCAACCATCGCTCTGGGGCAAGGGGATCCGCCAACTGGCCATAGAACTCGGGAGGGTGGAGCTTCAAAAGGCTGCGAGGCCACTCTGCTGCACCCGCGCTGCAGCCTCTAGCCCAACCTCCCTCGCCAGGGGATCTGAACCCTCGCCGCTGGAATCACCACGGGGACTGGGGGTACTTCGGGTACCACAGACGGATCTGCTACCAAGGGGACCTGTGGAACTGCATCACGGGCCGCCCTCAGCTCCCGGATCTCCCGCGTCTGCTCTACCAACACTCTGGTCTGGGCCTCCAGTGCCTTGATCCGAGTCTCCAACGAATCCGCTATCCGAGCGAACGCACGTTCCCGTGCGGGAGGCTCCTGCGCCGATCCTGGCCTCACAGCCGTGGACTCTCCAGTAGCATCCTCGCCTCTAGTAGGTCCGAAACCTCCAAAGGTCGAGAGGGACCATGTCCGCGCCGTCCTCCACGAGGAGACATATCAGCAATCCTAAGAAAACCAGACTCTAGGATCAGAATACTCATATCAAAATCCTAGGACTCATCTCTACGAAAGAAGACCATTGGCTCTGACAGGACCAGGCTCTGATACCACCAATTTGTCACGCCCCGGGCGTCCCCGGTACGCGGCAAGTGTATATAAAATATCAGAATCTACACAGGAGGTCAATAATATCATACACAAGCAGCCAGAATGACACACAGACAACAAAAGCAGGGCTGACATGATATATACACCAAATGCGGAAGCTAAAGACTGAATCTGTAATCAAAACACACTACAGACTCCATACATAATCACATGTCCTGTGAGAGCCAATATACATACAAAGACATCCAAATACAACACAAACGCGTGCCCAAGCACGGAAAATAATACATACTGGTACAAGGGATGCTGATAGCCTCTGATACTCGCGGGACGTGGCGCTACTCCGCTACTGATGAAGTCCCTCGGGGAGCTCCTCCTCCAGATCCGACTCAGATGACACTGAAGAAAAATATTGTGCGAGGGGTGAGCCACACGCTCAGTGAACGGCACAACCCGTGCATCACAGACAATATTGACCACAACCAGATAATCCTTATCATCCACAACCACATTACCATAGCCACAATAACAACAATTCCTCAACTAGTGGGTCGCTAACGCCAACCCACTACACCCTCACCCTCACCCTCAATGGGTGACCAAGGATATTGGGACTAACTGCACAAACCAGCGGGTCGCTTCCACCAACCCGCTACACCCTCACCCTCACCCTCAGGGTGACCAAGGATATTGGGACTTACTACACCAATCCAGCAGGTCGCTATCGCCAACCTACTACACCCTCACCCTCACCCCTCAACAGGAGTGACATAGGATATTGGGACTGACAATCATCCATAGACAAATCCAGCGGGTCGCTCATCGCCAACCCACTACACCCTCACCCTCACCCTACAACGGGTGACATAGGCTCTTGGGACTGACTAGGCTGTTGGTCACCCTTGGTCCACCGATAGTCTCTCCTCACTCCGTAGGTCGTTTGTCCACCCACACTTCAGCACAGTCCACCAAATCAGGAGGCGCCTACTACTGGGAACCCTGCACGGGACAACCTGTCTAACGCTGAGGTAGTCTCTACCGGATCCAACGAAGGGAACAGAACAGCCTATCCATCGCATATGATCCACTCGGATCCGCAGACAACACATCATAACAACACTACTGTTCTGAATTCCTCAGAACCCACCAGGGCGCATAACTACGATGCGGGGAACATGCATAAGGTTATAACAAGGGTGGAATATCATTGGGGGAAAGAAACTCGGGAGGGCAGCGTGAGTTCCCGTTATAGGACACCCCGACAACCAAACAAGGAACACGGTGTACCCTAACCCGGGTCTCACCGCTGTCCTCGCAAGGCCCCTCCCCTATAATATTCACTATAACATGCAATTTAACAAATACTAGCATTTAATTTAATAAATAAACTAGTAGGGCACATGCATCGGTCGGGCTTCCTAACATGGAACCAGGGGACATGCTGCATGGCTCATACACATATCCTAAGGGTGCAAGTCCCTAACATGCAAAGTCTAGGGTAACATGCATTCTACAATTAAATCATGCTCGCATGATATACATATTACACATGCCAATATCTATCCATGGTGCCCCAGGAGAGGTCGGTATACGCCCAAGTGCGTATAACACCTCTCTACTGGGTTGGATTGTCCCACTCACCGAAGATCGGCGTCGTCGCGCGACTGTCCGTCTAGATCTGCAAGATAGGGAATCAACTGGGTGAGAAACCACACAATTTATACATAGAAATGCACAGAAATACCCAAAACTCGGATAAGCATGCATACGGGCTCGCACGCATGCGAGCACGCGCGTACGCACGCGAGTCCGAGTGCCCCGACACCTACCCGAACCCTCGGGCAGCCATTCGCATGGCCCCCCGCATGCGCACGCACGAATGCGCACGCACGCACACACCCCGGCACCATCGGCGCACTGCCGCGCGCCTGCCCGCGTGCCCAGACGCGCTGCCGCACGCAAGCGCACGCTCGCGCGCGCCCACGCGCACCGCGCGTCCAGCCCGCGCCCCTCGCGCAGCACCCCGCGCACAGCCCCAACACGCCCCAGCATGCCCCAGCACGCGCACGCACGCGCATGCACGCGCGCGCGCGCACTGGTTCCCTGCCCAGCGCCCAGGCGCACTGCCCGCGCGCGCGCACACTCGCGCGCACGCCCGCGCGCGCCCGCGCGCAACCCCGCTCGCGCCAGAAACAGCGCGCACCCGCGCACCCGCGCACCCGCGCGCGACTGCGCCCGCCAGCGCCCTCGGCCAGCACCCGGTACCCGCGTCCCAGCACCCAGCGCTCAGCGCCCAGCACCCGGGACCCTCACCCAGCGTCCACGCGCACGCCCGCGCAACACGCGCCCACCGCGCCTTGCAGCACGTGCCCAGCGCGCCTGCCAGCCTGCCCGCGCTGCTGCCCGCGTTGCCTGCCTGCGCGCGTCGCCGAGTGGCCCGAGCACCGCTCGCCTGCACGCCCGGGGCACTGCCCGCCTAATGCCCGAGCGCCCCTGCCCTGCTCGCCTGCGCGCCCAGCCAGCTCGCCCGGCCTGCCAGCGCGCACAGCCACTGCCCGCAGCCAGCCTGCACCGCACACCTCCCTCTGCACCCCCCGAGCGCACGCCCGCGCGCGCACCCGCGCGCACGCGCTCGCGCGCCCAGCAAACCGGTGCACTGCTCCCAGCCTACCCGAGCTAACCCTGCCAGCCTGCCCAGCGCGCACGCCCAGCCCTGCTGGCCTCCAGCGCCAGCCGAGCGCCCGCACGCCCAGCCCTGCTGGCCCCCAGCACCGCCCGAGCGCACGCACGCGCGCACGCCCGCGCCAACCACTGCCCTGCGCCTGCTGCCCTGCGCTGCTGCCCTGCCCGAGACAGCAGCCAGCCAGCCCGAGCTGCTCTTCCACCCACCTCCGACCACCACCACGGCCTCCGACCGCCTCCCACAGCCCCCGACGGCCGCCCACCGCCGCCAACCTCCACCCAACCCCATTTCCACCCTCCTAGCATACATCTAGGCAAGAAAGAGAGGAAAAAGAGGCTTACCAAGGGGAGGAAAGGAAATCCGGTTGCTCACCGCGCACCGAAACCTCTCCCAAAAGGTTTCCAACGCCCGGATCTACCTCCACCACCGAGATGGCTCAAAACAGAGGCGAAGAGAGGGCGGACGGACGGCCAAAACTCGCCGGAATTGGGATTTGAAAACATCGGAGTGTAGATCGGGACCCGATCTACACTTCCTAGGTTTTAGGTTTTAAGCTTTGAGGGGTCTAGGGGGCTCAAAAGCAAGAAAAATGGAGAAGGGGAGAGAGAGAGCTTGGGGAGGAAGATGATGAATAGTGCCAGGCACTTTTTAAATCCCACTTATATAACCAGCGACTTAAAAACCCAGATACGCCTCGGAACTGTGAAATTTCGGGAACGTTACCGGAATTCGATGAAATTTTCGTGAGAGGTCTAAAATGGCACCAGGACACCAAATATGCAGTTAGATTTCCAATCGGAGTCCTCTAACTCAGGACGATAGCTAACAGTCCAAAAATTAGCGGTACCGATCGAAAATCGAAAAAAACGAAAAACTGCTAGAACGCTCCAACGGTTACCAGCAGGCTAAAAGTGACACATATATAACAGCGCGCGGGTTCTGGCGCGAGCGGGGGTGTGCGCGGGAATGCGCGCGGGCGCTCGCGGGCTTGCGCGCGAGCGTGCGCGCGCGCGGGCAGTGCGCCTGGGCAGTGCGCCTGGGCGCTGGGCAGGGAACCAGTGCGCGCGCGCGCGTGCATGCGCGTGCGTGCGCATGCTGGGGCGTGCTGGGGCATGCTGGGGTGTGCTGGGGCAGTGCGCAGGGTGCTGCGCGAGGGGCGCGGGCTGGACGCGCGGTGCCCGTGGGCGCGCGCGAGCGTGCGCGTGCGTGCGGGTGCGCGTCTGGGCGCGCGGGCAGGCGCGCGGCAGTGCGCCGATGGTGCCGGGGTGTGTGCGTGCGTGCGCATTCGTGCGTGCGCATGCGGGGGGCCATGCGAATGGCTGCCCGAGGGTTCGGGTAGGTGTCGGGGCACTCGGACTCGCGTGCGTACGCGCGTGCTCGCATGCGTGCGAGCCCGTATGCATGCTTATCCGAGTTTTGGGTATTTCTATGCATTTCTATGTATAAATTGTGTTGTTTCTCACCCAGTTGATTACCCTATCTTGCAGATCTTGACGGACGGTCGCGGACGACCCGATCTCCGGTGAGTGGGACAATCCAACCCAGTAGAGAGGTGTTATATGCACTTGGGCGTATACCGACCTCTCCTGGGGCACCATGGATAGATATTGGCATGTGTAATATGTATATCATGCGAGCATGATTTAATTGTAGAATGCATGTTACCCTAGACTTTGCATGTTAGGGACTTGCACCCTTAGGATATGTGTATGAGCCATGTAGCTTGTCCCCTGGTTCCATGTTAGGAAGCCCGACCGATGCATGTGCCCTACTAGTTTATTTATTAAATTAAATGCTAGTATTTGTTAAATTGCATGATATAGTGAATGTTATAGGGGAGGGGCCTTGCGAGGACAGCGGTGAGACCCGGGTTAGGGTACACCGTGTTCCTTGTTTGGTTGTCGGGGTGTCCTATAACGGGAACTCACGCTGCCCTCCCGAGTTTCTTTCCCCCAATGATATTCCACCCTTGTTATAACCTTATGCATGTTCCCCGCATCGTAGTTATGCGCCCTGGTGGGTTCTGAGGAATTCAGAACAGTAGTGTTGTTATGATGTGTTGTCTGCGGATCCGAGTGGATCATATGCGATGGATAGGCTGTTCTGTCCCCTTCGTTGGATCCGGTAGAGACTGCCCCAGCGTTAGAAAGGTCATCCCTTCCAAGGGTTCCCATCAGTAGGCGCCTCCTGATTTGGTTTCGGACTGGGCCGAAGTTGTGGGTGAAAACCAAGCGGCCTACGGAGTGGAGGAGAGACTATCGGTGGACCAAGGGTGACCAACAGCCTAGTCAGTCCCAAGAGCCTATGTCACCCGTTGTAGGGTGAGGGTGAGGGTGTAGTGGGTTGGCGATGAGCGACCCGCTGGATTTGTCTATGGATGATTGTCAGTCCCAATATCTTATGTCACTCCTGTTGAGGGGTGAGGGTGAGGGTGTAGTAGGTTGGCGATAGCGACCTGCTGGATTGGTGTAGTAAGTCCCAATATCCTTGGTCACCCCTGAGGGTGAGGGTGAGGGTGTAGCGGGTTGGCGGAAGCGACCCGTTGGTTTAGTGCAGTTAGTCCCAATATCCTTGGTCACCCATTGAGGGTGAGGGTGAGGGTGTAGTGTGTTGGCGTTAGCGACCCACTAGTTGAGGAATTGTTGTTCATTGTGGCTATGGTAATGTGGTTGTGGATGTTAAGAATTATCTGGTTGTGGTCAATATTGTCTGTGATGCATGGGTTGTGCCGTTTACTGAGCGTGTGGCTCACCCCTCGCACAATATTTTTTTTCAGTGTCATCTGAGTCGGATCTGGAGGAGGAGCTCCCCGAGAGGACTTCATCAGTAGCGGAGTAGCGCCACGTCCCGCGAGTATCAGAGGCTATCAGCATCCCTTGTACCAGTATGTATTATTTTCCGTGCTTGGGCACGCGTTTGTGTTGTATTTGGATGTCTTTGTATGTATATTGGCTCTCACAGGACATGTGATTATGTATGGAGTCTGTAGTGTGTTTTGATTACAGATTCAGTCTTTAGCTTCCGCATTTGGTGTATATATCATGTCAGCCCTGCTTTTGTTGTCTGTGTGTCATTCTGGCTGCTTGTGTATGATATTATTGACCTCCTGTGTAGATTCTGATATTTTATATACACTTGCCGCGTACCGGGGACGCCCGGGGCGTGACAATTCGAACCATAAACACGGTGTGCAAAAATAAAAATGTAAACACATAAACACATAAAAATCACATAAACAAATAAAAATCAGGAATCGAACATTACAACTACTTTTAAATACAAAGAAGCAAAGAAACAATAAATTATAAAAAAAACCCAATGAACCAAAACATGTCAACCATGAACATCAGCCCACACATGAATCCACACATCTCATTTTCCTGCCTTAACCTCTGGATCTGGATACATTCTGTGCACAAGCTTCACAGTGTTCAGTCCTCTCTTCAGAAACCCTCCAATGGCCAATGCTTCCTTTTTTTCCCCTCCTATACAGCTCCTCCTCCTCCACCTACCCCTCCTCCTCACCCTCCTCTTCCTCTTCTTTACATGAATGTGTCACATCCTCTCAACCAACACATGAAGCCACACATCTCATTTACAATGAATTGTTAAAGTAATTTTACTTGAACACATGCTATCATTAGTTTAACAATGTACACTAGTGTACCAATAAGCTTAATAGTGTACTATTAAGATATTACAGTGTACTAATAAACTAACCGACACAACAACAAAAGCCAAGATGTTAATCATGCCTTTGTAAAGCATAAGCAACAAATCCACCCAAGGCTTGTGCATCAAATACATTAGTTGTTTATCAAAGCCTAAATGAGGTCATATACATACATGATAACAGTGTACTAAAATAGATTAACAAAGTACCCACATTGCAAATCCATATCAATAGATACTCTAAAATATATATTAATTTTATATATCAGGTGATGAAAGGGATGAGTTTGACGTACTCTGAGGAGGAGGATGTTGCGGCCACGGAGGATTGTTGGCATCGCCGTCGATGATGTCGCGAAGGCTTCTACGTTCGTTGGCGCTGCCTTCGATGGATTTTTTGTTCGTGGGTGTCGCCGCCGATGGATGCAAAAATCGTGGGTGTCACCGTCGATGCACGGTTCCGTCGACGGAGGGAGGAAGATCAAAGTTTTTTTTAGGGTTTTGAAGAGAAAAAGAGAGGTTTTCGGGGAGAGAAGAATTTTGGGGGGGGGGGGGGAATTGGGAGAGAGAGAGGAAGATTAAGTGGGAGGGACAGGAAGGACATTTCACATGGGGGATGAAACGGCAGCAGTTAGTTTGGACCCAAAAATAATTAAATCAGATGTTTGGGCCCTAGAAATATCTTGAAAAGGTCCAGGGACCTAAAAATTATGAGGGATAGGCTGGGGGACCTCTAATTAATTTTCCCAAAAAGTTTTTTTTTTTTTACCAAATGGGTAGGCATACGCCCTTAATTATATTTCAAAGAAAAGGGATGCCCAAGTAAAAGAGCACAAGTACAAAAATTTCCCCAAAAAGTTAAGAATGAAAAATATAATATTACCCTCATTTAAAACCCACAATTTTCTCCCTCATTAAATCCATCTCCACATTTTTTGAAAAACATATCAACATATTCAATTTATTTCAAGAAACCTACTTTTTTCAAAACTAATTAAAAAAATCATTAATTACATTTATGAAAATAGAATCAAAATTCAAATCCTCTAAGGTTTCTTAAAACGAAACTAAAAATGAAATCATTCAAAAAACCCATTTCATCAAAAACACCAAAAAAGACCAAAAAAAATTTTCAGCCTCTTATTCAACCAGAAAACAATAACGATAAGGAATAATCAACGTTTTTTTTTAAACACTGTTGTTAATTTGTAATTTTTTTATTCCAATTATCAAACAAAGTATTTGTGGAGGATGCAATTTTTTTTCAATAAATGCATAGATGAAAAACAAATCAGAGTATAAAATTAGAGTTCAGAACAAAATTCATTTATATTTATAAAATGTAAATTAATTTTAACAATAAATTACATTAAAAGTCAATTACATTTGTAAACGTGACTGACTTCATTTATATAAAGCAATTAAAAGTTAGTTACATTCCACAATGTAACTGACTTCCAGATATAATTGTTAAATAATTTAAAAATTAAACACCCCAGATTTAAGGATACCGGATTTAACATCTAGCACCAAATTCAATAAAAATAACTGTAACAAATGCAAAACAAACAAACAAATAAAAGGCCCAACCTGAATCGACAAACATTGGAAATGATATCCGATCATTCAATTATGATTTTCAATCAGATCGGAGGATGAAAAGTCCTCCGAAAAATAAATCAATGCTTGAAAAACTTCCAATCCTCTGAAAAACAAATTAATGCTTGAAAAACTTCCAGTCCTCCAAAAAAGAAATAAATGCATGAAAAACCTCCAAAACAACCTTCTGATCTGGTTCTATGTGTTCTTAAGAAAATGTTGTAAAAGTGTTATTGAATTTAACATTTAGCCTCAAATTCAATAATAAAAAATTATAACAAATGCAAAACAAGGAATGTGATCCAAATACAAATTTTATTTTAGGTGGAGAAGAAAATGAAGCCGTAAATGGACAAATAGACAGTCATGTTTTTTTTTTATCTTATATAGAAAAGACTATTAATTGCCAAAAATCATGGGATTTGATCCTCCAAACAAATTAAAAAATCATGACACATCAAGCATTGTAACTAACTCCTTGATTATGGGAAGTAATTATTGAAAAAGACAGAAAGGGCAAAATAGATATTAACACTTGTGCCACCTCATATATGGGGCCTGTAAAATGGGGCCTGTAAATCATTATTGTTATCAAAAGCATAAACTTTTCTTTAGAAAATAGGAGAACAATTTACATTAATAAAAAAAAATAAGAAAAATGATATTTTCAAACCCCCATTTGTAGCCCCAATTGCATTCCACGCTTTTTTTTTAAAATCATATATTATCCCATTGAAGTTTATGCATACAGTTATATGAAATGAAATATGTATTAAGATACATTAGTGTATTTTTTCGCGTTGAAAAAATGACATTTTTTATGTCATACACTATGATAGAACCCCATACGCTAAGATAGCATAGTATATATTAAATTATCATAGTGTATAGGGCTACAAATTAGGTTACAAAATGGACTGAGTGTATAAGCGCTCAAAAAATAAACCATCAAATAATCAAGAAAGGATGGTGGGCTGGTGGTGTCATTGGTGAGCTGAGTTGCCGAAGTGACAGTAATAGTTTAGATTTAAATAAATAAATAAAATTGATGGGGTCAATTGACACATCACAATGCATGTGGCGCCGCCCATCTTTGGGGGTATACAGGCGTAGGTAGCCTATCTAGCTCGACCATCAAGCCAGCTACGGGGTCCTCCATTATGTTAAAAAAAAAAAAAAAAAAAACCACCCCCGTGAGATATATATAACTAGAGTGGGGAAAAAGGAGAAAGCCTTTTGTTTTGGATAAGCAACCAAACCTTAACCTATCACTTTTTCTATGAGTATGATCGTTTTTCCTAATAAGTAAAATATTTTTGTTTGGAACGCTGATATACTTAGTCTGTTTTGTATCTTATTTTGAAATCTCACACACTATGATAGTATAATATATATTGCACTATCATGTAGTATATGAGGTTCTATCATAGTGTATGACACAAATTTTTTTATCATTTTTTTAATGCAAAAAAAATATACTAATATATCTCAATAAATGACTATTGATTCATTTCATATAACAGCATGTACTTCAATGGGAGAGTATATGATTTTAAAAAAAAAGAAAAACCGGTGTAGATTACAATTGTGGATGCACAAGGGTTGTACATATCATTTTCCTTTTGTGAATCATTGAACTATGAACTATGGGTCCAATAAAGTACTCCATTTTAGAATTAATACACATAAATCAGATTATTAGATGATCAAATTGGTTAACTATTTGATTGTTATATAAATCAATTAACCAGTCAAAATCCCAGCCTCAAAAACCTGATCTAACTTTTATTTCAATAATTAATTAAACATTTCAAAGGATTTAATGTCATCCTGTTATTTAAAAGGGAAAAATTATCTTTCAAACTTCCAATCTTGTCCCTACATTTTAATCTGAACTTTGTTATATTCAGTCATTTTTGCTGTCACAATTGCAATAATATATATCTCATTAGCCTCCTCCACTCACTTTATTAAAATATAATTTGTTATAAATTTTTATATTTTTTATAAATGACATCATTTAAATTTTTAAAATATATATTTTATCTTTTATAAAAATACTATATGTATGTATTTTTAAAAAGGGAAAAATCCATACAACCCTCTAAAATCTGACTGAAATCCATATAACCCCCTGACTTTTATTAAAATCCATATAACCCCTGAAAACACCTAGTAAATCCAAACAACCCCCTGAATAAAATTTCCATTAATAGATGATGAATATTTTACAAATATTTCATTTGGTTAGCCCCGACTGAAAACATAATATACTATAAAACCACTACAATGTGCGAGGAATTTGGCTAAGCCGGAACAAACTACTCTTTATTGAGGAGAGGTTTTACATTGAAAACATCTGGGACAATGCCATATCCTTCATATCGGCCTGGGGCTGCTCGCTCGTAGGAGCACGCCGAGTGCGTATTGTGCGAGGGGACCTATAAATAGAGCCAAGCTAGGCGGAATTCAAGGCTCGGGAGACGGTTGCTCGTGGTCCTTTGCTTTCCATTTTTGCAAAATGAGCAAGCTTTCCATTTTTAACACATTGTAGTGCTTTTTCCATTTTTTCTTTCAAAATGAGCAAAATGAGCAAGCTATAAAGGAGCAAATCCATTTTTGCTTTGTATTTTGTTGGGAGGGTGGGTTGCTGTCCACGTCTAGTGAGAGCAAGCTTTCCTTCTTTTTTCTTTCTTTCTATTATCTTTTAAATTTCTATTCTCATCCCCTCTCCTTGCTTTGGGACAAGATTCAGATTTGTAACCTACTTTTGAGTTATAGAGTCTATCATTTCCTCAAAACAAAAAAGCACTGCAATGTGTTAAACATGTGAAAAAACCTACAAAAATGATGAGTCTACCCTCTCTGGATATATTATAAAACTCTATCCGGGGGATAAAATTGTCATTTATAGAAGATTTTTTACATTTTTAATACATTATAGGATTTTCTTCGTATACTGTATTTTCTATAAGGGTTAACCAAATATAATATTCACAAAATATTCATCATCTATGAACTTAAATTTTATTCAGGTGGTTATTTGAATTTACTAAGTGTTTTCCCTCTTCAATTTCATTAAAGAGACTTAACAAAAAAAAATTACAGTTTCATTAACTCCATTACAAAATCCTATAACGTACTAGGTGCTTAAAAAGTCTATGTTGCAGATTCTCGGAATGGAAGAGTGGAGAATCCGGTCCAAGGCTATTTGGTTGAGCAAGGGAGATAACAATACGAGATTTTTCCATAAGGTAGCCAATCAGCGAAGGCGATCAAATAGTATTCAGGCGATTAATAGACAGGGTGTTAGATTGGAAGATCAGAAGGAAATTCAGGAATGTTTTGTTTCTCATTTCAGTTCGGCATATAAGGCTCGGAAGGGCAATCGTGTTCTTTGAGAAGATGAGGGTCTTCAACGCCTGCCTCAAGAGAGCGCATCCTTCCTGGACAGGCCATTCTAAGAGGAGGAAATCTTCCGGGCAGTTTTTGGTTCAAAGGTTGATAAGGCTCCTGGACCAAACAGATTTAGCAGACGCTTCTTCTAAGAATTTTGGGACACTGTAAAGGTGGATTTGCTGGATATGTTCTCTGTCTTCTTCGAGGGCTCCCAAGGGATCGGATGTTTGAACGCTACTTTTTAGCCCTCATCCCGAAGAAAACTGGTGTGAATGAAATCTCTGACTTCAGGCCGATAAGCTTGATAAACGCCTGTTTCAAGTTTTTGTCAAAGGCTCTTGCAAATAGGTTGAAGGAAGTAATTGGTCAGCTAGTTGAACCTCACCAAACGGCATTTGTGCCCGGACTGGCCCTTCAAGAGGGGTTTTTAGCTGTTCAGGAGTGCATCGTGGGGACCCACCATCTTCAGAGGTTGGGTGTGATGATCAAACTGGACTTTCAGAAAGCTTATGATCAAGTTGATTGGGTCTTTCTTAGGCAGCTTTTCCTTTGTTATGGTTTTGGTCCGCGGTGGACACACATGGTCTTCTATTGTATTTCCTCAGCCAATGCATTGGTATTGATAAACAGGGCGCCATGTGGTTTCTTTCCCATCAGAAGGGGTCTTCGTCAGGGAGATCATTTATCTCCGTTCCTCTTCATCCTTGTTATGAATTCCTTGAGTCAGATGTTGATTCGGGTTGAAGAAGTGAGATGGGTGGCTGGGCTGTCATGTGGTAACTCAAATTCCACTTTATCTCATGTTTTATATGCTGATGACACTGTTTTGCTTTGCAAAGGTGAGGAGTCTGCAGTTCATGGTGCCGTGTTTGTGGTGCGTATGTTTGGATGGCTCTCGGGCTTACACATCAATTGGACAAAAAGTGCTTTTTTCGCTTTGAATATGTCAGAATCCGTGGTTGCTTCTCTGGCAGCGGTTTATTCGAGCTCGGTGGAGTCTTTTCCAACAAAATATTTGGGATTACCATTGGGGATCAAAGCTGTTTCTCATCGCGAATAGTCTCCGCTAATCCAACGTTTTGAACGCAGGGATGGTCTAGTAGGATACTAAGCTATGGTGGCCGGCTGGTGCTTCTACAAGCAGTTCTCTCCAGTCTTCCTATTTTTTTTTTCTATGTTTAGGATCCCTCGGACTGTCCTGAGAAGGATTGACAAGATAAGGAGGCATGCCCTCTGAAGTCACGCTGGTGCAACAACTCGGGGAGTGCATCTAGTATGTTGGAATTCTGTTTGTGAGAGAAAAGCTAGAGGTGGATTAGGCATCCTTGACTTGGATGACCTTAATCGGGCCCTGCTATCAAAGTGGCTATGGAAATTTCTTGCTAATAATGGGTCTATATGGAGAAAGGCTGTGGGTGGCTATCTGGTGGGTGGTAGGCAAAGTGCTTGTTTGTTCCCTCACCCACAGAGAGGTATCTCCCGAGTTTGGAAGTGAATTCATGGTTTAGCATACCAATTTATGGCGACTATTAGGTGGAACCTTGTCCGAGGTGAGAAGATCATATTTTGGCATTTCCATTGGTGTGGCACTGGGCCTATTAAAGAGATATATCCAGATTTGTTTGCTTTGGCAAGAAATAAGGGTGGCTCTGTGAAGGAGTACTGGGTAGACTCTGGGTCAGGCGGTGGATGGAATTTACACCTGTGGAGGCATCTTTCTGATGATGAGTTTCTCCAGTTTTCCCAAATCTTCTCTATTCTTACAAATTTTTGCCCCAATCCTGTCACGCCCCAGGGCGGCCTTCCCCGGGACGCGGCAAGTGTATATATAATATCAGAATCTACACAGGAGGTCAATAATATATCATACACAAACAACCAGAATGACACACAGACAACAAAGAGGCTGACATGATATATACACCAAATGCGGAAGCAAAAGACTGAATCTGTAAATAAACATACTACAGACTCGATACTCAATCATCTGTCCTGTGAGAGCCAATATACACAAATACAACTGAATATATACAAACGCGTGCCAAGCACGGAAATAAAATACATATAGTCAAGAAGGGATGCTGATAGCCTCTGGCACTCGTGGAACGTAGCGCTGCTCCGCTACTGAAGGAATCCCTCGGAAAGCTCCAACTGCTGCTCCGGCTCCAGCTCAGGCTCAGTGGCAACTGGGGAAAACATATGCGAGGGGTGAGCCACACGCTCAGTGAACAGCACAACCCATGCATCACAGACAATATTGACCACTATCCAGATCTTAATAATCCACAATCTCTTATTAACAACCACAAAATGGTAACAAATACTCAAACTAGTGGGTCGCTCAATCGCCAACCCACTACACCCTCACCCTCACCCTTCAATGGGTGACATAGGATTTTGGGACTGATAATCATCCAATCACACTCCAGTGGGTCGCTCATCGCCAACCCACTACACCCTCACCCTCACCCTACCACGGGTGACATAGGATTTTGGGACTGACTAGGCTGTTGGTCACCCTTGGTCCACCGATAGTCTCTCCTCCACTCCGTAGGCCGCTTGGCTTTCACCCACAACTTCAGCACAGTCCGTCACAAATATCGGGAGGCGCCTACTGATGGGAACCCTTGGAAGGGACGGCCTTTCTAACGCTGGGGTAGCCTCTACCGGATCCAATGAAGGGGACAGAACAGCCTATCCATACGCATATGATCCACTCGGATCCGCCGACAACGCATCTCTACAACTCTAATGTCCTGAATTCCTCAGAATTCCTCTAGGGCGCATAACCAAGATGCGGGGAACATACACAATAATTAGCAAGGGTGGAATATCATTGGGGGAAAGAAACTTGGGAGGGCAGCGTGAGTTCCCGATATAGGACACCCCGACAACCAAACAAGGAACACGGAATACCCTAGCCCGGGTCTCACCGCTGTCCTCGCAAGGCCCCTCCCCTATAATATTCACTAAATATGCTAATAATCATATAATTGGGTATAACATTTCTTATAATATTATTGGGACAAGAAACCTTGGGAGGGCAGCATGAGTTCCCAATACAGGACACCCCGACAACCAAACAAGGAACACGGAGTACCCTAACCCGGGTCTCAGTGTTGACCTCACAAGGCTCCTCCCTATAATATTATCTAAGGCATGCAATTTATCATACACTAGCATTTAATTAAATAAATAAACTAGTAGGACGCATGCATAGGCCGAGGCTTCCTAGCATGAGAACCGGGGGACATGATGCATGGCTCATACACATGTCCTAAGGGTGCAAGTCCCTAACATGCAAAGTCTAGGGTAGCATGCATTCTACATTTTTAATCATGCTCGCATGCAATACACATTACAACAGGTTAATATAAATCCATGGTGCCCCAGGAGAGGTCGGTATATGCCCAAATGCGTATAACGCCTCTCTACTGGGTTGGATTGTCCCACTCACCTGAGATCGGGTCGTCACGCGTCCGCCCGTCAAGATCTGCAAGACAGACATTTATACGGTGAGTTAAAACCCACAAAATACTCAAAATACACAATTAAATACCCAAAACCCACAAACAAACACCCAACACTCGGGCAAACGTGCATACGACCCGCACGCACGCTAGCCCGAGCACCCCGACAACCCCACGCACGGCCACCCGCGATCGGGTGCACCGCCGCGCCTCAGCCCGTGCACCCAGGCGCACCGTCGACCCCTGCCCGCACGCCCGGACCCGCAGCCGAGCCGCCCGGGTGCACCGCGCGCCCACTGCGCCCTAGCGCAGCAGCCCGCGCGCACCCCGCACGCCCCGCGCTGGCCCGCGAGCAACCCGCACGCCCCGCGCGCAGCGTCTCGCCCCGCGCGCACCCCGCGCGCACCACCGATGCCTCTCCGCGCCCCACGCGCACTCGCCTCGCTCCGTGCGCGCACCATCCGCTCGCCGCCAGGGTGCACCGCGCGCCCACTGCGCCCCAGCGCAGCAGCCCGCGTGCACCCCGCACGCCCCGCGCTGGCCCGCGAGCAACCCGCACGCACCGCACGCAGCGTCTCGCCCCGCGCGCACCACCGATGCCTCTCCGCGCCCCACGCGCACTCGCCTCGCTCCGCGCGCACCATCCGCTCGCACAGCCCCTCGCACCAGCCGCTCGCACAACTCCCCGCACCAGCCGCTCGCACAACTCCTCCCGGGTGCACCCGCGCGCAGCACGCCCAGCGCCCGCACGCCCAGCACACCCGCGCGCCCAGCACCCGCACGCCCAGCACCCGCACGCCCAGCACGCCCAGCACGCACGCCCTGCACACCCGCGCATGCTCGCCCTGCACACCCGCACACAGCACGCCCAGCACGCACGCCCTGCTGGCCACCAGCTCCCCCCGAGCGCACTCCCGCGCGCACGCCTAGCCTGCCGCGCTGCTGTGCTGCTACCGGTGCTGCCTGCTGCCCGAGACCACCTCCCACCATACCCGAGCACCTCTACCACCACCCACCGACCTCCGACCACCACCCCAGCCCTCCGACGGCCACCCACAGCCGCCGACCTCCACCCAACCCCAAACCCCCCCCCCCCCTATCAAGCATCTAAGCATGAAAAAGAGGGAAAGAAGGCTTACCGAGGGGAGGAAAGGATGTCCGGTAGCTCTCCGCGCACCGAAACTCCTCTCCAAGGGTTTCCACCACCGAGGTCAACTCCCACCTCCGAAATGGCTCCGATCAGAGGAGAAGAAAGGGTGGATGAAGGGGCTAGGTTGGTCGAAAATGGGATTTGAAGGCACCGGGGTGTAGATCGGGACCCGATCTACACTTCTTGTGCTTTAGGTTTTTAGGTTTGAGGGGTCTAAGGCCTTCAAAAGGGAGAAAAATGAGAGAGAGGAGAGAGGGAAACTTTGGTAGGGATGATGAATAGTGCATCTCACTTTTAGATCTCACATATATATAGTAAGTGACTTAAAAACCCAGATACGCCCCGGAACTGTGAAATTTTGGAAACGTTGCCGGAATTCGATGAAATTTTCGTGAGAGGCCTAAAATGGCACCAGGACACCAAATATACAGTTAGATTTCCAATCGGAGTCCTCTAACTCAGGACGATAGCTAACAGTCCAAAAATTAGCGGTTCCGATCGAAAACCGAAAAAAAAAAATGAAAAACTGCCAGAACGCTCCAACGGTTACCAGCAGGCTAAAAGTGACACATATATAACAAATCCAGCCGTGGAAGATGCTCCGACTTGGGTTCCTAATTCGGGTATGGGGTTCTCGGTCAAGGCTGCCTATGACTGGTGGTGAAGGGATAGACCATTCAATCAAGGTGTGGCTGCGAAGGCGCCTGACTTCTGGGGATCTTGGGCTTCTCTGAAGGTGAAGGTCTTCCTTTGGCTTCTTTCTCATGAGCGACTTATGACGAGATCATATCTGGCACGGTGGAGGCCAATGGATTCGACAGTGTGTGTCTTCTGTCAGGTGGCTAAGGAGACTTCATTTCACCTCTTCTGTGAGTGTTCGAATGTGCAAGAAGTTTGGTTCAATCTGACCTGGTAACAGGAGGCCCTTGGAGATTCCAGTCTTTGGAGCAGCTTTGGAGGGGTTGCCACATGATGGTTCGCAGGGGAGACAGAAGCGATAGGAGCAAGGTGTTGCAGCTCCTCTTCTCAGCAACTCTTTGGGCAATTTGGTTGGGACGGAACGACGCCATATTTCAAGGATCCCTGGTCTCGGCGACAAGAATTTGGGAGTCTGCCAAGGCTTTTATCTCTGCTTGGGGCTGTTTCTCTGTGGGTGTGGAGTCGGTAAGAATAGGAAGGGGAGAGCTGTTGGTGACATCAGTGAGATGATTCCATAGATATGATAATGATGATGATGATGGGGTCGATTAAGTTTTTTTAATTGACCTTTGTGTTTGTTTTCTTTTCTTTTGGCTTGTGGGCTTCTAAGCAAACTGCCTCTTGAATGTTTTAAGGCGTGTAACTCCTTTTTAATTATAAAGAAGTAACAGGTCTACCAGTTTCATTTTTCAAAAATAAAATAAAATAATAATAACATTAATAATCACTTATGCACTCTTTTGTTAGGGCCACAAGGCTTAGATCGGGTTGGAGGTCAATTTAAATTCAATTTGAAGGTGAAAAAGGATCGACCTAAACTGGCACATACCAACTTTCAAATTCAAGAAGATCTATCCAAACCCAACTCATAGGAATTGTTCAAATTCTGGTTGGGCTCGTGATTTGTATTGTGTTGAATTTTGATCAATTTGTTATTCAAAATTGTGTAATTTTAAACAATTTTATTTTCCACAATATCTGTATTCCGTATATTAAACGAAGCTCCAATAAATAACATTCAAATAAATTCCTATAAAATATAAAAAATATGATTTAATGCTTTTGATGACAAAATGGCCCTATCGCTTCTTAAAAATTCTTATTCTATTATACTCATCAACAGGAAAAAAAAAAGAAAAAAAAGAAGGAAATAATCGATATAACTCTCTGGAACCTAATAAAAAATAAAAAAAGGAAAAAATTCATATAAATCCCTACAATTTGTCTTATATTTGTATGATATCCACATAACCCCCTGACTTTTCTGGATATCCATATAACCCCCTAAAAATACATGACAATCCAAATAGCCCCTTCTGTCAGTTAACCTAACCATATGATGATTAACTTTTAACTCTATATGCAAAATCTCCATTTCACCCCTGATAAACATTAAACCCTTCCCCTCTCTCTTGCACACAAATTAATCTCCCTTTTTTTTTAATCCCTGTGTGGCCTTGATTCCAATCCATCAAAATTGATCACTTATTATAATGAACTATTATTTTCACACTTCTGTTCTTATTCTAGAACATTAATCACTGTTTGGTGATTTGTCTATGTGAATCACTTGCTAAATTTGCAATGCATTGAATTTTTTTTTTTATAAAAAAAAGATAGATATATGCTACCACTGTATTAATATCGAAGTTGTAAAAATTTTAAAAGAAATTGCAATGCATTGATTGAAACTTACTTTCAACAATTGAGTTCTTGATGAACCGAATATTAAGTGGCTAGGCAACTGTGGAAAAGGGTGGAGGAGAAAGGTGGGAGGTGTGTTTATATCATGGGAGGGGTAAAATCATAAGTTCAATTTTTTCTTTTTATTTGAATTACACTTTTAGAACATGGATTTGGATAATGGAATATTTTTATAATATTATGAATATGTTAACTGATTTTTAACTTCAGGGGCAATTTGAATTTACATATATGTTTTCAAGGGGTTATATGGATCTTCAGAAAAGTTAGGGGATTTTGTGAATATCAGCCAGGGTTTATATTAATGGGATTTTTAATTTTAAGTCTCTGTAAACATGTCTATTTAGGGATTGGTCCCTCACTTTTTCATATTTCTTTTTAAGTCCCTATATTCAACCGCCTATTTGGTTTTTAGTCCCTCCGTTAAACGTCCGTCCATACACCGTTAATTTGTGAAATGTGATTTTATTTTTAAGTCCCTATAAACTATGTTATTTAGTGTTAAGTCTCTGTATACTATGTTATTTAGTGATCAGTCCTTATAAACTATGAAGAAGGGAGGGACTAATAACTAAATAACATAGTTTACAGGGACTTAAAAATAAATCACATTTTACAAATTAACGGTGTATGTGATGTTTGACGGAGGGACTAAAAACCAAAGGCGGTTGAATATGGGGACTTAAAAAGAAATATGAAGAATAGAGGGATCAATCCCTAAATAAGCATGTTTACAAGAACTTAAAAATAAAAATTCCTATATTAATTTTTCCCTAAAAAACGTCAATGTAAAATTAGTAAATCCTCTTAAAGTCCTTATCTTTTGTCTTTGTTAACGATTTTACTCCTTGAATCAATATTCTATCAGTGCAAGAAGCATATTTCAGAATTTTTTTAATGAGATTTAGTTAGAGTGAATCATAGATCTCGTTAGTTATATCGATTTTCATAAGTTTTCAGGGATTTATATTGATTTTTTTCAAGAAAGAAAGTAAATTTTAAAAGGGTTTTATATTAAGGGTTTTTTTGGATGTATACCATCAAAAATATGTTATTTACCTTCGTGACACTTTGCTATTTGACCCGCTACTGAGGCATTTCTACAAAGTTGGAGACAGAACTCTAAGCTCAAAGAGTACCACTTCAAATAACTTATTTATTTTTATATCATTGAAATATATAGAACTTATGCATATTTACCATCCCATTAAAACCGCTAAAGTTTTTATCTAAATTCCATTAAAACCGCTAAAGTTTCAAAGAAATAACAAAATTACCCTTATTTTTATTTATTTTTTTTGCATGTTTTACCGTACCAAATACAATATTTATAAAAATAATATTCATTTTAACAAGAAAATGATAAATTTAATCTAAAATCCAAAAACATAAAAATTAATCATACAAACTCTTTATTAGCAAATACATAATAATTATTAATACTTACATTAGTAAAAATAAAATAAATTTATTTTGAGTACAATTAATCATATATATTACAAAATGACAAATTTTTAAAAAAAATTAGATCTTGATTAGAAGGACAAGAAAGTAGGAGCAATGTTGAATGACTCACGATTGATTTGGAAAGAATATGAAATTAATTAGGTTATTATGTTTAGTTATTTATATTATGTCAAATATTATATGTTAAGGCTATTTTTGTTATTTTTACTTGTTGGTTAAGAAACTAACTATAGTTAAGATTCATTTTGGTTAAAAGAGATAAAAGAGGGACACGTTTTTACATGAAGAAAAATTTTAATGGTATAAAAATAAATACATTATTTGTGGTTATATAAAAATAAATATTATATTTTTATGGTATACATGCAAAAAAACCCTTACATTAATTTATCATGAATGGTTAGAGTTAATCAAAGATCTGCTTAGTTTCTATTACAGTAGGGACTAAAAAAAATATTGTCTAATAAGATGGAGATTTGAGAGGATTTATCAATTTTACATAGATCTTTTTCTGATTTTCATAAGCTTATAAGGAGCTATATCGATTTTTCCCATGAAAATAAAATGTGAGAGCATTTTGGTAATTTTTATGTGTAATTAAGGTTAACAATGTACCTGGTTAGTTGGGATGATAGTAGGGACTGAAATAATATTTTTATAATAACACATGGACATGTGGCAATTTTCTAATTTTATAGGGACTAAAATCGATTTATTTAACTTTCTAGGGAGTTATATCAATTTTTTCATTTTTTTTTTAGTGCTGATACACTTATTAGTACGTTTTACAGCCTAACTTGTAACCTCATACACTATGATAGTGAAGTATATCTTGTGCTATGATAGTGTATAAGATTCTATTATAGTGTACGATACAAATTTCAAAAGAACATATATATTATTTTATAATAGTATGTATATTTCATTTTATATAATAGTATGTACTTCAATGGAAGAGTGTATGATTTTTCTTAAAAAATAAAAATAATGTGGTATGCAAATGCGGCTGCAATTAAAGATGGACATAATTTTCCTTTGGGAATTTTAGTTTTAAGTCACTGTAAACATGTCTATTGAGGGATTGATCCCTCCCTTTTTCATATTTCTATTTAAGTCCCCAACTTGAACCGTTTATTTCGTTTTAGTCCCTCCACCAAATTGTTGGTTTGTGAAATGTGATTTTTATTTTTAAATCCCTGTAAACTATATTATTTAGTAATCAATCCCTCTCTTCATATTTCATTTTTTAAGTCCCTAACTTCAAATTCATTTTTCTTATTAGTTACTGGACAAAACATATGTATGATTTTGTAAGTATTTTGATATTTGAAACTTGTATACAAAATGTTTAGTGAAATATCTAAACCAAAACTTAGGTGTTTAGTGACCATTTCAGTGTTATTCAACATTACATATACCCACTCAATCTGATATTGCAGTTTCTTATAGTCTTGGCTGTCTAATTAAGATTGGTTACATAAGGAGAAGAAAAATGATTATATAAGAAAATTTTGATAATTTTTTCATTATTGAATTTCGATTTGCATGATTTTCTCTTTGTTGAAAATTGTGAAATATTAAATTAGATTTTTTTAGTGTGCTTAGAATTTACAAATTTCGATGCCATTAAAAAATTTGTATGCGGTCAATGAAAAATTTATTTTGCATGGTTGTAAACTTTTATTATTTAGTAATCAATCCATCTCTTCTTTATATTGTATTTTAAGTCCCCAACTTCAAACGATTTTTCATTATTAGATCATACGTAAAATGTTTGTATATTTGGGGATAATGGATAGTTAAACTTTCTAAACTACTCATCCCCTAAATGAAAGAAACCCCCAATGAAATCATTTTTAACATTTTTATAAGTAGATAACAATTTTCTAGTTCAACATATCTTTAACTTCCATCATTTGATACTTTAAATAAATGATGGGGTGTAATAGCGTAGTCAAGATTCTATAACAGTGGGAGAAAATCTCAGATCCTTCATGAATGGGATTTCAAATATAAATAAATATAAATAAAAACTAAAATAATAATAGCTTAAATGTTAAATAAATAAATATGTTAGATTCCCGTATAATTACCGTGGAGAAAAAAATTTGCACTGTATTAAAAGACGACACATGTCAGGGCCTAGACGGGTATGGGCCGCCATATCCAACATCCGAGAGCCCGAATCTATATTCGGAATACCACATTGACACTCTCGAGTAGGTGGGACACGACAAGATTGAAGATCCGGTCGGATGGTCTTACACCTCGCGAGCGAATGTCATCCCGAGTAAATAAAGCACGACCAGATTAAAGGTCTGGTCGGACGGTCTCACACCTCGAGGGTAAATGGCTATGTACTCGTCAAATAAGACTACGTGTAACGATCAGGCCAAAATCACGAGGAGAACTGGAGAAACGGTCGAACATCCATAACGCTCGTAACTGTCAAGTGGGTGATTAAGACCTATTACTCGCAGAATGTGAGTAATTAAGGGCACGTTCAACTACAATAAAGCAATGCGGTTATCACCAAAACCGTCCACTAAACAGTCATTAAGGAAAATCGTTACAACGGTTGGGAAATCTGTGACAACGGCTATCTAAGCCATGAGACCATATAAAAAGGGAGGTGATGAACGAATTAAGGGATCTAACTTTTCATTTACACACAAGCCACCAAATTAGTGAGATTAACTTTTGAATTCCCTTACTGATACATCTCTTCAGAGGCCCTTTGGCTGGCACCACATCGGTGTCCCCCTAATTTGAGGAGGCTCCGATGATGACCGATTGTTTTAATTAGAGGGGAAATATACCTCTTCAATTACTAATCTCTAAAAGAAATGAAAGTTTAAAATCATGCAAAATAAAATTTTCATTGACTGCATACAAAATTTTTAATGGCATCTAAATTTTTTAATTTAAAATTAAACATAATCAAAATATCTAATTTAATATTTCATAATTTTCAACCGAGAAAAAATAATTTAAATCAAAATTCAATAATGAAAAAACCCTCAAAATTTGCTTATATAATCATTTTTTTCTACTTCTATAATCAATTCTAATTAGATAGCTAAGTACATATTTGTTAAAACTTATAAGCTATAGATTATAGCTTTTAACTTAAAATAAACAGCTGTTGCATGTTTGTTTAAACTTATTGGAACTTATTTAAGTTAAAAACAGCTTAAAAAGTCATAATCTCTAAGCTGGGAGAGGAATGCTTTTGAGATTATGGCTTATAAAATGCATTAAATTTTTTTCTGTTGGACACTCATGCCGTTAATCATTTTTACTAATAATATGTGTATCTATTTTTTTACTATTACACTAAAAATTATTAAACCACCTTTCACTTATCAATTTTTTTACTATGATAAAAAATACATTATCATTTTATTTTTATAATTCCATTTGTCACTTAATTTATTAAAATCTTAGAATGTAATATTTGAAAAATATTGTAGTGATTTTGAAATATTATTTTTGTTAATTTGATTTTCTTTTAAATATTTATAAAATTAATTTTATATGTAAAAATTAACTTATTTTATCAAACATGAATAAATTTTTTACTTCTACAGTTTAGAGGTATTTTTGGCAATTGCACAACAAAAAGCTATTTTACAACTTATTAAACAAACATCCACTACTAATTATCTACTACTTTTAAACAGTTATAACAAACATGTTTACAATTTATCAGAAAAGTTATAATTTATAATTTATAAGTTATAATCTATAATCTGTAAATTTAAGCTACAACAAACATGGCCTAAGAATATAAGAGAATGCAATCTCGAATTGAGTGAACATATTGTCGATGTGGATTTTTGACAGCGAAAGTCGTAATCCGGTTCTCTAGAACTTGATTCCAATCCGCACGCGGCGTATCGAATCACCATTCGAGAGACAGTCCAAGATTGCTCGACTGCTCACTAGGATTTAAATTGTGATCGCCACTTGCTCTTGCTTCAAAAGCAAGAAAATAAATTGATCGCCTCGCGGGAAAATTATGAGTTCTCTTCTCAAGGGTCACGGCTGGCCATGCCTTGAGGTGATGTGAAGTTCGTGGTTAGTCCTGTACAAAACCTACAGAGAGATGAGAACAAAAGAAAATGTTTGAAAGAGCTAGAAAAGCTTAAGAGAAGTCAAAGTTGGAATTTAAAGTAGGGTGAAGCGCGACGGCACCGATAGGATCCGTCAGAGAAAAAACAAAAAGGGTTTGAGAAAAAAGTGATTGAAAATTAAGAGTGGTACAGTGAAAATAAATAGGGTAGAACACGATGGCACCTAGAGGATCCATGGGGGAAAACAGAAAGGATTTGAGAAAAAGTGATTGAAAATTAAGAGTGGTACAGTGAAAATAAATATTGAAATAGGGTAAAATGCAACGGCACCTGGAAGATCCGTCGGGGAAAAACAGAATGGATTTGAGAAAAAGTGATTGAAAATTAAGACTGGTACAGTGAAAATAAATATAGGATTTGAGAAAAAGTGATTGAAAATTACGAGTGGTACAGTGAAAATAAATAGGGTAAAAGGCGACAGCACCCGAGGATCCGTCCGAGAGAAAAATAGAAAAGATTGAGAAAATGATTGGAGATTTTAAGCCACATGAAAATTCAAAGCAGGGTTTTAAAAATCGACGGCACCCAGGGGATCCGTCGGGAGAAATAGAAAGAAAGTTGAGAAAATGATTCACTTAGAAAGGAAAATATTCAGATTTTAACATAGAATGCAACTGAACCTAGGAAGGGTTGTAAAATTACTTAACAATAAATTATAGAAGTAAATAAAGCAGGAAACTAAATAGAATTTGATGAAAACTTTCCCAGATCGACGACACCAGTAACAGCCGTCGATATGCAAATAAAGAAAAGTAAGAGTAGCTTCAACACAACACAATGGAGTGCAAATGCAAAGAACAAAATCGATGGATCCTGATGGAGCCGTCGCTCAAGAAACTTCAGGAATTAAATGAAAGCAAGTATGAAGCAATTATTTAAAGTAACTAGGTAGCAAATGTAAAAGAAACGAACATAAAAGGAAATAAGCGGTAATGAAACATAGTAAAAAACATAAATAAAGAAAAAAAATGTTACCAGTCTTTGGGATTCAAACCCAAAACTGATGGAGAGCCAAAGGGGTGTTCCAAATGGTCCCTAGACCAACAGACCGACGGCCTCAAGCAAGGCAGTCCATCATGTGAATCTCGTTTCCAAATGGATGGTTTTAGTTCAATGAAAGAGCTTTCACACACACAAAAATTATTTAAAACCTAAGCTTGTATATATGGTCTTAAATTGGTTTACAAGGGAGTGATTACAATACTTCACAATGAAAGAAGCTTAAGGCACCTCTCTCTCAGTGAAGAAAACAAAGAAAGAAAGAGAACAAAGTGACCTAGGGTAAACTATGGAGATGAAAGGATGTAGTTTGCTTGTGTTAAATGCTCTCTTTCTCTCTGGTTTTAGGTAGTGGGAAGGCTGGCTACGAAAATAAGGGTTCCTACTTGCTTGCTTGATTGTGTGTGTCTTCCCTTCACCAATGGCCTCTATTTATAGAGTTCTTGGGCCAATGGTGTTTAGACAACACATAGGGGGCATCATCACGCCTTTCCCGTCGATCAGGCGCTTGCAGGGATGAAGGGCAGCATCTGTAGTCGAAAGGAGGAGTGCCACTACGAGTTTCGCCAACTGTTGCGACCTAGACAGGCTGACGGCTCTGACCAGTGTCATCGGGCGGTTAGGGTGGCATGTACCCAAATCGACGGCACCTCAGGCATCCATCTCGCATGTAAGCGACGGATCCAAAAGAATACGCCACACATTGTTCCGACGGCTCTTCCACCATCCATTGCGTGGTAAAGCTTTTTGCTTCGGTTGGTTCTCTTCAGGGTTTCTTCTTCAGCTCTTAATTTTCTAGCTTGTTGGCTCCTTTCATCATGCCTCCTAATGGGGTTTTGGTCACATACATGTAGAGAAAATATTATTAGTGATATGCATTTCATTATTATAATAGGTCAAAAATGGGGTATCTACATATATGCAGTGTTGAATAACACTGAAATAGTAATTGAACACCTAACAATTCAAATGCAGTTTTGATTTAGATATTTTACCGACCATTTTGTATACAAGTTTCAAATATCAAAATACTTACAAAATCATATAGACATTTTGTCATGAACTAATAAGAAAAAAAATTTGAAATTAAAGACTTAAAATGAAATAACTAAATAACATAGTTTATAAAAATTTAAAAAGAAAACTCACATATCACATTCTATCTGCGTATGGACATAAATTTGACGAATGAACTAAAACAAAAATTCGTGATTAAAGTTAGGGGACCTAAAAAGTAACATGAAGAATGAAGTGATAGGTTAGGCGTCTTTGCAGGTACTTAGAACTAAAAGACCCATTCCTTTTTTATCTCATTCCAAACCTGCAGCCTCACATCCACATAAATAAAATATATATATATATATATATTAAAAAAAAACACGGCCAATAGAGAGAGAGAGATCCATCGTTTCTTCTCCGCCGTGGCCGCCTCAGCCATGACTCGTCGGTGCTCCCACTGCAGCATCAACGGTCACAACTCCCGCACCTGCCCTTCCCGGGGCGGAGGCGGTGCGGCCTCCCCCGTCGCCGGAGGCGGAGTGAGGCTGTTCGGGGTGAGGCTGACGGACGGCTCGTCGATCAGGAAGAGCGCGAGCATGGGAAACCTCTCCTCTTCTGCCGCCGCCGCCGCCTCGCCCGGGTTTTCCGGATCTCCGGCCGAACATGCCGGAGAACGGTCCACGGTCGCGGGGGGTTACGTTTCCGACGACGCCGCGCACGGGTCCGGATCATCCAATCGGGGCAGGAAGAAAGGTGAGGTTTTTTCTTTTTTTGGTGAGAGCTTTGTTTGATTTTGCTATTGTTAGTTTTGGTGGGTTTTTGGATTATTTGGTTCATCACATTTATGAGGGTTTTTTTTTTTTTTTTTTAATTTATGTTTTGGGTATTTTTGTATTTAATGTATTATTTTTATTTGGATTTTTTTTTTTTTGTTATTTTTCTGCTATGGTTGAATTGTTTGATTAACTTTGATTTTATGCAATTTGGGTACATTATTTTTGGGGTTGATTTGGATTGAATTTATGCATTTTATAAAACTAAGATAAAACAGGATGGGCATTTCAAAGAAGTGATTTTTGGATAATGTTATGTACTGTCCCTTTTTCTGCCTCAATTCTCGTCTCGTATACCTCATCATATGTGTTTTTATAAAAAAAAAAATATAGTATATATTTCAATTAATTGTATATATCCATTTGTTGAAAAATTTCTTAGGCATATACGTAGTTATATGAGTGTATGACGCTATAGAGATATATAGGACTATTGGGCCCGAAAAAAAGACTGTGGAACAACGCAGCTTTTTTTAATAGATACCTCCTAATTGTGTAGCCTTAGTTATAAATGCTCCTTTTTTCTTTTTATTTTTATTTTTTATTTTGGGAGGGGGGGTTGTGATTATTGTTGAATTATATGTTCATTTTGTATCATGTGTGGCCACAACTATTTTTAAATATTGCATGAATGTCATTTGGCTTTCATCACTGAAAGCTTGGTTTGCTGTGGTTGCTTTGTGGGCTTGTTGTATTGAATTTTTGCTATTTTTGCAAGTTTTAGGCCTTTTAAGGGATCCATTTTTCTGGGACTTAGAAGTCGCAATGTATTAATTTGCGTTATCAAAAGAAATTGGGCTTCTGTTCGTTGTCGAATGAGAGAGGAGATAATGTATGTGAGAGATTGGGTCATTCGTCACACAAATATGTCATGTCAGTGGAAATTGCTACTCAGTATTAGTTTCTCCTCACTACTGGTTTGTTGTAATTCAGTGCATCATAATTTACTATGATAAGTAAGATTGCCAATTAGATAGGTTCGTAGGCATGTAATTGAGCTTCAAATATTTCACAGAACAATATCAAGTTTATTGTCTTTTCTTTTCTTTTCTTTTTTTGTGTGTTTTTGCCTATAGCATCAGACAGTTTTCTATATGATGTTCTTGGATCAGACATCCCTTTTTAGTTCTCATCTTTTAGTTTTACTCATCTTTCTAAATCCAAAATGTGTGTGCATATTGATGTTAATCCTACACCATTTTGCATATACTTTTTCTTGGTATGGATACAACCTTCTACTGTTTTGAAAAGTTTCTAGATTTCTTGTTCTTGGATTATGTTATATTGATACAGATTTTCCTTTCTCCTTCTGTTTCTTTGATTGTATTGATTCCCCGAACTTCTTGAAAACGGTAGAGGTAAAATTGCATGTATGATTTGTGAGGCAGGTGTACCCTGTCTGCTTGTGTGATGGCACAAACTTGGCAACGCTTTTTATTTTTGAATTTCAGGAAAAAATCAATTAAATTGTAAAAATGATTGAAATCTGAAAAATGAGATCTTCATTCACAGTTCATAATGTACAAAAAAGTAATGCCACTTTTTATAATGTTTAAAGTGAAATTATGATGCGGAATACGTGAAATTATGCAACTGCTTATAAGCTATGAAGACATTTGAAATGGGATACATGAATACCTGGAACCTTGCATAATGGCATTGACCACATATGAGTACACGTTTGTCATTTTTCACACACTGTTATATTTCTCCAGTCAGATTAGTTTTGTTATTGTGCTTGTTTTGACGTATGTGTTCATTTGAATAAAGGCAAAATTGTGCTCATTTGAATAAAGGCAGACTTACTGTAAATGCCATGTTTTATTTGCTTTTTACCAAGGTAGCTATAAAATGTATAAAAAAATGTAGTTGTGAGACGGAGAACATGTTCTTCTTTAGCTCAGTAGATTCATATTTCATCAGTTAGAACAGAAGTTCTTGAAAGATTCCAAATAATTTTATTGCTGCAGCTTTGTGTACATGTAACTATGTAATTTATGCAAGGCTTGTTCACTCTTGAATGGAATTTATTTAATATTGTATTGTCCAGTACTCCAGTGCACATTTAATTATTGAGATCCATAAAGTAATCTTTGGTGAAGAAATATTTGTGCTGGACTATATTATCAAGTCATGAGTTGTTAACATTTTTACATGAAGCCTATTAATGACCAGTATAAATTTGGCTGAAACTTGAAACCTTCTTTCCACGGGAACATGAAATAACTGTAACTGTACCGTTGAGTGTATGGGGTTTGTCAACTACATGCTTTCTACTCTGGTGGGCTAAAACAGCAGTCTTCTATGTGAATCAAGTTCATCTAAGTCTTGGTATTTTTTATCGTATTTGCTCATAGTCTCCTCCCTGCATGAATCTTTTCATCGTATTTACTTGTTTCACATTGTTCCTCAAACAAGGATGTGGTTTTAAAATCGAATTTGTTACATTTATATGCAGCACCACCTCAGCATGGAAAATAATGATTTGAGATTTGCATTTTTGTATGATCCCTTTGTATTTTAGGCATACCTTGGACGGAAGAAGAGCACTGTATGTTCTTGGTGGGTCTTAAAAAGTTAGGCAAAGGTGACTGGCGAGGAATCGCTCGCGACTATGTGGTATCGAGGACTCCTACACAGGTTGCCAGTCACGCACAGAAGTATTTCATCCGTCAGACCAATTCAACGAGGAGAAAGAGACGCCCGAGTTTGTTCGACATGGTCACTGAAGCGGTTTGTCTTTTCCTTTCTTCACAGCAGTTTTATTCTTCACAATCTTGTCCTATTTTCCCCATTGATCATGAGATCGAACATTCCTTAAAACTTTTTTTTTTTGCCTCATTCTGGTATTTTATAAATATACCTGATGATAATGGATAGCTTATCCAGAAAATAATTAGACGTGGATAGAATGAATTAGATAATTTTCTGTTTGGTTACTATTCAATTCTCAGTTTGGGTAAATTTATCTTTTTTGTTCTTATTATTAGAATACAATTATAGTTTTTTATGGATAAACATGAATAAACTAAACCTGCCTCTCCCGGGTATAGTTCTTTCTAACTAATGGAGGCATAATTATAACCGTTTATTCACGCAAAACTTTTTTTTTTTTTTTTTGATGATTTAAACATATTATACCCTATCCAACTTGCTTATTCGCGACAAATGGGGGGCTTTAGTTATACTTTAAAATTGCGACCTTCGAATTTTTTTAAAATAATTTGAAGGTATTGATACATTTATTATATGTTTCTTTTCCAGTCACAGCCAGCAATGGAGGAATCGTTACATCACCACTCTCCATCTCCTGAACCAGAGACTGCTTACCCACCATTGCCACCTTCGAATCTCTCCCTCGACCAAGAACCTGAACCTATGGAAGCCGAGGCAACAATGGAGCTCAATGAAACCCCTCCACAGCTCAAATTTCCACCATTGATTCCGGCATTCTATCTGCCATATATACCCCTCCCAATCCCTATATGGCCGTATAGTCCGGTATTGCCCTTTAACACAGAGAATAAAAATCAAGAGACGCATGTGATAAAGCCAACGCCAGTTCTGAAGGAGACCATCAATGTGGATGATATAGTTGGCATGTCGAACAGGATGAGCCTCGGCTCTCTCACTTTGAAGCTCCACAGCAGTCCAAGCAGACCGTCGGCTTTCCATGCCAGTCGGGGCCAGAGCAGCAGCACCAGCGCGATACATGCGGTTTGAGAATTGATTATTGTTTCATAAGGGGGAGGATTTAATCTTAAGATGCACAGATTCTTCTATTCATTCATTTATTCAAACTGTTTAACATGTCAGGATAGGTAGGTTATGCACCCAGTGGTTACGTTGTTTAACAGTGACAGGAATACAGTTATTATCTTTTTGTTATGGTGGCGTAATAATGTGACATTTATTGCGTAGGTTTTGTTGCAATGGATTTATTCAACCATGTATTAGATTGTTGTGAATCTTATGATGAATGTTGGCTCTACAGGATTTGTTGTTACTGGTGTTGCTGTTCATCTGGTCAATTTCTTGTCAGCGGTCTTTGAATACTCCCCTGTTTGAACGGCTGACATGAGTTATTATTTATTATGAGATAAATAACTATTTCAACATATATAATAATACTAGTGGAATAAATAACATATATGTTATGTAGAGATAAATGATTCTAAATACTTTTTAAAAATTTTGGCAGGAGCTCTTTTTAGTTTTATTGCTTTATAGCTTTAATTTTATATTTATATAAAGAACATTTTGTAATTTCTCATGTAAAATCACCTAAGACTTTGTTTGATAATTGATAAGTGACCCTGATAATTAATCAGAGAATGAGTAATTAGAGATTAAATTAACTGTTTGTTATAAAAAATAAAAATATAAATAAAATATAAATAATTATACTCACTTTGAATTTAACATAGAACTTTTTTTTTCTTTGTGAAGATTAACATTTATCACTGCTTTTATTTTAATTTTGGTAAACATAAATAACAATAAAAATCATATGATTTTTATCTCATAAAAATTTAAATAATTTATCGGACAAAACCCTTTTTTTATTGAATTGCATCAGAACCGCAAAACAAATGCATATCCACGTGAGAAAAAACCCATCAAAATCCATAGCATCTCAACCGTTAGATCTTAATGATCATACGGTCCGCATAAACCCGAAAACACACATAACTATATAAGTACCTGATCTGGGTTAGGGCTTTTCTTTTTTGTTCTCCTCCGCCGCCATTTAAGGTCGAAGTCCTCCTCTGCTCCGGCGCCGGCGCGATGACGGACAAAGCGGTCACAATCAGGACTCGCAAATTCATGACCAATCGCTTGCTCTCGCGCAAGCAATTCGTAAGGACTCGATCGAAACCCTAGTTTTTTTTTTTTTTTTTTTTTGTAGTCAAATCGATCTTGAAACCCGACTTCTTCTCCGTTTCAGGTCATCGATGTCTTGCATCCCGGGAGGGCTAACGTTTCAAAGGTAACCGATCTGCACTCGATATCTGTCTATCTGGCATTGTGAGCTTGTTTTGATGTTGGGTTGGTTCGTCTGTGAAGGCGGAGTTGAAGGAGAAGCTCGGGAGGCTTTACGAGGTGAAGGACCAGAACGCGATCTTCGTGTTCAAGTTCAGGACCCACTTCGGAGGGGGAAAGTCGACCGGGTTCGGTCTTATCTACGACTCCGTCGAGAGCGCGAAGAAGTTTGAGCCGAAATACAGGCTCATCAGGGTACGGAAACTGAAATCGCAAGCTCTTTTTTTGTTTATAATGGAAATGTTGGATCTTTGGTTTGAGATTGTATGAGTTTTGTTTTAGGGTTTATGTTTATATGGAAAATGTTAATTTTTTTTATTCACATGTGCTGCATTTTAGGTTTCTGAATGTGTTTCTGCATAATATGATTGTTTTGTTCAGCAAAAATAATATTTTATGTTCTGCCAAGTTTTATGTTCTTAGTTCTTTTAGGCCAAGTGTATCTAATCTGAAGAGTGAACAACTATTGTTTAATTGTTTTGAATTTTTGTTTAAATGAATCTGAAATCGCCAACCTTTGTCATTCCTTTGATAGTGAAAAACTGGATTTTTGGGTTGAGATTTTAATGGTTTTTGGTTTTAGAGTTTAGGTTTATACTGGAAGTGTAGATTTTTGTTTTGCCTTTTAATTCACTTGTTGTGCATTTTAGGTTACTGAGCATTTATTCTGTATAATATAATATGTTTTTTTGTTGTAAAAAAATACTTATGTACCGCCAAGTTTTAAATTCTTGGTAATCACTTTAATATTGGATAAATTTTAGTCTAAGTGAATTGAATCTGGGGAACAAACCAACCTTGGTTTAATGGTTTGTACTTGTGGTATACAGTTTTTTTTGTCTAGGAGCTGTGGATTTGGGGTATGTTAAAATGTGAATGTAAATGTTTTCAAAGAGCGTTTTTATTTTTTCTTTTTTCATGTGAATGTCTAGTTAAAGTACTTTCAGATCTACTGGATTTTTATAATATATTTGATTTCTTTTTTTCAATCACGTTCATTCTTCTGGTTGACCTTTCTGCATTTTTGCCATTTCAAGAAGGAAAAAACCTTGTTTGCATGTATCGGTATGGCAATTTCTAGGCCCCACAAATGTTTTTATTTTGAGTGAACAGTAGACCATGGCTACTCGATTTTATATATCCCAACATCCAAAGTTACCCGATTTTATATATCCCAATAATCGATGTTTACCCGAGTCTGAAATGGGGTGAGTGAAGAGCATCAAAAGCAAAAGCAAATAAAAAGACAAACAAAGACGAAAAACCCCAGTAGAAGAGAATTTTACGCGGTGTCTGCCCGCCCGATAAACACCCTTCAGTCACATTGTAAATTGAGCCCCTGGTTAGTTCAATGTATTTGGCAGGCCCCACGTATGTTCTTTTAATTCTGGGCATTAAAATGGAAAAATGGAGAAGTATACAGAAAAAACAGCATGTACTTTTGTGCAGGTTAATCCTAATGTTTCTAGTAGGAAACTATTTATATTTATTTTCCTCAAGTCTTGGCACAATCTTAGTTGTCTAAGATGCATCTGCCGCACAAGTTGTTTGTGCAGCTATATGTTGATTATGTGCTGTATATTTTTATTATCTATTAGTCACTGGCTGCATGATGCATTTTGTGCATCATTTTTTTTATTTTTCAAAATTTTAAAACTTCATATGCTGAATGTACACTGTTTTACATTTAGTCCCCTATTATGAACATAACAATAGCAAAATTGTTACCTTGTGTATGTATGGATATAAAGTTTTAAAACCACATTAATATTTGATGTTGGATTAAAATGTCTATTACTTTTGTATAGTATGACACTATGATACATATAGATATTTTACTTATATCTGTCTGAAACATAGGCCATTGTATGCCTCAACTAATAGATCAAAACTGAACTTTGGTGGAATCGCTGTTTTTGATGGTTTCATATCTGTTGGACTTATTGCCTGTGATGTGCGTGTGCTCCTTTCTATTGATCATCACCATATCCACCTTGGTCTTATCTAATGTCCTCGAATGAAATCTTAGGTGGTGGTGGTTTTAGGGATCAAATTTTGTATCATTGCCCAATTTAACAATGGTGAGGATTTTTTTTGGATGTACGTCACCTTATGTGACAGTTCCATTTCAAGAGTTGTTGCATGTCTTGCTTTTCTGTTCTGTTTTATTATGTGTCTAAGTTTTTATGTAATGCATGTCATTTATGATATCAAATTATATGAGAAATTAGTGATCGCTGATCAGATTTACTGGATCCACAGTTTCATTTTTTATTTTTGGAATGGGAAACACATTACCATTACTTGAGGCTTGTCTGAGGCTCTGAGTTAGTCTGAGATTGATCCATGTGTAGTGTGCTTGTGTTTTCTATCTTTATTCACCAATGATTAAGTTTTAAATGCATGCTTATATATTTGTTGGTCTGATTTTGTTTTTTATCCATGCCATTCTTCTGTGATTCGGTATTAAATCTCCTACCCTGTTCAAGATTGGATGCTGTGACAATGAGTTATTGGTAGTTGCCTAGAGTTACCGTTGGAGATCAGATATGGTCATCTGAATTGGTGGTTTTTGGAGGGTTGGAGGTTATTTAAGTGCAGCCTTTGTAATAGGTCTTGTGTTTGTTCCACTTACGAAAAGATCCTATGTGAAAATTGAATGCATCCATCCTTTCATGTTGTTTGGCTTGTTTATTTATTTTTTTGTGGACGAGTCATCTGCTGAAAGTAAACACCCAATTCATTGATACTGTTACAGATTATGTAATCATTCCTTGTATGTCAGATGTAACCTTAAGTTAATGTTCTCTCGTTAACCCATTTGTTTCTTATTATTTGTAATGGCATGCATTTTGCACTCTAATCTAATTGATGGAGATGCCAGAGGAGTGAATTTTTTCGTCGAGGTTTTTTACTATCCAATTTTGTTGATAAGTCCAGTTATTATTGGTTGTGTTTTATTCATATTTACTTCATTTGATATAAGCTGCCAGAAAATAATATTGGTTATGATAATCCAAGGAGCATGTTACACTGTCCAAAATCCTAAACACATCACAGTGAAATTTTTTAATATCACACTGAAATGTTAAACTCTCCCCTTTATTCTTGGACATTTTTCTGAATCTTAACGTAGACTTCCTCACATTGGTGATTCACAGAACGGTCTTGCCACCAAGGTTGAAAAGTCCAGGAAACAATTGAAGGAAAGAAAGAACAGGGCCAAAAAGATTCGTGGAGTCAAGAAGGTTAATTTTTTTTTTATTCTTCATTGATTTTGCAAAGTTGTCATTGTTAACTCTTTAATTGCCATCGTCAATGGGAGAATTGCTGACATGCATATTTTTTTTTTTTTTTTTTGCTTTTGCTGGTGCAGACCAAAGCAGGAGATGCTGCCAAGGCTGGGAAGAAGTGACAGTAACAATACTATTAGCCAGTGCTTTGATTTATCAATGTTTTTGAGTTTGTTGAATATGGAGATTCAAAATGTTTTGAACTTTGGTGGTTCGGATTGTTTTCTGATCTCACTACACTCAGCAGTTAAGTGGTTTTGAGTGATTGAGAATTATGTTTTTCTAATTTGGGATTAGTTTTTTTGTTCTCAAGGACAATATTAGCATAGTTTTTTTTTTTTTGTTCATGTGTGCCGGTGCATGCATGGTTAAATAATGATTTGTTCCATTATTCCCGCTTAATTATTAATTAACCATGTGAAGCAGTTATATGATGTTTGTTGTCTGGTTGTCCTATTGCATAATATAAAGTGCCAATATTTTGGGGGGGGGGGGGGGGGGGGAGGAGGTAATGGAATTCTGGAATTCTACAGCAAAAGCTTTTATCAGCTAAAGTTAATATTTTGCAATATGAACAGAGACATGTCTTAAAATAGGAAGAATATATCTGAATGTGCTGAATTCCCTGCACCATTTGCATTCTTTAGGTCAAGAGAGTTTAATCACTCTGGCAAATTGTGTTGATACCTGCGCCGTAAATATTTGCCTTTGCATTATAAAATGTACATTTGTATCTTATCAGTTTATCAACTTTCACAACCAAAATTTTGAATGAAGCACACCTGGGATGACACTTTGAGACTCTCCAATGCCATAAAAGGATTGATTCTTGGCTTGAATGCAATAGGTCATTACATAGTTAAAAAAAATACCAGGAACACCAGCCTATATTACCATTTAGACCAATTTTTTCCACTTGTTGAACACATTGGGAAAAAAAAATCTATAATCTTAAATGAGATAGAAACATAACATCCGTGGTGGTAGCATTGTTTACAAAAATTAACTTAAATCAGATTTACAAATAGTAGGGGAAAATGTTATGTTTGTTGTGAATGTAGTGGATAACCATCACTCCTTCAAGCCATAATCTCTCTCACTCTTCTATTCCATAACACTCACCATTATTGTCCTACTATCTCCTCCCTCACCTTTATAGACTTGTAACTCCTCACCTTTGGGATTCCTCTATGCACCCTATAAATAGAGGGGTTTCTAATGTATTCCACAACCAACAAATGGTGAATAAGAATCTCTCTCTACTTTTCTTCTCTATATACTTGTATGCTTTGTTTATAAGAATGTTCAATTATTCTATTTAGTT
Organism: Acorus gramineus; assembly: GCA_030737835.1. Lineage (NCBI taxonomy): Eukaryota > Viridiplantae > Streptophyta > Magnoliopsida > Acorales > Acoraceae > Acorus > Acorus gramineus. The sequence goes on along the minus strand of CM060854.1, from coordinate 10,841,950 downwards.
TACAACACGTTATCAGCACGAATAAGCTTTTGATTTTCAAGCCCACACAAAATCAGAGAGAATGATTCGACTCAATGGTTTGTATTTTTTTTTTTTTGTGATGTGTGCAGGGACTGGTTCAACATAAACGGTATTATATATGTCTCTCATATGGTATATGTTGATTTCTTTGTCAAACCGTGAGCTTTTTACAGGTGTCACTCATGCATGCTAACTATTTTTCATTTTGATCTTATCTCATCACTATTTCTCTCTTTGTTCTCTTATCTGATGAGTATGATGTAATCATTTCATTGTATTTGTATATATTTGATATTTACACCATCATAGTCATTGTGAATATCCCATTATACAAGTCTATTGATTAATAAATAAATTGATGCAGCTCAAGAACATCAGTTACATGTTTTTTTTATTGATGTCAATTTATTTATCCTCTGAATACATATATTAGATTTAATTTAAAGACTTCATCTTGAAGATATTATTCAAATATGTTGTTGCAAACTTTTAACCAAGTCGGTTAGCAACACAAGTATAATGCAAGATGCACCGATTATTTAATTTATATATGCATTTGTTTTATATTATTGTTTGTATATAGTTTATCTGTTGTGGAATAATATTTTCCACAATGATAAATCTGTTCTTTGTATATATATTATATATTATTATTAAAAGTATTGATCACACCAAAACAATATTTATATGGTGACTTTTGTACACATTTCTTTCTTATTTCTTCTAGCCCTATTTGAAGCCCTATTTGTTGTTTACAAGGAGTTGAGGTAAATCTATGTATAAATGACATTAAATTTATATGCTATAACAAGTTTATTTTTACATCTTAAATTCTAGGTTTATTTACTTATGAGTGATTTATTTTGATATTACAAAGTCTTGTGTCCCTGCAGGATCAGACAAAAAATGTTATTACATGGATTCCTGAAGAGTCATGTAAAAGATATGATTAAAAATGTCCTTGAAGGACTATGATTATATTGTATCCATGAAGGATCATACAAATTTTATTTTATTTTATCCCTGAAGGACTGTACAAAAATTATGATTATATGAATCTTTGAAAGATCATGTAAAATTTTATTTTGTTCTATCCCTGAAGGACTATACAAAAAAACATGATTGCTCGTGTCCCTGTAGGACCAAACAAAAGTTATATGATATATTTTTTGGGTCCTTGAAGGACCAAATAATAAAAAAAAAAGATCCATGTATCCCAGCAAGAACATGTAAATTATGATTAGATTTCACCATCATCATCATAATGAAGAGGATTTAAAGATTAATACCTCATTGACAAAGGTCCACCGGCCATTATGCCTCAAATATGCTCCAGTTGTAGCAATATTGAGAGCATTAATTTTATATATTCTCGTTGCCGAACAACAATTTTTTTAAAATATCATGTAACTCAACTCAATGGCATAGCATCATTACCCGAAGTAAATGCATTTTATTTTATGTTCGCCATGGAAGTTGTGGTCATGAATGATGAGATCATGATTTATATAGTTGAGAAAGCACAACAATCATAAAGTTTGTAAAATATCTCAAATCACTAGAATGATTTGCTATTAAACTAAAGCAAGGTAAAAGTTGCATAACAAACCCCTAAAATGCAAAGGAAAATTATCGTCATCTATTTGGTATTTCATAACATAATTTTGGTCACGTACCTGAAGTACATCCAAATCTTTAAATTGGTTGCATACCTGAAGTATGCTTAAACTCTTTATTGGTCATGTACTTGATATATGATTAGATATTTGTCAATTTTATATTTACGTCTTTATTTTTTTTTATTATATGAAATGCACTTTCATATTTATCTTATTTTTTGAGTTTAAACATTAATTAATGCAAATGATAATATTATTTTTGGTATTATAAACTTGGTCGAAGGCTCCAGAAGGGCAGATATCATGTTATCAAGAGATACAAAATTTTGTATCAACGATGCATTGTATTCATGTAGATCCAGAAGAAGTCTACTGAAGATACCTATCTCAACATATGCCATTTTAAAATTATGGAGTATCTATGCATTAATAATGTCTCATGCCAGAAGCATACATTAGAAAAGCTTTATGCTCTCTCCTAAGGGTTATTATAAATATCCATATTTACTCATATAAACTAGAAGTTCTATGATCTGTTCCTGAAGAACAACGAGAATTATCGTGGAATACATTCACTCTGTCTTATCTAGACTCATGTACCGCTCAACGTGAAAATCAAATTCCTAATGCACGCCAGATGCGTGATAGACCTATAGGTTCAAAAAAAAAAAATTCAGCTCCCCAGAAGTGGAGATCAAATGTAAAATCATGCTCCAGAAGAAGTTATACATAATGTTCCAGAAGAGATTATGAACAATAGATCCACTTTCTCTAAAACTCTAGAAGAGTATAATGTCCATGAAGAGAAACGAGTTGTAGAAGTGATTACACAAACTCTTGAAGAGGAAAAGGTACCTAATAATATTAAGATCTCTATATTTTATATGCATATAAGAGAAATGTGGAATCGCAAATAAATGATCATCGATGACATATTTATCATACAAAGTAGATTCTCCTTTTATTATAAGATATCTTGAACCATTGACAGGGGATGTTTTTACCGCTCGATTTGCGGATTGTCATTTTGATGAGACAATATTCCCGTCGTTAGGGGGAGAAAATCCGTCGCCAGAAGAACGACGTGAACTTACATGGCAAACTCCATCTTTGTCTCATCTTGATCCTCGCACTAATCAATGTGAAACTGAAGTGCAAAGAATCACCCATCTTCAAAGAATTGCGCATCAATTGCTAGATGCATTCAATGATGCAACAAAAGTGATGAAATCACATATTCCAGCTGCTAATACTCCAGCTCGAATTAATGTTCCAATAGGAAAAACTGTTAATATGCTGGCTAATGAATCAACAAAAACAAGCCTGAAGCGTGGAAGACCTATAGGCTCAAAAGATTCAGCTCCCCGAAGGAGAAAAACAATAAAGAATAATTCTCTAGAAGAGTATGAAACACTTGAAAGACCCACAATAATAACTCCTACAGAGGAAGAAGCCCTTGAAGTGACACAAGTCTCCGAAGAGACAGACGTCCCTGAAGTGACGCCCGTGCATGAAGAACAAGTACATGGAAATGAAGAAATTTCCATAAATTATGCAAATTCACAAATATTGTGGGATCGAAAGCAAGTGCTTGTTGATGATATATTCTCATTTGCAGTAGCTACAGAAATCATTTCAGATAATGATTTAGAACCACGTTCAGTGGTTGAATGCAGACAAAAAATTGTTGGCCACAATGGAAAGCTGCTATTCAAACAGAATTGGATTCACTTGCAAAACACCAAGTATTTGGACCAGTAGTCCTAACCCCTGAAGGTGTTAAACCAGTAGGATGTAAATGGGTGTTTGCGAGAAAAAGAAATAAAAGAAACGAGATTGTTAGATACAAAGCTCGTCTTGTGGCACAGGAATATGTCAATGATCCAATATGCCCCAGAAGTGGAGATCAAATGTAAATCTTAACTCAGATTTACCATTATTGCAGTATATGTTGATGATATTAATCTAATTAGAACTCCTGAAGAGCTCGAAAAGGCTTCCGAATATCTGAAAAAAGAGTTTGAAATGAAAGATCTTGAAAAAACAAGATACTGTCTCGGCTTGCAAATTGAGCAAAGTTCAAATGGGATACTTGTTCATCAAACAACATATGTTGAAAAAAAAATCCTGAAGCATTTTAATATGGACAAATGTCATCCATTAAGTACTCCAATGGTAGTAAGGTTACTTGACCCAAAGAATGACCCTTTTCGTCCAAAAGAAGATACTGAAAATCTTTTTGGTCCTGAAGTACCATATCTTAGTGCATCTGGTGCCTTATTATATTTGGCCAATGTATTAGACCTGACATTGCATTTTTAGTTAATTTATTGGCCAGATTTAGCTCTGCACCAACTCGAAGGCATTGGAATGGTGTGAAGCACATTTTTCGTTATCTTCGTGGAACATCAGACATGGGTCTATTCTATGCAAAGGATTCCAATAATGGTGCACAACTAAAGGGTTATGCAGATTTAGGATATCTTTCAGATCCTCACAAGGCTCGCTCACAAACAGGCTATGTATTCACTTGCGGTGGCACAACAATCTCTTGGTGATCTACGAAACAGACTTTGGTCGCCACGTCTTCTACAAGAGGGGAGTGATCTAAGATGCCATGGGGGACATAACTCTACTAGAGAATGAGGAAACACAGCTACAAAGGGCTGATTTTTCAAGACTCTATCAAGCCGACATAGTATACGAGATTCCTGCCTGTTGTTCCATGAAAGAGTGTGCCCAAGCGATTTCAAATCTTCAAGCCCAATTGTAAGAATACAGGAATTGAGTTTGTGAAGGCTACGGAAATGCATTGGTTGACCTCCCACCTTTTCAGTGTTGTAGTGTACCTCATTGAAGTGTCCCCCTACAATCCAGCCAGAAGTACCGGTCATAGTGGAAAGACGTCTAATTGAGGACCAAAGAGCAATCCGTTTAGTGCAACAATTGGAGGCATATACTGATGTGACCAGGAAAAATAAGATTTCTTGGTAGCCTGAAAAGTCACAAAGCAGTGCGTGAATTGGCGAGAGGACTCCAAGATATTTACCTCCAGATGGGCGTTTTTCCAAAGCAACAAAATACGTCCCTCAACAGACATGTGGGAGGATGGGAAAGAACCACCCAGCCTTCTTTTAAAGGCGTGGATGCTTGCCTCATCCAGCTTTGTTTCTATTAATCACACAAAATGTGGTTGATGTTGGTTTTAAAAGGATTTCAAGTCCATTTGCTTTTCTTTGCCTTTCACTCCCCTTATATTTCAAAAGATGCGGTCCTACCAACAAAAAAAATTGTATACCCAATAGGTGGAGAATGTGATGGAATAAGGGTGACTAAGTTCTGAAATCTGTTTATTTGCAAGGAATAAGTGGATAAAACTATGTTAAAATATGTGAAAATAATTTAGTATTGATATTCTAGGTCAACCTGGAATTGTGTTATTTTCCACCCAATTACTCCACTCTGATATGAGGAGGCCTACATGTCAAATCATGTGTCATCACTGCGTATAAATCCAGGGGTTCACATGTCATATCATATTTTCACATTGTATAATTTATCTATGATTAACCAAACAACAAGAAATTATTATTACATTTTCAAGGAACAACTAAAAATAGAAATGACTTAATCTTTACTTATACGGGAATAATTCTCTACTATGGAATAGCTTATGTTACTACCCAAACAGACAAGTTTTATAATCAGCTTTTATGATGTGGCAATGATTAGTGAATTTTTTTTTTGAAAATGAACGGGTAGACTAGCTACTTCTTTGCATTAGTTAAAAGGAGTACAGTCTGATAGTAGAAATTAGGCTGGCTGAAAATAGCCAGGAATACATAGAAAAAAAACTACATGAAAGCCTGGACAACAGATGATGAAAATTATAAGGAATAATCATCACCACCCAGTTACCAACCCACTATCAGGTGACTAGAATCTGATCTTGGAGCACCTTCACCCCTGAAGCCCCTGCACAAAAGCAGCCCAAAGCCGTTGTAATAGCCCGAACCCACTTGTTCAGGTTTTGCTAATATTTACATGTTTGGATTGCATGATAGGATAATTTTATGCTATTGAGCTTTTGGTCATTATTGTTCTTGAAGTCTGCATTCGATTTCATTTTCGTAAAGCACCTTGGATACATATTCAGGATTTGATGTGAACATATGAAGTCTTTATTTTTGAGTTACCTTTCATATAAAATTAGTTTTGCATCATTTGAAGCTGTATTGGAAAAGTTATGGCTGTTTTACCATTTCTGCCCTTAGAAGAAGAAATTGCAAGGTCTTCTGTTCGTCACTATTTGGAATATAGTTGGAGGCTTCTTCTGATCTTGGCCTAACATAGAAGCTGTAGATATTTTCGTTACCTTTCCAACAGAAGTTGTATCATCTGAAGTGCACTTTCCTACAACAAGATATAGTGGTTAGAGTCAAGGTTGCGCAAAATTCAAAAGGAGGGCACTTTTGTCATTTGGTGGAATCTAAAGTTTTAAATAATAGGTGAGTCGGTGGTGGTGGTGGTTATATATGGTGAGTTAGACAGAGTCGCACGAGACTCTATTCCAAGGGAAAATAAAAAGGAAAAATTAGAAAAAGCTTCGTGGAGTATTTTCGTGCTGTACTGGGTAAGGATTTTTGTTCTTGTCATTGTTATTCTTCGTATAGGGTTGTTCTATTTTAGTTTTGAATAGAAAATTGTGATTTGGGGTTGAAATTTGAATATGTTTTTGGGGCTGGGTAAATAAGAATTGGAGAGTTATTTTTATTGTGTTAACTTAGGATTTGCAGTGGGGATATCCAATTTGTTTTAGGAGAACTGAGAATCTCTTGATTATTGGGGTTATTTTTCGTATCTGATTGAGATTATATTTTTTATCAGTGAGTTCCTTTCTGCTTGGTTTAAGAGCTGGAATAGGGTGAGTCCAGTTTGAGATATAAATTGTAAGGTAAGTTACCCTATTGCTATTTGTTGTGTGAACTTAAGATTTGCAGTGGGGATATCCAATTTGTTTTAGGAGAACTGAGAATCTCTTGATTATTGGGGTTATTTTTCGTATCTGATTGAGATTATATTTTTATCAGTGTGTTCCTTTCTGCTTGGTTTAAGAGCTGGAATAGGATGAGTCCAGTTTGGGATATAAATTGTAAGGTAAGTGACCCTATTGCTATTTGTTTGCTCCATTCCATTCCACGCTCTGTTGTTGTTGTCTTTGTTTGGTTTGCTGTTTGAGTTATTTGAGATTCTGTAATTGATCGAGATTCTGAACATTCATATCATTGATCAATTTATTTTGAGATTCCAAGGTGTTCCTTATTTTGTGACCCATTTTATATAGTCCATTATTGATTCTCGTGAACTCATAATTGACTTGTTAATATTATGAGCCTTCCTTGATATTATTATTTACATCCTAGTGATTTGTTGGCATCCTAGGATCAGCGTGATTGTGCTGTCCGACCATGGAGCTTTGTGATTTACTTGATATCGCTGCTTCTTATATTACCTTTTTGCTTGCTTGGAGTTGGATGACCATAGACCTTATATTTGGGTTGAGGATTAGCTCCCCATGAGCGCGCATGAGTACGTACGGGTCCTGTAGGGGGGCAGGTTAATACCCTACCGTGCTTGGACGGGGGGGGGGGGGGGGGGGGGGGGGCAGGTAGCGTTTTTCACGGTGGATGTTCGAGGGCCACGTGTGAGGTTTGTATGTTGTGGACATTTCAGACGGCGGGGGGGGGGGGCGAGATGGGGTCATGTAGATGGTCAATCCTGCGCTCTAGACATTCACGGGCCAGAGTTGTGATTCCTTATCATTCAGATTGGGGTGATTCAACTGAATTGTGATTTCAGGGTATCTGTTCTTAGTCCATTAGTGATGCACCTTGATGTTATTTGTTGGCCTTATCGATTGTGATGTGTTATTCTGAGCTATTCATTCCTCTTTTATAGTTTATCAACAATGTTATTTATTTTCTCTGCTGGTAATCATACAGTTGTTTCATTTGGTATTTATTATTTGGCCTCATGTTTATTGAGATGTTTGAGCTAGTATTTCATTCTATTTGAGCTTCACCTTTGAGTAATTATTCGTGGAATGTCTGGGTTACTTACTGAGCATCTTTCGCTCATTCTATTCTATTTTCCAATTTTTGCAGAGTAGAGGCGGGGGTTTCTGGGCGTTGACTTTGTCTTCTTTTGGGGGTCACGTCCAGTTGGTGATAGGTATATATATATAGATATGGATATTGTTGATGTTTTGGATCTGTATATGATTATTTTGGTAGAGGCTGGTCTAGTGAACCATGCCTATGTTAAAATGCTCTGTATATATGGATGACTGTATATGAGGTGTGTTAGATGCTTTGTTGACTGCTTAAATTTTTCTGGGTGAGTTTATATAGGTGATTATATATTTCTTGATGATTATATGTTATCCCAGGGTTGTTACCAGATGAGTTTATATAGGGTGGTTATTTCGATGTTTTTTTTTTATAAAAGAAATGGTGAGTTTTGAGGCACGTGACGTGCTCGTGCGGGTGTTTTTGGGCACGGGCCGTCACAGCCACAATGAACCCTTTCGCCTCCTCCCATATACCCTCCGCCGAAATCAGTGCTCCCTCAAAAAAGGTAGCATTTCGTCCAAGCCAAATAGCCCAAAGGCATGTCGGAATGAGGGAGCTGGAGATCTTGCCACGAGCACTTCTATCCGATCGGCTGGAGAGCCTGTACCTCGAGCAAGCGTGCCACAGTCCATGCGCCTCCCCACTGCCCGTTGAAGGGAACTCCAAACCTGTTGCGCCACCACACACACACAGAAAATGTGTTCCACCGTCTCTATGACATCTCCACACAGCTCACATTCGGTGGGAGCCGTCGGTCGCCACCACCCTCGCTAAGCCTTCGTCACCAACTTGCCTTGGAGCAGCAACCATAGAAAACAACGTACCTTGAGAGGGATTTTGAGCCCCCTAAGGGATTGCAATTTACTGGCCATATGAGCATTGAAGTATGCCCCTTCCATGCGCCACATATACGCCGCTTTGACCTAGAAGCCCGCTACCGGGTTTGGGCCCCAGAGCATAACATCCTCCACACCGTATACAATGTGCTCATTTACAAGCACACAGAAGAGCTACACATATTGGAGGAACTCATCATCCGATAGACTCCGACATAACCGCAGCCGCCAGTTTCCTCCACTAGGCGTGTCCATCTAGAAGTCCTTAACAAAGCCCGATCTATTTCTAGCTAACGCATATAGCTCAGGGAAGACCTCCATAAATGGATCTGATCCACACTAGAAATAGGTCCACAATCTGATGGTGCTTCCATCCCCAAGCCCCCATCGAAAGGCCTCCCGGATAGACCCTCCAATTTTATAGATAGATCTCCAGATCTGCGACGAGCCACGACCGTGCTACGGGAATAAGGCAGCCTTAGGCCTGCATCTAGACCGACAACTTGCAAGCACCTCCCGCTAGAGAGCAGAGCGGGCACTCCCAAACTTCCATAACCACTTCATAAGCAACGCAACATTAAAAGTGTCGAGATTGATTATACCCAAGCCACCTTGCGATTTGGCAACGCACACTGCCTCCCAGTGCACCAGGTGAACTCCGTGCTTTCCCCGATCAGACCCGCTCCAAAGAAACTGATGACACAGGACCTCAATGCGGCCTAGAACCATGCGTGGAATGCGAAAGAGGGAGAGCTAAAAGACATGCAAATTAGAAAGGACAGACTGGAGGAGCACCAAACCCCCACCGAAGCTAAGTAGCCTCCCTGCCCATCCTGCCAGCCTGTGTTCGACCCTTTGAACAATAGGCGCCCAATTCGCACAAGAAATAGGCTAGAGGGATAGCGGGAGCCCGAGATATTGGGTTGGAAAGCAGCCCACCAGACAGTCAATAGTATTAGCTAGAGACCGCGGAACCTCATTAGCCATATTGACTCCAAACACTGCACTTTTTTTCCAATTGACCTTTAGCCCAGACAGCCATCCAAAAATTTTCACCACAAACATAACCCCCATCACCTCCCTCACGTCCCCTTGACATAGGAGCATCGTGTTGTCCGCATATTGGACATGAGAAAGTGAAAGCCCCGACCTGCCACATTTCATACCGTGAATTCATCCCGCACCCTCAGCCTTATGCATCATTCTGCTAAGTGCGTTGGAGACCATAATGAATAAGAAAGGGGAAAGTGGACCCCCCTGCCTAAGCCCCCTCTTAATAAGAAAGAACCCACAAGGCTCTCCATTTATAATTACTGAAGAGTTGGCCTTGGAAATGCAACTTGAAATCATCCTAATCCATCGTTGATTGAAACCATGGCCAACCATAAGCTGTTTTAGAAAATTCCAATCCATAGAGTTATATGCTTTCTAAAAATCCAGCTTAATCAGCACCCCTGCCTCCCCCGAATGTTGGAAGCTCGATAAGCATTCTTGAACAGCAAAGAAACCCTCCTGTAAGGACCTTCCTAGATCAAAGGCTGTTTGATTCACCTCAATTAAACCCCCAATCACTCCCTTAATGCGGTTCACAAGAGCCTTTGAGATGATTTTATAACAAACATTGATGAAGGCTTATAGGTCAGAAATCCCCAAACTCTTCCGCCCTTGCTTTCTTTGGAATAAGCGCGAGGAAGGTAGAGTTGATGCACACCACCTTTGCTCTCAAAGAAATCCGACACCATGGTCACTATGTCATCCTTGACAATCTCCCAAAATTTCTGGAAGAAACATGCGCTAAACCCATTAGGGCCCGGTGCTTTATCCCAAGCTAGAGCATGCACCACCCCCCGCACTTCTACTTCTGAGAAAGGGAGGTCTAGCAGTGCTAACTCATCCACTGGAATTTTAGCCATCCCCTCATCCACCCAGGGAGCCGCCCGTCCCCTAATGGGAGTGAACACCTTACGAAAATGGGACCCCAGGCGGCCTTTGATTTCCTCTTCAGCGACCACACGCGCGCCATCGATGACCATGGAGGAAATGCAGTTCATTCTTCTTCTTTGGCTTGCCAATTTTTGGAAGAACCGGGTGTTAGAAACCCCCTCCTTAAGCCATATGGCGCGAGATCGAAGGCGCCATTCTGCCTCCTCCATGAGTAAGATGCGCATCATAACACCTTTTTTCCCATTCCGCTCCAGCCGACCCGAATCATCCAGGAGTCCGCACTCCTCAAGGGCGTCCAAGGTGATGATGCTGCTTCCTAGGAGTGATTTTTCAATTTGCCACCTTCGACCCACCTCTTTGATCCAGCTCTTTAAAGTGTATTTCAGACGCCTAAGCTTTAAAGCCACCCTCAAAGCCCCAGAATCAGCCAAACAAGGGATTTGCCAGGAAGCTAAAACAACCCCTGAAAACCCTCCACCTGGAGCCACCATGATTCAAATTTGAATTGCGAGCGATATCTCCGTTCCTCCCCACCTACCAGGAGTGTTATATATGTGTCACTTTTGGCCTGTTGGTAACCATTGGAGCATTTTAGCAGTTTTTGAAATTTTTTTCATTTTTCGATCGGAACCGCAAAATTTTGGACTGTTAGCTATCGTCCTGAGCTAGAGGACTCCGATTGAAAATCTAACTACATATTATGTGTCCTGGTGCCATTTTAAGCCACTCATGAAAATTTCATCGAATTCTGACAACGTTTCTGAAATTTCACAGTTCCGGGGCGTATCCGGGTTTTTAAGTGACTTACTATATAAAGGGTGATCTAAAATTTGAGATGCACTATTCATCATCCCTACCAAACTTTCTCTCTCTCTCCCCTCTCTCCTTTTCTCCCATTTGAGGCCCTTAGAGCCCTCAAACCCAAAAACCTAAAGCATAAGAAGTGTAGCCCGAGTGTTGGGTGTTTGATTTGGGATTTTGGGTATTTATTGTGTATTTTGGGTATGTTGTGGATTTTACTCACCAGTTGATACCCTGTCTTGCAGATCTCGACGGACGGTCGCGCGTCGACCCGACTTCCGGTGAGTGGGACAACCCAACCCAGTTTGGGAGGCGCTACATGCACTTGGGCGTGTACCGTCCTCCCCTGGGGCACATAGTTAGTATTAACTGTTGTATTGTAACCCATGTAAGCATGATGTGTGTATAGAATGCATGCCACCCTAGACTTGTATGTTAGGGACTTGCACCCTTAGGATTTGTGCATGAGCCGTGCATCCTGTCACCCCGTTATCATGCTAGGAAAGCCCTGACCTATGCATGCGTCCTATTAGTTTGATTTATTTATTTAAATGCAAACTGCGATATTGATTAGCATGCTTGGGGAATATAAGGGGGCCTTGCGAGGTTAACATTGAGACCCGGGTTAGGGTACTCCGTGTTCCTTGTTTGGTTGGCGGGATGTCCTACATCGGGACCTCAGGTTACCCTCCCAAGGTCTCTTTTCCTCATTTATGTCTTATGTATTCCCCGCATCTTGGTTATGCGCGCTGGTGGAATTCTGAAGAATTCAAGACATTAGAGTTGTAGAGATGTGCTGTCAGCGGATCCGAGTGGATCATATGCGATGGATAGGCTGTTCTGTTCCCTTCGTTGGATCCGTGTAGAGACTACCTCAGCGTTAGAAAGGTTGTCCCGTGCAGGGGCTCCCATCAGTAGGCGCCTCCTGATTTGGTAGAAGGACTGCGCTGAATGTGGGGGTGGCCAAACGACCTACGGAGTGGGGAGAGACTATCGGTGGACCAAGGGTGACCAACAGCCTAGTCAGTCCCAAGAGCCTATGTCACCTATTGAGGGGTGAGGGTGAGGGTATGGTGGGCCGGCGATGCGACGACCCACAGGATTGTGTATGGATGATTATCAGCCCATTAAGTCCCAATACCTTTTGTCACCTATTGAGGGTGAGGGTGAGGGTGAGGGTGTGGTGGTTCGGCGATGTAGCGAACCACCGGACTTGTGTTATTTATGCCACTTTGTGGCTCTTTGTTGTAAATTGTGGTTAATATAAACTGTATGCATGGGTTGTGCTATTCACTGAGCGTGTGGCTCACCCCTCGCATAAAAATCTTTTTCAGTGATCACTGAGGAGGACTTGAAGGAGGAGCTTCCCGAGCGACTACACCAGTAGCGGAGTAGCGCCACGTCCCTCGAGTTTTGAGGCCATCAGCATCCTTCTCTTTGTTGTATGTATATTTTCTGTGCTTGGGCACCTAGTTTGGATTATGTATGGATTGTATTTGTGTGTATATGGACATGTTGGCTCTCACAGGACATATGATTATGTATCGAGTCTGTAGTATGTTTTGATTACAGATTCAGTCTTTTAGCTTCCGCATTTGGTGTATATATAATGTCAGCCCTGCTTTTATCTGTGTTGTCATTTTAGCTGTTGTGTGAGTATATTATTGAACTCCTGTTTACTGATATCATATATACACTTGCCGCGTCCCGGGGACGGCCGCCCTGGGGCGTGACAAAAGTTGGTATCAGAGCCTGGTCCTGTCAGAGCCAATTGTCTTCTTTTTCGTAGAGATGAGTCCTAGGATTTCTATATGCGTATTCTGATCCTAGTGTCTGGTTTTCTTAGGTTGCTGATATGCCTCCTCGCAGAGGACGGCGCGGACGTGGTCCCTCTCGACCCTTGGAGGTCTCCGGACCTGCCAGAGTCGAGGATGCTATTGGTGAGTCCTCAGCCGTGAGGCCAGGATCAGCGCAGGAGCCTCCTGCCTGGGAGCGCGCGTTTGCGGATAGCTGATTTAGTGGAGACGCAGACCAGGGCGTTGGAGGCCCAGACCAGAGTATTAGCAGATCAGGCACGGGAGATACAGGAGCTGCGGGCGGCCCGCGAGGCAGTTCCGCAGGTTCCCTTGGTGGCAGATCCACCTGTGGTACCCGATACACCCCCAGTTCCCGTGGCGGTCCCAGCGGTCAGAGTTCAGGATCCTCAGGAGAGGGAGGTGGGGCTGAGGGTGCAGCAGAGTGGCCTCTCAGCCTTTCTGAAGCTCCACCCTCCCGAGTTCCAGGGTCAGACGGAGGACCCCCTTGCTCCAGAGAGATGGTTGATGGAGGTGGATACCATCTTCTCGACCATGCTTTGCACAGACCGCCAGCGAGTCTCCCTGGCCACATTTATGCTGAAGGGTAGCGCCGCCGACTGGTGGGCTACTAGATCAGTGGACATCCCAGAGGGATTGGAGCAGCTCACATGGGCGGGATTCAGGAGATATTTCTTGGAGGAGTATTTCCCCTTCTCGACGCGACAGATAGTGATGCAGGAGTTTGAGCAGCTGACTCAGGGCACTATGTCCGTCGCTGACTACTCCACGCGATTCACGAGGCTGTCCAGATTCGCTCCAGCGTTGGTGATGGACGAGGAGACGAGGTGCCGTCGATTCGAGCTCGGTCTCAGCAGTGCCATCCGAGTGCACGTCACCTCCCACGCATTCACGAGGTACTCCGACTTAGTGTCTCGAGCGAAGACCGTCGAGAGAGACCTCGGGATCCAGGTGAGGGCTTCGACCCCGTCGACAGACCAGAGGCCACCCAGGAGTCAGGACAGAGGGCAGCGCAAGAAGAAGAGGCCCCGCTTTGAGCAGTCAGCGGCTGCCTCTCCTCCAGCAGATGTGGTGCCAGCGAGAGCACCCATCGCCGCAGTGCCAGTCCAGACGAGGTGACCAGAGACGAGGCGCTGTTATCACTGTCAGCGCGTCGGGCATAGTCTGTATAATTGCCCTGACGCTGGCCGACCCAGAGTGATGCCGCAGCAGCAGCAGCCGTTCCAGCAGCCGTTTCAGCAGCGCCAGCAGCAGCAGCAGCCTCAGCGCCAGCCGCAGCAGCAGCCTCAGCGTCAGCAGCAGCAGCCACAGGGTGGCCGTGCTGATCAGAGGAGGCAGCCAGCGCAGCAGGCGAGGCGTGCCCCTGCTCCTCAGCCTCAGTTCGTCCAGGGCCGAGTGGCAGCGCTTTCGGCAGAGGAGGCTCAGGCAGCGTGGTCAGAGGTACTGTTCAGATCTCCCAGCTTCCTGCTTATGTATTGTTTGATTCCGGAGCCACACACTCGTTCGTGTCTCCCGCTTTTGCGAGACGGACGGGTGTGGCGTCCGCTCCTCTAGATGCTGTATTAGAGGTATCATTGCCCGTGGGAGACCGTATTCTCCTCAGTTCAGTGTACCGAGGGTGTACGGTAGAGATCGCGGAGCATGAGTTTCCGGTGGAGCTGGTGGAGCTTGCGATGGCGGATTTTGATGCCATCCTGGGAATGGATTGGCTTGCAGCTAGTCATGCCAGCATCGACTGTTTTGCCAAGTCGGTGTCGTTCCACCTTCCTGGTCGGAGGTCCTTCCAGTTCGTGGGCGATCGAGACGTAGCTCCTCTGGGGTTCGTGTCGTCCATGCAGGCGTGGAGACTCCTTCAGGGTGGATGCGAGGGCTTTCTAGCTTATATTGCTCTGGAGGATGCACCGCTGCGGGCAGATATCAGTCAGACTCCGGTCGTGGCAGAGTATCCCGAGGTTTTCCCCGATGATCTTCCGGGATTACCGCCGGATCGCGCGATCGAGTTTGAGATCAATCTGATTCCGGGGACCGAGCCGGTTTCGAGGGCTCCGTACCGGATGGCCCCTGCAGAGCTGAGGGTGCTGAAGGAGCAGTTGGAGGAGTTGCTGGAGAAGGGCTTCGCACGTCCGAGTGTGTCTCCGTGGGGAGCCCCTGTCCTGTTCGTCCGGAAGAAGGACGGTTCGCTGCGGCTGTGTATTGATTACAGGCAGCTGAATAAACGGACAGTGAAGAACAAGTACCCGTTGCCGCGGATCGACGATCTGTTTGACCAGCTCCAGGGAGCGTGCGTCTTTTCCAAGATCGATCTCCGCTCGGGGTACTACCAGTTGAAGATCCGGGAGTCAGACATTTCGAAGACGGCCTTTCGCACCCGGTATGGGCACTACGAGTTCAGAGTACTGCCATTCGGGTTGACGAACGCGCCGGCGGCCTTCATGGATCTGATGAACCGGGTATTTCGACCCTTCCTCGACTCCTTTGTGGTAGTATTCATCGATGACATATTGGTGTACTCGAGGAGTCTGGAGGAGCACGCTCACCATCTTCGCACTGTCTTGGAGACTTTGGCCAGACATCAGTTGTTCGCCAAGTTCAGCAAGTGCGAGTTCTGGTTGGAGCGTATGGCCTTTCTGGGCCATGTGATTTCCGGTGAGGGTATAGCTGTGGACCCGGAGAAGACGCTCGCCGTGTCGAATTGGCGTCGACCGTCGAACCCCACTGAGATTCGGAGCTTCTTGGGCTTGGCGGGTTATTACAGGAGGTTTGTGGAGGGTTTCTCCAAGATAGCCGTTCCTCTTACCCGCCTCACTCGGAAGGACGTTCGGTTCGAGTGGTCCCCTTCTTGTGAGGAGAGCTTCCAGGAGCTGAAGCGAAGGCTCACCTCAGCGCCAGTTCTTACCCTTCCATCTGGGAGTGGTGGGTTCGCAGTTTACACAGATGCATCGCAGTTGGGTGTGGGTTGCGTCCTGATGCAGCACGGTAAGGTGGTGGCTTACGCGTCTCGTCAGTTGAAGCCCCATGAGCAGAATTACCCCACCCATGACCTTGAGTTGGCTGCGATCATCTTTGCGCTGAAGATGTGGAGGCATTACCTCTATGGAGAGGAGTTCGAGCTCTTTACTGATCATAAGAGCTTGACATATCTGCAGTCTCAGCCGGAGCTCAACATGCGTCAGAGGCGTTGGGTTGAGTTCCTGACAGACTACGATTGTGACATCGCTTACCATCCGGGTAAGGCGAATGTCGTTGCAGATGCGCTCAGTAGGCAGCTCCTGGGCATGGCCGCCCACATGGCTGTCCGTCGTTGGAGGCTTCTGGAGGAGGCCGCTTGCTGGATCAGTGTTCGAGAGACTCCTGCGGGTGGCTTTTTGGCCAGGCTGGTGGTGCAGCCGGTTCTTCTCGACGAGATCCGCACGGCTCAGGCTCAGGATCCGCATTTTATAGTCCTCTCTGAAGGCGTCGCCCGGGGCGAGCGTCAGGACTACCAGATTCGCGCGGACGGGATCCTGCGATTCAGAGGCCGAGTGTGCATCCCCGACGACGCAGAGCTGAGGCGGAAGATTCTGGACGAGGCCCATCGCTCGAGGTACACAGTGCATCCTGGTGGCACGAAGATGTACAGGGGCCTTCGTCGCGGCTACTGGTGGCGCGGGATGAAGACGGATATCGCCCGTTTCGTTGCCCGATGCCTAGTATGCCAGCAGGTGAAGTCGGAGCATCAGCGCCCTGCGGGGAAGCTGCAGTCCATTGAGATCCCTCAGTGGAAGTGGGAGCAGATCACCATGGACTTCGTCTCGGGTTTGCCGAGGTCACGTTCGGGTCGCGATGCCATCTGGGTGATCGTCGACCGGCTGACGAAGTCTGCTCATTTCCTCCCCATCCGACTCACCGATTCTCTGGACACTCTGGCGCAGTTATTTGTCTCCGAGATTGTCCGTCTCCATGGCACTCCAGTCAGCATCATTTCTGATCGAGACGCGCGTTTTACTTCGAGGTTCTGGCGTAGCCTCCAGCACGCCCTTGGTACGAACCTCCATTTCAGTACAGCGTTTCATCCGCAGACGGACGGCCAGTCGGAGAGGACGATCCAGACCCTTGAGGACATGCTGCGGGCCTGTGTACTCGATTTTGGGGGCAGTTGGGAGAGGCACCTTCCGTTGGTGGAGTTTGCCTACAACAACAGCTACCACTCGAGCATCCGGATGGCTCCCTACGAGGCACTTTATGGCCGCAGCTGCAGGTCCCCCCTGTGTTGGGACGAGGTCGGAGAGCGCCAGTTAGAGGGACCAGAGATCGTTCACCAGACCTCCGAGATGGTGAAGACGATTCGCGAGCGTATCCGAGTCGCTCAGAGTCGTCAGAAGTGCTACGCCGACCGCCGTCGCCGTGAGCTCACCTTCGAGGTCGGTGACCATGTGTTCTTGAAGGTGTCCCCGATGAAGGGCATCTTCCGATTCGGTGTGCGGGGCAAGCTGAGTCCGCGTTTCATTGGGCCGTTCCTCATCCTCGAGCGAGTTGGGGAGGTGGCCTATCGCATAGCTCTGCCCCCACAGTTGGCTCAGGCCCATGACGTCTTCCATGTCTCGCAGCTGAGGCGATACGTCCACGATCCTGCTCACATCATCCCGTTCGAGCCGCTCGTCTTCGAGCCGGACTTGTCTTTCGTGGAGCAGCCGATTGAGATCCTGGACCGCCGCGAGAAGAGGCTCCGCACCAAGACCGTCCAGCTGGTCAAGGTGCGATGGCAGCACCGTTCCGGTGCCGAGGCCACTTGGGAGCTCGAGGACGCCATGCGTGACGCGTATCCGCATCTTTTCCCTTCTTAGATGTTCTTGTATTTATTTTGAGGACAAAATTTCCTAAGGGGGGGAGAATGTTATATATGTGTCACTTTTTGGCCTGTTGGTAACCATTGGAGCATTTTGGCAGTTTTTGAGTTTTTTCATTTTTCGATCGGAACCGCAAAATTTTGGACTGTTAGCTATCGTCCTGAGCTAGAGGACTCCGATTGAAAATCTAACTGCATATTATGTGTCCTGGTGCCATTTTAAGCCACTCATGAAAATTTCATCGAATTCCGGCAACGTTTCCGAAATTTCACAGTTCCGGGGCGTATCCGGGTTTTTAAGTGACTTACTATATAAAGGGTGATCTAAAATTTGAGATGCACTATTCATCATCCCTACCAAGCTTTCTCTCTCTCTCCCCTCTCCTTTTCTCCCATTTGAGGCCCTTAGAGCCCTCAAACCCAAAAACCTAAAGCACAAGAAGTGTAGATCGGGTCCCCGGTGCTTTCAAATCCCAATTCCGGCCAACCTAGCCATCCCATCCGCCCTCTCTTCTCCTCAGATCCGAGCCAAATCGGAGGTAGGGGTAGGTCTTGGTGGTAGAGACCGGTGGGGAAGCGTTTCGGTGCGCGGAGAGCACCCGGACATCCCTTCCTCCCCCTTGGTAAGCTTCTTTCTTCTTTTTGGCTTAGATGTATGTTAGGAAGGGGGTTTTGTGTTTGGGTGGTGGTCGGCGGCTGTGGGAGGCTGTCGGAGGCGGTTGGGGGCGGTCGGAGGCCGTCGGAGGCCGATGGGTGGGTGGTAGAGGTGCTCGGGCATGGAGGGGTTGCTGTTTGGGCAGCAGGCAGCACAGGCACGCAGCCGACTGGGCGCGCGCGGGCGTGCGCGCGTGCGTGCCGCGGCGTGCGCTCGGGGGAGCTGGAGGCCAGCAGGGCGCGCGTGCTAGGCGCTGGGTGCGAGTGTGCTGGGCGTGCGGGTGCTGGGCATGCGGGCGTTGGGCGTGCTGGGCGTGCTGGGCGCGCGAGTGTGCTGGGCGCGGGCGCTGGGAGTGCTGGGGGTGATAACCGAGTAGGCGTGCGTGCAGGGCGTCGTGCAGGGTGCGTGCGGGGCGTACGGGGTGCTCACGGGTCAGCGCGAGGCGTGCGGGGTGCGCGCGGGCTGCTGCGCTGGGGCGCAGTGGGCGCACGGTGCACCTGGGAGGCTAGGCGGCGTGTCAAGGCGGCGGGCAGGGGCCGGCTGTGCCCTGGGTGAGCGGGCGGAGGCGCGGCGGTGCACCCAGGGGGGAGTCAGGTGGCCGTGCGGGTGGTTGCCGGGGGTGCGGGTGGTTGCTGTAGTGCTCGGGCTAGCATGCGTGCGGGTCGTATGCACGTTTTCCCGAGTGTTGGGTGTTTGATTTGGGATTTTGGGTATTTAATTGTGTATTTTGGGTATTTTGTGGATTTTACTCACCAGTTGATACCCTGTCTTGCAGATCTCGACGGACGGTCGCGCGTCGACCCGACTTCCGGTGAGTGGGACAACCCAACCCAGTTTGGGAGGCGCTACATGCACTTAGGCGTGTACCGTCCCCCCTGGGGCACATAGTTAGTATTAACTGTTGTATTGTAATACATGTAAGCATGATGTGTGTGTAGAATGCATGCCACCCTAGACTTGTATGTTAGGGACTTGCACCCTTAGGATTTGTGCATGAGCCGTGCATCCTGTCACCTCGTTATCATGCTAGGAAAGCCCTGACCTATGCATGCGTCCTATTAGTTTGATTTATTTATTTAAATGCAAACTGTGATATTGATTAGCATGCTTTGGGGAATATAAGGGGGCCTTGCGAGGTTAACATTGAGACCCGGGTTAGGGTACTCCGTGTTCCTTGTTTGGTTGTCGGGATGTCCTACATCGGGACCTCAGGTTACCCTCCCAAGGTCTCTTTTCCTCATTTTTGCCTTATTTATTTCCCCGCATCTTGGTTATGCGCGCTGGTGGAATTCTGAAAGAATTCAAGACATTAGAGTTGTAGAGATGTGCTGTCAGCGGATCCGAGTGGATCATATGCGATGGATAGGCTGTTCTGTTCCCTTCGTTGGATCCGTGTAGAGACTACCTCGGCGTTAGAAAGGTTGTCCCGTGCAGGGGCTCCCATCAGTAGGCGCCTCCTGATTTGGTAGAAGGACTGCGCTGAACGTGGGGGTGGCCAAACGACCTACGGAGTGAGGAGAGACTACCGGTGGACCAAGGGTGACCAACAGCCTAGTCAGTCCTAAGAGCCTATGTCACCTATTGAGGGGTGAGGGTGAGGGTATGGTGGGCCGGCGATGCGACGACCCACAGGATTGTGTATGGATGATTATCAGCCCATTAAGTCCCAATACCCTTTGTCACCATATTGAGGGGTGAGGGTGAGGGTGAGGGTGTGGTGGTTCGGCGATGTAGCGAACCACCGGACTTGTGATTGATTATGCCACTTTGGGGCTCTTTGTTGTAAATTGTGGTTAATATAAACTGTATGCATGGGTTGTGCTATTCACTGAGCGTGTGGCTCACCCCTCGCATAAAAATCTTTTTCAGTGATCACTGAGGAGGACTTGAAGGAGGAGCTTCCCGAGCGACTACACCAGTAGCGGAGTAGCGCCACGTCCCTCGAGTTTTGAGGCCATCAGCATCCTTCTCTTTGTTGTATGTATATATTTCTGTGCTTGGGCACCTAGTTTGGATTATGTATGGATTGTATTTGTGTGTATATGGATATGTTGGCTCTCACAGGACATATGATTATGTATCGAGTCTGTAAAGTGTTGTTGATTTACAGATTCAGTCTTTTGCTTCCGCATTTGGTGTATATATCATGTCAGCCCTGCTTTTATCTGTGTTGTCATTTTAGCTGTTGTGTGAGTATATTATTGAACTCCACCTGGAGCCACCATGATTCAAATTTGAATTGCGAGCAATATCTCCGTTCCTCCCCACCTACCAGGAGCAACGGACAGTGGTCCGAAGTGACCCTTGGAAAACTGAGAGGTAGTAGTCTGGGAACACATCCTCCCACTCAGCGTCCACAAGGATGCGGTCGAGCCTTGCCAACGCCGGATCCTCCCTTAAACTGCTCCTGGTGAATGCCTGATTAGGCATCGGAATATCAATCAACCCTTTTGAGCAGATCCAATCCGAGAAAGCCCTCATCTCCCCAAATATCCCACCATCCTTGTTCCTGTCTTCCACCAGCCTTGTAACGTAAAAGTCTCCCATCATGCACCAGGGAGCTCCCTAGTCACATTTGACCGAGCTCAGCTCAACCCAAACAGTAAGGCCCGAGAAGCACCGTCTTGAGGTCCATAAACCCCAAAGCATCCCCAGCGCCATACCGTGATAATATCTTCCAAAAGGACATAAATAGCAAAAGAGTCCACCTGATGATCCATACACATCCATCTATTTTAATTCCATGCAATGATTATACCCCCAGAGGCACCCTCCGAAGGTTTAAACCTAAACTCATCTAGCCTCCCCCCCCCCAATCGCCTGGATGGTCCCAGGCACCACCCTCCCCATCTTTGATTCTTGAAGACAACATAGATTGACCTTATGAATCCAACACCAATTGTCGTACCGCCTCTTTTTTCCTACGATCATGGAGACCCCGAACATTCCAGCACAATGAACTAAACATATCGACCATGGGCAAGCCCTTCCACCATCAGCCGGGCTCCACGGAACGGTCCTGTCAAGGTGACAAACTCTGCTCCTTTTAGAGGAACGCCAGAAACCGCTGTTTGTTCGCCCTACCCGAGAAGCGAAGGCCGATGTGTTGTGCCCGCCTACAGGCCTCCTCCCCCGAGAAATCAAAACCAAGAACCACCAGGCGACGCCTGGTAGACGATGGAGGTGAAGGGGGCACAGTCTCCCGAACCTCCCCAGGAGGAGGAGTTCCCTTCCCCTCCAAGGACGCTTCAGAAGCCCCCCCAACCAACCGCCAGACCTTCCTTTCTACCGGCACACTCTCGACCCTAGGATGGGGAGAGCCCTTTATGCCTTCCAAACCACCGCCCTAGAAGCCCGACTCTGCCTCCCCGTCAAGCAGGGACCCTCCCCAAGATCCTCCACCTACATCGAGAGATAGCCCACACGAGGCCTCAGAGGAGGCAGTTTCCTGAACAGACCTCCCGAAAGCAGCAGAACTAAGCGGCCTATGCCCGAACTGGGCCACAAGAACAGGTGGGTGGGGTCAACAACCTACCACACCCCAAAGTTGTGTCTGAGTCAGTGGACCCACCTTGATCCATGTTTGCCAAACCACCTACTGAATTCTGAAACCAAACCCACCGAACGGTACCATCCTCCTCAACCTGGTTGGC
The DNA here is from genome assembly GCA_030737835.1 of Acorus gramineus. NCBI lineage: Eukaryota > Viridiplantae > Streptophyta > Magnoliopsida > Acorales > Acoraceae > Acorus > Acorus gramineus. Next base: position 10,819,651 of record CM060854.1, on the reverse strand, counting down.
CCACGACCCACGCCCCAGCGAGTTGCGGTAACTGGGCTGGCTGTCCAGAGATGGGCTTCCAGAGCATTGGCCCACAATAAACACGGGCCGAGAACCTGAGTCCGAGAGATCAAAACCACATCGAGACTTGGGCCTCATAGTCACCTGACTTGACAGCACAGGTGGGAGGGCAGTAAGACCATTATCACCCCCACCCATACCTGCCACCATCAAGTCAACCTCCGCCACTTTGAGAAGCCTTGGTCCGAAAGCACCTGGTGAACTGACAGAAACCTCCTCCCGAGGTCCGGCCAGACCGGGTAGGGCCTTCCCAAGGTACAGGTCCGAGGTCAATACCAAAGGAGTCCCAAAAGCCTGAGGTGGCACCACGCCTCCTGTCATACGCATAGCCGATTGACCAGAAGAGTGGACCCTTACAATCTGAGGAACTGAAACCACCTGTTTCCTTTGGGAGTCTGCCGACAGTGTTGTACAGCAAGCCTCCAAACCAGAAGCGCTCACCTCCGATAGGAGAACTGCCTGTACACCTTCAACCCCTACCACCGTCATACCAGGCGACACTCCGCCCGCCAGTGTCTGTGGCCCATGACCACCATCCTTCCCCAACCTCACCTTATGTAGTAAGGAAGAAGACGAGATTCAGAATCAAACACCGAAACCAGCACCTCCAGACCACCCATGCACGCCATTATTGTCTGTGGAAAAACCGACATCTCCTTTGACCATAGAGTCATCACCAGAAAAGGTCACTCCTCCATATCCTCCACTCGTTCTTCCATGAAGAGGAACCATCCCAGAGATTCCACGATCCTCCTTATGACTCAACGGAGCGCCGGGCCAGGGGCACACCCCCTTAGAGCAATCCGTCTACATCGACCTGCCCCATCCTGTGCACCAGTGGAGAAATCACATGGAGAGAGGCTAAGGGATCCCCCTTCACACAGAACTGGGCCTGAGGCGAGCACTGATTCCCTCGCTGCCACCGATGAAAGCCTGATGATCAACTTTCTATGACACAGCCACCCAGCGTCATGGAAGTCCATTTCAGGCCATCAGAGGCATAGAAGGTTCACAATCTCATCACAGAGCAGTTCCTTATCCCCAGCCCAAGCCACCAAAATGCAACAGCTAAATTGGGAGACTTTGTCCGCCACCTCTTGTGTCCACCCAATCTCCACCTTGGTAAATGGAGGCGGGGGGGGGGGGGGGAGGCACGGCCTTTCCTCCCTGAGTGGGAGAGCGCGGAGGATGCCCAAGAGAGCACCCGGAGCTACGATGACCCGACCCACGGCATCTCCAACACTTTGGAGGCTCGCGACACATTGTCGCAAAGTGCCCCAATTCCAAGCAACGGAAACAACAAACACCTCGGAACCTCACCCCCTCGCCTACACCCCTCCACCCAAAGCCACCCTCCGAACCTCTCCGCCTCTTCCACCCCTCCGCTGAAGCACAGTCACCCTCTCTCACCCCGTAACGAAGATGACGACCTCTTCGGGAGTGCGAGACCACTTGCCAGCCTCCATTGTCTACTCCTCCATGACCCTCGCCACTAGTCTGCCCTACCGACTTCCTTGCATAGGCCAGCGCCTCCTCCTCCTTCCCTCCGTCGCTCCCTCCGTCGCTCCTCACCCTTTTCATGTTGCTCTATGATTTGTGATTTTTCTACACGCTCCACATTTTTATTTGAAAAATCATATGTATAAATTCTCTATTTTGGCATTGCTCTTTTTTTTTTTTTTTTTTTTGAAAAATTATATTTATAAATGCATGAAAAAAGAAGGCCTTTTGAGATTATCTGTGTTAGTGTAATGGTTCATAGATGAGTGATCATGTGCGGATTAGGGTGCACCGTGCGGCATCGCTTATGCACCGTCCGATCTTGCAAATCTCACTATTGGACGGTCCTACTTTCACCGAGCTCTTACCGGTAAGAGTTTTATGAAAAAGGGACCATCCAATCATGAGATTTGCGCTATCAAACGGTCTATACGCGATCCACAAATCTCGCGATCAGACTTTTTTCAAGAAATTCTCATCAGAAAAAGTTCATCTTATCAACAAGAGTTTAGTGAAAATAGAACCATCTAATGCGAGATTTGTATGATCGGACGGTCCATATGCGATCCCATATGGTGTTCCTCTATCCGCACGATGCACCCCAATGCGTATCGTATCACTACTCTCTTTCCTTAAATATATACAATATATATATATTAGAAAAGAGAATGAGTAAATGACTAAAACTATCTTCAAAAGCTTAAAATACTCTAATGTATGTACAATATATATCTCTAACACTCAGTACACTTCCCCATCTTTTCCTAGCTGCTCACCCAGCTTCATTCCTTTGGCATGTACAATGTATTTCACACCTTATCCAATGCAGCTTTCATGACTTAGTTCTATATATTTAGTTGGTTAGCAAACAAATGATAATTAGGAAATGTATGTTTTTATTGAGAGATAATGGTAGATATTGAATATATTATGATACTCGGGTGCGCTATATAACCAGAACACGGGGTGTCTGAATGTCTCGAGACCATATAGAGATCAGTGAATAATGCACAACTGAGTGAGGGGGTTAATCGGTAGGCATCCAATTTACAGATACATCTCCTGCTAACCACTTTGTATTATGATCCTTCTAGTGTTTTGTTTCTCTATTTTTTTTCCGTCCCCATTTCAATTATAATTTCACTTTAGCATATAAGTGACTCTATCTTTAAAAAAAAATAACCATGGAATCAGATTTACCAAATAAATTAAATATTTCAGAATCTGATTGGATAATATAGTTCAAAAAATGGTTTTTTAAACTTTTGTCCAATGATTGGATCAAAAAAATCTCACACACTTTATTTTAAAATCTTATTGAAGGTGGGTTGTAAGAAATAATGACTTTTTTTATAATAGAACCATTAAACACAATTTTATTTACAATTGCCCATGTACTTCTACTTAATTTTTGTTTCATGTAGAGAATGTGAGAGTGAGATTCATTGGTATATTATACTTCAATTTAATAAATGTACATAATCATTACATGAATACACATCTTCAAAAAGAAAAAAAAATATGGGATTGTATTTTTTTTAAGTAGATTGTTTGTTATCAAAGGGCAAATGACACTTGATCTTATTTGCAGATGTTACTCACTAGCACAATATATGAAATTACTTAAAGTACAATATAATTAAAAAATAACATAAAACATATACATTAACAATTCATGTGAGTATATATTTTTTTTAATAAAAAAATCCTCAATCAAACATAAATATATTGAATTTTTTTTTTAAAGAAGTAGTAGTTCATTCAACTAATGAAATCAAGTTACAAATGGGTCGAATGATAGAAGAAAAAAAAAGATAAAAAACATAAAGGAATAGAGCTAAAGCAAAAAAGAAAACTACAACAAATATATTGAAAATATAAAAATCAACGTGTGTGATCTGCAAAATTAACCGAGAAAAAACTGACTATAACATTTATGTTATCAAAATGCAAGAGCAAGACACAAACTTGAATGAACAAGTGGGTCACAAAGGATTAGGTATCTCCAACCCCATGCTACCCCCTAATAAGCCCATTGTCCACAACTTAAACTACGACGTTTAATAGATGACTTCATGTACAAAAAGCAATTCTACATTTGCTATACATAGATGGTGGCTTTATGCCTAAATTTATGATTATTCATGTAGTGAAACACACATAACTTCTAGATAGCTAGGTAGATGCATTAGGCTGTATATTAATTAAGGCAGATGGTGACCTAACAAGACTTGAACAGGTACGTTTCAAATATTTGAATACTCTTATTTTTAATTTATGAGAAGAATCCCAACATTAATTTAATTCATTCTTATTCTCGTTCTGCTGAAACATTAAAAAAAATTGCATTTGAAATCTTCCATATTTATACTCATTTTTGAAAATTTCTGATTAAATTTATACTTTCATGGAATCAATTAAATCTAGATTTTATGGAATGAAAAATTATATATCTTTCTGCTCAGAGTTACAAAAATTATCCTTAATGTTCAAAAATTTCCAAATGCTCAGAATCACCCACAAATCATGTGCATCGGATAACTCCGAAATATTTGAATCAAAGATTCGTGGGGAACAAACCCAAGACTTCAGCCAAAAAATGACAATCTTGTGTAGGTTTTGAACCGTTTTGAATACTCTTACTGGCAAACACAAGCTTTACAAAGAATATTCTAAACTTTGGCAGCTGTGAGGAGTACTGGACAATATTGAGATGCAACCAAGGAAAAAAAGTCATAAAGAAAACCAAGGAATGAATGGTACATGCTTTATTCTAATCATTCCCACTTTACATGAGGGGAACTTCCAATAAAGGGGAAATCAAAATCTTTTTGATTGTGTTATTCTTTTCAATGTTTTATGTGATTTCTTTAAAACCCAAGACATGCTTTCTTTGGGACCCATATATTAAAAAAAAACAAGCAGGTGTTGTCCATGATGGGCTCAGTATGGAACAGTAGAAGCATATCAAGCCAATTTGAAGGGAAAATATATATATGTAAATATGAGTTGTACTGACAACTTCATGTACTATAATTGAAACAACCAGTCACATGGAGAGAGTGAGCTATACATAAAGAGAGGCTTATCAGGGAAATAAAAAGCTGTGTTTGGTGTTCTTCTGTTGCTCCACAGGCAGACAAGGAAATGGCTGTGCCCTAACAGAGCCTGCATTCCAAGTATAGACCAGACAGGCCTCATATGTGACATGTATAATATATATATATGTATATAATTAAAGTCTTCAAAGCTATAACCATAGTGGGTGGTGGTGGTGATGGTGTTCTACAGGACACCAGTGGTTCTTTTGAATGAACACAAGGGAATTGAATGAATATACATGTATATATATATGTGGTGTTCATAATTCCATGGGCATGGTTTTCACATCACCATGTTTATCACTTGTGTATGATATACAGAGTGATTGGAATATAAATGTACTTATTTCTATATTTTAATTGTTTTAAATCTAATGTATTATCATAATTATGAAGTTGTATACTTGTGCCCTTAGTAGTAGAGGGAGGGTCATCTATAAAGTTTTAAGCATTATTGGGAAAAATATAAGTATTATTTCTTCATGCATCCTCTGTTCATTTTATTAGAATTAAATGTTTTTATCAGGAAGAGCAAACTTGAATCCAGAACTCTTTGGGTGAAGAAGGGGCATGGGGTATCTAATAATCTATCAAGAGGTTGTTTAATATCTTCCTAGAGTTCTCAGTGATATTCAACTTAATATGTGCATCTGACCCGGCCAACTTCTTAGGATTTGAGCTCTTAATTAAGCAATAAAGCTCATCACCTCAATTTTTTTTACAGAAAAAAACCTTAATCCCATCATGTATTTCATATTTCCTTTGTAGCACACCAAAAAAAAAAGGACTAATTAATTATATTAAAAGCATTCACAACTTGCTAATATAAGGGAAAGGGAGAAAACATGTGATCACCTCAAAGAAGGCCGGCCGGGCACCATTTTATATGAATTGATTCTTAAAGATATAGTTTATGAAAAGGAGTTTGTCTCTAACATGAATGAAAACCTAAGGATGTTAGCCATGTGAGAGGCAACAATAGGAGATGCAATGATGTTGTCTTACTATCTTTTCTTCCCTTTAACAAAGAATGGCATCACATATATATGCTCCTTGTTAGGGTTTTGAAGCTAGGGTGAGTAATTTAATTAATAGGGTGGTCTAATCAATTAATCATGGCTATATATGGTCACCAACTCATAAAACAGTGAGAGACTCTCATGAACAAATAGTATGTAAAAGCTCACTAGTCTTGTGTGTCTTCTTGTGTCTCAAGCCACAATTAACAAACAAATTGAAAACACTAGTATACTCCCAAAACAAAGTATTATATGTTAAATGTTCGTATATACGATCGTGAATAACTACGTAAATCGACAAAGCCAATTTGGATGCATATATGAATGAAGTATGCATATAACCAAATTTATTCTAGCTGAATTCAATTTGGGGATCATTTCGTAGGAATTGTAGATAACTAACATGTTGGTTTGAGTGGCTAAGAATTTGTTTGAATATAACATTATCAAGCTAAGCATGTTCAATGAACCAAGAATTGAAGCCATGTTCATGCACTCCATAAACTATTTGAAGTTTTGAATATTAAGATTGGAAAGCCCCCTCATGTGCAATCCTCATCAGTTTTTTTTTTTTTTAAATAAATATGCACTAATATATATATATATATATATACACACACACACGAATTAAAATGTATACACACACAGACTAAACTATTTTTTATTTACAATATGAAAAAAATTTACAACTTCATATATTGGGATAGAATTCATATACACTATTAATATATCACAATAATGGTACTATTGCAATGTATGAGATTATGGCATGAGCGGTAAAATGAACTGAGTATATGAGCGTTTGTTAAGCTTTAATCAAAGCACACGCATGGGGAAGGAAAGTTGAAGTCAAAGGCCCACAGTCAACGGTCAACCAGATGTCCACTGTCCATTAATAAAAAATATATATGAAGCTTGCAAGGTCAAGTATCTTAGATGTCCTTATTTCGTGACTGGATTTTAGTTCGAACAATGCTTTGGATGTTACATCAAGAGTTAATTAAAATATTTAGAAAAATAATACATCAATCCAAATGATTTCAATTCGATTTAATTAATGAAATCCTTCTCAGATCTTTATCAAAAATATTAATTTCGTGATCGATCGTGACAGTTTAATTTGCCTTCATTGGATTCACAAAAGCTGACTAGTTGACTCCTGTAAACCTCATTTTGATCTCATCAAGACATGAATTGAAGTAAATTATTTAATATAGTAGCATATCAATATTTCAGAAGAAATGAAAATTCATGTAAATTAAACTTGGATATATAATAATAACTAAAATTAAATGCAATTTTTGTTCCTCTAAATTCAAGATCCCAATAATATATACTACTTTTTTTGGAGGCAGATTATGATTTTAAAATCACTCTTTTAAATCAAACGAGTTGAATTAATTTCAGAATTGAATCCAAAATTCTGCATTAATCCATTTCTTATAGTTTAACATATGTACATTAATTAACATAGTAGCATCTCAATCTTTCACAGTAATTGAAAAGTCATGTATACTAAACATGAATAACTAAAAATAATTACAGTTTTTTTCCTCAAATATAACTGTTTTTTTTTCAGATTATTATTATAAGACGTTTATTATTATAAAATCACTCTTTTAAATAAAACGACTTGTATTAATTTCAGCATGGAATCCAAATTTTTCTATAAGTCCATTTTATAGATCCGACTAACACATCCTATACTCCATTATCTTCATATACAAACCACTATGATATATATATATATATATATATATATGCGCGCTTGCGTTCAGTTTATATATATATATAGTCGACGGGGTCCCTCTAAAATAAAATTCAAAAGAAAAAAATTCAAAATGTATGACTCAATCTTTATCAAACTAGTTTGTTCAAAATAAAGGGTCCCTCTAAATAGAGAAAATATTTGAATGAATGGCTTAGTCGACGGGGGTTGGCGGGAGTATACGTACGTGGAACGCAACATGCATGAATCGGTCCATGCACGTGCATGGCGAACTAGTCCGATTCAAAGGAAGTATGCGCTGATGGAGACTTTAAATATTTATTGATTACTCTTTGTTAGGCAGCTGACTTAAATTGGGTTAGATCAGCTCGTGCTCGTCTGACTCTCTGACTACTGTTTTAAATTGATCTATCTTCACTTCTTCTCACCAAACTTTTATATATATATATATATATATATTTTATACCACGCACATAATGTATGTACATTATGATTGTGTTGTTCTTGTTGTCTTATTTTAATATTTTCAGAACACTTGTTCTTGATTATGTGAAATTTAATTTTGTAATCTCACTTTGAAAGTCATATAATAATATAATTTCCTTTTTTTTAACAATAAAATTAAAACCAAATGCCTACCATTCTCTCTCTTTAAAAAAAAACACCTCTAGTTTAACACCTCACCCTTCCCCCATTCAAATATGGAACCTCATCTTCATTTTATAAAAGTGCCGATGGCAAGATCTACTTTCTTCTATTGAGTAGCGAAAATATAAATAGTTATTCTAATATGGAAATTAATTATAACCGTATAACAAATCATTTTCTGTTTCATTGCAAGTGATTTTAATGATTCTCATTGAAAAACATAATAATAAATTTTTTGTTGTTTGCTGGACTATAAATACGATATGGATAAAATGTAAATAAAATGAGGGTGAAAATTAAAAATGATTTGACATATGAGTCTCCTAATTAATAATAGATTATGGCATATAATTTGTCATGTGAGACCCCCTTATTTCAGAGGGATAGATTGGATGGATTAATATAATTTCATAGAATTTGAAATATCAATACTAACTTATTCTCACATGTTCTGGTATACTGAATGAAAGTTAAAAATTTATAGAATTAATTTTTTAGGATGCGTTGGATACTGGGATCTCCATATTCAAGAGCCAAAACAAAACAAATGTGGCATGTCCTTTGTATGATTGTATCCATACATATTCCTCTCATGTCTTCATTCTCCCTTGTTTTTCCCCTCATTGTAAATCCACACTTTTTTGTTCCCCAATGATAACCACTCCCAAAAAATTAAAAAAATATATATTAGAAGGTAAAGTCAAATTTTGCCACATTTTTTTTTTTCCTTCACTAGCTTTTAAGTACAATGCAAGATCATGAGCATATCTTTCGTTATTGTAAAGTCCAAATAACAAATAAAGTTAGTGATACTATGGCATGCATGCATGCTCACTCAATTGATGAATTTTCTCTTCACAAAAATGGACCACACTGTTGGCCCCCGTAAAGGTGGCCGGATGGACTGACCTATGTCCATAATGGTGGTGGTTCATGGACCACGTGTCCGTCTCTATCATCGACAACACATATATAGACGTACGAACCTCCATGCACATGACCTAGCTTATAAGAGCATCTTTAATAGACATGTTAGTTAATCAAGATATTAAAGTGTCATGTCAACACTTTATCACTCAATTAGACACTCATTTACTATATTATTATTTAAATAATTATTGTTACTCTAATGGACTAGCTAAATAACTAGTTAAAATAATAGTGGGTTCACCTGTCCACCCACTTAAACCTCTTCACTCACCCAAAATAATATTTTTTTAATCTTTTAAATGGTGGGGTCCACATTTGGTTGGTTAAAGCATTAGCCACAGTTAACATTTCCCTTAACATAGGATAGGCGGGACCCACATTTAGCTTGCCCTTAACACTTCCATTGGAGCACCATTTTTACATGTTTTTTAAAAATCTGACACTAATTAGTGAGTTAACATCTCCATTAGAGATGCTCTACAGTTAGGTCCGCCACCATGACCACGACCACCACCACCATGACCAACTCCAAAGATTGAGGTCGGTCCGGGGTCACCATCCCCACAACTGGTGCAAATTGGGGCTGCACCCCACCTTTCCAACCGTCCATCTTAATAGTACTAGTAGGCCTTTTTAGGACAAAAACAAAAGAGTGGGAAGGGGAAAGAAAAATTTGTGTCGTTTGTCACTTGTGTTTACTTATATCTACTATGTGTAGTGGATCTGTTGGTGGGGGGGCTCCATTTGATTCACTTCTTTGATTGACAATCTTTTTCTTATCCGGAGGAGGAGATGATATTTGTTTCAAGCCGTTTGATGTGAGATATTTCTTATCCGGAGGGGAAAGTGAATTGCATGGATCAGTACAGTGGGTCAAGAACATTGAACATATTGGGTGATTTTTTTTAGGTGTTTGATGTGAGATATATTTGAGTCAAGACATTGACAAGTGTTACACAAATCGATGCACGTATATATAATATTTTAAAAATATTCACTTTTATAATATATAAATACATTTTTGTAAATTTTTAATTTGTGTATATAGAGAATTTTATGCTGAGAAAAAAAATTGATTTCTCGCACCAAAAATTACGTTGTTTTGAAAATTTGTCGTGTATTTTAATAAACCTATTCTATTTCAATAAAGTTAATTTCTTGCACCACTAATGACATTGGTTCAATAAATTTATATCTAATTAAAGATATATACATACAGAATTAAACTAGTTGGTTTCATTGATTCTTTTTCAACCCTGTTTATAATCTTCTGGCATTATCTTTTGTTAGAATACCCAAAAATCACATAAATATCTAAAATACCCAAATTATCTTTTGAGAAGATTTACCAAAAAATATTTTTCACCACTATGCCATTGAAATGATCTGACTAATCTTCTTTAATATAATTTTTTACTCTCTTCCAACGCCAATATTTAAGATCCTTTAAAATAAATATTCTTTATCAATATAAAACAGTATCATAAGTTATTTTTTGAATTTATTTGATATTGATAATTAGATCATTCTAGATAAAATTTGTAAAAAAATGATTTAGAATATTTAAATATTTTAAATGATTATTTTTTTTTTTAGATATTTTCCTTTTTCTCCCTTCTTACCCCAATTTCCACGTGTACACTAATGCCAAAACCCACCAAATAGAGGCAAACCAATACACCAAAAAAAAAAATCATAAAATCCACACTCCCTCGTCTTTTCTATATGTTATGTTATTGGGAGTGTCTGATTCTAAGGTGACAAAAAAAATTTCCCTTCAGTCCATAATTTTTTATTTCTCCATATTTATCTTTTCTCCTTTTGTGGGGACATAACTTGCCATCAAATCGATACCGCTGTGGGATTTAACGCAACTCCTGTCCTTATTCGCCAAAGCACCAAAACCAAAAAAATTACAAAACATAAAAAATCAAAATACCGGGGACCTACATTGAATTTCTATAGTCGTAACGGGTCCCGTAAAAAATTCCTCCCAAACCCCCTCCCGTCGGGAGGCTCCCGGTGGAGACCTCCGTGATACACTATGCTCCATAATTGTTATCGTCACGCCCATGACGTTTAGATGGGACCGCGTAATTTCATGAGGCGGGTTCATTGAATGGCGCCCCATACGGGCGTGACGATATCATCCGTTATTCATCGCGGGAATCCAATATATCGTGATACGGTATGCTCATTTTTCTCGGGAGACGATAATTTTGCGAGATTTTTAACCTCCCCCAAACGCGCCCGTGCGCGCCTGATTAAAAGGAAAAAAGCGTTTAATGAAACAGACATGCTCACGTTTGTTTATATGTTTTTTTTTATTTTTTTATTTTTTCTTGTTTTTGGTTTCAAAACAAAATCATTAAAAAAAAAAAAATTTAAATTAAAACATCCGCTTCGGTTTGAATTCTTTAATAGGTCCTCTTTAATGGGAATGCAAATATTAAATATGTTTTAAAACAAAAGTAATGCCTACCATTGCAGTGACTGCTGTTCCCTTTTTAAAAACACAACCTTAATATTAGTACAAAGAAATTTATGCCATGCAGTTCTGGCTGTTTCTGTGATCTCATCACCTATACTTTCCTTTTAATTTTTTTTTCAATAAAAAACTATACTCAAATAAATGAATTAATTGAAAGAGCGAAAGAGAATGATATATTCATTACTGAATGACTCTCATTAACCTTAGCCTATATACAACCCTCCCTCCAAAACAGGGGGGGAAAAATACACACACCCACAAAGAAAAAAAAAAACAAAAAAAAAACAAAATTGGTTTTTCTCCCAACCAAAAATCAATAATACACAACATAATATCAAAATAAAAAAAAATCAGTAGAAAAAAAAAATTAGAATGAAAAAAAAAAAAAAACCTCCCACCAATGTATCCCCTTCCCACAACAAATTTTTTCTTAAAATAAAATAAAAATAAAAACCACCCCTCGTTGTAATCAGATCACCCACCACCAACCTTGATAGAGATCAACGGCTCCTGTCCCTCCACGTCAGCACAAACCACAACCGGGACGACCTCCCCAGCTCCGCACGTCAGCGCCTGAGCCCGCTTGGCCTGCGCCTCCCAGTCGGTGGACCCCACGACGTAAAGCATCAGCCCGGCGCAGCAAACCTGGGCCGCGAGCAAGCCCATCCACAGCCCGCAGAACCCGAACCCCAGCCCGAACCCCAGCCCGACCGCCACAGGCATCCCCACCAAATAAAACGCGCCCAGGTTCACGTTCGCCGCCACCGACGGCCGCGCCGTCCCCCTTACGACGCCGCACCCGACCGTCTGCGGGAAGTTCCCGAGCTCGCAGAGCCCCACGATCGGCAGCGCGAGCGACGTCAACCGCAGGATCTCCACGTCGGAGGTGAACATCCTCCCCCAGACGTCGCGCATCCCCGCCGCGAACCCCATCGCGCCGAAGCCGAGGGCGACGGACGCCAGCACCGAAACGTAGGCCGAGACTTTGGCCCGCGCGGGCCGGTTGGCGCCGAGTTCGTTCCCGACGCGGGTCGAGACGCCGAAGCCGAGGGAGGAGGGGAAGACGTACGCGAGCGCGGTGGTTTGGATGAGGACGCCCATGGACGCGACGGAGGATTTGGGGTCGGGGAGGAGGCCGCAGAGGACGATCATGAACTCGTACCACCACCACTCGAGGCAGACGGAGACGCAGCTCGGGGCCGCGAGGCGGACCAAGGGGGCCCAGCCCGTGAGGCACTCGCGGGCCGGAGGCCAGCCCAGGTCGTGGCGCGCGCGCGCGTAGAAGAAGAGACAGAGGAGGAGGACGAAATTGGAGGCGGCGGAGGCGGCGGCGACTCCCGGGAGACCCAGATTCAAGTGCGCCGTCAGATAATAGTTGATGGGTATGTGAACGACGGCGGCGACGGCGGCGGCGGCGGTGAGGGGACGGGTGATGCCCTGCGAGCGGAGGTAGATTCGGATTGGGTGGATGAAGGAGAAGGAGAGGAGGTCGGGGAGGGAGAAGAGGAGGTACTTTTGGGCTAAAAATGTGATCTTTGGGTCCTGACCCAATAAAAGGAGGATCTTTGACATGTTGAGCCAGCAGAAGGAGATGGGGAGGGAGCAACAGAGGAGGAAGAGAATGGAACGGTGGAGGGTCAAAGAGAGGAGCTTTGGGCGGCGGGCGCCAAAGGCTTGGGAGCAGAGTGGGTCCATGCCGAGGGAGAGGCCGGAGAGGACGGAGTAGCCGGTGATGTTGGCGAAGGCGACGGCGAGGGAGCCGGAGGCGAGTTGGAGGTCGCCGAGGGAGCCGAGGAAGAGCATGGAAACGATGGAGCGGGAGTAGAGGAGGAGACCCATTAAGGCTATGGGGAAGGAGAGGTCGAAGAGGGACTTAGCCTCTGTCAGGGGGTCATCCAATTGTGGTGGGGGGCTTGGTTTTTGGAGGTGGGGGTCTGGGTGGGTTTTTGTCAGGGAGAGGAAGGTCAGGTAGAGATCCGACGGAGGAGGAGGAGGAGGTGGTGGTGGTGGTGGTGGGTGGTGGTGGTCGTGGTTTTTGTCTCCGGCGACGGCGGCGGATGTGGTGGTGGTGGTACACATTTCTGGCTCTGTTTCTATGGAGGGGGGTGTGTCTGGGGTGATGTGGGAAGGACTATTAATACGGTTTTTTGGGGGGTTATGAAAGAATGAAGTCATACGAACAGTGACAGTGCTGGATTTTTCGAAAACTCTTTATTTTGTTTTTAGTTTTTTTTTATTTTATTTTTTTTTTTTTGCTGTGGATATATATAATAAATATAAAATATAAATGTAAGTTGTGCGGTTGGTGTTGGGACTGTGATTGAGATGCACGAGACAATGGATAATAATGACTGGGATTCTCTGTAACAATAAAATATTATAGGAATAATAAAATATTGTTAAATTTTATTGAGTGATGAAGTTGGCACGTGTGGGGGAGGGTTTGTGCATGTGAAAATTTTCATTTTCAAGTCCCAATAAACTATTCTATCTACTGATCAATCTCTCTTTTTCATTTTAAGTATGCAACTTCAAACAATTTTTTCATAATCAGTAAAACATCCTCCTGTTTAGGATTAATGAATGATTAAAATTCATAAATTAAACCCCCCAATAAAACTATTTTTAACATTTTTATAATTAGCATATCGATTTTCTAGTTTATCTATCTTTAACTTTCATCACATGATATTTCAAATCGATGGTGGTGTACAATAACATAGTCAAGATTATATAGTAGTAGGGAAAAATATCATATATTTTATGAATGAGATATTAAATATAAATAAATAAATCAAAACTAAATAAATAGTAGCTTAAATGTTAAAAAATAAATTAATAATATAAATATGTTAGATTCTTATAAAATCATTAAATCTCTAAATAAATAAAAATTTAGAACAATGCAAAATAAAAAAAATTTCCATTGACTACATACAAATTTTCCAATGGCATCTAAATGTTTAAATTTTAAAATATAAACATACTTAAAATATCTAATTTGATATTTCAAACAATATTTAATTTGATATTACAAAATCTCGGATTGAGTAAGTATATGCAGTGTTGAATAATATTGAAATTGTCATTGAACACATAACAACATAGATGCAGTTTTAATTTAGATATTTTAGCAAACATTTTATTTTTAAGTTTTAAATATCAAAATACTTACTCATACGGACATTTTATTTAGGGGATTAAAAATAAAATAAATGGTTGAAATTAGGGATTTAAAAAGAAATTAATATGAAAAAAGTGGGGGACTGATCTTTAAATGGCATAGAGATTTAAAAATAAAAATCCACCCCCCTTCCTCCTCCCTTTTTATTTTTTTGGTGACATGTATATGCGTGAGGAGTTGGTTTAATATTAATATATAAAAAGATGGATTCAATGTTGGCTTGCAAAGTCCTTCACACAATAGATCAGACCAGGTTAGGCAGCCTAGGGTTTGAGAGAGAGAGAGAGAGAGAGAGATTTTTATGAAGTTAGAACTTAGAAGTAACAATGCATGAAATAGTTGTCATTGGATAGAATCAGTTAGGTTATTCTGGCATCTTGAGTTCGAGAAGATAGATACTTATATCTGATTGTTAGACCAAATTTTTTCTATTCCAAGTTTCATAAGATGACAATTCTTTTACACGCATCTTGCACACGTTTTAAATTTTTTTTAAATATATATATAACCCATAAAATATATATTTTTTTAGAAGAAATGAATTATATACCTGATTAATTAATCCTTGCTCAGTAATCCTATCTTATTTGAGATTGTCATGTTTTAGAAGAAGTAAGGTTAATCCCCCCCCCCTGTCAACCCCCCCCCCCCCCCCCTAACAAAAAAATAAAAATTCCATGACCCATGATAAAGAGATAAATGCATTTTCAAAACTTTTTATTAGATAAAAGAGGGTATGTAAATTGATACACATTATAATCCACTATGCAATCCCTACATTTCCTAACATTTTCAAAAGTGAAAACATAATATATATATATATATAATTCATTTAAGTACATATTTATTTATTTGTAACAAATACATCATATTACATAAATATATAAATTAAATATTCTTTTGATAAAAATAACATAATAAAAATTGATTCCTAAAAAGCTCACTTTTCTTTATTTTTTTAGAAATCATACATTTTATTTTAAAAGCTTAAACAAAATTTTTAGTTAATCATGTATCTCAAAAACTATTTGATAACACGTTTGTGCTTTTTTAATCTATGTCACATTTTTTTTTTTTTTATATTGGAGGGACCCTCCGTGGCTGACCTTACGGTGGAGCTGGGAAGGCTACCTCCGCTTGTTTGTCCCAGTCCTGTAAAAAATTAACACATCTTGAATGTAGCCAAAAAAAAAAAAAAAAAAGTACTACAAGTCAGTTAAACAATACAGCATAAAAAAAAATTGTATATTAGTCATTCAATATCTATCACTTCGCATGCATGGTATCAGATGAAAAAAATATTCAAATCCGCTAAAATCCATGATTGGAAAGACAAAAAAAAATTATCTGATTTTAGAATATCTAGAGTGTGCAATATACTTGATCAAAAAAATAGCCGAATGCAACATATTGTAATATTATATATTTGAATGATTAATTGTAATTTTTAAAATTTTAATTATCTATGTATGATGTATGGAAAAGATGAGAAACCTTCAAATCTTGATTCTTACTGTTTTTTCTATCTAATATGTCCACTAATCACACAAATTAATTATAAATAGACACGTTTATCAGATAAATATAGTTATCCCATCTAACAATATCCTTTCCAAATAATTTTAGACAAAATAAGTTATGCATTGAAAGACTTCAGATTGGGTATCATCTGTACTGACACCTCTTGAATTTTTTTTCACGTACCATTCAATGGGCATGAGAACCCACGATCCATTTAAAAATTATTTAATTTGCACATCATTTACAAAAATACAACTCTTTTGCACCCCCCTCAATGTCACTTTAAAATTTATCTCTGTTGAATGCGCAAGAGAAAACAAAGAGGAGGGGGAGGAGACAGTGAACCAACTAGAAGTTAGCCTCTGTTTGAATATAGAATTAAGTTATTCTGATGTATATAACTATTATAATATAATTAAAGATAAAATAATTTTTTTGTTTGATTGTGTTTTAAATTATTAGTTAGAAAACGTAATAATAATTTTTTTGTTGTTTAAATAAAATGTAAAATAATGATTTATAAAAAGTGAAAAAATGATAATAATTGATTTAACAATTGATTTATAAGAAGTATTGACAGTTGATGTAACAATGGGCCCACATATTCTTTTGGGTTGAATCACCAAGAATAACTTATTTACAGGAGTTTGCTTAAATTTATATACCATTTTATCTCATTTATTCCAACCCTCCAAACACTCTTTTGAGGCTATTCAAACTAGACCCTATTCTTGAACCAAATGGAAGTCGTAGCCCCTGTTTGGATATAGAATAGCCTAGAGAATAAGTGTGTTTTGTTGTTTGGATGAAGGGAATACCCATGGATAAACTATGTCAGAATAAACTGATATAAAATGTTATATGGATTCCAATCAACACGTAGAATTAAAGTTATTCAAGGTTATTCTACCCAAAGAATATGTGGGCCCGCCATCAAATCAATTGTCATCACCTCTAATAAATCACATGTTAAATCAATTATCATTATTTTTTCACCTTCTATAAATCCTTATTAACACTTTATTCACATTTTACCCAAATAACAAAAAATTTATTTATTACATTTCTCAACGAGAATAATTCAAAGTACAACCAAACACAAAATCACTTTATTCTTATTTATACTCACTTATGTTGGAATAACCGTATATCGAAGAATAAATCATATTCTATATCTAAATGGGGCTCAGTGTTTAGGTTTGAAAATCGAAGGGCGTGCGTGCAAACAAATTCCAGGGGTGTTAAATAAGACACCCGTTTAACTAGAGAGTACTAAACAGGCGGATTTACAGTCGTACCCGAATAGAGTCCACTGATGGCGGCTTATATAAATCCAATCTCTGGGTCCCACTCAGATTAAACACTCTCCGTATTTCATCAAATCTTTACTCTCTTTTTCACTTCTTCATATCTCAATTTTTTTTTTTAATCATAAGATCGTACGGTTGAGAATGACCCAATCACGCTGATCTCTCCCCATTCGTCCGTCCCAATCTCGTGGTCCTGATTGATACAGTGTTTTAATTTCTCTGACGATATCGTCACTCCCACCATCCTCACTGTCTTCACCCGGTCGTGACCGGCTATTGCCAGTTGTGAATAAAAGTGTGGCAATAAAAAATGTAAACGCGCACGTGTGATCTTCCAGCGCATCCGATCTGGTCTAGGCTGGCCGATGGTTTGCTCTCATTGGTGGGTTCGATCTTGTTCTGTCACTTGTTGATGTCATGTGCATTGCACGTATAAATGTCTGGGGGAAGTCGTGTGTATGAAGTATTTGAGAAAAATGTGACAGTTTTTCTAAAGTCAAAAGTAGAAAAAATCAAATCATTTCTAGTCCATTAACGCCCTATTTAAAAGTCAGTTCCTGAAGCGATCCCACGTTTAGAAGGCGTTGTTTATGAGAAGTTTGGAATGTGACGCTTTTAATGAATAAAACTTAAAAAATGTTAAAAATGTTGTGTTTGTCATTTTCTTATATGGATTCATGTTCCTTCCCTCTATAAAATCTATTGAGACGTGGATCTAAACAAAATCTAAGGGTCCATTTAGAAACACGGATTGAAAAGTAGCTTTTAGAATAAAACTGCTTTTTAAGATGATTTTAGACTTTGACTTTTATTATGATACTTTTTTTTAATTCATGAATCAATATTTAAAAGGAGTTTAATGTTTGACAGAGAAAGTTGTTTTTCAATTCAAAAATTGATTCCAATAAAAAAGCGTTGTTTTTGAGCTTTTTAAAATACATATTTCGAGGAAAAAATTAAAAGGAATCCAGCTTTCGATTCTTTAAAAAACTGCCCTGTTTGACTGCACGATTTTAGCTTTTCAGCTTTTCAAAAAACAAAAGCGCACCCAAACGCGCAACCAAACGGAGCCTAAGAGTACTGTTGAAAACTTGACTTTGATTGAGTATACTTTAAAACAAAAATGTTCGGTTCCACGAATCCATTGAAATGGATAACCATTGAATTGCGTAGGTGAATGTACTTTATTTACATTTTTTAAATTAATTTAGGTAGCGTTTAGAAACACAGTTTGAAAAGCAACTTTTAATTTTTGCAGCTTTATGCACACCTTTTAGGGTATAATGATGATAGCTACTTTATAAAACACATATTTCGATGTACAGTTTAGAGATAAAATCTAATAATGATGATGTATTTAAGTTAACCTGTTTGATAACAGTTTTTAGCTTTTAGCTTTTAAATGATGATTATTTGACTTGATGTGACTGTAAAAGCTAAAAGCTGCTTTAAACTTTTGCAGCTAAACATGATCGAGTGAATGAGAAATTAGATCCAATTTAATACCAGAAATGTGGTGAATGTGGTTGTTGGTTGTGGGGAAAAATTGAAAAATTGAAAAAATTGAAAAAAACACACAATGTTGCTTCATAAGTTGGGCTCTAAGGGCACCTTGTTTTTTAGTAAAGGGTGGAATTAGCCAAAAAAAAAAAAAAAAAAAAACCACAGACGTGTGCGCGCTCAGTTTGAGCTAGTTAAATTTTTTTACTTAGACAAAATATTATTTATATTTTTTTGGTCCCAAACTTTTTCCTATTCCATTTAAGAAGCGCAGTTACTATAAGGGCTCCGCATGCTATGAAAGAGTCGTGGTGGAACTGCGCCATAGAAGATGTGTAAAAACAATGTTAAAAGAATAATTCACCAAAAGATGTTAAAAGAGTCTTTCTAAATTTTAATTGGTCAGGGTTTTTTTAAAATTTGGAATTTAATTAATTCATCATCGCAATTTAAAAAAGAATTTACAATTTGCCTTATTGCACTTCAAAGAGGGGAAAACAAGTGGAATTTTTACAATCTACATCTCCTCTTAGAAAAATTAATTTATTCTGAACTTAACTGTTATATAAAAATGCATTCAAATTATAATTAACACATTTTTATTCATATTATATCTTTATTATAAATAAAATCATACTTGTTATGCTATTATGATATTACAAAAAGACTTGTAAAAATAATAAGATTTAAAATTTGATAACCGTAAAAAAATGTAGAATACAGTATATATTATATTATCATAGTGTATGTTGCTACAAAACGAATTGAATGTATGAACTCTCTTTTTTTTAACATTGAAAAAAAAAACATTTAGGGTGCCTATGGAACAGGGTTTGAAAAGCAATTTTATGACTCGTCTGGATAGGGGAATAAACGGTAGAATAGGGGGGATAAAGGAGAATAAAAGTAAAAAAGCAGTTTTGGTGGATGGTATAAAGAGGCATAGTTATGCAGAATTAGGTGAGAACAAGCTAATACTTGTATTCCAAGTCCCCCATAAAATTATGTTATTCCTCCACTGGTATATGGGGATATACTTATTAAATCACATGTCATTACATCAAATCATCTGTCATCATCTTTTATACATTAATTGAACTCACATGTCAAATCAATTTTTTACATCTTATTCACATTTATTCTTCATCAACCAAACACTCCTACCTTTATTATTACATTTTTCAACGAGAATAACTAAAAACACAATCAAACATAAAATTACTTATTACATTGATAAAGTCAACAATTCCTGAAATCGGTATAAAACTTCAGAATAGCATATGTCTCTATACAGATAGGTCCTTAAACTTCATATTGATTTTTAATTAGTGAAAAAATCATGTTTGTTGTTGAGTGTTGATAATAAAAATTATATTATATTTTTTTTAATGTAATAATTTGTACAGTTTTTGTATTAGAAACAAACCCAATCGAATGTGCCTACTCCTAATACCTTTCTTTTAAAACCTATTTTATTATTAATTGCATGCATATATTTTCGCGTTACGTAAATCAGCTGAGGTAAACCAGATATTTTTAAAAAAAAAACACGTTTTACGGACAATAATAGACCGTACGCAGGTCCATCGATCGGATTGGACGGCCTAGATCGTACCATATGTGAACTACGAAAGCGTAAAAAAAAAAAAAAAAAAAAAAAGTGGGCCCATATTAAATGGAGACTGACATGACGCAACAGGCGGGGGGTGGGGGCCCACAATTGGGTTTAGTGGGGATAAACCCCGGCAGACGGAAGGAAGGAGACATGCCCACCCCCTTTCGTACGCACTTTCCGCTACTATACGCCACACCCATCTCTTCTATCGTGCGCCTCTGTCCCTCCCGGGCCCATCTCGACCGTCGCTTTTTTAGCCGAACCACTGGGGGCCCACACCACGTTCTTCTCTTCTCTTCTGCCCGCGGAAAATACGGAAAAACAAGGGAAAACTCCGTATAACCCCGAGATTTATTTTTTCCAGTGTTGTTACACGCAGTTTTATTCTCAATTTAAAACACAGATTTTATATATTTCGTTACAGATTTAATTAAACATATATCTAGTTAGATGATATATATATATATATATAATTGAATTTTTTCTTATACTTGTTGAAAATGGATTCATTCAATTTAAAATGGGGCGATGTATACTTTTTATTAAAACATATACCTCACTAGATGATATTTAAAAAAAAATAAAAACATGTGAAGTCTGAGTTTTTATTGCTAAACATGTGTATCTTTTTTTTTTTTTTTTTGTTGAAGTTCATGTAATCAATTGAAAACACCACTAGAAATTTAAAAAATTTCTTTAGTTAAATTTTTAACATATTATTTGAGGATTTTATTCGTAGATGTAAAATTGTTTTAATAAAATCGTCATAGAGAGGGTGTTTTATATTTTTTAACATATTGTAACTTGTAAAGGCTTTTTGGTATATTGTGTTTTCATCCAGGATTTTACTATAATATTTTTCATATGTTAATAAAAATTTAACTTCCCCCCCCCTTTGGAACGGGAATATGATTTATTTATGGGTATACATTTATCCAAGCATAAGTGAGTATAAATAATGATAAAGTGATTTTGTGTTTTGTTGTGTTTTAAATTATTCTAGTTGGTAAACATAAAATAAAGGTTTTGTTTTTTTGGGTAAAATGTAAATAAAGTATGGATACAGATTTATAAGAAGGTGGAAAAATAATGATAGTTAATTTGACAAGTGATTTATAAGAGGTGATGACAGTTGATTTGACAGTGGACTCACATATTCTTTGAGTGGAATAACCTAAGATAACTTTAATTCCAGGGATTGGTTGGAATCCATATACCACTTTATACTAGTTTATTTTGGCATACTTTATCAGGGATTATCCAGGGTTTCCAAACACCCTTTATCCCTTATCCAAGGCTGCTCGGGGTTATCCAGGGGCTTATTCTCAAAACAAACGGGAACTTAGGGTTATTTAAATTTGGTGGGAATTGACCATGTCTTTTCGAATTTTCATAAATAAAATCCGATAGCAAATATCCACCTTCAGTTAAATAAAAAATAAAAGTTTAAAAGATTATTAAGTTTAAAAGACTATTTAGATTTACATGTGTTTTCAGGTGTTATGTGGATTTCTCAGAATTTACAAAGGGTTATTTGAATTTTTTCTACTGCTGATACTCAAAGTGTGCTCGATATTATTATCTACCGTCTTATGCACTATGATATTATAATTGTATAATAAGAATGATTTACACCTGTAACGGTATTACTATTTAGGAGCATTATAAAAATCTATGTATTGAAAATTCTTATTTTTTTTATTTGATAATTCATTTTTTTATTAATGCAAAGTTGGTGTTTTATCTTTCAAAGAAAATATGTTTTTTAAAATTACATAATAAAAGTAAATTTTTTAAAAGAATTTATAAAATTTAATTTTAAAATGATCTTATTTCTAAAAATTTCCAGGGCCGTTCATTCAGCGTAATGATGTTTTCTTGTCTTCTCATGACAGGCCATCTTTAATGAATGAAATGAAAATTGGATGTGAACCTTATCAGGGGATTTTATTTATTCATTCTTGGAAGTTGGAACTACTGTATTTCTACTGTATTTGAGGGTAAACAAGGGGACATGCACGGTTTAGTCTTATCCAAAGACTGGGGGCACTGTTTGGATGGAGCTGGATAACAGTTGGAGTTCGGTGGTGGGGGTGGTGGTGGTGGTGGTGTTGGTGGTGGGCGACAGTGATTTTTTTTTTTTTTTTGGGTATAAAAGGCCCCAAAAGCAGGGTAACAGGTGGGAGTATGTGATTTTGATGTTAATTTTTTTGATTTACATGGATGACATTTTTCTGAAAAATGAAAACGAGAGAAAGCATTTGACAATATTAAAATTATTTTATAAAAAATTAATTCACTGCTTGTTATCCAAGAAAGTCTATTAGAAATTACTTTCTAATCTAAATTATCAATTTAAATATTTACTAAATATTAATAAACAAATCTATCAAATCTAATCTATCTTTTTAAATATTTAATGAAAAACACCCAAATGTATCCATTGTTTGTTTTAAAGGTTAAATAAATTTACAAAAAAAAATAAAGTGTAGTTTAATTTTTTATACAAGATAATATTTAAAAAAAAAATCTACATAAGCATGAGATAATCTTTTTTAAAATATAACAATCATTAATGCTTCCAATTTCAAGACATTCTACAAAACAAAAAGATTATGATATGTTGATTTGAGATAATCTAATCTATCCTTTTTTTTCTCAAAAACAAAACTAACACCCATTCAAATCCCACACAACCGACATTTATTAATTGTTAACGTGATTTTAGGATTAATAGAATTTTTGAAAATATTTTTTATGAATATTTTGTTAGAGAAAGTCGGTTTTTTAAATACATAATTTTAAATTTTTTTAAAAGATATCATCAAACCAACTTTTAGATAATATTTATCATATATTTGAAATATATATAGTCTATTTTGCAAAATAATTTTTTTTAAAAAATATAATAAAATATTTGAAAATATTAAATAACTCTTTCCATTTATTATATTTCAAAATATCTTTAAATAATGTTTTCTTATATATTTTAAAAATATTTATCATGTCTTTTCAAATAAATAAAGTATATTTTACATATTTATAAATATTAAGATATTTATTATGATTTAAAACAATTTAATTTTTTTGATATATCATATAAATTATAATTTTTTATATTTCTATCATAAAAAATATTTCTAGTGAAACTTTGAGATTACCCGTGGAGATAAATGATATCCGGAAAAAAGTGTACCTTCCTTTTAGACTAATTTCAGCTCATTTTTTGAAAAAATAGTGCATGCAATGAGTTTTACATCAAAACAAATGCACCCAACCGAGACTGGTGGATATTGTTTTTCTTCACATAATCTTATCTGGAATAATTTAATATTCTATAATAGATAGTTATTAAGTTTGAGATAGAATAAATAATATTTTGTTCGATTGTAATGTTTTTGTTACTTTGTAAAAATAACTTTATTATTATTTGGTTCATCTTAGATAAATTGAGAATAAAGGATAGATAATAGTTTATATCCATTTAAATGACAATGCTACTGATGTGATGTGTTTTTTTGGACTATGTGTGAGAATGTTACGTGAGATTAATTTTTTTTAAATAATAAATAATGTTTTTTTGCATTCACATAGATAAACCTTAGGGGCAAAGCTATTCCCACTACCCAACTTAATCTTTTCCACTACCCAAAATTACCAAAATGCCATTATTTATTTTATTTTTTTGTCTCCCTTTCTCACTACAGAGTTCCACAGCGTCCAATCGAAATCTTCATCACTGGGACAACAGAGGTCCGTCGAACTATCTAAACAAGTGTCGACAGGGACCCAGTCAAAATCTGCTTCACAGGGACGACAGAGGTCCGTCGATCTGACTGAGTAAATGTTGACGGAGACGTGTCGATCCCTTTAAAACAACACCTATCTTCTAAAAATAAATTACTTATACAGTCATTTAAGTCTTTACAAAAAACAAAATTCCATTTAAGTCATTCAAGTTCTTCTGGAAATCATTCACCTATTTTGTCATTTAAATACAAGGTGTAAAAATGGAAAAACAAACAGTCATATAAATAAAATAAACATTAAACATTCCATATACACAAGTGGAGTATCAAGAAACATTCCATGTACTTTTTGACGTGAGACTCCACTTGTTTAGAAAAGAAAATAATGTTTCTTGTCCATATAAAATGTTTACTGTTTATTTTATTCAAATAACTCTTTGTTTGATATTTTTTGTTTCTTATACTTAAACAAATATATATGTGAATGATTTTTAAAAAGACTTAAATGACTTAAATGATATTTTTGTTTTTCGTAAGGATTTAAATGATTGTACAAGTGATTGATTCTTAGAAGAGAGTTGTTGTTTTGAAGGGTTCGATACATCCATGTCGACACTTGCTCAGACAGATCGACGGATCGCTGTCGTCCTAGTAAAACATACTTCGACTGGGCCTCTTTCAACACTTATTCAGACAAATCAACGGACGTCTGTCGTCCCAGTGAAGAAGACTTCGCCTGGACGCTGTCGAACTGGGTAGTGAGAAAGGAAGACAATAAAATAAAATAAATAAATACATTTTGGTAATTTTGGGTAGTGGAAAAGATAAGTTGGGTAGTGGGTATATCTTTGCCCAAATCTTAAATTAGTATTAAAACTTAAACTAAATTACACCAACATAGCTATCATGCTTTTATCATTGTATAACAAATAATTTCTTTTTATCTATTATTCTTTATTGTGTTTATTCTTGGGTTATTCTGCACCCAAAAAGAGGGTCGGTGCTCTGAGAGTCTGGTGAAGTAAAAGACACGTTGCGGACGATGGTGGTGAAGTTATCTCATGTTGGAATTTTGTTGGTGTGTCGATGTGTTGTATAAATTTTATGTGATTTTCATTGCTGTTAGTGTTACATGAAAAATTGACTATGCATGCATGCAGTTTTATTAGCCTTTTAGGTGGTTGGTTGTAATGTGAATTATGTGATGCAATTACAGTTCACACGTGTACAGAAAATTTTAACAGAAATGTCACCCATGAATGATTCACCTTGAAAGTTGAAACACACAAAAAAATATGGCTCTGCCCAAAACTTTCTAATATTACTAATATTTTTCACTGAAGTTGTGCATGAGTTTATTTATAATGGATTAATTTTCATCCGTCTATTGTGAATTTATATTTACTATTTGGGTAGTGAAACAGTGGAGGAATATGCTAGAATAAATCCAAAAGTCTGTTTGTTTATAAGAAATATGTGAGTATAACTATGTTAGAATATGTGGGAATAAACTAGTATTAATATTTCAGGTCCCTTGGAATTATGTTATTTCGCCCTATCTATTCATCTAATGTAAGAATATGTCAAATCACATTTTATCACTTCTTCTCATTTTTCAATTTTTATAAATATCTATATATCCACGTTTTATTTAGATTTTATACACAATTCATTCATGGTGAACCAAACAAGAAAAAACTTTATTATTATATTTTTCAACAAAAATAACTAATACAATCAAACAAAAAATACATTATGCTTTATCTATATTGGAACAATTATCCATCTTAGAATAACTTATATCACAACCCAAAAGGAGATCTAGAATCTAATGAATACCTTTCATGATATGTTAATATGTTTATTGATTATGTTTATGTTGATAATGGTGATTATTGTAATTTAAATTATCCATGTGACATCAAGTAGTACAATATTCAATTCCAACATGAGTGCGGGTTGTTTCTGTGTGTCCGGGCTACTCATACTCTTGCATTGGTCTTATGTATAGCGTGTTGACGAGGGTCATCTTTATCTTTTCTATCATTTCCTATAACCAAAATTTTGGAAATTGTCTATTTTGATAAACAATAAAGATTTTTGAAACCTAATTGACAGCCCCATCCCAAACCTTGAGATGGCAAAGTTGAAATATTTCATTTACCCTTAATTATCACAATCTCTTATTTAATGGAGGTGGTTACGATTTCATCATATTTTGTTGTTTTTTCTTTTTTTTTTAAAAAAACTATCCATTCAATTGAAAGAAATTATTTATACGAAATACATTAATCAATTTGGCATATGTTGAGGAACAGAAAACAAAAACTTGATTCCAGTTTTTGTGAGGAATCCATTTTTTTTTTTGCTGTTTGTTGTGCAATCAATTACGATCTTTTCAGGTTAGGCTAATTTGATCAAAATAAAACATTTTGATATGAGTCGAAAATGTTTAATCTTTTACATTCATTTTTGAATCCCCATTTACATTGGTATGGTTGGAGTTTCTATTTTGAATCTAGATACATGTCAGGTGTACTGAATTATACATGCACATTGTGTTTGCTTACGATTTGTATAATCGTTTATGATGTTTTTTATGTGTATAATTATGCATATTGAATCTTTTGAGCATATTTAATCTTGCACAATCATTACTCAACTCATATACATTTGATTAATGTAAATTTTTTTATTATGATTCTAGATATATGTAAGGTGTATCTGAATAATATATGCAGCCTATGTTTTGGATATGCATTCCCTCAAATGAATTATTGGCTATAATCAACTTTTATTGAACATTATTAGTTGGTGGCATATAGTATTTAAAATTTGATGTTTAATTTCGACATTATTCAATCAGATTCAAATACATATATAAAACATGTTTTTCAGATACAACGGATAAACGAAGATGGATCATCATAAGCGATTGACATATATTTGTGAAAATCATTATCTAATAAATAAATCACATTATTTGGATTCATATAAAAGTTTGTAAATCATTTTTCTTAGATACAAAAATGAACAATGTGCATAAGATACCTATCACGATTGTATCTGAAATTTTTTAAATACTGTATCTGAAAAAATTAAAATAGAACTATATTTGTATCTGAAAAAAATAATATACTAATATATATTTGTATCTGAAATTATAATATATTTATATTTATTTGTAGTTGTATCTATAAAAAGGTGGGGGTAGAAGTTAGAGGAGGTGGAGGTCGGAGGAGGGCTCAAAAGGTAGTCGATCCGCCTCTCATATGATAGAGGGCGACGAGAGGAATCCAAGGGTGATGACACCGGTCGCTGAAGATGAGGAGGCCAACCAAAATGGATTTTTGAAGTGACGGAAGGAATTTTTCAAAATATGGGGTGTTGTATTAGGATGGGGTTATACATTACCACTAATGAGGGATTATTTTCTTGATATGAAAAATTCAAATTTAAAGAAATGATAGTTTTTTTTAGAAATGAACCAACAAGATAATGGTAACTTTGGGATCTATGTGACAGGATTGTTTGATAAAATAGATATGCTCACGTTTCACTTTTAAAAAAAAAAAATCCTACATGGGTTTAATGAAAATCCTCAACTCTTCTCTGAGGTCTAATTCCTAGGCACCTTATACAGTTGTTTGATTCAATCCCTGGTTTGGACGTCTGAATTGTTGATAGATCGTCCGCTGTTAATTTTTTTGTAGCTCGTATTCCAGGAAAAAAAAAAAAAAGAACTCAAGTGGTTGTATCACTTTATACTAGGACACATACAACTGTGTGTGTGAGAAGAAAACTATTCACTTATGATAAAGTCTAGCTTGCTTTCTACTTTTTAGATACACATTTTTAACTCTTTTATTTTTCTTGCTTTAATTATGGATAATGAGCATACATGCAAATCTTTGATTGTATATAGCTTAAATTAAGTTTGATGTTCATGGCCTTGAAGTGAAGAATTATTTTAATTTGTATATTCCCTAATAATTTTTATAACTCCCGCACAATGGTTTACATTCTCCACATCACTAATCCAGTATTCCAGTGTATCAAATTGTCTAATCTAATATATACTCAACTCTCTTAAGATATATAAAAATATATGCATTCAATTCATATAAGTTTATACTTCAATAACTAAATATATACATGATCGATCTTGAGTACAGACAACAAGTCAGGAGCCCTTTTCTAGAGAGCCCTAAATCTCCCAAAAGAAAGATTACTTTCTACTTTTTTGAGATTTATTATCTTGTTTTTGAAAATTAATTTTACTTTTAGAAACTTATTCATTTTTTCCTTTTTGGATCTTCTTTTCTTATTTAATTTATTTTTTTATTACGTTGTTATTTTATTAGGATTTTATTTATTATTTAATTAAAAAAATTGATCATAATTGGTTGTGTGTTATTTTTTCATTTTCTATATTTCCATTGTTTCAATCATGTCTTATATATTTTTATCCCCTTTTAATTTTATTCGTTATTGAGGGTGCGTTTGGATGTGAGGTTGAAACATTGATATTCTTAAAATCTTATGTTTCAAATTCAGCTTTTGAAAAACTATATTTTATTAGATTTTCATATGCAAGATTTTTTAGCCTAAATAGAAAGATTGTAGTTTGAAAAGATAAACGCTGAAAATGTGTCTGCAAGATTTTTTAGCCTAAATAGGAAGATTATGGTTTGAAAAGCTAAACACTGAAAATGTGTTTCGATATAAGTCTGAGAATTTTTAGCTTTTCAAACGTAAAATCTAACTCATATCTAAACGGACCCTTAGTTTTCTTTAATTTATTCCCATTTTATCAGGATTTACTTTTTTCAAGATATATTATTCAAATTTATTCTTCTATAAGTTAGTTTTAAATTTTTTTCATAGTTTTAAAAATATTAAATTTTTTTTACGTATATGGAAAACGCATATTAAAGATTGCGTTTTTTTTTTGTGTGGAAAATTGTATTAAAAATTTCTATGTTTTGTGTAATTAATCAAGCATTAGGGGTGATGCCGTATGTGGAAAACACGTGGGAAAGGATGATATACGCGATTGAAGATTGGGGTGTGTTTTTCGTAGGAGCGTTGATACACAGCCCCGTTTGTAGTCCAGTTTGCAGCACATGATTTTTTTTTCATTTTTTTAACTTGAAAAAAAATATACTATTGTATTTCAATATACATATCATTTCATATAACAACATACACTTCTAAGAGAGGATGTATGACTTTTTAATAAAAGAAAAAAGGTATGGACCGCAATCAGGGGTTGCAATTGGAGCTGAGTGTATCTATAGGGTGAACTTTGTAAATGACAAGTTTCTTGTAATTGGGTCTTAAATTTTCCATTTGGGACTTGTCTCCTGCTGTAGTCCAATTGGATTTTGTAATTTTTTTTCTAATTGGACCCTTCTTAATTTAATCGATTAGGTAGCCTATTGTTTCTTCAGACAAACATTAAAATTTGAAAACTGATATGTCCAACCCCCTTTGCAGCCTCAATTACAGATCACACCGGTTTTTTTTTAAAAAATAAATCATACACTCTTTCTCATTTAAGTACATGCAATTATATGTAATGAAATATATATTGAGATACATTAATACATTTTTTGCATTAAAAAAATAATAAAAATTTTTATACCATACATTATGATAAATCCTATACACTCTTGAAGAGGTATTTTGCCCTTCGGTTGGAGCCTCTTCTCGAATCCTGACCTGGTCAAACATGGATCCTGCACTCAAAAGGGAATCAAGGAGACACCGGTGTGGTGTGCCAGTCAAGGGGACTCCGAAGAGATGTATCAGTAAGGGAATTCAAATGCTTTTCTCACTAATTATGTGGCTTGATCAAAGGTTAACTCATAGCTCAATTTGCTATTAGCCCTCCCTTTTATAGGATTCATAGGCTAAATAGCCGTTGTCACTGACCTCATAGCCGTTGTAACAACTCTCTCTTAATGGCTGCTTAGTGGACGAGTTTTGTGGTAACTGCTTTGCTTTATTGTAGTTGAATGTGCCCTTAATTACCCACATTTTACGAGTAATGGGCCTTAATCACCCATTTGACAATTACAGGTGTTATTGGTGTCTGGCCATTTCTGCGGTCTTCCTCATGGTCTTGGTCTGATCAATACACGGGGTCCTGCTCCGCATGTACCTGGTTACTCGTTCGCGAGGTGTAAGACCGTTCAACCAGACCTGATTCAATCTGGTCATGTTTCACTTATTCGGGATGGCATTCGCCCGTGATGTGTAAGACTGTCTAACCAAACCTGATTCAATTTGGTTGTGTCTCACATATTCAGGAGTGCCTATTCGATTTTCCGCATTTAGATTCGGGTTCTTAAATGTCGGATATGGTGGCCCATACCCGTCTAAGCCCTGACAAATATCATCTTTTAACATGGTGTAGATTTTTTCCTCTACAACTCTGATAGCACAGTATATACTACGTTATAATAATCTATGAGGCTACAAATTAAGCTACAAAATGGACTGAGTATATCAGCTCTCTTAAAAATTTTATATGATGGTATTCACAAAATATAAGACATCCAAATGGCCCAAGCGCATGTAGGAAACACCGAATGGAGAACTCGGTTTGTATACAGTATCGGGGGTGCAGGGGCCGCGAGTGTGTGGGTGAATGACTCAATCGGGGGTGCAGGGGCCGCGAGTGTGTGGGTGAATGACTCAGAGCTGTTATGTTTCCCTTGTATCAAACTTGGGTAGAATTCTTGCTTATAAAGGTTCTTGCACAATTGGGGTCAATTTTGCTTAATTACTTTGTTTTTATGTTTTCTCGTTTTGTTTACTCTCTAATCTCTCCTATTTCAGACTGTTTGTTTAAATCCTCTGATTTGGAATAAATATACCTATATTTTTTTTAAAAAAAATCACAGAAAAAAAAACAAAAATTATCTAAAAGTGCCCTCCAAACCGATCACTTTCCCAGAAAAACTAATCAAAATTCTTCTATATTGAGGAGTAAAATTTGAATCCCTCAACCCTTGCGTAGCTGCTTTAACAACTGTGGCGCTTCAACCCTTTTTCGGATTCTTGTTTTTTTCTAGCATTTTCTGTACTTTCTTGTCATTCTCCATCACGATTTTTTTTCTATATGTTTTTCTATATTTCAGAGCTCTTATATCTATCTCTTTCAATCTAGAATATTAAAACTCAATCAATTACTCAAAAAAAAATATTTTTCAAAAACAAAAAAAAAAAAAGAAGAAAGAAAAAGAAAAGTCCACTCATGGGCACATACAAATATAGAGTGCACATCCGTGTGGGCAAACCCCTCATGTACTTGCCTCACACGTACATCCCACCTCCCCAATCTCGACACGTGCGAAAGAACCTCATCCTAATCAAACAAACCATTCCATTGGAGACAGAGAGCTTCAGTTAGTTATTATTATTGAGAGAGATACAAAAAACCTACCAAAGTTAGGCATCCATTCAAATTTTGACCTAACTTTTTGAACTGTCCAAGTCAGATGTTACATTATGTGACTTGATGATGATGACTTTTGAGACCACTTTTTATTATACTATATATATATATAGAGAGAGAGAGAGAGAGATGATTGTTTATTTTGAGTGGACTGTAATGTGAATTGTGTCACAAACTCTCTCTCCATGGTTTTCGGCAATGGAGAAATGTTTTTGTGGATTACCTACACGGAATTGGGTTATCCAAATCCAGATGTGGAACGCATGTTCTTCTCATTGGGCACTTTTTACTTTTTTTTTTTTGAGAGAGACCTGTTTTCATTGAATTCTCTTACCTTAGTGATTGGTCATCTCTTTTGGTATTCCAGATAGGAATCACTTGTGAGAATTATCTAGATTCTGATTATGCGATTCTAAACATACTTTATCAATTTTTTAATCAAACTCATTTTAAACCAGCGATAAAATGTAATCACTTTTGGATAATTAATAATAATGAGAAGAAAATTCATACAAAAGCAATACACATTGATTGGACAAAATTTGTTTTATACAATGGACAAGAGGAAGAATCAGTTCACTGTATCAAGTGATTAGATTATAAAAATCTTTCAGTTTCTCTCTCCCCACCACCGACCATTTCATACCGTAATACGACCGCCTATCTAAAAGTAATCAATAGTAACACTAGCAATGATGACATGAAATGACCGAAATACTTTCACAAAAAAATTCAATATGAAGGACTGTTGTTTTTGAACTCCTGCTACATAAATAAAATTACTCATACATCTCACAATATTATTTTTCTCAAAACAAGAATTCTCATAAGCGCTAGAATACAATGTGGTCTTTTTAAAAAATAGATCTTTTTTTAACTAGAAACAGTTAGTGTATTAAAAGTCAAAGAACATATAAATGTTTCTTGGAGGATAAAAGTTATAATCATAATTAATCTCTTTGTTCTCCCTCTACATTATTGGCCTCGAATACATCTTTGTTTTATTTTTTATAACACGAGTAACTGGTCCAGGAATCTCATTCTGGGCCAGGATATCTAAAGGAAAGATCAAATAGATCACAGACAGACAGAGCACAAAATAGTAGGAGAGGTGTCATGTCACATAGAAGCAAGGACATCAGTAAATTATTTTAAGTGTGTTATATGCACCGTCCCTTTTTCATTTTCATTTTGTTAACGAGATAAAATGTTGTAAAAAATTCAGATAATTAGAGCATATTCAAGTTGTTCATATAGAGCAATTAAAAAACATGCTTATCTGTTTTTCAATTGAAGTATGTGCATTAAAAATCATGCATATAAGTTGCTGTGTGAAAATGTACAATTTTTTGTCATTCAAAATTATGAATGATTTTTTTTTTTGTATAATTAAGCGTGCAATTACAAAATTTTTATGTAATGCATCATTCAAATCTTCCTCCCCAATTATCCAAACTTTTATAACCCCACTTTTAATTGGAATAAGCGTCTGGACTCGTGAGACACTGTAAAGTTGTCACTTGAGGGGAGCCCAACAAAAAAAAAATTTCAACAAAAAAAAATTAAAAAATGTCATTGAAATTGAGTCACCTATGTTTTAGACCTCACTCAAACATCCACCCTTGGATACAAGATATTCAAGCCAAGCATAATTTTCCAACAACAAATACAACAAACATCATTAATCAGTAACAACACTATCAACTAATTAAGATCTACATATATGGTCCCCTAAGTAGACTCACTAAACACATGTAGTGATTTCATGATGCTTCTTCCCAAACCTCTACATGATCTCTTGATACCATATATCTTAATGAAAATTTTCCGACTCCCAACTTTCACTAAACATGCGTGTAATTAAAGGATAATCTAATCATCTTGAGTTGATTCTGCCAAATCTTTCTGATAGTTGGAGTATCAACTTCAATTCCACTAAAAGATTTTGGCATTCTTTTCTCTAGCATCATGTGTGATTAAACTAATCTCATCTTCTTAATTAATTGAGTTCATTGTTTTTAAAAAGTATCAAGCAAGTGTGACTTAATGCCACCGCACCCTGAGGTAAACAACCAGCACTAAGAAGCAGCATTACAGTGGGTTTTTTTCTCCCTTGTTTGAATAGTGTTGGATAATATTTTTTAAAATATTATATGTAGATCTTGGTACGCGTTTAGGGATGGTAAACGAGTCGAACGAGCCGAGCTTTGACATGTTCAAGCTCGGCTTGTTTATAAACGAGCTGAACCGAGCCGAGCTCACGAGTCTAAACGAGCCTAATATTCTTCTTCATTTTAAGGTTTTTAGGTGTTTAAAACAAAAATTTAGCATAAATGAGCCATGTTCATGAGCCTAAACGAGCATAACTTTGTATTGATTTAATGTTCTGATTTTACAAAGGAGTTGAGTCAAACTTCAACTAAATTTTTATAATACAAACGAGTCGAATTTGAACACAAAATGAAGTTCGATCCAGCTCCCTAGCCTAACCGAGCTTTAAAAATTGTTCAAGCTCGTTCATTTGTCTAATTGAACGAGCCTGAACGAGCTCATACCGAGCCGAGCCTGAGCCGAGCCCGAGCAACTTGGTTCGTTTACCAGCCCTATCCACGTTTGGGTTAATTTTGCATTTTAGAATCGCAAAAAACACTAAATGTAGAACCAAATACACATTCCATTTTTGCGTGTCAAACTCACACGAACACTTTTTCTTCAATGTAAGAAAATCAGCTCTTGAAAATATATGAAAACTATGTTTTTTAAAAAACGAATTTGAAACGTGAAAGTATAAAGATTACCGTTTTTCAATCTCACATCCAAACAAGTTCGTAATCATTTTACATGTTTTGAATTTTTTTTTGGAATTTGCATTCATTACATGTATATTTATAAAATATGAAGTATGTAACCCTAGAATTATGTATAATCTTTTTTGCGAAAAAAAAAAAAATGCTCCATCTAATGAAACATATATATTTTTATACAAATAAAAAATTAGGTGTTTCACCAGAAACATAAAATAAGATTGCACAATTCTAATTGGTGTTGGGCCCTTATAAAAAAAATTGTTTGGCCCTCCTAATGCTTAAAGGGTCAGTGAAATGCATCAGTTATATATTATCCTATCAATGGTAGTGCAACGATCACTTATTATTATATACATATCTATTATATACATGTGTTCCCCTCCTTTAAAGCTGCCTCTGCTTCTCATTAAAGAATATAGGTAGTGAAAAAGTGTCACCTCAAATTAGTACAAATGAATGCTTGTAACCAGACATGGAAACAGGTCAACGACATCTGTAATCAGACATACTTGTATAATTTATCTTTACAATAAAACAATATGAGATAAGGAAAAAAACCATATCCTATTTGACCCATTGATATGGAAAAGAAAGAACCAACTTTTGAGCTTTTTGTGCAAGTGATGGAGATGATTGATGCAATTTTTTCGGCTTTTAGATGGTTGGTGCATTACACTTGTTTGTTTGAGAGGTGTCAATAGCATATAAAGGATTTTCTTTTGTGTTTTCTCATTGGGAGTTCATGCATCGCACTCAAAAAAAGAGTTGGAAAATTTTGCTGCGAGAGGAAGATAACTCATGTATGATTTAGCTCGATTCATGTATCATTTAATTATATTCATGAATTATTCGATTCAATTTGAGATTTGCTCAATGAAAAAAAAATCAATCAATTCAGTTTAGTGTCATTGAGAAAAAGTTCATTCCAATTTCACATTCGTTTAACTTTGTTGTTACATTTTTTTTTAGCGTTGTTACATAGTGTTCCCATTATAGCCCCTTATCAATCCCATGCATATATACATTATCTAATAAAGTATGTAACTTGTTAAAAAATATTTTTTATATTTTTTAAAAATGAATATACATACTTCAATGACAAAAATATATTTTATAAATAATAATAAAAAAAAAGAAAGCAATGAGGGCTGCGAATAGGGCCGAGTAACATTTTTTAATGAACACTGATACATTCAGTCTGTTTTACAGCCCTACCTATAACCCCATACACTATAATAGCGCATTATATACTGCGCGTCTGCACTAACATAATATATGGATGCTTGCACAAAAAAAAAAAAATCATTTTTTCAAAATGAAAAAAAAAATTGTTGTATCTCATTATATGCTTTATTTTATATAACAGCATGCATTTTAATAGGATTGTATAATTTAAAAAGAAAGAGAAAAAAAAAAAACAGTGTGAAATACGAATGAAGCTACAATGGGGACTTGGCATATCATTTTCCTTCTCCAATATAAGAGAATCACTACTAGAAATGATGGGCCAGCACAAGCCCAGAACAGACATTGAGCTATAGGCCCATGGACCCAGCCCAAACGAGTTGAAAAGACCCTGAAAATTTCATTCAAAGCGAGAATAGAGGATTGAAAGAAATTGGAATCCCAAAGTTGTGAGATTTCATTGCAATGGATGGATTAGATTTCCAGTTTTGGAATTAGTTCGAATTGAAATCAAGAATTGAAAAGCTGGATTTTGGGTGTTTTGAAATTCATATTTAGCATACCAACATTTGTATATCAAATTGCAATCCCCAATTACACCTAGTAAAATAATCTAGTAACCAAAAGTTTAGAATCAATCCTAAAAGTAACATCACTTATGCCAAAAATGATAGATTTTTTTTTTTTAGAGAAACATATGCATTATCATTAAATATGTGTAATAACAATGACTGTAGAGGGATAGAAAGGATTAGACGAGTAATAACAACAAGATAAGAGAATAACAGAGAGAGAGAGAGCAGGACGCTTAGTTGGGGAGAACGTCTTACACTATTACAAGCGGTGCTCATCAATCTCCATATTTTTTATTTATCGATCATCAGAATTCCAGTGGGAACCCTAGACTGAATCGATGTGATCCGCTGATGTTTCCTTTGGAGAGGGGTAGAGGAGCGACGAAGGCCGCATCTCGTGGACTGGGAAACAGTGTGTCGGACTAAGCAGGAGGGAGGCCTCGGGGTCTTCGACCTGCGGTGCATGAACAAGGCCCTCCTCACAAAGTGGGTATGGAAGTGGCTCGCGGGTGAACCATCCCTATGGTTGCAGGTCCTTCATGACAGGAACGGCAGTGGGGAAACCGGCGAGAGGCGGTGGCCCTCTGCTATGGCACGGGCGTCGCAGATTTGTAAGGGGATATTTGTGGACCGGCCCATCGTGGAGAGAGCTATGGGGTGGTCGGTAGGAAGCGGGGCAACCATACATTTTTTGCTCGATCGTTGGTATGGGGATGAGAGGCTATATGACTTGGCTCCAGATATATTCAAATTGGCAGTTAACAAAACAAAACGGTGAGTGAGTACTAGATGAGGTCGCGCGACGTCGGTGCTTGGAACATAGAATTGTTGAGAGCACAGCTGAGCGAGGTAGAGACGCAGCAATTCTTGTTTCTCATGGAGCGCGTCGGAGAGCACGGGGAGCTTGGCCACGGGGAAGACTCAATTATATGGAGGCAACGACGAGCACAGGTGTTCAAGGTGAAATGGGCATATAAGTGGTGGTAGTTGACCACTGCAGATCTACAACAAAAATGCTCGAAATATCACCAAATTTGGCACACGAAGACACCTCTCAAAATCAAGGTGTTTGCGTGGTTGCTAAATAAAGAACAGCTCCTCACTAAGGTCGCGCGGGCTCGATGGGCGACAAACAAGTCAACAACATGCACGATGTGTGAGAGCGCCCTGTAGACCGTCCATCATTTATTTTGTGTGTGTGCGACGGAGAAGTAGTTTTGGCGTGCCATAGGGGCACAAACGGGCATGTCTACAGCTTTCCTATCCTTGGAGGAGTTGTGGAAGGCGGGGAAAGAGTTGAGACAGGGGGAGGAAGACGCGGTGACGGCCATGATCTCACAGTCCATCGTACCAGCGGGAGCATGGATGATTTGACACACCCAAAATGAGATCTTTAGAGGCGTACGGGTCTGCCAAGAGAATATGTGGGAGATGTTTCTCACCCTAGTGCAAGAGTGGGGGGAAAACATCGCGTCGGCACGTGATGTTCACTTCCACAATGGTAAGTTGTATACGATGACATGAGTGATATCCCTCGAGGGGGGGGGGGTCTCATCCGGGCTAGATGACTCTTCTACCCGAGAGACGGTTGGATGGACATTGATTATATCTTTTAGCTTCTTTTTACTCTATGTTTTTAGTTATCTATTCTCCCTCCATTCAAGGTTTATAATTCAAATTTTCAGAAATGAAATTAGAAAACAAATATCTACCTTTAGTTCAAGAGAGAGAGAGAGAGAGAGAGAGTAACAATATCTTTTAATTGTTTGGGAGCAATTTTTACTTTTATAATTTTCTGAATGGAAATTAAAGATGTACCCCTTGCTTGGTTCGTAGATGGCTTATCTGGACATGACAGCTAATACAAATATACCATTTTTTTTTTATCTTCCACATTTGTTTAATAAAAAATAATCATAAACAGGAATATCCATATCTCCTGACGAGGGTTCATGTTAAGTTATCATGACACAATTATTATAATTTGTCCATGCTAAAGAAATGTTTTTCAGGCTCTGATACACTCGAGTCATGAATCAGTCATTCCTATCATCCTAATCCGTTATATGAAATCTCTAATAGAAGTATTATATACTCTATCAAAGAAAACACAAGAAGGTACACATTCAATTCATTTCTTGTCAAAATATATACTTCATTAGATAAGTATTTACCTTCTAATAATTCAAACGTGTTGTGAAAGTGATTTCATTCTGGCATTACCACCACTTCCGAATAACCAACCTCCAACAGATCGAAGAATTTCATCTGTAACCATGCAACCATTGAGGCTTTTAATAGGTTGTTCATCAACATCTTGTGAAACAGACACTCGGGAATTGTTCGCACAGCTCAATCAGATCCAAACAGCATTTCTACAATATCCAATGAACCACTCCATCAAATGAAAATCATCTACAATATAAATCAACTTTGATAATTAGGTAATTTCTAACATCAACATATATGATGAGATTTTGACAACTAATGCATATAATGAATGAAAATATTACCAATTCAGTCTGAAGAACTGTTCTAGTCTATACACTAAACAAGCATGTATGCATCACCAATGACATAGCATCATCAGAGTGTCCTACACAAAGTAGTTTTTAAAATTTCCTGAACAGTTTTTGCATCATCTTATCAAACATCTCATGGTGAAATGCATGCTCAATCAAGAGATGTGGACAAAATTTAACACTTTGTGAATTAATAAGACAACGGTTTAACAATATGCGTGAGAGTTATTTCATAAAACCAAAAAGAAAGGCAACAGAAGCCTTAGAGGAAAATTCAAAAAAAAATTAAAAGGGGTGTTTCCATAAAACACTGATAAGGAATGATAAAATCTTCCAAAGGAAACAAAACTAAGTAAATAATACTTGGGATTGTGTTTTTGATAGTTTTAAGTGTTTGTTGAGAAATATAACTCAGGAGCAAATATTGCAACTGACTAGGTTTTCTTTCTGTATTGGGAGACATCTTGTCTCACCTTCCTTGGGAATATCTACCATTGGAGTTACAAGTCTTAACACACCCCACCCAAATAAAATAAAAAAAACACTCAGATACGTAGCTACACGGTTCTATATGTGTAAATATAGAGCTAGATCAACTCAAAATGAAAGTATTTCAGATGTCACCTCAAGAGAAGCTACATTTGTTAATAACTTAAGTTGAATGCGTGAGACTGGTTTGAAAACCTAACAGCCAATTCATCCAATACCCTAGCATGCTGGTCTTTGGTGTCAAGATTCTAGGAAAAGTTCAACATACTGAGCTGCTGTCATCAATTTATGTGATTAGAAGGTGAAAAAGGTGAAACTAGAAATGCAAAATGACACGTTCAAATCTATAATATTCAGATATTATAACAAATTATAGGTGCATTAATTTTAAGGAACATCATAAAAAATGTCATAAAAAAAAAAAACAAGCTGGATGTGAATTTTTGCCACTTTCCAAAAACAGAATGAAAATAAAACAATTCCACCAATTGACAGAGAGACAAAACTTGGACAAAAAAAACATGGATCAGCTGTGTTCCAAAAAACAAAAAACAAAAAAGACTATTTTTTGACTTCATAGAAAAAAAACCACTATACTGTTTCCATAAGAAGAAATTACTCAGAAAAGTTTACAAGTGTGAGTGGATCCAAGATGCTGACAAGGCTTGTGATGTGCAATTCACACTGTTGAGCTTGAGCACCTACTTAACACTTGCAGCTTTGCAAAGACTTGCGTTGAAAAGACTTGGTGAGGTGACAAGAATTAGAATGAACTTCGTTAATCCGGGACAGAAATCGGAGAAAGGTACAAGACTAAAAATGAAGGGATAGAGCCATCAAATTTTCACAAATTTTGGCAAATGAGGCCATATTCCTCCCTCCCTCTCTCCCAACAGAGAAAAAAAAAATTATCTCAAAATCAGACATGTCCATCAGCTTTCTTAAAGATTTTTTGACAACCCTCAAGAAGAAATCATATTTTAACTACATATTTCAAAAAAAATCAAAGGGTGTGCAATCTTCCTAAGCTATTGTAGAAATGAGACTACAATATGTCATTTTTCTTATTATTTCTAATTTAACATTAGAAAAATATAAAAGCATACACTCAATTCATTTGATTTTATACTTAATAATTTAATTATATACTAGTTATATACAAGTGTGAAATGTACATGCCCTAAGCATAAAAGATGTAACAATAATATTGATATGAATAACACAATATAAACAAACAAGGGCATTTGTCATTATTTTTATAAAAGTTCTAAGACTCCTTGCCTATCTTCTTTTGTTAAAAAATATTGAATCTCCAAAACGCTCATTTAATATATAAAATAATAAATTTGCATACCATTTAATAACGTAACAAATATTTATAATATTTAATTTAGAAAGATTTAATGAATATCTTAAATTTTAAATATATAGGATGTAAATAATTGTTAAATATCTGAGATGATAAAATGGAAATAAAAAAAAACTAGGTCATTTTCTTAGTAATAATAAACAAGTAATATATATATATATATATATATATATATATATATATATATATATATGTGTGTGTGTGTGTGTGTGTGTGCCCATGGATGATTTTAATACTTTCATTTTAATAGAGTAGTGATTGTGTGATAATAAATTTGACCAACTTTTTGGCTCCAAGGGAACATATATGACCTTATATTAGATGAAACTAGATAGAATGAGTTTTAACATTTTTATTGAATTATAAATAGTGACTAATTTATTTTCCTTTTCAATAACAATAGCAATAAATGGGA
Source organism: Acorus gramineus (assembly GCA_030737835.1). Lineage (NCBI taxonomy): Eukaryota > Viridiplantae > Streptophyta > Magnoliopsida > Acorales > Acoraceae > Acorus > Acorus gramineus. The sequence continues at coordinate 10,778,467 of CM060854.1, read as the reverse complement.
TATTTGCATATATATACCCCTAAAAATATTTGATTTTGTGAAACTACCTCTATAAAAAAAACCATGATTGCATATATACCCCTAAAAAAAATTTAATGTATTGCAATTATGTTCCATCAGCTTGAGTTATTTTTTTTCGTTTTTGAACCATAAGACGGGGTAAAATGTGTACTATATACCTTCCCCAAATTCATGAGGATCATCATCATCACCCTCATTTGATGCATCATACCAGCACCTATTATGGGCTTCCCTTTCTTCAGATGTAGGAAGTACAGAAGAGCTAATTTTGTGCTCAACTGTAATGGAATTCCTAAGGTGTGATCGGAACATCCTCAACATTTCTATTTCATTAGATAAAGTACCATCAGAGCATCATTTTCTCCCCATTGAACTAGTTTGTCAACTTCTCCTCAAAAATTTCATCCATATTGCAATAATACTTATCCAAAACAACCTCATTTTGCCTTGCTAATCTGTATGTCATTCTATTTGTCCCTTTCACCATTTTTCAAACAATAATGATTTTTAGGCCCCAATTAGTAGACCCCATCTCAAGTCTCATGAGGTGGCAAGATTGAATTACCCACTTTACCCTTCCTATCTAAATGGAGAAGTTTTTTCCATAACCGATTCCTTAAATCTCGAGGTGGTTATGATTTAGATATTCTCTCTCTTTTTAAAGCAATCAATTCAATTGAATACAAAAAAATAAGATTTACATTTTTTTAATTCAGATTGATATGTAAAAAAAATATCGAATTCAGTTTTGGTGGGGATTGGAGGAGAAGATTATAATTACTCTAGTAATTTTTTTTATTTGCGATCTGATTGTGGTGCAAACAATGACGATCCATTCAGGTTAAGCTTTTCGATATGAATAAAACATATTGTTCTGATTTTACATTCATCTTTGAATCATCAATACATTTTTTAGATCGAATTTAATTTAAATTCAGATACATTGCCACTGTATCTGAATTTTTAGCCTTGCATAATATTATTCAGTACGATTTTTGAGATCTGAATAAGTACGATTTGTATAATCATTTTTGTTGTTGTGTATGTGTATAAGTATGCATATTGAGTCGTTCAGTATATTTTTAACCTTGCATGATCATTATTTAACTCATTCGGATTCAAGATACATTGTTATCTAATGTAAAATTGTTAATTCAGATTCTAGATACATGTGTATCTTAATTATTTATCCACCCCAATTTGTTGTTTATTATTTTTCTTTTGGTGGATTTGATTAATGTGTATCTGAATAATATTTAATTATTTTTTGACATCTATATTTAAAGACTTTTATTAATCATCTATGCAATGTCTCATTAGCATATAAACCATAATTGTTTCATTTTTAAACTCATTCAGATTCCAGATACTATTGTATCTAATGTAAAGTTGTTATTTCAGATACACGTGTATCTGAATTATTTACCCAGCTCAATTTGTTGTTTGTTATTTTTCTTTTTAATGGATTTAATTAATGTGTATCTGAATAATATTTAATTGTTTTGTCATGTATATTTAAATATTTTTATTAATCATCTAAGCAATGCTTCATTAACAGGTAGAATATAATTGTTTCATATGAATATACACATCTGTATCTGAAATTCTAATATATTCATTTGTAGTTGTATCTGAAAAAAATGTAGGTAGAGATCGAAGGAGATGAAGGTCGGAGGAGTGCTCGAAAGGTAGCCGATCCATCTCTCATATGATAGAGGGCGACGAGAGCAATCCAAAGATAGTGATGCCGATCGCCGGAGATGAGAAGGCCGGCCGGAATGAATTTTTGAAGTAGTGGATGTCTTATGAGGGTAAAAAAGAAATTTTTTCAAAGAATGAGTGCTAGAGATGGTTATTCAATCTCAATTAACGAGTGATTGTTTTTTATAATAAAAAATTCAAATATAAAGGAAAGGTAATATTGTCGCTGCACTTTTTACCTTTAAAAAAAATAAAAAGGGAACCAACAAATTAATGACACCTATTGGGTTTCTCAATGGGGCTCAAATTTTGAGATCCGTGTAGCAAGACCCTTTTTCAAAATCCCCCGAAAACAAAATACAAACAGTAGTATCACCATCATCCTATATTCATAACATCATTTCAGCATGGAATTATTATTTGGAAAAAAAAAAAACCAAAAAATAAAACTCCCACTTAGATAGTATAAGAATCAACAAATATCGTATATAAGACAATACCTGTGGATTGTCACAAGCAATCAACATCATTCAACATCTAAACCAGTCTCATGTAAAATCATAAAAAGCCCAGCGTAAAACTTTAAAGCCCAACATAAAAACCCCAACAAAAATGAAGAACAAATGAAGATATGAGATCTACCGGTGACCGATGAGGTGCTTAACTATATTGACTGCCATGGCTGAGTTGGTTGGCCCAATTTTTTAGGTTGGCTATCGACAGAGTTCGATTTTTTTAACAGTGTTAAGGTCTAGTATTAGCCACCATTTACATGTAGAGTTAGGTTTCATAACCATGGTTTATCCTCGATTTGAAAGGGCATTTGCTTGAAGGGCACGGTTGCAATACATTAATTTTTTACAGGGGTACATATGCGTAGTTTTTTTAGGGGTATTTGCACAAAATCAAATATTTTCAGGGGTATATATATAATATCCCGCAATAAATTAGGGGTGCAACTCGGCGGGTTGGATCGTGTTGGAGCTCAATCTGAATCCAACATGAGGTTGGAGAAATTTAACCCAAACCCAGCCCAATCCAACCCAACCCAACCCAATCCTCAGGTTTGAGAAGCTCAACCCAAACACAACCCGTTGTGTTTTGTTCAGATTCGGGTTGGATTCAAGTTGGTTTGGGTTCGGGTTTAGCTCAAGTTGGGTTCTAGTTTGACTTGGAAAATATATTATTTTAAACAAATAAAATTTTGCAAGAGTCAATTATCCATAAAAAAGATAAAAATAAAAAACATTTTTATTTAAAAAATAAAAATATAGAAACAATAGAAGTAAAATATTCTGAATAAAAATAAATTATAAAATTCAAATTTTATCATGTATTGATTTAATCGAGTTGAACCCGTGTAAATTGCACCTTTACAATAAGGGTGCCTCTAATTGCACCCCTCAAATTGGGTTGCACACCCCTATTTTTGCACACCTATAAAAAATTATTCAATTCTTTAAACACCGCTTATATTTAAAGGAGATGTTAGGTTTTAGTGCACACCCAAAAACAATTTCAAAACATCAAACCCTAGCTGAAACTAACCACTCCCCTCTTGCCATCAACACTCATTCGTCCGGCACTCTCAATCGCCGTGGTCAATCGAGCCGTCCAGTGGTCTCCCTAACCATCGACCATCGTGCCGTCCTATGCTCTCCCTTCGTCGACATCTCTTCTCAATCAATCATCTCTTTTAGTACCTCTCTTCATCTTATCGTCAGGTGCTCTCCCTCTCCGTCTCACCTATTTTTCATGAATTAATCTCTTATATTCATTGATGGGGTTACATATTCTATTTTCGTTTGAACTTGTATAATATTGTGAGTTTTGTGTTAAAGGTTCTTTTTTTTTTTTTTTGATTTTAGGTTTTCATTGTTGTGTAGGGTTTAATTCATGTTTAGTATTCAGATTTAGGATTAGATTCATATGAGAATGATTAATTTTGTTTGAAGTTGTCCATAAAATTGAAGAATAGGATCCTACTGCTAGTAATGACACTTTCAGTGTCGCGATATATCACATTCGTCGACACTTTTGTTGTTGACCGTGTCTCAGAAAATTAAATGAATATTCAGACAACCGATTGAAGGTGCTGGTTGATGAGTCGACCAACCCTGTGTCGAGGTATTCTGGTTAGCCACCCTTTCACAGCCTAGGCTTATGACAAGAAGGCACCACCTGGGTATGTTAGAAATGTTGATTCTGTGACCCATCTCAAGCACTGCATATAAACATGAAGACCTGATCACACATGTATAGTGATGACAACCCAAATGTAGGGCTGGTAAACAAGCCGAGCCGAGCCAAGCTGAGCTCACGAGCTTCAACGAGCCTAGCATTCTTCTTCATTTTAGGATTTTTAGGGGTTGAAAATAAAATTTTAGCCTAAATGAGCTAAGTTTATGAGCCTAAACGAGCATAACTTTGTATTGATTTAATGTTCTAATTTTACAAAGGAGTTTAGTTAAATTTCAACTAAGTTTTTATAACATAAACGAGTCGAGTTTGAATACAAAATGAAGCTCGATCCAAGTACCGAGCCTAACCGAGCTTTAAAAATTGTTCAAGCTCGCTCATTTGTCTAATTGAACGAGCCTGAACAACCTTAAACCGAGTCGAGCCCGAGCGGCTTGGTTCGTTTACCAGCCTTACCCAAATGCATGCTCTACCATGTAAGGTTGGCAGCTTCAAGAGTTTGTATTTAGAGTTTTTGAGGATTGATTGTAAGTTGTAACATAAACTCAATGTTTAAAATGTTTGAATATTTCCTTAATTTTATGTATTGGCTTCAATTTTCTAATATTTGTACATTTCAATCTTTTAGGCATTCAAAGTTACATGACACAGGTCAATAGTTAGATGAGACAATGTTTAACTATTTTAATGTTTGAAGCTCCAAAAAAAGAAAAATGAGGGTTGATGGTAATTAGTTCAGTTTGTATTAGGTTATTATTTTAATTTGAGTCTACATTGTGTTTTTATTGGGGGGCTTGTGATGAGACGACTGATTGTTGTTTAGGATTTGATTCATGTTTAAAATTTTGTTTAAGGCACAATTAATGTTTAACTTTCACGTTTAAGCTTAGATTCTATTTATTTAAATGATCTCATTATGTTGGTTGTAATTTTGTAGGGTTTGAATCATGTGTAGCATTCATGGTTGATGACTGAATCATTTGAGAATGATTTAACCAATTATGATTTATTCATACAATATGAATGTATAATTTTTTTTTTGAAGTTATACGATGTGCCAATTTTTATTTGTTTTTATTCATGGTTAGAAATCATGGTTAGGGTTTGTATACTTTTAAAGTAATTTAATCAACTATGAGTTATTCATACAATATAAAAGTTCATAATTTTTTTCCTTTCTATGTTTTAAACCTTCATTAATTGGAAATGATGCAGTATGACTCCAAAAGAATGTCTTCGACCTCAACTAAAGACATTGTCACAAGAGGAAGAACAAAGGGAAGAAATTCTATTTTTGTATAATAATTTGAAGGCAATAACATCTGGCATCTTGATCTTAAGATGTTTGAATGTTTACTAGATCAGTGATTGAATGTTTGAATGTTTTGAGTGTTTAATATTGTTTAATGTAATTCTGTTTCTATGTTTGAATGTTTGAATGGGTTATTTTGGAATGTTTAAATGTTTGAACTGTTATATATGTGTCACTTTTAACCTGCTGGTAACCGTTGGAGCGTTCTGGCAGTTTTTCATTTTTTTTTTCGGTTTTCGATCGGTACCGCTAATTTTTGGACTGTTAGCTATCGTCCTGAGTTAGAGGACTCCGATTGGAAATCTAACTGCATATTTGGTGTCCTGGTGCCATTTTAGGCCTCTCACGAAAATTTCATCGAATTCCGGTAACGTTTCCGAAATTTCACAGTTTCGGGGCGTATCCGGGTATTTTAAGTGACTTGCTATATAAAGGAAACCTAATTTTTGAGTGAGCACTATTCATCATCTTCCTCCCCAAGCTCTCTCTCTCCCCTTCTCCATTTTTCTTGCATTTGAGCCCCTTAGACCCCTCAAACCCAAAAACCTAAAACCTAGGAAGTGTAGATCGGGCCGGTGGTTTCAAATCTCGATTCCGGCGAGTTTTACCCCTCCGTCCGCCCTCTCTTCTCCTCTGTTTTGGCCCATTTCGGAGGTGGGAGTAGATCCGGGCGTTGGAAGCCCTTTGGGAAAGGTTTCGGTGCGCGGAGAGCAACCGGACTTCCCTTCTTCCCCTCGGTAAGCCTCCTTTCCCTCTTTTTCATGCTTAGATGTATGTTAGGAGGGTAGATTTGTGGTTGGGAGGCGGTCGGCGGCGGTGGGTGGCCGTCGGAGGGCTGTGGTGGTGGTCGGAGGCCGTGGGGTGGTCGGAGGTGGGTGGTTGAGGAGCTCGGGCTGGCAGGCTGCTGTCTCGGGCAGGGCAGCAGCGCAGGGTGGTGCAGGCGCAGCGGTTGGCGCGGGCGCGCGCGCGTGCGTGCGCTCGGGTGGCGCTGGGGGCCAGCAGGGCTGGGCGTGCATGCGCTTGGGTGGCGCTGGGGGCCAGCAGGGCTGGGCTAGCTTGGGTAGGATGGCTGGGCTGTGCGCGCGGGCAGGCCGGGCTGGCAGGCTGGGCGCGCAGGCGAGCAGGGCAGGAGGTGCTCGGGCATCAGGCGAGCAGTGCTGGGCGTGCAGGCGAACGGTACTCGGGCCACTCGGCGACGCGTGCAGGCAGGCAACGCGGGCAGCAGCGTGGGCATGCTGGCAGGCGCGCTGGGCGCGTGTTGCGCGTGCGTGCGCGTGGGCGCTGGGTGAGGGTCCCGGGTGCTGGGCGCTGAGCGCTGGGAGCTGGTCGCGGATACCGGGTGTGCTGGGCGAGGGTGCTGAGCACTGGGCGCAGGGGCGCTGGGCACCGCAGTGGTGTATGCGCGCGGGGCGCTGGGTTGAGGCGCAATCGTGCGCGCGGTGAGGAGGGTAGAGACTGGTGGTGCGCGCGGGGTGCGCGCGGAGCGAGGTGGTGCGCGCGGGGTGCGCGCGGGGCGAGGTGGTGCGCACGGGGTGCGTGCAGGGCGAGGCGCTGCGCGCGGGGTGTGCGGGGTGCTCGCGGGCCAGCGCGAGGCATGCGGGGTGTGCGCGGGCGGCTGCGCTGGGGCGCAGGGGGCGCGCGGTGCACCCGGGAGGTTCGGCGGTGTGCGGGGTGCGTTGGCTGAGGCGCGGCGGTGCACCCGGGCGGTCGAGCGGCCGTGCGGGTGGGTGCCGGCCGTGTGGGTGGTAGCCGGAGTGCTCGGGCTAGCGTGCGTGCGGGTCGTATGCACGTTTGCCCGAGTGTTAGGTGTTTAGTTGTGGGTTAGTATGTTTTTGGTATTTTGGAGTATTTATGTATTGTTCTCACCATATTAAATGTCTGTCTTGCAGATCTTGACGGGCGGTCGCGCGACGACCCGATCTTCGGTGAGTGGGACAATCCAACCCAGTAGAGAGGGGTCATACGCATTTGGGCGTATACCGACCTCTCCTGGGGCACCATGGATGAATATTAACCAGCAGTAATATGTAATCCATGCTTGCATGATTTAAATGTAGAATGCATGCTACCCTAGTCTTTGCATATTAGGGACTTGCACCCTTAGGATAGGTGTAAGAGCCATGCACCATGCCCCCTGTTTCATGCTAGGAAACCTTGGCCTACGCATGTGTCCTACTAGTTTATTTATTAAATTAAATGCTAGTGTATGTTAAATCGCATGCCTTAGATAATATTATAGGGAGGAGCCTTGCGAGGTCAACATTGAGACCCGTGTTAGGGTACTCCGTGTTCCTTGTTTGGTTGTCGGGATGTCCTGTATCGGGACCTCATGCTGCCCTCCCAAGGTTTCTAGTCCCATTAATATTATAAGTAATGTTATATAACTGGTATGATTATTAGCATATTAGTGAATATTATAGGGGAGGGGCCTTGCGAGGACAGCGGTGAGACCCGGGTTAGGGTACTCCGTGTTCCTTGTTTGGTTGTCGGGGTATCCTATATCGGGAACTCACGCTGCCCTCCCGAGCTTCTTTCCCCCAATGATATTCCACCCTTGCTTTTATTGTACATGTTTCCCCGCATCTTGGTTATGCGCCCTGGAGGAACTCTGAAGAGTTCATGACATTTGAGTTGTAGAGATGTGTTGTCGGCGGATCCGAGTGGATCATATGCGTATGGATGGGCTGTTCTGTCCCCTTCGTTGGATCCGGTAGAGACTGCCCCAGCGTTAGAAAGGTCGTCCCTTCCAAGGGTTCCCATCAGTAGGCGCCTCCTGATTTGGTTTCGGACTGGGCCGAAGTTGTGGGTGAAAACCAAGCGGCCTACGGAGTGGAGGAGAGACTATCGGTGGACCAAGGGTGACCAACAGCCTAGTCAGTCCCAAAATCCTATGTCACCCGTGGTAGGGTGAGGGTGAGGGTGAGGGTGTAGTGGGTTGGCGATGAGCGACCTACTGGATTTGTGATTGGATGATTATCAGTCCCAATAGCCTATGTCACCCATTGATGGGTGAGGGTGAGGGTGTGGTGGTTCGGCGATGTACGAACCACTGGATTATGTTATGTCACTTAGAGGATGGATAAATAATGGAATTGTGGTAAATATTGTCTGTGATGCATGGGTTGTGCTGTTCACTGAGCGTGTGGCTCACCCCTCGCATATGTTTTTCCCCAGTGGTCACTGAGCCTGAGCTGGAGCCGGAGCAGCAGTTGGAGCTTTCCGAGGGATTCCTTCAGTAGCGGAGCAGCGCCACGTTCCGCGAGTGCCAGAGGTTATCAGCATCCCTTCTTGACTGTATGTATTTGATTTCCGTGCTTGGCACGTGTTTGTATATGTTCAGTTGTATTTGTGTATATTGGCTCTCACAGGACAGATGATTGAGTATCGAGTATGTAGTATGTTTATTTACAGATTCAGTCTTTTGCTTCCGCATTTGGTGTATATATCATGTCAGTCCTTTGTTGCCTGTGTGTCATTCTGGTTGTGTGTGTATGATATATTATTGACCTCCTGTGTAGATTCTGATATTTTATATACACTTGCCACGTCCCGGGGACGGCCGCTCTGGGGCGTGACATGAACTACTCTGAAAATTGAAAAATGAACTCCTACTGCTAGTAATGACACTGACAGTGTCACGACATATCACATATGTCGATAATTCTATTGTCGACTGTCTTAAAAAAATTAAATGAACATTCAGACAACCTCGATGACATCGAAACTGTTGAGATAATCTTACTATGTCGATAGTTATTATGTTATTTGAACCCCACGACACAAGCATTGTCGATAAAAATATCAAATATCGACACTGATAGTGTTGCTAAGGCTCCAGATGCTACGGGTTAAGTTTTCTGAACCCTACAACACAAGGAATATCCACATAAATACCAAATATCGACACTGATAGTGTCGCGAAGGATCCAAATCTTACGGGTTTAGTCTTCTGAACCCCCACGACACAATCACTGTCGATATAAATATCAAATATCGACACTAATAGTATCATAATGTCACAAAGGATCAAGATACTATAAATTTAATTTTTTAAACTCTACGACACAAGCATTGTCAATATAAAAAATAGAGTGCGCACATAATCCGATTATACATGGATGTTTTATACCGTATTCATTTAAGAGCTGTGTGCACCCCAATTTAAGGGGGGCAATTAGATGCAGTAAATGCACCTCCTCATACATAGCAGAGTACGTTGTCACGCCTTCCGAGGTCAGCGCCACGTCACCCGCAACATTCCCCCTCTGTGATTGGTGGTCCCCACAATCGACACCTAAAACAGACCGTGGAATCCAGATCCGACGGTAAAAAAAAAAGAGACCCCGTTGATTCTGCACACGTGTCGGTTGCTGAGCACAACATGCAATCTTGGGGCCCCGGAGATGGACGGCTCAGATCAACTGGCGATTTCCGTGGTGGGCCCCAGGACATCTTCATTTGATGACCAGGACATCTTCATTTGATGAGGTAAAAAATGAAGATCCGTCCTTGGGGAGTGGGCCAATCCATAACACGCAATAACCGGTTTGAACCAAATCTTGTTTCGCCATGACTCGATTGTTAAAATGTTTTTATTTGATTTATTTCTTTTAATAAATAATATAGTTTAAGGGATTTTTAGTTTTAAGTTCTTACAAATATGTTTATTTAGGTATCGATCCCTCCATTCTTTATATAATCTTTTTTAAGTCCCTAAATTTAACAACATATTTAGTTTTTAGTCCCTCCGTCAAATGTCCGTCCATACACTATTAATTTGTGAAATGTGATTTTATTTTTAGATCTATGTAAACTGTGTTATTTAGTGATCAATCCATCTATTCTTCATATTTTTTTTTAAATCCCCAACTTCAATTTTTTTTTTCTTATTAATCCCTAGATAAAATGTTTATATGATTCTGTAAGTATTTTGATATTTGAAACTCTCGGGTCTTTCATGAATGATATTTTAAATATAATAGATAATTAAAAACTAAAATAATAGTAGCTTAAATGTTAAATAAATTAATATATAATATAAATATGTTAGATTCCCCTAAAATCACTAATCTCTAGATAAATAAAAGTTTAGAATTATGCTCTGCATACAAATTTTTTAATGGTATTTAAATTTTTAAATTTAAAAATCTAAACACACTCAAAATATTTAATTTAATATTTCATAATTAAAAAAAATCATTTAAATCAAAATTTATTAATGAAAAAATCCTCAAAATTTGCTTGTGTAATCATTCTTCTTTTGCTTATGTAATCACTCATAATTAAACAACTCAGACTACAAGGGCTAGTTTGACAAGGGAATAGACAGTGGGATACGGGATAATTATGGGAATAAGTGGGTAGGAGAACAACTTATCCCCATTTGGTATAAAAGTAATCCGGATAAACTGTGGACAATTGTCCCAAATTTTAAATAAAATGAGGATATTTTGTTACACCTAACAGCTGGAACATCATTTATCTCCATTTTTTGTTCCAATTTTAACAAATATTTATATGAACAAAATTAATGGACTTTGTTATCCCCTAAATTAAGACAACTTATTCAAGACATTAACCCATTGTCAAACAAACCCTAACAGAATTCATTAGGTGGGCATATGCAGTGTTGGGTAACACTGAAATTATTATTAAACACTTAACAATATAAATTCAGTTTTTGTTTAGATATTTCTCTAAATATTTTGTATATAAGTTTTAAATATCAAAATACTTACAAAATCATATAAACATTTTGTCTACGGACTCATAAGAAAAAAAAAACATTTGAAGTTGATGACTTGAAATAAAATATGAAAGGGAGAGAGATTGATCATTAAATAATATAGTTTACAGAAACTTAAAAATAAAATCACATTTCACAAACTAACGGTGTATGGGTGGACGTTTAACAGGAAGACTAAATACCAAATGTGGTTGAATTTATAGACTTAAAAAAATATATGAATAAGGGATGGATCAATTCCTAAATAGACAAGTTTACAAGGACTTAAAAATAAAAAATCCATAATTTATTCATGAATCAATCCTTTTGTTAGATTAATAATAAAATATTACTGATTTGAAAATCTAATAAAATCTCTTATATATATTATTTTTTAAATTTTTTATTAAAGTGTCAAAATATTTCATCAAATTTAATATTTCCCATTTTGGTTAGTGTTTAAAATAATGTTTAAATTACATAAATAAGGGAAGGATAATGTTGGAGTAAATTTATGTACAATTTATTGAATTTATTGAATGGAATTTTTTAAACAATAATATTTTAAAAAGTTAATATTCTTTTTATTCTCTTAGATATACTCTAAATATATAAATAAAATCTATTAACAAACAACATTTAATCACTTATTTCTTATTTTTACACATTCTAAATATATCATAAAGATATACTATAAAATCTTTATTACAAAGAAGATCACGCGTTGCAGCGGACCAGAGGTAGGTAAGATCGTAATTAACTGCAAAGATCGGGGGCGTTTGTACAAGCTAGTTTTCGCAAAATAAGGCAGAGGCACGAAAGTGAAGGAAGAAGCGAAAGACGCGAACAAAAACTAAAAAAAAAAAAAAAAAAAATTGGTGAAATCGCGACATCAATAGAAATTTAGATCCATTTTGGGAGGTTTTATTTTTTGTGTTTTTTTTGAGGAGTTAAGGTTTTGACGGAGATCGATGGGGAAGGTGGAGGTAGGAGCGGCTGTGGCAGTGGTGGCGGCGACGGCGGTTGCGGTGGCGGCGGTGGTGGTGATGCGGAGGAGGATGAGGAACGGAGGGAGGTGGGGGAAGGCAGAGGCGGTGGTGAGGGAGCTGGAGGAGAGGTGTTCGACGCCGGCGGGGAAGCTGAGGCAGGTGGCGGACGCGATGACGGTGGAGATGCACGCCGGACTTGCGTCGGAGGGCGGGAGCAAGCTCAAGATGCTCATCAGCTATGTTGACAACCTCCCCACTGGGTATGAATGATGAGAGAGAGAGAGAGAGAGAGATTTCTGAGAGTCTAATTCGAACTTCGATTTGTTTTTAAGAGGGTTTTTGAGATTTTTTTTTTCCTGGTGAGTTTGTGTATTTTTTTAATAACTTTTTTTTTTGTTGATTTTGGATTTTTTGTAGGTTTTATTGGAATTCAGTTTTTACGCTGTTTTAAATAATTTTTATGGATATCCACTGAAAATAATAATTATATACGAAAAATGATTTTTTTTAAAAAAATTATGTTTTATTGTCAGATTTCTGACCCGATGTAATTGTGTGAGCGAGAGATCGCTTCTAGAGATTTCTGAGCTTTAGATCTTTCGATTTTTTTAAAAATTTGTTAGTGTGTTTTGTTGCGGAGGTTTTATTCGATTTTCTTTTTTTTTTTTTTGCGTTTTTTTTTTTATAGATTTTAATACATATGTGTGTGTGAAAAGCAATAATTTTCTGCAAACATATGATTTTTTTTATATAAAATTTATTTTATTGTCTTAGATTTTCGTACATGGAGTTGTTTCTTTTCTCTCTTTTATTTTATTTTATGGAGATTATTCGAATTTTTTATATGTTTTTTTAGATTTATAGATGACTTTGGTCCTTTTATGATATACAAAATTGTTTTTAATAAATGTTGATTCTGAACCTAATTAGAATTTGATGTTCTTTTTATTTTGAAGAGGGTCGTTTATGATGCTTTTGCGTGTTTGTCTTTTTTTCCTTTTCATGTTGATTTGGAACTTTTTTTTGTTCGACTTCTTTTTTTTTAGTTGTTTTATAAACTTTAATAGATATTTGTGGATGAAAAGCAATCACTATATACGAACAAATGAATTTTTTTTTGTGTTAAATATGTTTTATTTAGATAATTGTATAAGGAAAATTACCAAAAAAATCTCTGAAAAGTTAGAAATACCAAAATTAGCCACTTTTTAAAATTATATAAGTCTCATTTCACAATTTTGAAAACATAAAAGACTAATTTACCATTATGTAATTAGATTCTTAACATTCCTCTAACCCTTGCTAGGTTATTCCATACCAAAAATATATATTTCTTACAAAACAACAATCTATCTCTATATGAACCAAATCAATCCCCTTAGAGGTCATGTTATTATATATCATATTTGGTGTATATATATATATATATCTTACCTGATATTGTTTATTATTTTTTATTTTGTATAATCATAATATGTAATTTAAATCTGTGTTGCGCCCTAATGCAGGGGATGATATTTTAATATTTTAAATGCTTATGCACATTTTTTTTTGCTTGGCTATTCACATCTTTTAATAGTGTTATTAGTACATATCCATTTTTTTAAAGAAGCATCAACACTTAATAGAGTTCATCATAAAAAACTCAAATTATATTGCACATATCTCACAATATCCACTTAATCACAGATAATCTAGAATAAAAAAAATTCTACATGAGAATGTGTGAAATATATTAACAAAATTAAGAGAGTGAAATATTGTAATAAAGTTAAGAGGTATGGAATATGTTAAGGATCTGATTACATAAGTGTATGTTAGTCTTTTGTGTTTTCAAAATTATGAAATGAGACTTTTTTAGGTATAATTTTAAAAAGTGACTGATTTGAGTATTTTTCACTTTTGAGAGACTTTTTTTTGGTCATTTTTCCTTCTTTCTTTTCATTTTTTTTATAGAGATTTTTCAAATCTTTTTTTTTTTAAGAAAAAAGATTTATAGATGTACATTCCTTTTTTTAAAATACAAAATTGTTTTTCGTAATTATTGATTTCCTTGAATATGCGTTGATGGATGGAGTTGTTTTTCATTCGAATTTTTGGATTTAAAAAAAAAATTATTTCATGTGGATTTGGGTTTTAGATAAATCTACGGAATCTGACTTTTTTTCTTTTTATCTTTTTTTTATTATTGATTTTGTATTTTTTTAAAGTATTCAATGTAATTATTTGGTACGTATTGATTTTCTTTATGATTGTCCTCATTTTTTTTGGACAAATATTAAGGAGTTATTTCTTTTTATTCTTTTGAGGCTAAAGATTAAAAGGATGAACAATCATTCAAAATTTACTTCAAGTAAATGAGGCCTTAATTTTAGTTGTTGGAATGTTTTTGTATTTCAGTGCATTTAATTTTGGATCACTAGGTTTGACTTAATTACGAATGTATGGAAAATAATGGATTCATAATAAATGGGTTGGGTGTGGATATGGGAGAAAGATAACCTATTTGAGTAGTTTCTTTTCACTTAATGGTAAAAATCACTTTTGATTATTAATGGACAATTGTATCTTCTGGGTGTAATGGGTCCAAATTGATGTTTATATTTAGTAATGTTTATATTTAGTTCAATAAGTTGTCACCCAATTTTTTGAATAGGATGATGTCCATCAATTTTGGTTGCCGTGGTATTAGTTTTATATGGATATTATTGGAAAATATATTAATATGTTGGTACATGGGATTAGAAAAATATGCCTATTTAGTAATCTGGTACACCCACATTATTGAAAGATTTTTCACTTCTTGTTCGGGCATTTAATACTGGATGGGTAAGTAGTATATCCTATGATTGCAATAACCGTGTGTAAAAAATATAAATTTTATGGCAACTGCTGAAAGCATTGGTTACTGAAAAGAAAATATTCTGTTTGGGGATTAAAGAGTGGTTCATTGATCTTTTAATATGTTATGTGAAGAATGGAAATATTTCTTATTCTAATAAGTATAGGGTGTGTAGTTGTTTGACACTTCTGATAGTTCCATTTCAGGGATGAGAATGGGTTGTTTTATGCCTTGGACCTTGGAGGAACAAACTTCCGCGTTATGCGTGTCCAGCTGGGTGGAAAGGAAGGACGTGTTGCAAAACAAGAATTTGCAGAAGTGTCAATTCCACCTCATTTAATGACTGGAACATCTCATGTGAGTTTTAAATACCCACTGAATCCACAGAAAATCCTGCTCTGTCTGAATACATTTAAGATATTTCTGACGTTTTCTATATCGTTCATGATTTCAGGAATTATTTGATTTTATTGCTGCCGAACTAGCAAAATTTGTTGCCACAGAAGGTGAAGGTTTTCACTTGTCTCATGGAAGGCAGAGGGAACTTGGTTTTACCTTTTCTTTCCCAGTGAGGCAAACTTCCATCTCATCAGGGACGCTTATTAAATGGACAAAAGGCTTCTCCATTGATGATACTGTAAATTCTCAAACCCTCTGCCAGCATTTTCATTTTCAATGCCCATCTATCTTTCGCATACAGATTAATACTCCTCTATCTATTAAGTACAAGTTTGTCTTTCTTGGTAAGTCTCTACACTAGACAAATGTTTGCTAGTTGCTACCTTTGTCTAACTGCATGATCAGTTACTAGTACTTACCATCATGCATGAAGGTTATTCGATGCTTTTTGTGAACTGCAGATGACAATTGAATAGGAAGTAATGTCTGTTTTCTAATCTGCTTACTTTTTTCTAAGACATGTTCATATCATGCAGTCAGGATGTTTCATCAGGGAGGTTAACTAAGATTGTTATTTTAACTTGTTAGAAATTTGCTTTCCAATTAATTTTACATAGAGAACATATCAGCCGAGGTCATTGATTCAGAAAACCTGATTTGTTTTGATTTTTTTGATCAATTAACGTGTTAGAAATTTGCTTTCCAATTAATTTTACATAGAGAACATATCAGCCGAGGTCATTGACTCTGAAAACCTGATTTGTTTTGATTTTTTTGATCTGTGGAACCAGGTTGGAGAAGATGTGGTGGCAGAGTTGACAAAGGCAATGGAAAGACAAGGTCTTGATATGCGTGTCTCAGCATTGGTAAGTTTCTCCCGAACTTTTTTTTATGGCAAAGAGAACGTTCTTTGAACAGTGGACAGGAAGTTTTATAGGTCAACACATATCTTGTGATCAAATATCAGTTCAGGAAGTGTTGGTTCCTTCTTCCAGTCTCGATAAATTTTGCACCATGTCCAGATTTCTGAGGAGCTGCCTTGGTGCAGG
The DNA here is from genome assembly GCA_030737835.1 of Acorus gramineus. Lineage (NCBI taxonomy): Eukaryota > Viridiplantae > Streptophyta > Magnoliopsida > Acorales > Acoraceae > Acorus > Acorus gramineus. The sequence goes on along the minus strand of CM060854.1, from coordinate 10,762,230 downwards.
TTAATGATACAATTGGAACATTGGCGGGAGGTAGATATACAGATAAGGATGTCGTCGTTGCTGTTATATTGGGTACTGGATCAAATGCTGCATATGTGGAGCGTGCACATGCAATACCAAAGTGGCATGGTCTACTACCTAAATCAGGAGAGATGGTGAATAACATTTAAAGATTGTGCTAATATATATTTAGACCATTATTCCTTTCTTTTCTTATCCTGGTAGAAGGGGTATTTCAGAAAATAGTTTATTGATTTATATGTCTACTTACATGTGCAGAGATATTTTTTTAAAGAAAAAATTGTCGTGCAAGAATTATGCTCACAAAGATTGCATCCTTGTCACAGGTCATCAATATGGAATGGGGAAACTTCAGGTCATCGCATCTACCTTTAACGGAGTATGACCAAGCAATGGATACTGAAAGTTTGAATCCTGGTGAACAGGTAATTGTAATTGATGTAATGAGTTAGGGTAGCGTTTCATTGTGCCAATATGTCTAGATTTCATGTTGATAAGTGTGGCTCAAGTCTGGCTGGGTTAAAACCAAGGGCCTAATGGAGATATGTTTGTGCAGAAGTGAATCTTTTCCCGTTCTTGTGATGAAATTGGTTGATTAAAAAAGGTTTATGATAAACCAGTGATATTCAAAAGCAATAGTTGGAAATCCTAAATAATATTATTTTTAATGGATGGCCAAGTGTAACATATACATCTTTTCCTAAATGAAAACCACCACCTTGTTAAATTTATCTGTTGTCAGACAATTGTCATGGATATCACAGAAATGATGCTTATTATTTGTACAGATATTTGAGAAGCTGGTCTCAGGGATGTATCTTGGAGATATTGTACGTAGAGTTTTATTGAGGATGGCGGAAGAAGCTGCCTTCTTTGGTGATACCGTTCCACCGAAACTCAGAATTCCTTTTGTCTTTCGGTATGGGAACTATTTGCCCTGTCCTGAATAAGCATTATGGTTCTCCAACTGTTCGCTTTTCTGTTCTTTTCTTCTTCTTTTTTGCCCCATGAGTTCTTTGCTTTTTGATCTCATTACTCCCTATTCCATAGTCCTTGATGTTAAGCAATTTTCCAAGAACTTATTCTTTTGGCATCATAAGGTACTTCTGTTTCCAGTTAAGGCTTCTCGAATTGCATTCAATGTTTAATTGCATTACTTATAAGAAAGTCAACCCGTATCACGCTGTCATCTTGCTGGCTAGCTATTGTTGCATGCTTTACTGTTGCTTTGAGTTATTTGCTATGCAATGAGAACAGCATTGAGGTGCATCAGGCATCAACATGCAGCAAAAATATCAGATGAGGGTTTTGGAAGCAGATGAGGGTGATAGCAGGAGCATTGAAGGACACATGATTGACTGGGGTTTTAGTAGTAAGAGTTGGAAAGAGATGAAAAATCTAACGGGGGTGTGTAAGTAGGCAATGTAGGTATTCTCTTATCAAATACGGGGCATTTAAAGATGAAATCATCCATGCCACATATAATAGGTGATTGAGATTTTCTTCTGAAAGTTGTCAAAATTAAGTGCAGATGATAAACCACCCTCTTCCTCATATTTTTTTTTTTAAATGACACTCTGATCTCCAGATCAACCCACTTAACAAATCTGATAAACCACCCTTGTCTGTTAAATTAGTATAATCTGTACAAAGACAGTGAAATGATGTGCCATATTTTTGCTTGTTTGGTAATCCCACCAAACAAAACAAATTGTAATAATTGTTATTCAACCACTAACAATACACTTACGGCAGGCTGATTTATCCCCATTGCAATAAGTGTATTGTTAGTAGTTTAATTTTCTAAACTCCTATTTTTTTCTTTTGCTTGTGATGCCCATCGAGATTTTTTCCCCTTTGTTCTTGTAATAATCATAGTCTCTTTGGATACATAATTAATATAACCTTGAAAATAACCAATTTTTTTTATTTTTTATGTGAGATGTGCAGGACTCCTGATATGTCTGCGATGCATCATGACCATTCGCCTGACCTCAAAATCGTTGGGAACAAACTGAAGAATATTTTGGGGGTATGTTTCATCGATCTCCCTTCCCCATTTTCAACTTCACTGTCAAAAGTTATTTTTATTATTGCAGAAATTTATAACTAAATTGAAGGAAATAAAACTATCTAAACATCAATTGCTTCCAATAACAAGACCTGGTCTTTTATTAATGCCCCATTCCTTTCACTTCCATCGCCAATGACACCATTGCTCTCCAATTTCAGTTTGTCCATGTCTCCGTTCAATTCAGTTAGGGAATGAGGACTTCTGTTATGCTTCTTCCCCCAATGGTCCAATGCAGCCACATGGCTAATGGCCCCCATGTCAAGCTGAATAGAATTATCAATGTCTGATAATTCTATATATATTAAAAAAAAAAGGTTACTCTTGTTTGTATTCTTAATGCATCTCAAGCACATTTGAATACATTAGCATAGTTATCTATATCATAGTCATAAATTTCATGTATAACATATATTTGGCAAGTGTGCCAGACCAGTACGATATGAGTACATTCATAATTAATATAGAATCAGAGATATAATCTAGATGTATATTTTCATTAGTATGAGAAAGACGTGAAATTTTTTTGTGTTGCATGTCAAGTAGCATCGACAACTACAATTAGCTTTTAAAATTACGAAGTATGTGATAAATTATTCAATACATAGAATAAAAGTATGTTTGGTCGATAGGTATGGGAGGTATCCAATTGGAGTACTTTTATGAACATTCAGAAAAGTTTGGAGTTCCTTGTAACTATGTTCATACTCTTATTTCAGTCCAGATGAATCATTGACTCATTTTCTCATTCCACGATTTCCAGATCACCAACACCTCCTTGAAAACTCGAAAAACGATCATTGAAATCTGTGACATCGTTGCTGCCCGAGGAGCCCGCCTGGCTGCAGCTGGGATCTACGGTGTCCTCAAGAAGATGGGAAGGGACACTATCATCAGAGACGGGGAGAAACAGAAGACAGTGGTCGCAGTCGACGGGGGACTATACGAACACTACACATTCTACAGGGAGTGCCTCCACAGCACCATGATCGAGTTGCTCGGAGAAGGTGTCTCCGACACTGTGATTCTCGAGCATTCCAATGATGGTTCAGGCACCGGAGCAGCCCTCCTTGCCGCCTCTCACTCTCAATATCTCGATGTCGACGAGTCTTGAAAGCACGAGCCTCGTAAGTCATAACCATTAGTCCCTTCATCTTCCCATTTTGGTTCCCCAGCCATTGCCTAAGTGTATAACAGCAGGAGCTGGAAGTGGTGCCGGTGATGCCGCTCCGGCCTGCAATTCTTTTTTCTTTCTTTCTTTCTTTCTTTCTTTATTTTTATATTTTAAATTCCCAAGCTAATATATCGTTCAAAGATGGTGCTTCTGTAAAATATTTTTACAGCCAGTGAGAGCCATCTTTTACTGTTCGATCCTTTTTGAGGTAATAATGATAATAATAAAGTGGGGAATCATTTGTTTCTGTTTGCATTGTGTTTAAGAAAAGAAAATTTGATGGTGATGGTTAGATATTCTTTAAATTGATTATGTTTCAGTCAGCTGTGATTTGTTAGTAGTGTTTGAAACCATTGTGAATTTATGATGAGGTTTGGAAAGTTTAATTTATGGAGGGGGAGCAGGTGCTGATGATGATGTTGAAGGTTTTGAATAAGAAATGTGGATCCACCGTTGAAAGAACGGTTAATATCATTATCATGATTGTTGATACACTCTATTTGTAATCCCATCTACAACTTGTCTATAGCGCTCTTTTAGCCATATGTATATTATGATAGCATAATAACATAACATATTATCATAGTGTATACTGTCTATCGCAGTGTATGAAAATTAATTTTATTTGTTATTTTTCAAAGAAAAAAATAAATTAGTTTATCTCAGTGTGTCTTCACTTTATGTGATTATGTGAATATAGAATTTTTTTTTTTTTGTAAGGTACATATAGGTCATCATAGTATATAATTTATTTTTAAGGTTCATGTAGTATATATTTTATTTTTTAAAAACAAAACAAATAAAAATGATTGCATAAATGATATTATAGGAGCCCCTGAAAACATGATTTAGGTGATTATGCATTTACAAGAAACTATAAACTACAAACCATTTTAGTGCCCCCATCTTTCAATGAATAATTGAAAACCGTAACTCCACCTCTTTACGGAGCTTTTGTAAACAAACTTAAATGATATTTAAAGGTTATACTTTTGTATAAATCATACATAATCCAAACTCCTTTCCAACACCCTCAACAGTCCTGACTTTTATCAAAAGCCAAAAACAGCTTTTAATTACGAAAACAGATTTTTAAAAATCTAACAAAAACACGCTTACTCAAAAGCTGTTTTTAAAAATTACTTTAAGCGAAAACGCTATTTTTCAATCCCATTTTCAAACACATCCTAACACTATTCCTTTTATCTCACTCCCATTCAAACAACAACAACAAATGCAACAACCCACTCTAAACCAAAGCACAAACAAACAGATACAACAGAATCCACCACTACTGCTCAGTCATGAAAGGCCTGTAGACCCTGAGCGCATCGATCACCCCCTCAATGGAGCCGCACGCGGCGGCGACGGAGACGAGCAGGCACACGAAACTGAGCCCCTGCAGTGCCACCCACTTGAGCCCAAACCTCGGCACCCCCCTTTGTGCGATGTACATCTCGATCGGAAAGTACACCGTCAGGGGCCAGAAGCTCAGCGCCCCCAGCAGCGCCAGCACCGCGTTGAAGAATGGAAACGTCATCGCCAGCACCGTCGACACCGTCACGAACGCCGACCTCCACACGAGCCTGAACGCGATCGGGCGCGTCACGAGCACGGGCCACCTCTTTGTGGCACGCAATTCGAATGCGGCGAAGATTGGCTGGGCAAACACCTGGTGGTGATACAAAGCCCGTGTCAATTGTCTAAAAAATATCTGTATCCGCTCTGAACTAGTATTCGTTGATTATTAACCTACATGATTAATCATTTAAATAACCATTGCATTCTCTTTCTATGATCTTGATTTTCATTCTTAGTTATTCGATTGCATTATTTTTCCATCTCTACCATGTCCTAAATGGCATCAACACGATCTCCTAAATCAATGTTCATATTTAAAGATGTTGATTATCGCAAAAGATACTCATCCACTAAGATCTGAAAATTAATCATTGATAAGGTATTCAATCCGTATTTGATCTATCGACAGAATTACCTGATATGCGCCGGTTAGGTGGACCGCAATGCACACGTTGGCAAGGTCGACAAGCCAGTATGGCTCGTAGAAGCCAAAGCCGGTGAGCATGTTTCCCGGCGCTTGGTCGCCGAAGGCGGCGTAGCCCATGCAGCCGCACAGAACATAGAACATCGTGGTGGTTGACACGCCGATGAGGCTTGCACGCTTCATCGCCTTGTTTTCTTGTGGAGGAGACCCCAGTGTGTCCTGGTAGGGAATTAATTTGGGAATAATTTGGCAAGGACAAAAATTCACAAATTCCAGTAAAGCAAGGTATAAATAAAAGAAAATAAGAAAATATAACGAATTTACAAAAAAATAATTCCAATATTTAAAATCACTAATATTAAATCAGATTCATTGTAACATCAAAACATTACAAAAACTTGTAAATTCAAGTTATTGCACTTGACTTGGCAAGGATGCTTTAATTATGTTGCACAAGTAAAATATGATTATAATTCGTTTAATATGTGAATTATTGAATAAAACTAATATGTGAATCAATCAAGTTGTTAAGATAAGCCGAAAAAGAGATCAAGAATTGTATTACTTGAATTTCAATCAAAATCTGCGAATACGAGTAGGCGAAAGCGATGTCTCCGAGCGCCTGAAACGCACGCCAGACTTTCTGTGACTCCGATACTCCGACTGCACCAGCCACTCCAATAATGGAGGTTTTTCCAGTAGGACCTGCATAGATCACCCACTTCATGTGAACTTTAGTGTAACTGATCAAAATAATTGTAATTGGTGTAACTTACCCACCTGTTTGTTGGCGATTATTCGAAAGAATTTTTCGTGGGACCAGGGCAAACAGGCAGAGGTAGCCTTCCCAGCTCGACCGTAAGGTCAGCCACGGGGAGTCCCTCGAATATCAAAAAAAAAAAAAAAAACATAAGTTGCGAGGAAAAAAGACGTTACCGGATGCGACTTTGGCTATTGCAAGGCCGATCCCGATGAAGGAGTACGAGAACGACATGATTGCAGCGACGGCAGAGATCCAAGAGAGCTTGTGTATGTTCGGTATCTGGGAGAGGAATAGCTGGGCGACGCCGAAGCTGATCATGAATGGGCTGTTAGAGGTCTTACAGGAAGCTCCGTGGCCATTCTTGTGGAAACAGTTGGACTTCTGTATCGCTCTGCATCATAGTCACAAAGTTCATATACAACAAATATTCAGTGAGTGATATCCATAAATGATACAAGATAAGAATGAAAGACGGATGATTAAATTGTTTTCTAGATGTAATCTGATTATTGTTAAGAGTACATGCAGAAACTTCTATACCAGGTGTGAAGACAGCGATTGCAATTAGAGCTAGTGTATTAAATTATAAAGAATTTGGTGAACTACACAAACAAATCAGATATTCGAATACTGAAGATACTAAACACACATTTCGATGAACAAAAATTTGTTAGTATCCTACCGCTGAACATTTCCAAACATTCTGAAACTTTCATAGTACTTTGTGGCTAAGCTCTGCATTGATGGAGATATTATCGGGAAAATTAGAAACTTGATGCAACTGAACCACTGGTACGCTTTGAAATTTTGATTAGACAAATAAGTTCATGAATTGTTATTAATGTTGTTGATTTAATCCTAACTCAACAAAGGAATTTCTGAACACAATCATGTTGAGGTACTGAGGTTAAAATAAATTAGAGAACTTACGCTAAGCTAATCGATGCGGTGATTGTATATCCAATTATGATTCCAAAGATGTTGAGGTACTGAGTGACCCCACAAAGCCAAATCTTATGTCCACCTTGAAAAAAAAATGTAACAAAACCATGAAAATCTGAACACAATCATGAAAGATGTCCATGAAAAACTGAAAAAAAATAGTACAAGTGCCATGATTAGGTCCACTTTAGAACAAATTTTCAAAAACCGCTTTTTCTCTAAATTGATTTAAAAAATCATTTCTGGAAACCTTTACCATCGACCAATTTTTTCATATGAAATTGTTTTGTTGACTTTTAACACATAAAAATCAGAACTTAAAAGCTGAAGTTTAAAAATACTTGTCTGGAACCACTTATTTGAAAAATTGTTTTTGCAAAAACTGAATCAGTTTGGCAATTGGTTCCAAATGAGCCTCAGTTTGATGTAACAAGTAAGACTAACCTAAGTTAGATCGAACAGCATCCATGTAGGTGTAGTTTCTCTTCCCAAAAACCGGATCAGATGTCCTGTAACAATCGGCAAGGAGACTGGACATGTAGAAGGTGATGATGGAGAAGAGCACGAGAGCCACTGGTCCTGCGATCCACCCCAGCTGAGCCATTGCCCATGCGAGCGAGAGCACGCCCGAACCAATCACTGCTGTTATGATATGCGCGCTCGCCGTCCACACGGTTCCTAATAGTATTAATACAAAGTGAACAAAATTCAGAATCAGAAAAACTTAGGGCCATTTTGGTAATCTTTCACATCCTCTTTCTACCAGAGCACCCTAATAAATGGCGTTTGAAATCCATCATTAACATGGCCATTCCAGAACGTCACAAGCATTCCCACAGAATCTACCAAAATTGATTCTTGATTCTCCTTCTCAACCATGGTCACCAACCTGACCCTTAATATAACCTGAAGTTTCTTGTGAAATCACATAAACACAAGACTACTAGTTGGATTTGACGATATATAGTATTGAAACATAAACAAGAGTAACTAAACAAATGTTTCTTTTCAGCTTCTCTTCATAAAAAAGGAATTTTATACACAAAAAAACTTGCCAGAGCTCACCAGTTCCATATAGAAATAATAAAAAGTGAACATAATTCAGAAATCAAAAACATGCAATATAGCTTGAGCTTTCTTGTGAAAACACAGTGAATGTGTATACATAGTATTGTAACATAAACAAGAGTAACTAAACAAATGTTTCGTTTACAACTTCTCTATAGAAATTTCAGAAACAGGATCAGAATTAATACAAAATGAAACAAAACTCAGAATCAGAAACACTTGTTATAGCTTGAAGTTTCTTGTGAAAACACACTGAATTCAAGACTTACTAAACAAAGGTTTTTTTTCAACTTCTCTATTGAAAGATAAATTTATACGAAACAAAAGACTCTGGTGAGAGCTCACCAGTTCTCCTTGGCTTCCCATCATCATCAAATTCATCCTCTCTATGATCACCTGCATTTCTCTCAAGACCCAACTCCCGTAATTCTTTGTTTCTACAGCTTCGGTCACTCATCTCTCTGTCCATCTCTCAAGCTTCAATACAGCTTCAAAGCTTCAGCTGATGTGTTTGTATTTATAGAGAAGGCAAACAAGCCAATAACACAGACAAAAATGAGACTGTTAGTAGATTTAAATTGTTTTGTTCTGATTTTGTTGGATTTAGGTGCAAAAGAAACAACTTTAAGAGATTCCACTAACTTCTAGACCATAGAAAATGAAGAAAGAAAACACTGAATTTACAAGACTAACACATTCAGAATTTGAAGAAGACTCATCAGTCACTCTCAATCACACTCTACCATATAATATTGATGAGGGGTCATTATCTGACATGGATTTTACAATTTAGATGGTATTCCTTTCCTGTACAGACAGCATTGTTTGCACATGTGGCTTGTCCGACCACTACAACTTCCCCTTACAGTCCTGTAAAGCACAGGTGTTGAATATATCAGTCACAAAGTTCGTGTAGGGTAAATATTTGGCACAGGTTCTATTCATTACAGTAAGTGTACATTCAAGTTGATATGGTAGTATGTGAAATACACGCAAAAGATTCCATGTTCGATGTGAAAACTGACAACAATCAGCTCTAGTTTCTTAAATTATGAAGAATGAGACAAACTATCTGAACTACATGGATATCCAGATCCTTAAAATACTGCACACACATTTGGAGGAATAGAAGTTCGTTCGACCCTTAGGTATCTAATCCCCAAATTTTACAAAAGTTCAGAGTACTTAGTGACCATGTAATAAAATATTCGGATTTTTTGCAGATATAAATTTAAATCAGAACTGTCGTTCATTCAACATATATAGTAACCACAACAATCACAGAAACTCATGAGGCCTCTTTTCAAAAGGGCCCCACCTCCTAAATTCTATCATTATACATCATGGAATAACAATGGTCGACGATTCTCCAGGTCCCATGGAGTTTCAATTCTTTAAAGCTTCTTTATGATTTGGTAGGACCTTTGGATCACTTTAAGAAAAGAAAAGGCAGATGGACTTATACTTTATTTCATTTTGGTATTGACAGATTGTCTTAAATATCAGCAAAATATTTGACAAGAGAATATGCATTTCCTTCACCTTTCTTCCAATGATTAATGCTTCCAGTGGCTCCAACAAAAAAAAGCGGAAAATATAAAAGAACTCACTTAAATGTAGATTGATACTCTCTTAAAATTGACATTTTTAGCTGAAGTGCTTTCATATGACAATCCTTTTGCATTAGCATAAACATTATAAAAATCTTTCATCATTGATGGTTTTTTTTTTTTTTTTTTTGATATCGGAGGGACCCCCCGTGGTTGATCTTACGGTCGAGCGGTCTCCCAGAAAATTCTTTCGAATTATCGCCAACAAACAGGTAGGTAAGTCAGCACTATGACTCAAACCCAGGACCTATCGATAACACCGCTAAAGCTCTGAACCGTTGTGCTATGACCACTGGGGACAATCATCATTGATGTTACTAAGATTATTTAAGCATCTTTTAAAATGAGCTGAACATAGTATCTATATATGAAATGAAACAAAACATAAATTTTATTTTTCTTGTTCTCCCAATTATACACCTAGTGTGCTAATGAAATTTGTTGGTAGGATTCCTAACTGTTCACAAATAATAAAGAAGAACAATCAATAAACAGGTGGAAGGAAAAAAAAAGTTTTTTATTTCCATTCCATTGTTCTAACAGAAACTACATTGGGGACAAAAGCAAAGAAGGTCACAATGCAATTCCAGATAAGGCAAAAAAAGAAAAAGAAAAAAAAAAGCAGCAGCAATACTAGCTGCAAAGACAATCTGTACTGATGAGAGCTAATGCAATGATAATACAGGTTTCCTAATGACCCACTATCAGAGGCAGAGATTCATCAGTAACCAGACCACTTACTTTGATAAAGCATTCAAGAGAGGAGCCTCACTCAGAAAGGACAAATTATCAGCCTCCCCATCTTTAGGCATGTTATCCGAAACATGACCACATCACAACCAATTTATAATTTTCCAAAAATGCCCCTCTAATGTGTTGTTCAAAAAGTTCAAAAACTAAAGACAAATCAACTCTAAGCCACAATTTGTTTTGTGAACAAGAGGGTAGATAAGGAAAGAATAAACTTAATTCTGAAAAAAAAATATGTTAGTTTAGCTTGTATAAATTTTAATAGTCATGCATTAATAAGGTAGACTAAGCCCATACAGTTTTATCTATGAGATATAAGTGTGTCTATTCCTTTTATTCATCCAAAACTATGACTATATTCTAATAAGACAAAAAAAAAAGAAGAGAGAAATGAATACCATTCAAACAAACAAATCATCCAATTCTCATATATCAATTTATAGCTATTTTATACATGAATAATCTATCTTTAAACCAAAACGGGGGCTAAATTTTCAACTATGATGTCCTATCCATGAAATTCTCTCCGGGCAATTACTTTCAACCTTTATGTAAATAAAAAACTTTGAAAAAGGTACCAACAATATTTATTTTCACATGACATGCAACTAACAACAGTGCTCATTCAGATGGACCCAAAATTTAAACTTTGTCACTCAACTCAACAATGTTACCAACAAAAGAAGCTCTAACAAACTGAAAAGGTAGACATTCCGGACCTGGACTGCATGATAGACAGTGCGTTCTTGAGCTTTTCCTTGCACTCAGGAGAGAGACCTCTCGTCCTCATTGTGTGTCTTCAAATTGCCAAAAAAAATATTAAGTGCTTTTAATCATGAGAAGAGACATGAACCCCCCAATATGTAGTGGAGATGTGCAGGTGGTGGAAATACCTGAGTGAGGACTCTCAGTGGAGAGTCAGGTTATCATTGCGCACACGTTCAGGGAGGGAATAACTGTCTGAAGATAACGAACACGAAGGAGATCTATGTCAACCTCTGTAAGGTAAATATGAATAAATGAAGGTTCAAATTCTTTTGAAGCACACAATTGTGAAATTTTCTTCAATTATTTGAGACATTGCAAAGTCCGTCTTTAATAGAATAGCATTAGTGAGACTGGCATTGAAATACCATCATCATATATTGAACTAATGCTGATATAATTCTCCAAACATATGAAGTATTCCAAAAAAAAAACACACAGTCAAGCACAAACGTGTATATATATCAATAGAATTGAAAAAGTTACTGATAGTTATTCCTGCATTTACTTTCGCAGTCCACACATTTTGAATTATTTTGGATGACGTATATACTGTTTAATAAATTATGTACTTTTACAGAAAAGATATATAGACTCAGTATGAATTAAATGTATACATGCTATTCTATTAGAAAAATCATATCATATGTTCTATTAGAATGACTGAGTGGGTCAGAACCATTTTTCCAACAGTGAATTCGTCCCCGCCGGGGAGATCGGGCCGTTGATCGACCCAAGATTTGATTTTGGTGGCGGCAGCGAAGGACTCTGAAAACGAGCGAGGGATGATCGGAAGTGGTCATGTCCGACGACGGGAGATAGAGAGGGAGCGGAGGACGCCGGATTTGCCGGGGATGATATGGTGAAGCCGACGCCGGAGCAAGGGAGGCGCCGACCCATCACGCCCATCGGCGGCGGCGGAGAAATTGCGGCGAAGTAGAGGTCGCATGTGAAACCTTGATCGTCGTATCTTGATAGGACCGTCACGATTTCGTGTTTAAGCTCTGCTTCGGCTCGCATCGAAGAAAATTGGGATTTTGAAGTCGGTGATGCATATCAAAATCGTGAAAGGCCACTCATTTCAATTGATTTCTAGGGTTTTAGAGCGACCCACATGTCCGAAAACCACGAAGGCCTCCATTTCTCGGCCTTACTCAAGTCGGTGTTGTGAGCAAACCCTAGAAAAACCAAATTTTTCTGTGAAATCTCAAGAATTCTCTAATGGGTTTCGCCTGAGAAGCAGAAAAATTTGGAAATTCGGTGTTTCCTTCAAATTCAAGTGGTTCCTTGCAGAGCTCCAATGGAAATGTCGGCGGAGGCGCTTCCGACAAGTCGGGGCAGATGTCAGCGCGCGCTTGAGATACGCGGCGGAGCGTGTGGGGGTGATTTTGCGTTCGCAAACGCCACAACTTCCCATCCAAATTAGATTTTATTCAGCTGGTGTTTGAAGTAACGGAGGCGGTACACACAACTATCATTTTTTTTAATGTTTTCAGGGATCATAGCACAACGGTTCAGGATTTAACGGTGTTATCGATAGGTCCTGCGTTTGAGTCTTAACGCTGACTTACCTACCTGTTTGTTGACGATTATTCGAAAGAATTTTCCGTGGAACCGGAACAAACAGACAGAGGCAGTCTTCCCATCTTGACCATAAGGTCAGCCACAGGGGTCCCTCCGATAAAAAAAAAAAAAAACCTATCATTTTTGCGTTTTCGATAGCATGGAAACACCGCTTTTCAATAACTACATTAAGCACAACATCCTAAGATGTTCTGCCAAATTGAGGCGAATCAAGAGAATTTTCATAGAGTTTCGTATTTGATACGAGAGTGCTAACTCAAATAGATTGGGTGTGGGTCAAGTTGGAATTCAACTTGAACCTAATCCAAAATTAGAGGAAGAGATATGTTCAATTCGTTTCCCAGTCATATAGAACAGTGTATATTTTTTTTATTTTAAAAAAATATATTATAATGCTCTCTATAGATGATTCATTTCGGTGTAGATTGCAAATTATGCTGCATAAAAATTGAACATATCATTTTTTTTTAGAGGATTCACATCTAGACTCAACCTACCACTTAAACCTAAGAAGTTCAATTCAAACTTAACTCATCAGATTTTGTTTGAATTGAGATTAAATTCAGATTAAATTGGGATTGATTTCAGGTTTGACTTAAAAAACGTTTCTTTTAAACAATTAAAAGTCTACAAGAGATTGCGTGGACAAAAATGATGAAATTAAAAATATTTTATTTAAAGAATAAAGAGATGAAAAAATGGAAGTGATAGATGCTAAATAAAAATAGATTTGATAATTCAAAGTTTGATTGAAGATCATTATAAATGATTCAAAGTTTGAAACTCGAGTCTATTGGAAGAACATGTGAGAGCACTTCTGCTGCTGCGATCAGCGCTTCATGGCCGAAATGAGGGAGGTGAATTTCCGAAATGGGTGCATGACGATCACGGAGTAGCAGGAAGGTGATGACATCATATGATTTGGTTTAAATACCTCTTTTAATCAGGAAATTAGCTGACGGGAACCCCTCTTATATTTTTCCATTTCATTCTCTATGTCTTATTATCCGTCAGAATTGTACGTCAAAATAAAAAATAAGATCGTGATAGTTATTTCTATCCTTTTTCTTAAAAAAAAAAATCATGATAAATGAAAACTCTATTTTGAACTCATGAAATACAACTTCATCACATTCTTATTATGATTATTAATCATGTGAGTACACTTTGACAAAGGTATATTTATTGGTGTATTATAATTATAGTATAAAGTTGATTCGATATTTTGGTATTATTTGACATAAAGATGTTGTCTCTGTTATTAAATTATCATTTTTTCATCTATTAATATTGATAAGTAATACCATCATTATGTAAAATGTAAATATTTATGATAATATATGTATCAATCACTCATCTTCTCTCTTTTATATCCCCGCAAATTTCACTTAATGATAAATTTGATATTTAAAAAAATATATACAAATCAATGACACAGAATTCTTACGAAGCTATTGATATGATTTGTTGATTGATTTGTACTATTACAACACAAAAATACCAGTCCCTCAGTGAGCAAAACAATCTTCATTGTTTTTAAAATCCATTCCTTTTTATGGCTTCCATGTTGGTCCAAATATCCAATCTCCCTCATCATAACCCAATGACAAATTATAAAATGTCACCTACAACAATAAATGAATGAAATATCAAAAAGTCTATATGTTGTATCAAACATAAGGTCTCTTCTCTCAATCAATTGCAATTCAAACCTTTATAATATTTATATATATTTACTAATGGATCCCTGAACCAGAGTGTTATTTGGACTTTTCAATTGGCCAAGGGTCCCTGTTAGATGTGTAATATAAATCAATGCCCCCAGTTTGCTAAGAATAATATTAGGAACAGATCTATATGTATATAATATTTATTTTTATAGTTTTCACCTTAATTTTTTTTTGAAAGTTGATACAATAAAATATGCATCTTTCCTTGTTAGCATGTAGGATTGTAACGGTGAACGCAAATAAGGACTACACAGGGCCGGAACTAGAAATACTTACAAGGGGCCACCTCAGTTTGAAAAATAAAGTCACATGCATATTTATTCTATAGATCAGTTTTGTCTATTACAAATTTTATAATTCCATACATGTAAGAATAAAATAAATAAATGAATGGATAAAACAAAACAAAAAAATTTAGAGACTCAATCATGTGTATAAAAAAATTTGGTAAAATTTACACAATTTGGAATTCATTGTTGGGAATTTGGGATTATTTTTTTCTCTCTCTTTTCCATGCCTCTGCTTAAATCTAAATGAGGGATCATCTCATATTTTTATTTAATCATTTAGGGGCCCAATGGCCGTGGTCTCACACAAATGAATAAATAGACTAGGAAAATGTATATCAACCATTGACTTTAGTAAAACAAGAAGATTAAAAAAATACCCATGGATATATGAGCATTCACCTAGCTGACCAACATTTTTTAACATATATAAAAATTAAAAAAACCATAGCTAGGGTACATACATATCAACGTGGTTATTAGAATCACATCTTGATAGATTAGAAGCAGTACATTCTTTTCACTCAAAGACCCTGAGTTGAAGTCATTTGCCTGTCAATAATATTTGATTGTTTAAGAAAATAGGTGTTGTTACATGTAGTCTTGTTTATAGTTTTGTATGTTGTCTCGTATATTTTGATTGTTTTCCAATGAATATACACATTGTTAAATATAACATATGTATTTTGATGAAATATACACCTTAAAAAAATGAAATCACATGAGAACTGTACGCGGGGATACACCTTAAATATAACATATGTATTTTTAACATAATCTTAAAAATAGGAATTAAAAAAAAAAAGGATAAAACCCATGGGGACAACAACATTCCATCCACCAAAATGTGATGGTGAGTGGCACTAAAAATGTACTCTCTCACGAAATGTGCAAACAAAAGAAAAGGCTGATGAGTTGAACAAGGTGTGTGTGTGTATATATATATAAATGTTGAAAAGGACCGATTTAGAGTGGGATGCCTTTATCTAGGCTTTTTTTCCAATCAATCACCATTAATAGTTTAATTATTAAAATATTTATAGGTTTTAAAAATTTATCAAACTAGTTACATGACTCGATCAAATCAGCCTTGTCAGCATTTTTAATGTTTTTTAAATTTTTTTTGCTTAAAACGTCAATAGCGTTTTATGTACAAAATTCCTTGTTTTTTAAATTCACGAAAGTGACGTTTTATGTACAATAAATATAAAACGCTACTTTCATTGACGTTTTCTTAAATAAAATTTCATATTATCTGAGTTAGTAACATTTTTATATAAAATATCACTGAGAGTGGCGTTTTGAGTCTCACTAAATTTTTTTAAAAACACAATACACACCACTGCCCTTTCAGCGTATCGTCCGTGAATTTATGAAAAACATTTCACTTCGTGCAATCATAAGATATATTACACAACACATATTGCTTTCCTGTGATTGGTGGTTTCCAAGAAAACCATAAATAACTAGGGTTATTAATATAAGGTCCCTCATGTTATATATTTTTAAAAAACAGGTCGTTATACTTTTTTCTCAATTATATTTGCTTTACCAATACATATTAGTTATTTTCCTTTGATTAAAAAAAAAAAAACAAGTTTTGTTTGTGGAATATATCTGGTATTGAAGTTTGTAGTGGCTTAGAAATAAATAAATAAAGTTGAAGGACCTCTAACTGAAGACTCAAAAGTTACACTGTTTTATTGTTTAGCCTTTTCCCATATGTGAAGCTTTGGACGAAAATGCCTTTTCATACATGTAGTTTGGCTGTCACAGGTATGTGAATTGATGGTTCCGGAGGCCAACATATCATGATAAGTCTTGTTTGTGGCTGTAAATGATAAATTCACGTGATGACTAAACGCTAACTGCAGTGGTGTACTGTGTTTTTTAAAAAAATTTAAAGTGTCAAAACGCCACTCTCAGTCACGTTTTTCATGAAAACGCCAATAGCACTAGGGTATCAAAGAAATATGAAATTTTGTTCAAAAAAATGTAAGTGAAAGTGGCGTTTTATATTTATTTGTATATAAAACGCCACCTCCGTTGGCGTTTTAAGCGAGAAGATTTAAAAATATTAAAAATGCTGACGTTGCTAGTTTGACCGGGTCATATGACTAGTTTGATAAATTTTTAAAACCCATGATTATTTTGATAATTAAGCTGTTAATGGTGATTGGTTTAAAAAAAAAAAACCCTTCATCCCCCATTTTATGGATAGCCAACAAACTGGATAGGTTGCGAAGGCTGAAGCAATAAAAGCTGGCCTCAATTCATGATAGATTGACAATTACGACGTATTTGCATACGCTCTGACTCACATGCCTTAATAACTCATATTTAAGGTCGTAGGGATGGACAACACCATTTACAGGACTGTTTCATGGATATCTATAACCTAATAGATCAACTAAACCATGTGTTATTTTTCAAAGTCCCACGGGACTTGATTTTCGGACCCAATGCATTGGCACGACATGAACGCAGGTCAAGATCTTCAGGATTCACAGATTGTCTTTATGAACTCACATGTTCGTCATATACTACAGAATGCTATCAAAAGTGTAGAGTTTTGTATACGAGATATCCAATATGTTATGGATTCCTGGGAAACAGAAGATGTACATTTTGGACATTTTGATATAATAACGTAAGCCGATAAGACCTTTCCCACTATATAAAAAAAAAAAAAAAAGCTCAGTAGGCTTTATAAAAATGATGACTTTTTTTAATTATTATTTGCTGCGTGTGATTTATACAGTGAATTTTTTTTTTTTTTTTTTGACAAGTATGTGATTTTCATTATTAGTGTTGCATATCTATCACAAAAATATATTAAAAATATCTGAAAAATACCAACAAATTGCTTCCAATGAAATAACCATTGACCAATATAAATGAAGTTGGAAAGGTAGAAGAAGATTAAGAGTGAGGGATGCGTACTTGCAAATCTCTTTAAGACTGATTTCACGCTGGACAGATGCTTACAGTTTGTTTGGTGTTGATTGCCTCTAAAGATACAACACTCTTTTGCAAAAACAAAAAAGCACTTGCACGAATTTTTGGAGAGGGAGATTGAAAGAGTTTTTGCTATGATCCAAATGATAAAATGATGAAGAGGTTGTACACTTGTACTAGAGGAGATGCATGCATCTCTTGAAGAATATACACCTCTCATAACCACCTTTCTCATAATAATTATCCTTCTAAATTAACTACCCAGTCCACAACCATTAGATCGAATCCCATATCAAATCGGATGGCTAAGATTCAATTTCATGGATTAAAAGAAAAAACCATATGGGATAGAAAGGTAAAAAGGGTTGTAATGAATTAAACAAGTCCATAATCCCAAATTTTATGGGATAAAAATGACCACATCATTCCATATATTTTGGATCTTATAAGACATTTTCCAATCGGGCACGTCTACTTCCTTTGTTCCCCACTTGTCATTTATATTATTTCTGAACCCACCATCGCATAAATACATATACACAGTTCCACTAAACCCACCAACTTTCATTACCCTTTCACAACAGTCTCCCCTCACGCATTCCCTCATTTTGAAAAAATGTCTTATTTTTGTGAAAGCACTTGTATATGAAAAACATATGTTTTGTACATTGAGGGTTATGGAAATATTTTTTAGATTGGTCAAAGGATGGATAAACTAGATGTCATATTTGTTAAAATAATGTAATTGTTCATAATTAATAGACTGAAACCTTTACTTGGTGGAGCTTCATATTTTTTAAGCCTTGCATTTTGCTTTGATCTTTCATTTAATCTCAAATACAAGTATACCTGAGTGCACATTATATTATATGCTTTCACATTATAAATATGTTGAATGTGAATGTGACTTTGTTTTTTAGGTTTTCCGTTTGACAAATGCAGTATCGACATATAAATCAAAGTCAACAGTTGGCCTGTCGAAGTTCTTAAAAAATGATTGACAATGAGACTGTCGAATATTTTGAACATTAATTAGTTGACATGGCGACTGTTGAATATTTTAAACAATGGTTGACCAATGACAGTGGAATGTCATAAAAAAATGTTGACAACGATCGAAAGGATTGGCTGGATTAATGTTTTTCAAACTCAATCAATAAATGGGTTTTTTTGTTTTGTTTTTTCTGATTGGTGAGGTTAGTGAATTGATGGGTGCGGATAAACCGTGCCCTTTTCAATCACATGGTTTAAAAAAAATTCAAATAAACATAGAAAATATATAATTAAAATAATATATTTTTTTTTCAACAAGTAGCGTTCAAGGGCTTTAGCAAACTATATTTACATTAATGTTATACACTCTCACTGCATTTATGCATATGGTGCTTATGCACAACCCTATTTACAATTTTTTTTTTTACATTCATTGGAATATTATACTTTTTTTCTATTAAGATACATAATTTATAACTTTTTTTTATAAGATATCATTTAAAAACAGATAGCTATAGGAGATTTTATTTTTTCAGGAATCACACTTTATCCAATCTTGTTCCAAACACTCTCAGCAGTCTCATTGGTTAAAGAAAATGAAAAACTATTTTTACTTATAGAAAATAGTTTTAAAGAAATCTAACAAGTATTTTCTAAAAAACTGTTTTAAGTAAAAAAAACTATTTTTCAAACTATGTTCTATGTAAGGGGACTTTTCTTTTTTATTTTGTTGGATGACCTAATACACTTGTGGGTGGCATATTTGTATGAATATTATTATTTCAGGAATCGTAGATAAAGTTCATGTGGGTGTAAACATAACCCTGAAATGCCAGCAAAATCATAGTGGTCCTACATTGGATTCCCAATCAAAATCTTTCAAAAAAATCTTGTTTGAAAAGTCAATTCATTCAAATTAGTGTTGACAACAGCAGAAAAAAGTGGGATTCCAGTTGCTTTATTGTATGGAATTTTTGGGAGATATGATGTCTTTTCATCACTTTTGCAATTACAACATATTTTAACTTTTTGTCTAATAAATTACATAATTTTACAAAACAATAAAGTATATAATCAAATAAATTAAATACAATATTTAATAAATATTTTCTGTAGATTATATACTCGCCTGATGTGAGTGTGTTTCATTAGAGATTGCATATTCTAAATTAAGGCTGCAGAAATGACTAATTGAGTGCATAAAGAGAATGATTAATAGCTACTTGCTACATCCTAAAATTCTTTTTTTTTTTTTTAATATCCACATGGTTTTATTATTCAAATTCTTCATATAAAAAAATTCAGTAGGATTGGATTCCTCCTATGATTATAAATAAGTTTATACAAAATCAATAATCTAAATGTTATAATTTCTTGATTTTTATTAGCAATAATATAATTAACAAGTATACCTGATTGATGTGAGTTTTTTTTTTTTATTACGGACAATAATATATGAATTAAAATTATCAGACAATATTATTAGTCATATATAGTTATATCAGGATAAATAACAATTTGGATAATGTAATAGATTTTTCTATTTGATTCATTTTTGTACTTGGTATTATAAACTTAAAAATCTTATTTATGTTATTTGGTTCATTTTTTTTGATAAATTGATTATAAGAGACGAAAGGAGATATGGATAATAATTTACAACTTTTGAATGATAATTCTTATTTAGTTGTTTGTAATTTAATAATACGTGTGAATGTGTAAGAGGTGTGACACATTTTAGGATGTCCATACAAATATTAGGTGAAATAAATTTTTCAAAAATAAAATGAACGATGTGAATTTTTCATATGTATATACATAAATAAGTGGTCAACCCGTTGTTGGACCGAGTGGCCAACCTGTTGCTTGACTGATCAGACCACTATAAACATTACACAAGGTGAAAATACAAAAAAAAAAAAAAAAAAAACAGTCAATAGAAGAAGTAAATGGAGATGATCTCCCAATCCCACTAAAATTTGGCATGGAGGTATATTTTGTGGAGATTATTTAGATTAATTGCTATTACTCATCGACAATGCGAAATTTAGTCCAATTCTCTCATTGAGAGCATTAAATAAGTGAATTTACTATTAACGATAGCTTCATTTTAACTCAAGAAACGCGGGATTGATTTTCAATTCATAAACGTCAGACATCGTTTGTTTCGGCGATTCACGTTTTCTTTGATTCCACAACGTTAATGTTGCACCAACGCACATCCAAACGATATGGGATCTAAACATAGATCAACTTCTTTTATCATTCCTATGTTCCGTTACAGTAGATAAGATAATTTATATTTTAATTGAATCCCTGAAATGGAAAGCTAGCCATATCATTATTGGGAGATACTATGACATAACAGGCAGCATTTTATATATATACTTCGAACTTTTAACTACCCAAAAGTCCAACTCAACATGTATTGGGAAACAAAAAACTAGGACACACCTAAAAAAAGTGAATAAAGTAAGTCATCAAGAATAGGATTTGAACATAAAATATCAAGATAATTCAATGATACAAGCCAATGTTTCTGTTTTTTTTTTGCTCAGGTGGTGATGCTTTTTAAAGTCTACCCAGATTAGTAGACTTATCCTGTTATCCATTAGTGTCATAATCATGCACCAATTTTTTAGTCGTTCCATTTAAGGTTATTTTGATTTTCTTATTTCATTTTTATTCAGGTAATTAATGTAAATAATTAGTCAATCTAACTTTTTACAATGATAATTAATCTGTTAAGATTTGTTAAGATTAGATTATGATGAATAGTTAGATTGTTAAGAATTTTTGAACTGGGAGTTGAAGTTAACATGATGCAAATCATCATCATGGGTTAAATTACTCTCAAGTATACTATATGTGACAATTTCTCATTAAATAAATCTTCTGCTTCAAAAAACAACACGTGATCATCTGAAGTGTGTCATTGAAAAACTCTCCGTGCCATGTGATGGTGTGTCACGTAGACAGATACAACACCACTAAGTGCGGACTGCAATGAGTATGGTGTACGTGCACCATATCATAGATGTATATTCAAAATTAGACCTCAAGTTACTTAGAAAATGAGGATGATTTGGTGGAACTAATCTAGTTTTTTAAGTGGAATGTGGAAGATATGATCAGTGGTCATACAGAGAAGGGGACAACACAAGGCAGGAAGGACATCAGACAGAGAAAATAAACCAAGTGAGGAGGACCTACCAAAGTGTTTCTCTTATCAATGTCCAAAGTTAGGCAAATTGGTAATGACAATGATATCTCTCCATCTCCTTTCAAGTTTTTTTTTTTTTTTTTTTTGAGCTTTTTGTATTTTGACATCTACCCAGACATAATCCACGTGGGGGGGGGGGGGGGGGGTTGTCGCGTTACGCAGCAATGTCTGACCACTCAGGTCGTCGGTATAAGCTGAGGAGTGAGCCACTACCACTAGACCACTTGAGAGGGGGAGAACAGGGGACCATTTGAGCAGTGGTCAAGACTGTTTGAGATGAGCATCTTTGATGTCCTCACAATGGGTTCAGTGGATGGAAACAGAGGCAGCAGCAAATGCAGCAGGAATTCAACATGCTCATGTGACATTTTTTTTAAAACTTTAATGGTCAATGAGAACCACTATTTCATGTCGAAACAAAACTTTGGACTTTCCAGTGGCTTTCAATCTCTTAAGTGGAAAGAAGTTCACGGGGTGTCCGCGTGCTTACATAGTAAGATATTATCCGTTTTATTCTTTATTGATGGGTGCTTAAAGAGATTGAGCACTCACGCAGCAATGCCTGCGATATAGAAAGTCGTTTAACAAGTATAACTTTATTATATTAGTATATACTCTATCATAAATAAGTAAAAAATATAAATAATCCGTATGAGTGTGTAGTTCTTTTATATATATAAAAATAAGAATGTATTATATTAGCAAAGAATATATTAAAGAAAAAAGATAATGTTACGTACAATCTCATTTCCAATCTCACTTCTAGTCCACATGTTCTATTTAAAAAAAATTAGACATGATTTAATGAAATACATTTTTATTATAAAATATGAAGTATATATTTTAGTGAATTGTATATGTTTATTTATGGAAAATTTGAAAAAAATTTAACAATGTTTATATACTTTGTTAATGTGAGTGTTTGACGTTGAAGAGGTATATGAGACTAAAAATATTTTGAACTGAAAAAGAGACTGTGTATAACAACACTCTTAAAAAAATCAAAATGTGTAAGATTTATTATTGCTGAAATAGTATGTTCACAATGTAGACAATTTCTTTGTATGTAAGCTTGGACATGATAAGATGTCAGAAACTTTAATAGATCATCACAATAGACAATGATAACATACATATTCCGAGTTACTTTGTTTTTGCTCTACAAACCAGAAGAACTTGAAAAAAAAAAAAAAACATACAAAATGAAGCACCTCCCACCAAAGGTTCAAAAAAAGAAAAATCTCATTCGGTTACAACTTACAATTTTTTTGCCAACAAAAAAAGGAAGGAATTGTTAAAGAGTGAATCATCAGTTCAAGAGGCTTTCTTTTCCATTCATTTCGTTCTCTCAATCTGCTGGGATTTTCTTTCTGTTTGCTGCTACCAACTGAAAGAAAACAAAACATACATTTATAAATTGAATGAGTTGACAAACAAATAAGTAGATTTTTTTTGTACATTAAACTCAAAACACTCACAGATAATGCAGGAAGTTCCGAGGTCTTAAGCACTCGCAACCTTTTCACTGTCGACGTGAACATTCTGTAAAGAGAATTAGATGAACACCATATAACACAAATTTCATGAAGTTTCATGTCTTGCTTATATTAGAACATCATATGCTTTGCAGACAACACATAATGTTAGATTATTTGGAGATGTTTTAGAACTTACTCCCATGGGACATCCCCAACCAACATCCTGTCTCCCTCATTGTCTTCATAAACCAAAGTGTATTCACCACTTCCATCCAATAGACCTGTTATCGCCTGGCTTTCATTGGCATTGTTTTGATTCCCAATTGCAGATGGATCTGTTTGAACTGTTTGTTTCATGAAAATAATTGTGGATAAGGAAAGAATAGACTTAAGTCTCGTCTCAAGAAAACATGTTTGTCTAGGTACGATCTGATAAGTCAGAATAAATCTTGATAGTTATACAAGAGGAGACAAGTATAATTCATTCTTGCTAATCTGTCTAAATATATAACTATATTCTCATAAAGACAAAAAATTATCCACAGAAAGGAATAGCCACCAAATAGAGAATCATTCTAATTTTCCTATTTCCATACATAACTATTTCATGCCCAACTAAGCTATTCAATTTTATTGTGATTTTTCATGTACATGGTGGAGGGGAAATCAGAATTATGAATAGCATTATATACGACAGATATGGACAAAATGAATAGTTACATGTGACAGCAATCAAATAATGCCTAACCAAAAGACAAGGAACATATTGTCTATCATAAAACATTGAAAAACATGTCAGAAAATAGTGATGTATTAGAAAAACAGAATGGCTGACATTCAATCAATGTTTATTCAAGTCTTCATACTAATTTAGAATAAAAAAAAATGGTCTGTGAAGCTTAAATGGTACATACTAAAATCATTTATATTCAATTTATCATATACATGATTGAAATGTTTTGAAAGCAATGGATAACCTGCAAGAAGACCTCTGAAGAGCTCATCAACTGCAGATGAGAGCTTCTCATAGCTGTCATAGACTTTGAGATTCACTTTCCTTCCAATAGGAACTCCATCCATATTTATCTTGACAAACAACCCCTTTTTGCAATTAACTACTTCCTCAACAGATTTAGAGTCCCCCTTATGTGATTCTATAGGAGCCGGTTTTGAAGAACTTCCGGCGATGTTCCTCCGAAATGACCGGATTGGAGGCCATCCAACAACAGGAACAGAGTTTGTTCTGCTTTTGAATTTTCATTCAAACAAAAAAAATAAAGATCACATATATGTTATATAACTAATCAAATCTAATGCAATAAGCTTATTGAACTTGGCATGCATAAATGAGGATCACCAAATAAATAAACAGGCAAGGAAGACATGATAGAAAAGAAATTTCAATAAGGATCAACTTGTTCTTGAATTAATGGAAAGCACCATATGATCAAAATATATTTAAAAAAATACACCTTGTACATGCTTTGATGACAAATATAGTTCCTAATTAATAGTAGTACCCCCCCCCCCCCCCTCCCCATTAAACAACAAACTATAAACATAAAAAAAGTTCGCCTTTGCAGTTAAATTCAAATATAGATCATATCGGAGAAGAAACATTAATATAGATTCATATCAAACAAGCCCAACATGAAGAGCACCTTGTTTCAGAGCAGTTGTTCTTCACATCACCATTTCCGGATACCTTCCTCTCAATAATCTTAATATCTGGTTGTTCCCCATTCAGTGAAGGTGATGATTGCAACTGCAAAAAACATGTCTTTTGTGGCTGGTTCTTCTGCAGAGCTGAATCTGTGTTGGTCACAACAGTCTCCAAAAACAGCCTCTTCGCACCAGCAGAGGAGTTGTTGCTGGTGCTGGTGCTGCTCTTCTTCACTGTGTAGTCCTCACCTGGTGGACCCAACCTGAGCTCAAGCTTCTTCTCTTCAGCTTCTATGGCTTCCAAGTCTCTCACTTTTGAGATCATGTTGAGGAGCTGGGGATGAACATCTCCCCTTTTTGGGTCTCCTTCCATGGTTTTTCTTTGAAACAACAAAAACCCAAAAAAACAAACAATGAAAGCCCTTCTTTTTCTTATCTTTCCCTTGAAACAAGGGGGGAACACTAAACAAGAAATCAAAGAAAGTGAGAGAGAGAAACAAAAACTTGTATTTTCAAAACACCCACATCCACCAAGTCAAAAGAACAACATCAACACACGTCACAGCCATTCAAAAAAAAAAAGATGATCTTTTTCAAGCTCACCATGACCCAGATCAAGTGAAAGCTTAAGATGGGAATAAAAGAAGTTCTTTTAACATAAAAATGGCACTAACAAACAAAACCCACCACCCCAAAATCACTGTTTAGGGACTCAAACCCAGATCACACGATAAAAAAAAGAGAGAAGAAAATCAAGTGAGAAAACACAACCATTGAAACACTCGCCCACAAGTGACAGAATCAAAGAAGACCAAAAGCGCATCAAAAGAAGACAACGAAGACAACCCTTCAAAGGAAGGGCTGTGGAGGCAAAGAGAGAGAGAAAGAAAAGCCAACCTATTTTTTCACTGTTTATGTCCTCTCTCCCTCTCCACTCTGTCTCTAACGTTTCTTTGTGGGTCTTTGTGGGAGTGTGTTTTGTTTTCTTTCTTGCCTTGAAAAGAGAGTTTTTTTTTTTTTTGGATTAAAAAGAGGGTCTGAGAACAGGAGAAGAGATTCTCTGGAGGAAACCAAACCAAAAACGGAATTGGAGAGTCTCTCACGCAAGCAGAGCTTTATTATTGTCTGTCATCAGAGACACCTCACAATCACAGGTTCCCAAGCCAACCAAAAAACAGAAAAAAGAGAAGAAAATCTGCCACAACAAAATTTGTTTGTTTGAGTGAAAGCTTGTATTTTTTATCACTTATTGTGGTGATTGTAATTAAATTAAAGAGAGGGTTTTATAATTTGAGAGTCTATTTGAAGTACATACAATCTGAGCCATTCAATGTGTGGAATTCTATAAAAGGACCAATCAGGTGAACAATCAGGGCTGTCTAACGGTCTCAGCTTTCATGCAAATTGATATTAGGTGGATTGGTTGGGGGGGGGGGGGGGGGGTGGTTCATTTATTGAATGAATGATGCCATGCAGGGAATCCTCATGAAAACTATTCCAGAATAAAATTGAATATGAGACTGTTTGAAAACGAGCTTGTAAAATAAATTTTCAGAAGAAGTATTTTTATTGTATTCTTAAAAAGTCGTTTTTTATAAATAAATAAAAAAATTGTGAAAGTTGGGGAGGCTTGGAAATACATCTAGATACAGGGTCAATTTGTCATCCACTATCATTGTACTTCTCTTGGAACACCCAAATAAATAACATTTAAAATCATCCATTCATGTGGTAATTCTTGATCTTCCCATATTAAAAAAAAAATTTCATTGTGCATTCTCATAGAATCTACTATAACATATTTTTGAGAATTATGAATTTTACTTTTAAACTGGATTAAACTTCTGCTAAGTATGATTCTTGTAAAAATTATTTATTTTAGATTCAAAATCTGAGGAATTTTCCGTGATTCCTTCATATTTTTATAAAAGCATCTCCAACTATGTTGTGACTTCAACCATACTAAGTGGATTCTTTAAATAATTATGTAAATTTAGAGCTCTTTATAGAGCATGGGCAAAAGTTGATCTATGATAAATTACATGATATTTTGTTCTATTTAAATACTAGAATAGTATTTCCTTTTATTTATTCTGATTTTAAAAAATGTGAATAATATGAGTTATTTTAACCTCTTAAATTATGATTAATATTCTTAAAATTGTATCCAATCCGATTATACCATATTTTCTAATTTTAATGTGCTCTGAAAAGCAGTTGATGAGTTACAAATGGAATCTCCACCATAGGTTTGGGGACTCGTGTAATATGAAATTCGTTTAGGGATTTATAAGGTATTTGCCCACAAATCAACCACAATTTGACTGGACTTTTCGCGCGAGTTCCGTCCAATAATATGTCGACACGTAGATGAATGGACAGTTTCAAGTGGGGCCCGCATTTATCCGTTACTTGTGGTTCGCTCGTGACGCCGGCATTATTTTATAAAAAAAAAACGTGAGAATATCGTGATGCTTTAAGAATCGTTGGACGCACTAGCAATCTCTACCGTACGATTGCACGTAAAAGTGAAGGATCATTAGAGCGTGAAAAAGTTAGCAAATCTGAACCGTTCATACGGTATTCGCAGCTGTCAACGGAACAGTTTGGATTCGACCGAATATTAGAAGATACGTTAGTTCTGAACGAATCTTTTCGTATTTTGAGCAATATACGGAGGGGCGCGTCTATCCCACCAAGCATTTCTCTTTAACTCACCAAATAAGAAAAAAAAACAATGTTTTTTCTATTCCCATCGATTTAATCAGTTCGACTAAACTTGGTCTTCACATTAACTTTTGGACGACCGAACTTAGTCGTTATTTCATATTTTGGACGACCTAACTTGGCCGTCATTTCAGGTTTCGGACGACCGTACTTGGTCGAACAGGGTTTGTGATAAAGTTTATAATTTTTTTTCTTGAAAACCTAATCCCATGATATGTGTTCTCCTAGGATCCTTCATGCCACTCCAAGTCTAAGTTGTAATGTACGGAGAATAAATCATTATTCTTAAATGTACAACATATGAACAATTATTTTTACATAAGTGACGGACAAATTTTCAAAAGCCAAATATAAAATGTATTTTGGATCAACTGGTATGTTTTTTTATTTTCAAACAAAGAATATGCTTAACTACGAATTCAAACGAAACTTAAAAATGATATATATTTGTCTAATAAGATATTTTTCTACAAAAATTTAAATTAATTGAAAGTATGCTTACTTACATTTTTTTCAGTCTCTTAGTTGTTGTTTGGATAAAAGAATAAATGTAGAATATGATGGATAAACTAAAACATTTATGGGTTTTTTACTTTTAAGTCCCCACAAATTATGGGATTTAGTGATCGATCCCTCACTTCTTCATATTTTGGTTTTAGTCCCCAGATTTAAAGGATATGTTCGTATTTAGTCCCTGGGAGGTACTTATCCCTAAATTATTTAATTTTCTTTTTAGTCCCTGGGAGGGACTAAAAAGGAACATATTCTTTAAATCTGGGGACTAAAACCAAAATATGAAGAAGTAAAGGATCGATTACTAAATTCTATAATTTGTGGAGACTTAAAAATAAAAAAACCCAAAATTTATTTGTTTACAAAGAATAAATAGATATAATTCTGGATCTTGTTCGACCAATTTCGATTGCTCAAAACCTGAAATGGCGACTAAGTTCGATCGCCAAAAACCTGAAATGATACCAAGTCCGGTCGCCCAAAACCTGAAATGGCGACCAAGTTCGGTCGACTTGGATTGGTGGGAATAGCCAAACACCATTTTTTATGGTGGGTTAAGGGAAATGCTTGGTGGGGATAGACGCGCCTATATGGAGGACCACACAAATATCAAAGGGCGTATCTATCCCCACTAAGTCTTTTTCTTACCCCACGAATCAAAAAAAAAAAAATGGTGTTTTTTCTATTCCCACCGATCCGGCTAGGTCGACCAAACTTGGTCGTCATTTTAAGTTTTCGGTGACCGAACTTGGTCGTCATTTCATATTTTGGACGACTTAACTTGGTCGTCATTTTAGGTTTTGGGCGACTGAACTTGGTCGAACAGAATTTGTAATAAAGTTTTTAATTTTTTTTTCTTGGAAACTTAATCGTATGACATGTATCCTCCTTGAATCTTTCATGCCACTCCAAGTCTGAGTTGTAAAATAGGGAGAATCAATTATTATTCTTAAATGTAGAACATAAGAACAATTTTTTTACATAAGTGACAGACAAATGTTTTAAAAGCTAAATATAAAATATGTTTGGATCAACTGGTAGGTTTTTTTTGTTTTTAAACAAAGAATCCGCTTAACTACGAATTCAAACGAAACTTAAAAATGATATATATTTGTTTAATAAGATATTTTTTTATAAAAATTTGAATGAATTGAAAGTATACCTACTTACATTTTTTTCAGTCCCTTAGCTGTTATTTGGATAAAAGAATAAATGTAGAATACGATGGATAAACCAAAAAATTTATTTGTTTACAAAGAACATGTAAATATAATTTTGGACCTTGTTCGACTAATTTCGGTCTCCCAAAACCTGAAATGGCGACCAATTTTGATCGCCTAAAACCTGAAATGACGACCAATTTCAATCGTCCAAAACCTGAAATAACAACTAAGTTTAGTCGTCCAAAACCTGAAATGGCGATCAAGTTCGGTCGACCTGGATTGGTGGGAACAGGCAAACACCGTCTTTTTTTTATGGTGGGTTAAGTGAAATGTTTGGTGGGGATAGCCAAAAATTGCGAATTTTTTTTATTTATCTTACCATGTAATAACTCATAATCATATCTTGTTAACTAAATATTTGCTACGTGACCGTTTAAAACAGGCTTTCCAAGTACTTAGATATTGTTTAATGGATGAAAATAGGAGAATTTATAATCCCGATCCGTGCAGTAACATCATTTTTAATGCATTCGATTTGAATTGGCGCTTTCTCCATCACGATTATTCTGAAGAGACATCCACAATACTTAGCCTTGGACAATTTGTTTGTGAAAATGTATGTCTATTTAAACACGGACCACAGATAAAATCGGGTCAAGTTATAATTGTTCATGTTGACTCCTTTGTAATAAGAGCAGCCAAGCCGTATTTGGCCACTCCAGGAGCAACTGTTCATGGCCATTATGGAGAAATACTTTACGTAGGAGATACATTAATTACATTTATATATGAAAAATCAAGATCTGGTGATATAACGCAGGGTCTTCCAAAAGTAGAACAAGTGTTAGAAGTACGTTCAATTGATTCCATATCTGTTATGCTCCGGAGCGGCCGTCCCCGGATCGTAGCAATATATATAAATATAAGGTGATCTATTAAAGAGATCAATAATAACTTCAAGGGATACATCGATAATCCAACATATGACATATTTGGTTTAACAAAGAAATAATAATAGATAGCTTATTAGAAAATGCGGAAGCGTAAAATGACATAAATATGTAATCCAAAGTAATATTATAGATCCAATTAACACAATTACTGTCCTGTGAGAGCGAAGTCTAGTCAAAATCAATTAAAAATAACGACATGTGCCTCAAACACGAATACCATAACATACAGGTAAGAGGAATGCTGACAGCCTCACGCTCATAGAACCAAAAGATCAGACGGTGCAACAACTACTGGAATCTCACCTCGTAGGGCTCCTCCTTCAAGATCAACTCAGCCCCTAGTAGAGGAACAACACACGAGGGGTGAGCTACAAGCTCAGTGAATGGTAAGAATCCAAGCACCACATCTATATCACATCAGTAGTACAATAACAGTTCAACCAAGACATGAAATATAATCCAAAGATAGAAACAATCACGCAATGATGTGCCCTCACTATGCCCTCACCCTTACCCATAAGGATGACATGAGACTTTTGGGAGAAATAAATACGCTAACGCCCTACATCATCCAGTAGCCCTCTCCCAGGTAGCCCTCTTTCTGGCGGCCTTCCAACATCATGGCGGTACCACGCAAGACAGTTCCGAAGCTGGACAGCTTCAACGCACGATGATGTGTAAAAGAAACACTCTATACTCACAATATGACCCTTATGAATCCTCCATCATCGGTTAGCCATTACCGATACGTTATCGAATTCTCGTGAATTCCCATAAAGTTGTATCCTCGGATGCGGGAAGATTAACTATATTCACAACTGAATAATCTGTTAGCATGACCCCAAAGGCGGGTCCTACATACACCTATAACTGATAGGCAAGGTTTAGTATTCAAGTATTTAGTTTTAACATTCCATGATATATCAAAGCTAAGTGTGGAACCATACAAACTTAATGATAAATAGCATACCATGTATTTAACTAATCATGGAGCAAATTCGATACACGAACCACCTATGGCATACCATATTCTATGATACTAGATACATAAGATACAATATCATGCTAGCAATAGTTGTATAAAAATACGGTTATTTATGCGTGTATTATGGCGTACAAACAAGTAATGGGTGCGATATAAGTTGTCTACGCAAAATACAATTTATAAATATATGTATACATTATCTAATATGGTAAGTTATAATCCTAATAATACGTTCATTATATGAATACTACATAACTACTGCGCTTCCTAAGTGGGTGGATTGAATCACTCACCGTTACCTAGATCATCGTGAGTTCTGCCAACGAAAGCTGCAAAACACAACCAATGATGCTGAATTAAAATAAGAAGTGTCCTGACACACATACAAGCCAACTTCATAAAGACACTAACTTTTGATGGTTCTCACATAATGTATAATAGCTCTTTGACACACAATCAAGTAAAACTGGTACATCTACTACAACCAGCCCTAAACTTTAATCTCCACAGCACCAAATACACATCCAATAATTCTGAAATAAATCATACACGTTCTTTGACATGTTAGGATCATAATCCATAAAGACATCATAATCTGATTTAATTTGGCCTCTACATGGCCGAAATAAAATATTTTCAGAAACTGGTCATTTCCTACGCGAATCTGAACAGTCAATGCAAATCAGGTTCTAACATACAACACAGACAATATTATGATACCAAATTTCATATATAGAATCTAGACACATGGATGATCATATAATATGAAGGCGCAATCCTAAGAATATGCCTCTAAGTACTAATTTCACAACGATTGTTGTAAGACAGAAATTTGCCTTATTATAACACAAAACTCTCAACAACAAGAAAAAGGGGAAAAACACATACAACAGCACCTATGCATCCTTGCTGACCATCCAAAGCACTAGATAACAATACTCATACTTCATTGAAGCATAAACACAAACACCTACATGACATAAAGGGGAAACAAACTTACCATGAGAAGAAGAGGGGAAAATGATGCACACAATGGATTCCACCACCACCACAAGCAATCAATCCATCACAAATGCATAGCCATAACTACCACTAGATCAACACCCTCACATAAGCCAAAACAAACAATGAGGTTAAAAGAATGTCATGGAAAAGAAGAGGGAGGTGGGGGAAATACAAGATTCACACACACTCACCATCCTTTTCACTCTTCCTTCATTTCCTTCTCTTCATCTTCATTTGCACCACCAAAATCACACACACAAAAAGGGGCTGACCTAGAGAGAATGAGAGGGGGAGAGAGAGAGAGAGAGATTAAACTCAATTTAGGGTTTTGAGAGTGTGAGATGGGGGCAAAAGAGGTACAAATGAGCTTGGTGTGATAGGGTAAGGAGGGGGTATACTTAGACTTATACTCACCTCTAATAGAGACATTAGAAACCAATGGTTGGAGAATGGGGTGATACTTGCCTAGAGTCACCACCCGCCCAATCAAAGAACCAACCAAAACCCAGTAACAACTAAACACAGATACCATTTGGAACTGTATAATTTTTAAAACGATGTCAGAACGCGACGAAAATTTACAGATAAGTCAAAGCAGATACTAGGATTACCGATATGCGGTTATATTTTTAAATTGAACGCCTGAACTCTAAAAATAAATAAAAACATGATATTTAATCACTCAAAAGTGATACAAATATAACAATATCAATGAACCTCAAAAAAATGGTTGAAGGTTGGAACAAAAATATACAAAAATTCTTAGAATTCCTATAGATGAAAAATCAGTACAAGTTCATAACAGACGATGAGACAAAACCTACTAGACGAGATATTTATATTGTTAAAAAATTATATTTGTTAAATATATGTCCATTTAATCCGTTATAAAGGTATATACATTTTTTTTTATCCAAACAATACGTTTATTATTTTTTTTAAAATGAAAATGACACATTACACAGGGGACTGACCCGTAGAACAACCCTAACATTGTTTTTTTGTTTTAACCTGCATGTGAGGGATATTTATAACTGACATGTTTAATTAATGGTATTATTATAGGTTATTAATTTATTTAGTTGAAAGAACAAAAAATTAAAATTAAGATTTTAGGGTTTCTTGTGAGATCACATAAAAAAAATAGATATTTAATTTTTTTTTTTTTGAGATTATGACTAATCATGTAAGATAATTGAATTTGAAAAATACATAACATGAATATATTTAATTTTATAAATTATGTATGATTAATATTTTTTTGAAAGCATATACATTAATATATGTAATCACACTCTAGATATTCGAATATTATATTAATTTTTTAATTTTTCAATACAATTATGCTAAGGTTACAAAATATGTAGTGATAAAAATACCTTGCATTATAGCATGATATAAATATACTTAATTATTTTTTTGGATCTAATATGATTCATACGATATCCAATTTTTGCATGTGAATTTAACTTTATTTTTTTTCATAAATAATGATGTCAATGTAGTATAATAATTCTAGTGTAACAATAATCATAAAATTAGTCTAATTTTATAATGAGGATTCTAAATTTGACAAGAAAATGCAATTGTTGGTATACATAAACGTTTTAAACGTGTTAATTAGTGTTGAGATTAATTTTTATTTTATTTTTATGGGAATTGCACTTGCAAGTTGCAATGAGCTCTGCCTACAAAATAAATATTTGCTCAAGAGGATGATTTACAAAAAGTTCAATCTAATAAAGATTTTCACTTGTATCAATTTATGGAGTTAGACCTACAAATGTTAGGGACAATCCTGCGTGTAGGCCTGTGTGCACTCCTTACACACACACACACACACACACACAAATATATATAGGCCTACATGCAGGATTGTGTGTGTGTGTGTGTGTATAGGAAAAGAATGATGATCCATGACCCTTTTATACAAATAATATTTGTATAAACATGCATGCGTTGTTACATCGAGTGTTTTTTACAATCCAAAATACAGTCTTATATGCATCGTTCGAAATTCAGTGACGCATATGTATAATTAGATGAGGTATATATATATTATTAAAAAAAATTTAAACATTTATTAAAAATTGGTTCATTCAATTTAAAATGAAGAGATATACACTTTTCATCCAAACATATCTATTATTAAATGATGTAATTACTATTTTTAAAAAACAAAAATATATGTGGTCAACGTTTTAAACTGTAAACATTTTCCTCTTTCGAAGGCTAGCCTTAACCTTAGTGGTCTAGGCAGGCAGGCCCATATGCGAAGGCCCACCAATTATATATTTATTTTGAGTGCTGCTAGACTCGGTTTTTTTATCAGTCTAAAACACAGACATATATACCTTGTTAAAGATTCAATGAAGCATATACCTTATTAGATGATGTATATACCTCACTAAAATTTTTCTTATACTTATTAAAAATGAATTCATTCAATTCGAAATGGAGCGATATGCACTTTTTATCAAAGTATATACCTTATTAGATGATATTTACTATTTAAAACAAATGAAAACATGTGAGGTCTGACTTTTGATAGTACGTGACTGAGTGTATCATTTCCATTTATTTTTATTTTGAGAAATGATATGCACAGTCATTTATAGTATTTTATAGATTTTCTAACATGTTTTTATTTTTACAAATGTTATATATTCTTTTAATGAAATTCATTTTTGATAAATGAAAAAAATATATAATTGAATGAATTGAATATATGCCATGTCTCTTATATTCTAACAGATTTATACTAGCATAACATAATATATACTAAGTGGGGACTGTAAATGTGACTACTTGAATAATTAAGTATACGAGTACCCTTTTCTCTGTGTACCATAATTATGAAACAAATTGTGGATAAGATTGGCTGTGAAAAGATGAAACAGTGGTCAATACCTAATAGGATTCCATAATTGTGGACATAGTTAAAAATAATAATCAATGTGTGCATGCTTTATTTGTCATTCCAAAGTGTGGATGACAATGCATGATGCATGGGAGGCTAAGCTTGTTTAATTAGATAGATAAATATCATCATCAACAACTTAAAAGGGTTGGACTTCATCCATGTTGGATAATTAAATATTTCTTTTACATATATTAAAATATGTTCACTCCCTCTTTTCATTGAGCAGGCAATATTGTAACAAAAGAAGGGAACTAGAAGGGTACATGAATGGTAGGCTTTTAATATATTCTCTGATAAAGGGTCTACTTTTACTTCTAGTTCTATTGAGTTGTGTTGTTAGTCTCTTAAGATACAAAGATTAAGTCAGAGTTCAAAGGAGAATGGAATTAAAAATTAAAAATTGTTGTAAACTAAATAGAATATAAATACATAAGAGTATATAAACAAAGCACACAAGCATATAGAAGAGAAGTAGAGAGAGATTCTTATTCACTATTTGTTGGTTGAATACAAGAGAGAACCACTACAAGAAATTCAAGCATTAGCTGCGAAATAATTCGTAGCAAAAACTACACATTTCGTAGCAAAAACCCTTTCTCGACGAAATAAGTTCGTTGCAATTATCATTGCAAAAGCCTCGTACCAGATTCCCTTTGACTACGAAATTTTATTTTCGTAGCAAAAAGGCAGCTTTTGCAACGAAATATATTTCGTAGTGAAATGGATTTTTTCGTAGCTAAATGGTATCATTTGCTACGAAAACATTGTCACAGCAAAATGTAACCTTTAGCTACGAATACAATTTCGCAACAAAAGATAAATTTTCGCTACAAAATTAGTGTCATAGCCCATGGCTAGATTTTGCTACGAAATTAATTTTGTACCAAATGATCAACTTTTGCTACAAACTTTTATTTTTCACAGCAAAAAGACACATTTTGCTACAAAATGTTTTCGCAGCTAAAAATCTGTAAATTTAATAAAAAAAAATTTATAGACCTTTCCCTGTGCAATATTTCACAGGAAAAAGTCACATTTTCATAGAAAAAACAATTTTTTTGTTTTTAAATATTTTTATTTTTTAATTAAATAAAAATTTAATGATAACAATAATAATAAAAACAATCCATATATTATCAAAAGTAATTGTATATGTTACAAATTGTTATAATATCTTTGAAAAGAAAATATAACAATAAATGCCAGAAAAGGATTTCTAAAAGAGTTAGCTCTCCTTCAACAATAGACTGGACTGCAACTGTCTTCGCTCCTCCCATCTCTCGCTACAAAATAGATTTTAACAATAAATTTAAAATCTCAATTGAAAATCCTTGCAACATAGACATCAAATCAAAACACAAAATAATTCCCTCTTATGCATGCAACCTCCTACTTTCAACCAACATAATAGGTACCAAATTAATAATGTCCAACAAGTATTACTATATTTTACTTCATACTTAAATGTTCTAAAATTCAGCATATCAAGAGGATCCGATGCAAATAATGTAAGTAATATTCTAAATTAAAAAAATGACAAATAAAATTTTTATGCTACAAAAGGATCCCCCATATTAAATTAATGGTTAAGTGCTCAGGCTAACAGGTCAAAGTAATTTAAAAGTCCTGAAAGTGTTCACTTTGTACAAAAAGAATGCCAAAGATTGAAATTATAACTAGTTTCTCCCCTCTCAATGCCCTTCTACATGTAGAACTGATCACGTATGTGTGATGGATTCAAATATTCATTTTGAAGCATTCATGAATTATATCTACACTATCAAGCAATTGAAGGTCCATTGTAACATATACAATTTTCACGCATTTAAATTACATGGACTGATCTGCCATATTTTTCCATGCCGAATTAGTAAAAGTTTCATGTAATAATACAAAAATTAGTATCAGCTTTAGATTTGCCAATTATGAACTACATATTAAGTTGACCAATGTCGAGTTTAAAGATGGTTTCCAAATTCCTTTTTTTCTGAGTTTTCCATGCACCCAAGCAGTGCCAATGTAAATATATAAGATCATAACAAAAATTCTTATCTCTCAACCATTGTACAGAGTTGGTCATGGACAACCTTGGCTTCAATCAGATCACCCTTTATGGGGAAACAACCCAACCAAGCAGGAACCACCTAGCAAACAGAACAGAGAAATGTTAAACATGCTTAAACAAGAATATTTGGAGTCCACTCAAGCCATCATTCAAACCAATAAGAGACACAAAAACATAGGAAAAAAAGAAAGAAAAACTAGTGATGCCACTGCACATAAACTGGTGACACATGTTCACATAGGGGTGTGTGTGTTTTATGAAATTTTTTAGGGTCTGCCATTGGATGGCAATTTCAACTATATTGTGTGCATGATAAGCGACAATAACTGCACGGAAAATCTTTTAGCAGAGTGAAAATTTACCTCTTTCCATGAAACATCACATGAAAGCGACTATAAATGATCCTTAGTGCATAATGTTTCTATTGGGCGATCAAGGTTCTAATCCCACATTTCCAATCTAAAGCAATAAGAATTAAAAATGGAAAAATTCTTTTGGCAAGATTTAATAATTCAGCAGTCATCATGAATAAATTTTCCCACATCTTGATTAGTGTTGAAAAATAAATCATCTGACCCGTTTTGTCAAATCATACTGCCAAAAGAAAAATAATTTCAATCATATAAGGAGAATAATCCAAACCTGAGATATTTCTTCCTTCTTTCCATCTGGAATTTTCTGTTGCTCAATCATCTCATCTTCTTTTAGCTGTTTTGGAGTCATAAGAAAAGAGAGTATATGTAAAGAAAACCTGTCAAATGTTTTAAACTAAACAATGTTTCAAATTGTTAAGAATATGGTGTAGTAATCATCTAGTAGACAAATGATGACCTTCATAGGAGGATGCTTAAAGAGAGGTGCATGACCATGGGAAGGCTCCAAGGCAGTTATCCCAAAAGACCACATATCTGCCCTGTGAGAAATTATATGCACAAGCAAATAGCATCAAATTAACTGTGGACAGTGACAAAACAAAGAAAGGACACTAATAATTAGTAAAACAGATCATTCAGTCACCGACTTGAAGTCATAACCATTCAATTGCTCCATCACCTCAGGGGCCATCCTAAGAACAACCAAATAGAGGGTTTGTCATGATTACTGCATGCATTGCAAAAGAACTTGATGAAATTAGGATATGCATGAATAATATGCACCAGCAAGGTGTCCCAACAAATGTATTTGTCATGCATTGCCTATCACCAGAATCAAAAAGATAGGCAGGGACGCCGAAGTCCCCAAGCTTAATTGCACCATGACTGTCAACAAGGATATTACCCGCCGAACTCTACTGCAGCAAGTTCTTAAATTCACCAGATATATGCAACAGAATTTGTACCTTTCAGTTTTGTAGAAGGGAATGGAAAGTGTAATTAAACGGAACATCTGGAGGAAATGTATCTAAAATCAATATTTCCAAAATAAAATGGAAGATAACATAAAAAAAACAGAGAAAAGAAATCCTTTTCCTATCATTTGTGATCAGCTGTGGAGCACATCTGAAAATAAATTACCATAGGAATAGACATATCATTGATTATAAACTTGATATTAATCTAGAGGACTCTAGAATTCAGAATACCACACAAGACATATGCAGTTACACTCATTGATTTCCATAACTCATAATATCAAACCTCACAAGCAAGCAGAGTTTCTTATTTTATTGTAATGCATATGGTGTGGTGATTGCATTGGTGGTATAACTTCCTAGTAAGTTTGTTTGGACTATGTAGGCCCCGGTCTAGACAACTCCCATGCGTTTAAAGAACTGTTTCTCCAATGTATCTATTATTCTTTAGCATACCCCAAAACATACAGAAAGAACTTACAAACTCATAATCAGGAAGAACAAAAATTAAAATGCACAAGTGATAAAATTATAGACCTTCACGTCCCGATGAATAAATCCTTGGCTTTGTAGATAACTGATCCCCTTTAACACTTCACGGAGTATAGTGGCGATCGCCGCCTCCTCCTCAAAATCATTTGGATGGGCATGCTTCATGATATGAAGACACGATCCACCTGCCAAGTAAGGCATGACTACCCAAAGATTGTGATCATTTGCAAAGGTACAATGAGCCTTGAGAAGATTTGGATGATCCACCAGAATCATGGTCTGAGCCTCATGAGATATATTACCCTGAGGAAGACATAATTGAAATTAGAAAACACTTCACGTTATACTAAAGAAACTAACTATAAAAAACAGAGGCACATCTCGAGTTTCAACATTCGTCAATCCAAATATATTAATTCTCAAACATCCTATAAAGTACAAAAAGAAAGAAAGAAAACTTAATTTGCAGTAAGAATCACAGCTGACGAATATTTAGAGTTACGACTTCATTTTTTTTTTTTTTTTGGAAAAAGTGGTAGGCATTCATCTTCTATTGAAATAGAGTTACGACTTCATTATCCAAAAAGGGGGAAAATACATTAAAACGAGAACAAAAGCCCCTAGAAACCTCAGATGAAAGTGAGCAAAATAGACAATAAATCAATTATAAGAGATGCAGATCTAATGAACCCTAACGTTCCACATTAAACAAATAAAGACAGATCGATTAAACAAAAAAAAAAAAACACAGAGGCACACACCGATTTGGAGATGCAGAGCTCCTTGGCCCGTTCGATCACCCTAGACACAATCTTCTTCACATCCACCTCCACAAACGGCAACACATCCGTCACCCCTTCAAAAACCAAACCAAAGAATCAGAGAGAGGGAGAGACCCAAATCAAAGAATCGGGGGGAGAGAGAGAGAGAGAGAGAGAGAGAGAGAGACCGGCGTCGACGAGGCCGATGACGGAAGTGGACGACGACGAGGTTGAAGGGAGGCTTGTTTGGAGAGAGTGAAAAAGAGGGAGAGAGAAACCCTTTGTTTTGAAGAGAAACCCTAAATTGTTTTGGCGGCATGTTTTGTTTTTCAGAGAGAGTAAATGAGGGAAACCTAAATTTTGGTATGTTTGGATATTTGGTTGTTATTATGGCATATTTGCTTAGAATAAGGGGAGGAATAACTTGGTATAACGTAGAATAAAGGGTTTAAAGCTGTTTTAATAACTGATATAAATGAGAATCTATATGTCAGAATAAACTGGTATAAAGTGACCTTGCTCTTTGTCCAGTATAATAATTTTTATCTATTTTTTCAAAATAAAGTATATATCTAGATTGAATATACTAATTTTTATCTATTTTTTCTATTTATACATATCTGAATAAATAGAAAAATATATATGAAAAGGGACCTCGCTCTTTGTCCAGTATAATAAATAATATTTTAATTTTATTATATATGTTTTGAACCAAATTATAGAAAGTATTTATACTCAAAAGATCTCAGTCTGATAATGATACATTGTAGATCATATTTTTATTTTGTAACAAATTAAATTTTTTGAAAACCCCTAAAACTTTTGTAACAAAATTTATTTCGCAGCAAAAAGTCAAGCATTTTGCAGCTAAAAGTCAGGTCTTTTGCTACGAAAACTACTTTTGCAGCTACAAATCACATCTATTGCTACGAAACACACTTTCGTAGCTAAATAGTCCGATCATTTGCTACGAAATTCAAGTTCGCAGCTACAGGTCATATCTTTTGCTACAAAAGTGAGATTTCGTAGTGAAAAGTTATATCTTTCGCAACGAAATTTAATTTCGTAGAGAAAGGTTACACTATTAGCTACGAAACAATTTTTCGCAGGTAAAAGTCTCCTTTAGCTACGAAATTATATTTCGTAGCTAAAAGTTCGTAGCTAATAATCAAATTTGTTGTAGTGAACCCCTCTATTTATAGGGTGCATAGAAGAATCTCAAAGGTGGAGAGTTACAAGTCTATAGAGGTGAGGGGGAGATAGTGGGGCAATAATGAGAGTGTTATGGAATAGAAGAGTGGGGGAGGTTATGGAGTTGAATGAGGGGGTTATG
The DNA here is from genome assembly GCA_030737835.1 of Acorus gramineus. NCBI lineage: Eukaryota > Viridiplantae > Streptophyta > Magnoliopsida > Acorales > Acoraceae > Acorus > Acorus gramineus. Next base: position 10,720,875 of record CM060854.1, on the reverse strand, counting down.
GAGTAGAAGAGTGGGGGAGGTTATGGGTTAGAGAAGTGGTGGTTATCCACCATATTCACAACACTCCCCATTGGATGACCACCACGCTAAGAAAATTGCCTCATTAAAACCTTGCTTGAAAAACCCAATGAGAAAAAACCAAAGCGAAGGAAAAAGAATATAATGTAACTTAATCGTATAATAGTGTATGCGTTTGACACTGCCTCATTAAAACCTTGCCAGGAAAACCCAATGGGACAAAACCTAGGCAAAGGAAAAAGAGTACAGTTCGCAAAATGTCATCAAAAATTACTCCCCCTCATAAGTACAAGATTTCAAGAATTTTGGTCGCAAACTCGTCGCATCCCGATTTCATACACCAGCTTCTTGAATGTTGATGTCGACAAAGCTTTAGTAAACAAATCTGCAAGATTGTCCTTTGACTGAATTTGTTTAACATCAATTTCATGTCTCTGCTGGAGCTCATGAGTGTAAAAGAATTTTGGAGAAATATGCTTCGTTCTATCACCATTGATATATCCCCATTTGATTTGAGCAATGCATGCTGCATTGTCTTCATATATAGTTGTTGGAACATCTGTAATGAGAGATAGTCCGCATGCAGTACGAATATGATGAACCAAAGACCTTAACCACACGCATCCCCTGTTATATATGTGTCACTTTTTGGCCTGTTGGTAACCATTGGAGCATTTTAGCAGTTTTTTAAAATTTTTGCATTTTTCGATCGGAACCGCATAATTTTGGACTGTTAGCTATCGTCTTGGGTTAGAGGACTCCGATTGAAAATCTAACTGCATATTATGTCTCCTGGTGCCATTTTAAGCCACTCATGAAAATTTCATCGAATTCCGACAACGTTTCCAAAATTTCACAGTTCCGGGGCGTATCTGGGTTTTTAAGTCGCACACTATATAAAGGTGGGATCTAAATTTTCGGATTACTATTCATCATCCCTACCAACCCTTCCCCTCTCTCCTCTTCTCCATTTTTCTCACTTTTGAGGCCCCTAGACCCCTCAAAACCAAAAACCCAAAACCTAGGAAGTGTAGATCGGGTCCCGATCTACACCCCGGTGCCTTCAAATCCCGATTCCGGCGATCCTAGCCTCCCCGACCTCCCCTCTTTCTCCTCTGTTTTGGGCCGTTTCGAGGGCCGTGATAGATCGGGGCGTAGGAGAGCCTTTGAGAAAGGTTTCGGCGCGCGGAGAGCAACCGAACTTCGCTTCCTCCCCTTCGTAAGGTCCTTTTCTTCTCTTTTCTTGCATAGATGTATGCTAGGGGGATGGATCTAGGGTTGGGTGGTGGTCGGCGGCGATGGGTGACCGTCGGGGGGCTGTGGGAGGCGGTCGGAGGCCGTCGGAGGCCTTTTGGTGGTGGTGGAGGTGCTCGAGCAGTGGCAGGCTCTGTTCCGGGCAGCAGGCAGCAGCGGCAGCGGCCCAGGCAGCGCGCAGGGGGTGCGCGCGTGCGTGCGCGAGCGTGCGTACGCGCGGCGTGCGCGCGGGTATGCGCGGGTCTGGTGCGAGGAGCTGGTCGGGCAGCTGTGCGCGGGTCTGGTCGAGCGGCTGGTGCGGGGAGATGGGTGAGTGGTCGATGCGTGCGGAGTGCGTGCTGGGGGCGCGCGGGCGTGCGCTCGGGGAAGAGCTGGAGGCCAGCTAGGCGTGCAAGCGCGGGGTGCTGTGCGCGAGGTGATGGCCGAGGCAGGGGTGGTGCGTGCGCGAGGTGATGGTCGAGGCAGTGTGGTGCGCGCGGGGGGCGCGGCGAGGCAGTGCGGTGCTCACGGGGCGCGGTGAGGCGGCGGTGGTGCGCGCGAGGCGCGGCGAGGTGCCGGCGGTGCGCGGGCTAAGGCGCGGCGGTGCACCCGGGCGGTCGGGTGGCCGTGCGGGTGGTTGCCGGCCGTGCGGGTAGTTGCCGGAGTGCTTGGGCTAGCGTGCGTGCGTGCGGGTCGTGTGCACGTTTGCCCGAGTGTTAGGTGTTTGTTGTGGGTTTTGGGGTATTTATTTGTGTATTTAATGATATTTGTGGATTTATACTTACCAAGTAATACCCTGTCTTGCAGATCTCGACGGACGGTCGCGCGTCGACCCGAGTTCCGGTGAGTGGGACAACCCAACCCAGTTTGGGAGGCGCTACATGCCTTGGAGCGTGTACCGTCCTCCCCTGGGGCTTATAGTTAGTATTAACTGTTATTTTGAATCCATGTAAGCATGATGTGTGTGTGTAGAATGCATGCCACCCTAGACTTGTATGTTAGGGACTTGCACCCTTAGGTTTTGTGCATGAGCCATGTATCATGTCACCCCGTTATCATGCTAGGAAAGCCCTGACCTGTGCATGCGTCCTATTAGTTTGATTTATTTAATTAAATGCAAGCTTTAATATTGATAGCATGCTTAGGGAATATAAGGGGGGCCTTGCGAGGTTAACATTGAGACCCGGGTTAGGGTACTCCGTGTTCCTCGTTTGGTTGTCGGATGTCCTACATCGGGACCTCAAGTTACCCTCCCAAGGTCTCTTTTCCCCATATTGGTCTTATTTATTTCCCCGCATCCTGGTTATGCGCGCTGGTGGAATTCTGAGGAATTCAAGACATTAGAGTTGTAGAGATGTGCTGTCAGCGGATCCGAGTGGATCATATGCGATGGATAGGCTGTTCTGTTCCCTTCGTTGGATCCGTGTAGAGACTACCTCAGCGTTAGACAGGTTGTCCCGTGCAGGGGCTCCCATTAGTAGGCGCCTCCTGTTTTTGAGAAGGACTGTGCTGAACATGGGAGTGGCCAAACGACCTACGGAGTGAGGAGAGACTATCGGTGGACCAAGGGTGACCAACAGCCTAGTCAGTCCCAAGAGCCTATGTCACCTGGCGAGGGTGAGGGTGAGGGTATAGTGGGCCGACGATGCGACGACCCACAGGTTTATGTATGGATGATTATCAACCCGCTAAGTCCCAACATCCTTGGTCACCTGTTGAGGGTGAGGGTGAGGGTGAGGGTATGGTGGTTCGGCGATGCAACGAACCCCCGGATTGTGTTGTTTATGCCGTTTGGGGCTTATGACTTGATTAAATATGGTTAATATGACTGTATGCATGGGTTGTGCTATTCACTGAGCGTGTGGCTCACCCCTCGCATATTATCTTTTTCAGTGATCTCTGAGGGAGGAGCTTCCCGAGCGACTACACCAGTAGAGGAGTAGCGCCGCGTCCCACGAGTTTTGAGGCCATCAGCACCCTTCTTTCAGTTGTATGTATATATTCTGTGCTTGGGCACCTAGTTGGATTATGTATGGATTTTATTTGTGTATATATGGACATGTTGGCTCTCACAGGACTTATGATTATGTATCGAGTCTGTAGTATGTTTAGATTACAGATTCAGTCTTTTAGCTTCCGCATTTGGTGTATATATTATGTCAGCCCTGCTTTATCTGTGTTGTCATTTTTAGTTGTCGTTTGTGGTATATTATTGAACTCCTGTTACTGATATCATATATACACTTGCCGCGTCCCGGGGACGGCCGCCCTGGGGCGTGACATCCCCAGCTTGCTTCGTGGAGTGCAAGAATCTCAGAGTGGTTAGAAGACGTGGCGACCAAAGTCTGTTTCATAGATTTCCAAGAGATTGCTATGCCACCGCAAGTGAATACATAGCCTGTTTGTGAGCGAGCCTTATGAGGATCTGAAAGATATCCTGAATCTGCATAACCTTTTAGTTGTGCACCATTATTGGAATCCTTTGCATAGAATAGACCCATGTCTGACGTTCCACGAAGATATTCGGAAGCCTTTTCGAACTCTTCAGGAGTCCCAATTAGATTAATATCATCAACATATACTGCAATAATGGTAAATCCGAGTTCCGTTTTCTTAATAAATACACAGGGCATATTGGATCATTGACATATCCTTCTTTTATTAAGTACTCACTAAGACGGTTATACCACATTCGTCCAGATTGCTTTAATCCATACAAGGATCGTCTTAGCTTGATTGAGTACATGTTTCGTGGTTTTGCTTCAGGCAATTTTAGTCCTTCAGGAACTTTCATATAAATGTCGGTATCTAATTTTCCATATAAATATGCAGTAACCACATCCATTAGCTGCATGTCAAGTCCTTCTGAGACTACAAGACTAATTAAATACCGAAATGTGATTGTGTCCATCACAGAGAATATGTCTCTTCAAAATCTATCCCAGGTCTCTGCAGGAAACCCTGTGCCACAAGACGAGCTTTGTATCTAACAATCTCGTTTCTTTCATTTCGTTTTCTCGCAAACACCCATTTACATCCTACTGGTTTAACACCTTCAGGGGTTAGGACTACTGGTCCAAATACTTGGTGTTTTGCAAGTGAATCCAATTCTGTTTGAATAGCAGCTTTCCATTGTGGCCAACAATTTTTTCGTCTGCATTCATCCACTGAACGTGGTTCTAAATCATTATCTGAAATGATTTCTGTAGCTACTGCAAATGAGAATATATCATCAACAAGCACTTGCTTTCGATCCCACAATATTTGTGAATTTGCATAATTTATGGAAATTTCTTCATTTCCATGTACTTGTTCTTCATGCACGGGCGTCACTTCAGGGACGTCAGTCTCTTCAGGGACTTGTGTCACTTCAGGGACTTCTTCCTCTGTAGGAGTTATTATTGTGGGTCTTTCAAGTGTTTCATACTCTTCTAGAGAATTATTCTTCATTGTTTTTCTCCTTCGGGGAGCTGAATCTTTTGAGCCTATAGGTCTTCCACGCTTCAGGCGTGTTTTTGTTGATTCATTAGCCGGCATATTAACAGTTTTTCCTATTGGAACATTAATTCGAGCTGGAGTATTAGCAGCTGGAATATGTGATTTCATCACTTTTGCTGCATCATTGAATGCATCTGGCAATTGATGCGCAATTCTTTGAAGATGGGTGATTCTTTGCACTTCAGTTTCACATTGATTAGTGCGAGGATCAAGATGAGACAAAGATGGAGTTTTCCATGTAAGTTCACGTCGTTCTTCTGGCGACGGATTTTCTCCCCCTAACGACGGGAATATTGTCTCATCAAAATGACAATCCGCAAATCGAGCGGTAAAAACATCCCCTGTCAATGGTTCAAGATATCTTATAATAGAAGGAGAATCAAAGCCTACATAAATTCCCAATCGACGTTGAGGGCCCATTTTAGTTCGTTGTGTAGGGGCAATAGGAACTTGTACAGCACAACCAAAAATTCGAAGATGTGAAATATTTGGTTGATGACCCAGTACGAGCTGTAAAGGGGAATATTGATGATAAGCAGTTGGCCGAAGGCGAACTAATGCTGCTGCATGCAATATAGCGTGACCCCAAGCTGAAACGGGTAATTTTGTCCTCAAAAGCATAGGACGTGCAATTAGCTGAAGATGCTTAATAAATGATTCAGCTAATCCATTTTGGGTGTGCACATGAGCAACAGGGTGTTCAACATCGATGCCATGCGACATACAATAGTCGTTAAAAGTTTTCGATGTGAATTCACCAGCTCCATCAAGACGTATTGACTTTATAGGATAATCCGAAAAATGAGACTGTAATCGGATTATCTGAGCAAGTAGTCTTGCAAATGCAGCATTCCGAGTGGATAATAGACAAACATGCGACCATCTAGCAGATGCGTCTATCAATACCATAAAATACTTGAATGGTCCACATGGGGGGTGGATTGGGCCACATATATCCCCTTGGATTCTTTGCAAAAATGTTGGTGACTCAACATTGACTTTTGTAGGGATGGTCTAACTATCAATTTTCCTTGTGAGCACGAAGTGCATTGATAGTGATTAGGTAAAAGAATCTTCTGGTTCTTTAACGAATGCCCAAATGAATTATCAATTATTCGACGCATCATTGTAGATCCTGGATGCCCGAGACGATCATGCCAAAGTGTAAAAATATCTGAATCATAGAACTTCTGGTTCATTACAGCATATGATTCGATTGTTTTTATGGTTGTATAATACAACCCAGATGAGAAAGCATGAAGTTTCTCTAATACATGTTTTTGGCCTGAAACAATTGAAGTAATGCATAAATACTCCATATTGTTTTCATTGATAGTCTCAATATGATATCCATTAAGACGGATATCCTTAAAACTTAGCAGATTTCTTCTGGATCTTGCTGAATATAATGCATCATTAATACAAAATTTTGTACCTCCTGGTAATATTATATTTGCTCTTCCGGAGCCTTCAATTAATTTCGTAGTATCAGAAATGGTATTAACATTTGCATTGATTAATGTCAATGTCGAGAAATATTGTTTATTTCGTAGGATCGTATGTGTTGTAGCGCTGTCTGCCAGACAAATGTCACCAACCATAGCCATTCTTGTAAAAAAAAATGAAATAAATAAGATAAATATAAAAATAAGAAAAATGGATTTTAGATAACAATATAAAAATTATAAAAGTCTGATCGTACATCAGGTACGTGACCATATTTTTAAAGCACCAAATACATAACAATCATTTTCCTTGTGTTAGGGGTTTGTTCTGCAACCCTTTTCCCTTCAATTATGCTTTTGTTTAATAGCAAATCACTTCTAGTGATTTGAGATATTTTACAAAATTTATGATTGTTGTGCTTTCTCAACTATATAAATCATGATCTCATCATTCATGACCACAACTTCCATGGCGAACATAAAATAAAATGCATTTACTTCGGGTAATGATGCTATGCCATTGAGTTGAGTTACATGATATTTTAAAAAATCGTTGTTCGGCAACGAGAATATATAAAATTAATGCTCTCAATATTGCTACAACTGGAGCATATTTGAGGCATAATGGCCGGTGGACCTTTGTCAATGAGGTATTAATCTTTAAATCCTCTTCATTATGATGATGATGGTGAAATCTAATCATAATTTACATGTTCCTGCTGGGATACATGGATCTTTTTTATTATTATTATTTGGTCCTTCAAGGACCTGAAAAATATATCATATAACTTTTGTTTGGTCCTACAGGGACACGAACAATCATGATTTTTGTATAGTCCTTCAGGGATAGAACAAAATAAAATTTTACATGATCCTTCAAAAATTCATATAATCATAATTTTTGTACAGTCCTTCAGGGATAAAATAAAATAAAATTTGTATGATCCTTCATGGATACAATATAATCATAGTCCTTCAGGGACATTTTTAATCATATCTTTTACATGATTCTTCAATGATCCATGTAATAATTTTTTGTAGTCCTTCAGGGATAAAATAAAATTTGCATGGTCTTATTGGAACACATTATTCATAACTTCTACATGGTCCTTCAGGGATCCATGTAATTACAATTTTTGTATGATCCTATAGGGACACATGACATTGTAACATTAAAATGAATTTCAAATCAAATATAAATATCAAATTAATTGATATTTGTGAGAACTTCTGGTTCTACACATAGATGTATAATATTTAAATTTTAATAAAAGATGACAAACATGGAATAGTTACATGAAAAATAAATAATCAAATGATAGATGCCGCATACTGTTGCATGGGAAAATTGCATACTAGTTTTCATAAATTAATCATATCATAACATATGTATGGAAAATTTTCACGGGGATTGCATGCATGGAAAATAAAAGATAGATGTATGCAGTACATCAGATGAAAATAAAAGATAGATGTATACGGGTTCTACACATAATTTGCATACGGTTCCATGCATATTGAAAAAAAATTAATCATATGTATGTAGTAGATGATTTACATAAAAATACATAACATCAAGGGGGAGTATATTTTTTATATAGATCATTAAGAACCCATCGATACAAACCTTTCTCTTTAACAAAGAGCTTCTCGTGCTGATAACGTGTTGTAAACTAAATAGAATATAAATACATAAGAGTATATAAACAAAGCACACAAGCATATAGAAGAGAAGTAGAGAGAGATTCTTATTCACTATTTGTTGGTTAAATACAAGAGAGAACCCCTCTATTTATAGGGTGCATAGAGGAATCCCAAAGGTGGAGAGTTACAAGTCTATAGAGGTGAGGGTGAGATAGTGGGACAATAATGGGAGTGTTATGGAATAGAAGAGTGGGGGAGGTTATGGAGTTGAATGAGGGGGTTATGGAGTAGAAGAGTGGGGGAGGTTATGGGTTAGAGAAGTGGTGGTTATCCACCATATTCACAACAAAAATATATATTTACCCCCCAACACCACCCCAAAAGAATTGAGAATTTCAGGAAAAACCCTTCTGGAAAATGGGGAAGTTTTCATTGAAAAATTGGTTTATTTCTCACCCAAATTTAATAAATGTAATTATATAAATTACACCCAAATATGTATATCTAAAATCTCTGTCAATTTTTCATATCTAAAAATAAATGATTTTCACATAATTATGTATGCCAACATTGAAATATGAATTTAAGAGGGGTGGGGATATTCCCATCTCCCTAATTATTATATTCACAACCTAAATTTACAAAAAAAAAAAGTAGTTTTTCTTTCGAAATTATGAATCTCACTACCCATATATCTAACTAGATACCGAACATTCGACTAATCATTTATCAACCTTTGTTTAAATCATTCAACTATTGCCCTATCAACCATTCTATAAAACATTCGACCGTCGCTCTGTTAATCTTTGTTTAAAACATTCGATAATTGCTATGTCAATCATTGTATAAAACACATGATAGTTGCCCTATCAAACTGGATGTTTCACCTCAGTCGAATGGTATTTGATCCATTGATCCATTTGACAATATCCATGCCATCCTATGATTTTACAAAGGCATGGACATTCATTATGCTCAAACATTTGTTGTTTTATTCAACAATCACATTCACGTAAACATTCACTACAAATCACTCAAATCAAACATTTTCAAGACATTAAATAAAATTAAGCACATTCAGTAAAATAAATAACATTGTTGAATACATTCAACTATTTAATCCTATAAATACTTTTTAGCGCTTGATAAATGAAAGTAAAAGGGGTACAAGAGAGCCTGATCAAGTTAAGGTTACAATTGTTATAGGGTATCCCATAGATCACCAGGCATTCAAAAAGAATTAGAACATTCACAAGTTAAAGAATAGTCTTGCTATGTTACTTTTCTTTTAGATGGATCAAGCCTTCCATGTCATTTTGATTCAATTATTTGAATTCCTTCCAAAACATGGCATTCTCTTCCATCCACTGCGAGACCTTCCCCTGCACCCACATGGAAGATGCTTTACAATATGCATAAATTGATCAACATTATTCGAATTTCAACATACAAACCTCTGAATTTTAACTCAGAAGACATATATAGTTCATTTGTAAACCAAACAAAACCATACATTTCTTAAAATAAATAAACTTTCATATTGGTGATTTGTTGTGAAAAGCATATTTGTAAACCATCTCAATGCTTATTAAACCATTCAATAGTTGTCATGTCCTCCATTTATTCAGTTATTCGACAAACATTTTGTCCAAAAAACTCATTCAGGTTGACACTACGTCAATAGACCTTGTTATATAACATTCAAAAGCTACCCCGTCAATCATATATTATTTCATTTGGCTTTGCATTTATCAACTTAGAATTTTACTGATTTTTCATAACAAAAATATATATTTTGATTCAAAATCTCATGGTACCAAGACATTACTAATATTCAACACATTCACTAAAAATATTGTCTCCAAAAGCCTTAAACAAATCCTCATTTGATATCTTTTCCGCTTCATTTTTTCTTAAGAGTTCAAACAGAGCCAACCCATGTTTGGGTTTCCACTATTGAAGCCTAAAACAAATCAAGATAGTCTTTTGCTTCCAACATTTGGTTTCCTATATTGAAGAACCCAAAAAAAAAAAAATTGAAAGGGGAAATAAATGATTTAAAGGATTTTTGAAAAAAAAAAAAGGAACAATATTAAAATATTGAGAGAGAGAGAGTTCAAGCGAGATGGTTGTGGACCAAAGGCATGGAGGACCTCAGGGGGGGGGGGGTGACTTCAACATCCTCATGAAGGCAGTGAATGGCATGGGTGAAGAAGAGGAGAGAAAAGAAAAAATAAAAAAAGGGACAAGAGAGAAGAAGAGGAGAGAAAAGAAAAAATAAAAAAAGGGACAAGAGAGAAGAATCTGTCACCAAATGTGGAGGGTGGTGGGACTGGTGTTTCTTGTAAGGGATTTATATGAGTTGGTGGATTTGGTGATTTATTAAATGGCCGGTGGTGGGTTTCAATTGGTGGTGGCCAAAAAAAAAAAAAAAAAGATGGTGGGAATATCTGCGCCCTTAAAAAACTCAAGCCCTTATCTAAAAGTATTTCAGCAAATGGATCTATTCATTATTTAAATAATTGTGATACAATAAATTTTCAAAGTCCCCCTCCTCACCAGGGCACTTTTCTCTCTAAACAATATTGTACTTTTTCGTGAGACTGGAGCAAACAGGCTAAGGTAGCCTTCAATTCCTACCTTCACTGTATGGTCAGCCATGGAGGATTCCTCGGATATTAAAAAAAAAAAAACAATATACTTCTTCTTAATCCTAACAAAAAAAAGAGATAATATAATAGAAACAAAGGACTATTTGTAGAGGTATTGTTTCATCTACTAGAATGTAAGACATCTCACAAAAAATATGTAATGTCAAATTTGTTTAACCTAATTAGGGAAGCCACATGTTATCCAAGAAGTAGAACATAGATAATATTAATGTGAAAATAAATAATTAACGTAAGAATATCCTATAAACTGACCCGAAAATGCAATAAATGCTAAAGTATGATTTTGAAAACAAAATATATAGGCAGTGTTACATGCAATCTAGCTCCGCATGCAATCCTACAACTCTAATAATGTATAATGATATACAGGGACGATAATGGGACAGGCTGGGACGGGTTTAGTAAGACTCAAACCCAAATCCGCTAATAAAATCTTATCTAAAACCCGTGACGGGCTTTACTTTCCCGTCCTAAATCCGTCCCAGCAGACATGTAAAAAACTCAAACCCACCCCGCCTCTCCCGTTCTATTTAGGTCGGGTTGGGTTGGGCATTACAGGTTTGAAAAAAAAATATTATAGCATATGTTCATGTAAAATTTAATTTTAACTAACAATTTAAATATGAATGAAATATTCATTGAAATATAACCTACAAAATAATAAACAAAATAAGAAACCTCAACATTTATCCTAAATAACAAATATTGTAATTAAAAACAATATAAAAAATTAATGAAATATTAAACATGGCATCCATTTGGGTTGGAGCATGGTTGGAAGAGAAGGTTTTATTGTAAAATTAATTGCACCCGTTTTAATTAGCAAAACCCGACATTTTGTTAAGTAAACCCGCTTCCCGTCTTAAACTTAAACACATGACCCAACCAGGTCAGGTATTCAACTGGGACAGTCTCATTGTCATCCCTAATGTTTAATGATATATATTATGTTAAGAGAAATATATAAATTTTAACTTTTTATAAAATTGGATTTGTACAATTCATTAAAATATATATTTTATTCATGAAAATACATTCTTCATTACATGAAATATACTTATAAAGAAAACCAAAGCACCTGAGTACTACATGTGGGGTTGCGCGATGTTCTATACCTCCTGATTTTATTTTGGATGCATATATAATTAATATGAGTTTGTACATGAGGTTTTTCAAACATATTGGATTCTTTGGGGGGTTATAAGCAAAAATGACCACAGTTCCCACACAAAACAAAAGGGTACAATATTTTCCCCCCTTCTGCATCATTTTTACAACGAGTGTTGTTACTTACGTGCAATCATTTTTAAATCTTTAAATACAGTCTCATTTACCTCGATAGTCATCCAGCAAGGTATTATCTTTATAAAAAAAATTACATTTGTTAAAATTGAGTTAATTATATTCAAATCAAAATAAAAGGATATGCATTTTTCATCAAAGCATATACTTTCTTAAACAATATTTACTATTTTTTAAAAAGTTAAAATATGTAGGGATTATCTATAAGACAGTATGTAGGACTATCCCTAACATTAATTATAATTAATGTGCTCCAATCATACTTAACATGGTGATAGGTTCATGACAGTGAGCTCTTCATGGGAGTGTCCTTTTTTTTTTTTTATAGTAATCCTTAAAGAGGAAAGAGAATTTTTTAAAACAACTTTACGTATAGATGAACTTTGTGTGATTCAAGAAAAACATGATAATTAGTGACGCAAAATGAGTTAAAAAAAAAACACCCTACTTTAACATGTCCAATAAAAATAAAAAAATGGACTTTCTTGTGCTCCCGCAGACAGACTCTATCGCCTTTTTGGTCAAGCCTCGCATGCCCTGCTGAACCTCACCCTTTTCTTTTCTTTTTGCACTCTTTCTTCATTTCTTTTACTTCTCTTCCGACCATTTTGTAAAAGCTTTACTTGTTATAAAATGGACTATATTGCGTCAAAAAAAAAAAAAACACTTTGTCCCATCTAAATAACAATTTTTCATTAAGAAAATTTATTAATGAGAGGTCGATGATGGACAGGACGCGGGCAACAAATTTCACCCAAGAAGGAAAGAAGATGAGAAAAAGGGAGAGGAGAAAATTTTGTGAAAAATGAGGGGGATGGGTTCTGATTATTAAAAGTGGTGGGCTTAGAAATGACGGTAATTTTAAGATGGTGGGCGTAGCAAGTTGGTGGGATAAAAAACGATACGTGGAATTAGACGTGCCATTCAAAAAAAAAAAAAACTACTTTCTTTGCATGTCCAATAAATAAAAAAATCAATGCATGCACGCTTAAAATCATTTTGTCCCATCTACATAACAGTTTTTCATTGACCAAAATAAAAAAATCTAAAGCACACCAGATAATGTGACATTTTTAGTGCAATATACACGTGCATGCCTAATCTATAGCCTACCTTTTGTGGGTGTTTTCACACAACTTTGGACATATAATGCAATCTCTTTTTATTTGATTGCTTTTCTTTGGTGAGCTCATCTCATCTTGTATGTCTTGACTTTTACGTATTTTTGATTGGTAATGGGTGCTGCTGTTATAAAGTTGGGAAAAATTGATGTTGCTCTATGCATATTTATGAAAATCAGAAAAAGTTCCTGTAAAATTAATAAAAAAATTTAAGTCCCTATACAATATTTATTTTAGTTCTTATCATAATCAAAACTAATTAGATGTGTGATTAACTCTAACCGTGTATAATACATTAATGTTATACCCTTTAAAAAAACAATTCTTAGAAAAAATCAATATAACTCTATGAAAACTTATGAAAATCGAAAAAAATCTTTATAAAATTTAAAAATCATATTAATTCCTGAAATCTTTTTAAAATGACAAAAAGTATATGTGATTATCGAAAAGTATATATTGATTTATTTAAATTTTATTAAACAAATTATTGTTTTCTAATCAAGGTATTATGCTTTTTGTTGCTAGTAATTTTGAGTTGAAATTGTATTATGAAATTTTGATTTGCTTTTCAAATTGCTTTCTCTGATTTTGTAATGGAGTTGATGAGGTTGTAATTTCTTTATTCAGTCTTTGTGATGAGATTAAGGGGGTGAAAATGTTGAAAAATGACTCGATTTTGTAGATTAAATGAGGTTTAATAGCTATTATTTTGTAGTTGAGGATGAAATTTCAGAAGATGAGGATGTTGAAAAATGACGGGGGTATTTTCGTCTTACAAAATGACTAAATCTGATTTTATAAAGTTTTTAAGAACTAAATACGATTTTAGTAAGTTTCTGGGGAGTGATTTTAATATACTTTTGATCGAGAGACTAAATTTGTTAACCTTATACACTTTACGAGGACCTATGAAAATTTTCTAATTTTACATGAACTTTTTTGTGATTTTAAGAAGATTTCAAGGAATTAAAGAAGACTTTTTGTTTATGTTTTTTTTTTTAATCCCATTGTTAGTTAAATCCATCTCCAAATGTCTGAGACTCCAAATTTGGAGGCTCACTATTTGAGTCTACAAATTTGGAGTTTTGTTTTTTATTTTTATTTTTTAAAAAAAAAAGTGTGTAACTTCTTCTACATAATTTTAATTTTCATAAAATTGGTACTATTGGAGAGTGTTGTCAATACGATTCAAATGAGTCTAATATTGAATATATTTAACATATGTTTGAAAAATATATATTTAATGATCACCTTGTCCTAAACTGATAATATGAACTTCTACGGATTTTAAATTTTTTAATATTTCTCAATTTTGTGTACTACATAAAAAAAAAAGAGGGATAATATAAATTTAAGTTTTATAAAAAAAACAATATATCAAAATATAATAGAGATGAAAATAGAGATTGTTGTTAGAGTTGATAAATGAATAATGAGACTCTAAAAGTATTTTTAATTTTTTTTAATTATTTTGTGGCCTTCTATTTGAGAGATCTCAATTGAAGATGCTCTTAGAATGATTTTTTTCTTCTTTATTTTGGCGTGTGGTCACATTTGATAGAAACTTTGACCAAGACAATTAGAATAGGACTCCCCCATTCTATTCTCCAGTTAGTGTTTGAGAAAAGAATAAAAATGTTTTTATTTTGTAACGCAGTGTGAAATAGGGTCAGGTTGAACCTGAACCCGATTTTTACATGGGTTGGGTTGGTCAAATCGGGTTCAGGGTCGGGTTCAGGTTGACCAATTCGGGTTGGGTTTGGGTTGGCTCATTCACAACCCGAACCCGTAAATTAATAGTTAAAAAAAAAAATCATGACCGTTCATTATGTAGTTTCTAATCTGGGCAGTCCAAATTTTAGATAAATTTAGCTAATCTTACGGGTTGGGTCGGGTTGGTTTATTTAATTACGGGTTGGGTTCGGGTTAGTCCAATCCGGGTTGAAAATCGGGTTGAGTTGGGTCGGGTTAGGGTTGAGTAGTTTAGAATTTGGGTTGGGTTCGGGTTGGGGTCAACCCGAACCCAACCCGCCCGAGTTGCAGCCCTAGCGTGAAACGGTAGAAAAGATTCAACAAGCATTGAGATCTCATAAGCTTCTTGAATTCATAAAAAATCTTTGAATCCACAAAGAAGAAAACTCAAAAGGGAGAAAATTTGAAATGTTATTAATAAAAACTCAGAACCCTAGGTTACAAGTATGCTATTTATACTAATGGGGGGTAGTTCGATACAGACTTTGATGGATTTCTGTAGACATTATTTAAGTGATGAACTTATGTAGACTTTGCAAACTTTTATAAATTTTTACAGACTTTCACAGATTGGCTCTCATAGACTTTCACATACTTTTGCAGACTTTCACAGATTAACACTTATGGACTTTCACTGACTTTCATAGACTTTTACATATTGACTTTCATGTAATTTCACAGACTTTTGTAAACTTTATAGGTGGATTTCTATTAATAAACACAATAATGTTTTTCGATTTTTAAAATAACAAATAAAGAAAACTCAAATATTCAAATTCAACATGATTAATTATTCATACCCAACATAAAATGTAATTTATTATTATAAATATCGATCTACACATATCTAAAATGCATATTATTAGAATGCCATGATAAAAATACAATTTTTAACTAGATAATAATACATTATTCCACCATGGATATTTTTATTTGTATATATGTATGAACATTATAAAAAAATATATAGACATGTATATTGTACAGTAATAGAAACATCTTCAAGGAAAATCAAATCAAACATTATAGAGCTATTGTACATATAATCAAATATTTGATAAAATAAATCTATATTTTAGAAAATAATTGTGGATGATCTATGCATATATTATAGAATATATAATAATGAAATGATTGATTGCAACACAAGCAAATCAACCATTCTCATATATTCTTTAAACATATGAAGTGATTTAAATATTTCATACATCTAGACATTCATATAAAAAAAAAGATGATATATAGAGAAAAAAATTGTGAATGAAAATATGAAAGCTATGAGATAACCATTGTGGGGGGTAAAATCAAACCTTCACCCTCCTGGGCCGAATCTTCTCCGATCCGGGCTTTTGTTGTGGATCCGAGACGATGTCGATGACGACTCTCCTTCGCAACAACCAGCGGCTGAATTCCGGCTCCCGTCGTCGATGTTGTCCTCTTTCTTCGGCCCATAGGCACCTGAAACTCACACCAGTGTGGTGTCGGCTAACGCCCCTCCGACGCTCAAGTCAGTTACGTCCTCATGATGAGAAGAAGAATCTAGAATTCTTGAGTCTGAGTCAGGGTAAGAGAGAGTGCTTGCATACCTTGGAGGGGAGACGAAGTTCCCCTTTTATACCCCCGAAGGGGCGTGCCGATCTTGGTTTCGTGAAGTAACCATATCATGATATGGAATCTTCCACATGGCCCTTGGATCTGTGAACATGTGTCACCTAGGGATTGTCATTTTGTAACCGCCTTTTTTGACATCATGTCCTTTCCCCGTGTCAAGGTATATTCCCTTGGCTAATAGTTATTTTGCAGGGTCGGTCATATGGCCGACTTGTCTTTTAACTCAGGCATTATGGCGTGAACGGCCCATAACTCAAGTCGGGCTTTCTATACTCCGTCGTCTTGTCTTAGTCGGGAAATGTGTTGCGTCCGACCTTAATCGGCTAGTCTTTTAGGCGTCCTGCCTTCAATACATGTCCGACTTACCCTGGTCGGGCAATATCACTTGCCCGACTTGTCCTTGAAGATAGGCCTCATTAACTTGCGAACGGATTCAGACCCATGAGCTTTTTCCTTCGATCCTCCTCTATCCCTTGTGGGCTAATCTATGCTTAACTTCCCTAATTACCCAACTTTATTCTTTATTCGTTTGATGATAAATTCGGTCTCCTACAACTAGAGGTGTAAAACGGGCCCGCTAAACAACCGGGCTAACGGCCCGGCCCGGCCCGGCCCGTTTCATGTAACCGTGCCGTGCCGGCACGGCACGGTCCGCAGGGGGTCGGCCCAGCACGGCCCTCCGTGCCAGCCCGGCGGGCCACCGTGCCGTGCCGTGCTAGCCCGGCGGGCCAAACGGGCCGGGCCCATTGACGGGCCAACGGGCCGGCCCATTAAAATGTCCATTTTTTTAAAATTTTTGAAGTTTAATATTTAATTCCATGTTTAATTTACTAGTTCCTTTAAATTAAAAAAATTAAAAAAATATACATAAGTCATTTATAAAAATTGAAAACTAAAAAGAATTAAGAATACAAATATTTATTTTATTGAATATTGAATTTCTTGAGTACATGAACAATAATTAAATAAATGATAAAATAAAAAAAAATACACAAATAGTACATTGATGAATAAAAATAAATTATACAATTCTTAAAAAATACATTGACAAATACAAAAAATTAATATAACATAAAAAGTGAGTAATAATTGCATCACTATAGTTTTTAATACATCCCAACTAGGTTGGCACCTATTAAAACTATCAATCACTTGCAACTCACCTTTCAAAAAATTAAAAAAATACAACAATGAGAAGATTTATATGTGAAATCTTCATTGATCATCATCTATGTTGAATTTTGTAAAATCCACCTCAAGACTATCTACAAATTCTTGATTTCTTTCATCAGCATCACTCCAATCCTTCAGACAAATAAGAGCTTCCAGTGAACTTGCTGCCAACCTGGTCCTCCTCTCAGATAATATTCTCCCACTTGTACTAAAAGAAGATTCTGAAGCCACTGTAGACACTGGAGGAGTTAGTAAATCTCTTGCCATTATAGAAAGCACAGGAAATGTCACTTCATGTGCTTTCCACCATTGCAAGAGATCAAAATTTTCCATCTCCTTTTCAGTTAAAAGAGACTTCCAATCATTTTCTAAATATTTAAACAGTTCATTAAGATGAGAACTACCACTACTAGAATCATGTGAAGTGTGTGAACTTTGTGAAACAAAATCAAAGAAATAATCTTTTTTCTTACCTTTGCCTAATAAACTAATAGATGAAGTGGAGGATGATGCTCTAGTTCTATTTGCATATTTATTTTCATATTTTTTATACATTTCAGTTAAAGCAAATTCTACATCTTCACCACTTATAACCATTGGAAATCTAACATTATCACTTATTCTTGAAATTATAGTTTTAACAGTATCTAATTTAATAGTAATATCCATTACAGCAGCTAAACAAAAAAGCATAGGAATATCTTCAAAATATTTTTTAAATTTTTGTTCCATCAAGATAATAGATTGTTGAAGTATACTATAATCTCTATATTCTTTAAATGCACAAGAAATATTAAATAATTGTCTAAGTATAAGATTTGATGTAGGATAATAAACACCTGAACAAGCAATAGAAGCATCATAAAAAATACTTAAAAATTGCACAAAAACTTTTGAAATTTGCCAATCAATAGGAGAAATATCAACACGATTGTTAAACATTTCATTAAATTCAATAATCAAATTTTCATAACCCTCACAACTTTGCAACATTATATATGTAGAATTCCAACGAACATGCATATCAAGAGGAAATTTTCTAGGGGGAATATTGCGTGTCGCACAAAAATCACCAAATGCTTGTACTCTAGAAGGTGTACAAGTAATAAATTTTAATGCTAATCTAATATTTACTAATGATTCTTCAATATGAGTTAATCCATCTTGCACAATTAAATTAATAATATGACATACACATTTACAATCATAAAATTCAAAATCATAAGGTAAACCCAAAGAAGATTTAAATTTTAAAATAGCACTAACATTATTACTAGCATTATCAAAAGTTATGGATAAAATTTTTTCAGTTATATTATATTCTCTAAAAATATCCATTATTGCTTGATAAATTACTGTGCCGGTGTGTGGAAATGTAAGTGGACGAAAAGCTAACATTCTTTTATTTAACATCCAATGAGAATCAATATAATGTGAAGTAACACAAATATAGGCTAAATCATTCTTACCGGACCATAAATCAGATGTGCATGAAATTTTTTGAATGTTCATGAATGATTGAATTAAATGATTTTTCATTTCATTGTAAACTCTAATTATATCTGATCTAATAGTATTTCTAGAAACAGCTCTATATTGTGGATTAACGTACCTTTTTTGAAAACGTTCAAATCTTCTACTTTCAGCAAATGTAAATGGTTGTTCATCAGATGCTATATATACAGATAAACCTTCTCTCATACTAGATTGATTATAAGAGAATGTAGACATTGTACCTTCAGTACTACCTGTTTGACCGAAACTCCCAATCTGAGACTGCGTACCGGGATTCAGTTGTTGTTGATGCCTTTTCAGACATGATTCAGCATGTCTCTTGAGATGTCCGGTACCACCCGCGCTTGCACAACTAAAATTTTTGTTACAATATTTACAAACAGCTCTATCTTCCATTCTACCTTGGTATTTAATATTCTGTATTGTGTAGTGCTCCCAAACTTCAGACTTCCTACTTCTTTTAGAGGGTTTTTTTTGTTTTCCAGTTGGGGGGTGACTAGATGATGCACCAACATCACCTCCAACTGATTCATGGGGGGTTTGGGATTGGTCTTGGGGTAAATCATGTAGTAGGCTATCTATATTGTCAAATTCATCATCAGTGTGTGAATATTCTATGTTTGGGTTGGCCATTTGAAATTTAAAAAGTAAAAATTTGAAATTTGAATTTAAAATTTAAAATTTGAATTTAAAATTCTTCTATTTGAATAGTTAAAATTTAAAATATTAAAAATTTGAAATTTAAAATACACTTTGGTTTTGAAATATGGAATTAATTTGAATTTAAAACTTGAAATACACTTTGTAAAACTTGAAATTTCAAATGTGTAGAGAGTAGAGACTAGAGATGAAGAGTGTGAGACTAGTAGAGATTAGAGACTAGAGAGAGAGAGAGAGCTTCCCCTAATCTCCTTAGGCTTGGAGAGTTGGAGCCTTGAACCTTCCCACCCTTTGGAGAGAACTTCCCTTGGAAAGAGCCTTGAAGAAATGGAGATTGGAGACAGAGAGAGCTTCCACCACCACTTCAATTTGATTGAAGTTTTCACTTGGAAAGAAAGAGAGCACTTGAACACTAGAACACTTGGAATTCCAACACAAAACTAGAAAATTTTAGAGGAAGAAGAGAGTGTAGTAGTGGAGGAGTAGAGAGATTTGTGATTGAATTGATGAAGAAATGGGTGGATGGGGTGGGGTATTTATAGGTGAAAATTTTTGAGTTCGGGCGGGCCAACGGGCCGTGCCAACGGGCCGGCCCGTTGGCCCGCCAACGGCTAGTTGGACTAGCCGTTGGTGGAGGTGGGGCCCACGGCACAAACCGTGCCGCGGGCCTAGCGGGCCGTGCCAGAAACGGCACGCGGGCCGAGGGTCAGGCCCAACCCGCGTCGCCACCCAAACGGGCCGGCCCACGGCACGGCCCTGTGCCGTGCCGGGCCGGCACGGGCCCTTAACGGGCCGTGCCACGGGCCGTGCTGGGCCGGCCCGCCCGTTTGACAACTCTACCTACAACCATCATCCATAAAAAGAAATAAGTTTTGTTAAAAGAAAAAAGAAGAAGAGATATTCAAAAGGCTATAATAAAAGTCTATGAGAATCCCACCCATGGGTGAGATTTTGAAATGATTTTTTCCTTTATATTTCTCTCTCTAAAGTTCACAAAAATCTATCACTTATAAAAATCTTCACAAATTATGTTTAAATTAAATAACATATGACAAAATATCTACTATGAGGAGGAGTCTCAATCGAATAACGTTGGATTTTTTGTTCATGAAATAATGTCTCAATCAAATAACACTGGACTTTTTGTCCACGAAATAATATCTCAATTGAATAACATTGGACTTTATATTCACGAAATAATGTCTCAATTGAATAATGCTGGACTTTCTGTTCACGAAATAATGTCTCAATCGAATAACGCTGGATTTTTTGTCAACAACATAATGTCTCAATTGAATAACACTAGAATTTTTGTCTACGAACCAATGTCCTGATTGAATAACACAAGATTTACAAATCCATGGGCATAGACATTTTGTCCATAAAAATCCTAATTGACTACCCCCACATAAATAACATAAAATTAAAAAATTACTAAAAATAGTAAAAATTGAAATTAATTGTAACTGAATCTATAGGATCTTAGATGATCATACGAATTGATAGAGATCAATTCCGATTTGTTATGAGAAAGATATCATAAATTTAAAACTTACTATAAATAGTAAAATCGCTAATTTGGAAGCCTAAATAAATGAATTTTCAAAAATTAAGAATTGTTAGTTGTATAACAACTAATACAAAAAATCTCCTTGATATCTCTCCATGTAAAATTTCATACGATTATGAGGATCGTGATATTTGATTTGTAATTTATTTGGTGGATCTCTTCTGGTGGCCCCATCTGCATAATCTGTCCTACATCATTTTGCAAAGTTTCATGTTCATGTTTTTGTACCGTTATACATATTCTTTTTTCAGCACCAAATGTAGTCTCGTACTGTCATATATCATTGATGAGATATATAATTCATTAATTTTTTTACATTTATTGTAAGAGAAAAATCCATATAACCCCATATAATCTTCTTGATATCCATATAACCCCCTGTAATCTCAATATATCCACATAATCCCCTCTAAACACACCACAAATGCAAATAACCCATGCAGTTAAAAATTCTTTAACAGTGTTGGAATATTCCGAGGATATTCCGTTATTTAAACCATGGTTAACAAATATGTATTCTTTTAAGCCCCGGAAAACAGCCAATACTTCAAAAAAACCCTCATATTTCTAATTTTACACTTCTTTAGGGTTTTTTTTTTTAGTATTGGCTGGTTTCAGAGGGTTAAAAGTGTCACGCCCCAGGGCGGCCGTCCCCGGGACGCGGCAAGTGTATATATGATATCAGTGACAGGAAATCAATAATAAACCACAAACAATCACTAAAATGACACACAGATAAAAGCAGGGCTGACATAATATATACACCGAGTGCGGAAGCTAAATGACTGAGTCTGTAGTCAAAACATACTACAGACTCGATACATAATCATAAGTCCTGTGAGAGCCAACATGCCCATATATATACACAACAAAATCCAAATGTAATCCAACTAAGTGCCCAAGCACAGAACATATACGTACAACAGAAAGAAGGGTGCTGATGGCCTCAAAACTCGTGGGACGCGGCGCTGCCCTCTGCTGGAGTCGTCGCCCGAGAAGCTCCTCCCTCAGATGGCACTGAAAAAAAGACAATATGCGAGGGGTGAGCCACACGCTCAGTGAATAGCACAACCCAATGCATACAGTTCATATTAACAGTGTTCATTCATAGCAGCATAAACATCACAATCCGGGGGTTCGTCACATCGCCGAACCGCCATACCCTTACCCTCACCCTCACCCTCAACGGGCGACCTAGGAT
Organism: Acorus gramineus; assembly: GCA_030737835.1. Taxonomy (NCBI): domain Eukaryota; kingdom Viridiplantae; phylum Streptophyta; class Magnoliopsida; order Acorales; family Acoraceae; genus Acorus; species Acorus gramineus. Next base: position 10,698,457 of record CM060854.1, on the reverse strand, counting down.
ATTGGGACTTAGCGGGTTTATAATCATCCTTACACAAACCTGTGGGTCGTCACAACGCCGGCCCACCATACCCTCACCCTCACCTTTCAACAGGTGACATAGGCTCTTGGGACTGACTAGGCTGTTGGTCACCCTTGGTCCACCGATAGTCTCTCCTCACTCCGCGGTTGTTTGGCCACTCCCATGTTCAGCACAGTCCTTCATCAAACCAGGAGGCGCCTACTAGTGGGAGCCCCTGCACGGGACAACCTGTCTAACGCCGAGGTAGTCTCTAAAGGATCCAACGCAGGGCAACAGAACAGCCTATCCATCGCATATGATCCACTCGGATCCGCTGACAGCACCTCTCCACAATCCTAATGTCTTGAATTCCTCAGAATTCCACCAGCGCGCATAACCAGGATGCGGGGATTTAATAAGGCATAAGAGGGGAAAAAGAGACCCTGAGAGGGTAACCCGAGGTCCCGATGTAGGACATCCGACAACCAAACGAGGAACACGGAGTACCCTAACCCGGGTCTCAGTGTTAACCTCGCAAGGCCCCCTTATATTCCCTAAACATGCTATCTATTAAAACAGTTTGCATTTAATTAAATAAACCAAACTAATAGGATACATGTACAGGTCGGGCTGTCCTAGCATGTAACAGGGAGACAGGATGCACGGCTCATGCACAATCCTAAGGGTGCAAGTCCCTAACATACAATCTAGGGCGGCATGCAAATCTACACACACACATCATGCTTACATGGATTATAATTACAACAGTTAATATAACCATACGCCCCAGGGGAGATCGGTACACGCCCAAGGCATGTAACGACTCCCGAACTGGGTAGGGTCGTCCCACTCACCGGAAATCGGGTCGACGCGCGACCGTCCGTCGAGATCTGCAAGACAAGTTATTAACTGGTAAGTATAAATCCACAGTTATCCCAAAAATACACAACACACGCAATTAAATACACAACGTCCCCAAACAACATTCAACACCCCTTCCGGCAAGCACCCGCGGCCTCGGCAAGCACCCGCGGCCTCGGCAACCGCCCGCACGGCCTCGGCAACCACCCGCACGGCCTCGGCAACCACCCGGGTGCACCGCCCGGGGCCCCGCGCGTCCACCGAGCCCAGCCGCGGCAGCCCGCACGCCGTGCGCACGCTCCTCGCCCCGCGCGCGCCCCGCGCGCACCTCCGCCGCTCCGCCGCGCCCCGCGCACGCCTCCGCGCGCGCCCCCGCACCCCGTGCGCTCCGCCCAGCCCTCGGCCAGCACCTCCGCCAGCCCCTCGCGCGTCCAGCACCTCGGCCAGCACCTCCGCGCGCCCTAGCACTTCGGTCAGCACCTCCTCGCGCACCTCGCGCCTCGGCCAGCACCTCCTCGCGCGCCTAGCACCTCGGCCAGCACCTCCTCGCGCGCCTGAGGCCACCAGCCCACACTCCAGCCCTGCCAGCCCCTCCAGCACACCAGCACGAGCAAGGCAGCCAGCCCCCGACCCGCGCACGTCCGCGCGCATGCCGCGCGCACGCACGTCCGCGCGCGCACGCGCGCCTGCCCGCGCGCACCCGACCTGCGCGCGGCCTGGGCTGCTGCCGCCGCTGCCTGCTGCCCGGGACAGACCCCCACATCGTCCGAGCACCACCACCACCAACCCCCGGCCACCCCTGGCCTCCGACCACCCCAACCACCCCGGCAGCCCCTTAACCACCCTCCACACGCCCAAAACCTCCCCTAACAAGCATCTAACAAGAGAAGCAAGGGAAGGGAAGCTTACCCGAAGCTAGGAGAGGAGAAGAAGAGGGTCCGGGAGCTCCTTTCGCGCCGAAGCTCCTCCCCAACGGTCTCTACCCACTAGACCTCTTCCCACCTCCGAAATGGGTCCGGGCTGAGGAGAAGAGAGGGTGGAAGGAAGGGTAAAACTCGCCGAAAATCGGATTTGAGGGTACCGGTGCGTAGATCGGGACCCGATCTACACTTTTCGTGCTTTGGGTTTTTGGTTTTGAGGGGTGCAAGGGGCTCGAACGTGAGAAAAAGAGAGAGGGGAGAGAGAGAGATCACGCGGAGGAGATGATGAATAGTGTAGGAAATGTTTTGATTTCTTTTATATAGGGCGCAACTTAAAAACTCGGATACGCCCCGGAACTACGAAATTTTTGCAAACGATGCCGGAATTCGATGAAATTTTCATGAGTGGCTCAAAATGGCACCAGGACACATAATATGCAGTTAGATTTTCAATCGGAGTCCTCTAGCTCAGACGATAGCTAACAGTCTGAAATTACGCGGTTCCGATCGAAAAACCCTAAAAATTTTAAAACTGCTAAAAATGCTCCAAAGATTGCCAATAGGCCAAAAAAAGTGACACATATATAACAAAAAGAATACATATTTATTAACCATGGTTTAGATAACGAAATATATCCAGAATATTTCAACTCTGTTAAAGAATTTTTAACAGCAGGGGATTATTTGAATTTATGGTGTGTTTATAGGGGGTTATATGGATATATTAAGAACACAGGGAGTTATTTGGATATCAAGAAGATTACACGGGGTTATATGGATCTTTCCCTTATTATAAATGAGTCTATTCCATTCTAAAATAGAATAACATATAATTTTCATTAAAACATATACCTTATTCAATGAAATTCACTATTTTTTAAAAATTAACATATGTGAGAACCATATTTGGAGTAGTACCTAACATTATTCTTGCTTTTTTTTTAAATATTGAAATTATTAACTATTGTATTGATGACATTTTTTAACTTCGATTTGGTATACTGATTGGAATATGATCTTTTCATAGGTTATTTAAATTTTGAGCATTACAATTTATAATAAAAGATAATTAATTTTAAATAATATATATTTATAGAGTAGTGATATAATGTGGACCGTGCAGTTCATGCGAACCACATATACATATATACATTCATTATATAAGTATATACGTCAATAAATAAAGCATATCAGCTCATTGAAACATATACTTCACTAGGCTATATGTTTTTTTTATACGTGATTCACAGGAACCGCATTCACACACACACACATAAGAGAATATCAAAGTATATGTGTCGACAAAGAAAACATATTAACTTATTGAAGCATATACCTCATTGGGCTATATACTTCATTCATCAACTCACATACCTCGATAAGGATGCATATACGCGGTTCGCATAGACCACACGGACCGCATATTATCATTTCAAAACAAACACACATGGAATTTATAACTTTTGCCATTTATCAAATTCAAAACTTTATATCCATGTCTGCTTCTAAATTTTGAATACGGAATCAAAGAATACTAATATTATCCATATAAATGATGGGCTTTTGTGTTATGATGTAGAGCCATTTTCATCTTCTTGTCTTGGGGGGGGGGGGGGGGGGGGGGGTGTTTGGAGCCCCATCTTATAGGCCCCATAATGTGGCATAGATGTAATGTCTAATGTGCCCTTCAAACCATTTTTTTAGTAATTACTCACCACAATTATGAGATGGTTATGATTTCCTCATATGGAACGGTGCAATTAATGAATTTTCAAATGCAGTTTTTTTTTATTATCACAATTGAATTTTTTTATGTTGGATCTTCAATAGTTATCATTGATGGATCATCCATCAGTGGAGATAAAGAGAGACCGAAATCTTAGTTCTTTTTTTTTTTTTTTATGTTTGAATCTCCTAAAAATCTTCTCCAAAAACGCTAACAATGTTTTGAATCGATGGACCCCCTTTTTGTTTGTTTTTGCTTCTAAAAATATCTATACGACTAGGGAGGGGATCGAAGATAATTTTTTTTGAAGATTATTATTTTTTTGAAGAACAAATAGAAGCATATCGAAAGTTTGTTTTAGAGGATTTTCAACCACTAATTTGTTTTAAACACTAATTGTTTTATGTATTAAATGTCATTTTTCACAGTTTGATTTGTTTTTGCTCTTATATCTTAAATGTAACACTCGATATTGTTACATTTTATATATGGATAGGTTGTATGATGTTACTGTTACATTGTTGACAATGTAAATATTCATTTTTCATATTTGTGTTATTTTTGTTACATTTGTAAATGTAACAGTCAATCGCATGCGTGTATTGATTTATATTTGTTACATTCACAAAAGCAACAGTCAATTACATGTGTCTATTGCTGAGAAATAGATACATTTATGCAATATGGTACATTATAATGTAACTAGTCATTAAGAGCAAATGTTTGAATTACTTTTGCAGGGGAGTCTACTACATTTCTTCTCCTCTTTTTTTGTTTCTACAACATTTTTTAACATGAATGTCATAAGATTGTTACACTCACATATTTATGTTACATTTATGCAACACTGTTACATTCTGTTACAGTTATGATCACATAAATATTACATAATCATTTTAACTCTCTCTCTCTCTCTCTCTCTCTCTCTCTCTCTATTTTCATAAATAACATTTTTTTAATACAGAGAAAAACCATAATTGAAATCGAAACAAAGCTTCCATGGCTTCCACGATGGTGATCCGAAGGGGAGCAGTCATTCCAAGATCGTTGTTTAGTGCTTGATCGATCTATTCGTGGTGGAAGAACGTCGAGCCGACCGCAAAGGATTGATGAAACAGAACAAAAGTGGATTTTCGACTAAAGGAATGAGGATTTTTTTGTAAATGGATTTTAAGATTCACACGGAAGAGTCATAACTGAATAGAGAAAATGAGGGGATTTGGATTAATGGAACAGATTTTTAATGAAAGACAGATTTGTATTTTACCATCTTACCCTTTTTGAAAAGTCAACAAGCTAATCAATGAGATGATGACACCACATAGGGCTTACGAGTAAGGCTTATATTTTGGGCCTGGGTATCATGACTAGGCCCAAACACAAGTCCACAGTCCTCACAAACCCGGCCCACTTGCAATAGGCCCCAAATAATTCAAGTGTTGTTATTGTTGTTGTTTTGTTAACCTCAATTACATTCCAGTCTCATGTGCATCGATAGAAAATCACCGAAACATATGCTCACATTAACAAGGTATATATTTTGATAGAAAATTTTTATATTTTTTACAAATGCATACATTCAATCCATTGGAGTATATACTTCATTTTTTACATATTACTCATTAGATGATGTATACTATGTATAAAAATATAAAGGGAAAATCGTTCAAATACCCCTTGACTAAGGGTCTAATTTTTTTTCTACCCCCAGACTTTTTTTTATTTTTTACCCCTGAAATTTGGTCTTTTTTTTCTGCCTAGACCTGTGCCACCTCATTTTTTTATCCCTAAACCACTCCCATCTGTAAATTTGTATTACATTTATGTAATTGATCATTATATTTCTGTAATCAGTTATTACATTTCTGTAATTTACATGTCCTTAGTTTAGTTCTATGTATGATATTACATATTTGTTGTGAAAATTATAGTTTTTATAATTTCTTTTGCAATTGTTATAAGAATAATAGAAAATATTACATTTTTATTATGTAAATAGTAGATTATGTCATTGGGCATCACATTGATAGTTTTTGTTGTAGTTGTTATGTAAATGTTAATATTAGTAATTGTTAAGTACATGGATCAAGAAGTAATTTTATTAAAATATTACAATTGTTTATAAATTTTCAGTTCAGATTCATGCTATTACTATTTTTGTTCATATTGCTAAATAAAAATTTATTTAAGTGTTTGATTATTGTATTTTTTTTATAGCTTGAAAAACTCATTCTTCGTTATGAAATACATTGAATGTCTAGTTTGATAATCTTGTTTCATTTTATCAAAGAGGACATGAAGAGGATTAAGGGGGGGATAACAATTAATCAATAAGATTTGATGAAAACGTCGTAATTCAAACAATTGATGTATCTATTTTAATGAAACTTTGAAATTGTATCTATAACAATTTTGTGTACACTGAATGCATTCACAAATGATAATGTAATGACATTAAGAATGTATATATGACCATTTTGTGTATAAACATATTTGCGTAGTTTAATATTTTTATAGATAACTATTAAATATATATAACTATGTGTATAATTTTTGTATGTATCACAATATATTTCTGTATTTCTGGAATTCTGTCTATAAGGGATAGTTCGAGTATTATTAAAATTTAGGGGAAAAAAAAAATAAGACCAGATTTCAAAGGAAAATAAAAAATAAAAAAAATTCAGGGGTAGAAAAAAAATTTGACCCTTAGTCAAGAGTATTTGAATAATTCCCTCAAATATAAAACATATGTAAACTGGAATTGGGTTTGAAAAAGGTGATATATGTAACATTATCCAAATCATTTACAACCTTATTCGTAGTTGTTACATCATTAATGTAGTTTATGAATATCTTAATATATACTCTATTATGAAGATGTAAAAATAAAAAAATAAAAATATGTATTCAGTTTATTAGATTATAAATTTCATCTTTTAAAAAAATATATATATTTCAATGTGTATATTTTTAAAAAATCAAAACATATGCAAGCGGCAAACTAGTCTAGACATACCATTTTATATATATATCAAAAAAAAAAACCAAAACACATCAATTCAATAAAAACTTTGATCCGGCAATGCATCGAGACCGCGCGGGCATCAGTCATGGTTAGCGGGTCGATGGCGGGACACTTCTCCTTCAACAGAGGGTCTGCGATAGGGGGATCTGTTGTCTCCCCTGCTCTTCGTGTTGGTCGCAAATATCCTAAGTCGCATCACCAGGCGAGCAGAGGCACACGGATGGATCTCTGGACTGAATTGTGCACCGAGGGGAAGAAAAGTCTCCTTGATCCAATACGCAAACGACACGCTTATGATGTGAGAGGCTGAGGACAGATATATACGAGGCCTGCAATTCATTCTAAAGTGCTTCGAGATCCTTTCGGGTTTGAAAATTAATCTCCAGAAGAGTGCGCTTCATAAAATCAACACATCGGAGGCGGAGACGTCCAGATTGGCAAGATGGATGGCATGTGGCATTGCAAGTTTCCCCAACTGTCACCTGGGCTTACCACTTGTGAAGAGCAGACTCTCCAAAGTCGACTGGGATCCTCTGATAGAGAGACTGCAGCGCAGGCTTGCCGGTTGGAAGGGACGCTTACTAAGTTGGGGTGGTCGTCTCATTCTCCTCCAAGCCGTACTGTCTAACCTCCCAGTTTTCTTCCTGTCAGTGTTTCGGATCCCATCGGGTGTTCTCGAGAAAATCGATCAAATCAGACGTCGGTTCTTATGGAGGGGAGCAGAAGACACAAAGAAAACCCCGTTCCTCATGAACTGGGACGTAGTCTGCCGAAGCAAGAAGGACGGAGGGCTAGGCATTCTGAATTTGCGGGACATGAATCGCACTCTCCTCGCAAAATGGGTCTGGAAATGGCTGCAAGGAAATAACTCTCTGTGGACAACTCTCATTCGGGATAGGTGTGGAGGGGAGGGCATGGGCGACAAAAGATGGCCACTAATCAATGCCCGCACATCACACACCTGCAAGGCGATATTTGCGGATCGCACGGAGCTGTCCACCGCATTCGGAATTTCGGATGGAAGATCGGAAAAGGTCACTCAATCCACTTTTGGGAAGATGGCTGGACCGGGGAAGGGGAGCTACGCAGGACCTCCACCGCATTGTGGCTAACAAAGAGGGCTCATTGGCTGTGTTCTGCCAAACGTCCGATGACCCGAGCTTGCGATGTGTTGATCTCATGCACAACAGACTATCCAACGAGGAGATCAGTGAATATGCCCTTGTTTTGGAGAGTTTGGGTTCGGTAGTCCTGCATCCGGAAGAGGTTGATCGTCTAATATGGAAACAGCACGTGCATCGGTGGTGTAGGGACCGTGCTGGAGCCTCCACAATCCAACTGTTCCTACCTCAAATCTGGAAGCCAAGAATACACTTGAAAGTGAAAGTATTTATGTGGCTCCTATCACATAACAGAGTGGTGACGAGGGTGTACAGGGCCAAATGGGACCCCTCTTCACCAACTACTTGTGTCCTATGCTCGAAGGAACCGGAGACGACGCAGCATCTCTTCTGCCAATGTCGGATTGCTCGACAGCTATGGTGAGAGGTCGGGGCAACCACCGGGCTGTCCCTTAGCTTTCTTTCTCTAGAGGAGCTATGGCGTGCAGGCAAGGAGCTGCAACGCCCCGGTGATGGAAAAATTGCAGCTCTCATCTCTCAATCGATAATCCCCACGGCCGCTTGGGCAATCTGGTTGATGAGAAACGCTGTCCTATTTAGAGGAGCCAGAGTATATTGAGAGAGCATGTGGGAGGTTTTCTACGACTGCATCCGGGTCTAGGGACGGCGTATCGCAGGAGCGAAGGAAGTTCACTTTCACAACGGACGCCTTAGAATCACAACATAGAGGAGGAGTTTGAGAGGGTGGCGTTGTACTGGTTAAATAGCTCTTTTAACCAGGCACCTACTATCGAGATAGCTTCCCCCCCCCCCCCCCCCCCGGGCCTTACCCTTGTTTCTTTTCGTTTTTTTTTTTCCTTTTTTAAAAATTTTACTGTTTTGCTCTATTTCATTTCACCCCCTTCAGTGAATATGCCCTTGTTTTGGAGAGTTTGGGTTCGGTAGTCCTGCATCCGGAAGAGGTTGATCGTCTAATATGGAAACAGCACGTGCATCGGGGGTTTTCTCTGTCAAAAAGGCCTATAAATGGTGGTGTAGGGACCGTGCTGGAGCCTCCACAATCCAACTGTTCCTACCTCAAATCTGGAAGCCAAGAATACTCTTGAAAGTAAAGTATTTATGTGGCTCCTATCACATAACAGAGTGGTGACGTCGGTGTACAGGGCCAAATGGGACCCCTCTTCACCAACCACTTGTGTCCTATGCTCGAAGGAACCAGAGACGACGCAGCATCTCTTCTGCCAATGTCGGATTGCTCGACAGCTATGGTGAGAGGTCGGGGCAACCACCGGGCTGTCCCTTAGCTTTCTTTCTCTAGAGGAGCTATGGCGTGCAGGCAAGGAGCTGCAACGCCCCGGTGATGGAAAAATTGCAGCTCTCATCTCTCAATCGATAATCCCCACGGCCGCTTGGGCAATCTGGTTGATGAGAAACGCTGTCCTATTTAGAGGAGCCAGAGTATATTGAGAGAGCATGTGGGAGGTTTTCTACGACTGCATCCGGGTCTAGGGACGGCGTATCGCAGGAGCGAAGGAAGTTCACTTTCACAACGGACGCCTTAGAATCACAGCATAGAGGAGGAGTTTGAGAGGGTGGCGTTGTACTAGTTAAATAGCTCTTCTAACCGGGCACCTACTATCGAGATAGCTTCCCCCCCCCCCCCCGCACCTTACCCTTGTTTCTTTTCGTTTTTTTTTCCTTTTTTAAAAATTTTACTGTATTTCCTCTCACCTCCTTCAGTGAATATGCCCTTGTTTTGGAGAGTTTGGGTTCGGTAGTCCTGCATCCGGAAGAGGTTGATCGTCTAATATGGAAACAGCACGTGCATCGGGGGTTTTCTCTGTCAAAAAGGCCTATAAATGGTGGTGTAGGGACCGTGCTGGAGCCTCCACAATCCAACTGTTCCTACCTCAAATCTGGAAGCCAAGAATACTCTTGAAAGTGAAAGTATTTATGTGGCTCCTATCACATAGCAGAGTGGTGACGAGGGTGTACAGCCGTACAGGGCCAAATGGAACCCCTCTTCACCATAACCACTTGTGTCCTATGCTCGAAGGAACCAGAGACGACGCAGCATCTCTTCTGCCAATGTCGGATTGCTCGACAGCTATGGTGAGAGGTCGGGGCAACCACCGGGCTGTCCCTTAGCTTTCTTTCTCTAGAGGAGCTATGGCGTGCAGGCAAGGAGCTGCAACGCCCCGGTGATGGAAAAATTGCAGCTCTCATCTCTCAATCGATAATCCCCACGGCCGCTTGGGCAATCTGGTTGATGAGAAACGCTGTCCTATTTAGAGGAGCCAGAGTATATTGAGAGAGCATGTGGGAGGTTTTCTACGACTGCATCCGGGTCTAGGGACGGCGTATCGCAGGAGCGAAGGAAGTTCACTTTCACAACGGACGCCTTAGAATCACAGCATAGAGGAGGAGTTTGAGAGGGTGGCGTTGTACTGGTTAAATAGCTCTTTTAACCAGGCACCTACTATCGAGATAGCTTCCCCCCCCCCCCCCCGGGCCTTACCCTTGTTTCTTTTCATTTTTTTTTCCTTTTTTAAAAATTTTACTGTTTTGCTCTATTTCATTTCACCCCCTTCAAAGTTGTACTTCGAAATCTATAATGAAATCGTGGTAGCTATATCTACCTTCTTTCAAAAAATTCAATTCAATAAAAACTTCAATAAAAAAAAAAATTGTCCTCACCAAAAATTTCAAATCACTAATGAAATTTTGCTAACAGTTTGCTTGTAAAATATATATTTATTTAAATAAATAAAAAATATGTGATCATTTGACCAATTTTTTGTGTGAATATGTATATGGCCGTTTAACATATTGTTCGAATTTACATAAAAAAAAAACATATTGTTCGAACAATCTAAACTGTATCAATTTAGTTTTCGTTGCTACATGACAATTGCTGTTCCAACCAAGGAAAAAATGGTACTTTGCAAATCATAATTCCAATTCTACTTTCTATTCTGTTTTAGTTTTTGTTAATGTCGGCATACAATGGTCATTGGAATGGAACATTGTTTTCTTGTTTTGAGAATTATAATATCAGTAATAAGTGATAAAGAGGTTTTTACTTTATTCATAAAAATTATGATTAATTATGATTTTTGTGAACCAGCTACGGGTTGATTAAATCGAATGATTTTTTATTCATAGAAATTATAATTAATTACTTATTAAAATATATAATCTAATAAAAAATTGTATGATATTACATAAAAGTTTTATGCAAATGTTTTTAAAAATATTTAATATTTTTATTTAGTAATGATAATTAAAATATTTATTATATTATAATTTTATCACATTTTAAATCCGGTTGATCTAACGGTTGAATCAATTACCCTTGGCCCGTTTATATTTCTTGTTCATTGAACTGTTCAGTTTTTAAACATTGATACAAAGGGTTGGATGTATCATTTTCATGATTTATATGATGATCAAATAAAGTCAATAATAATGGATTATAGAAGAAAAAAAAGTTGGGATGAGCTGATGGATGTGGACCCGAGATTGTGAGCTGGAGACCTGATATGGGCCTGGATCTCGTTGACCCGTTTGAATAATAATCAGATCGGATCTCGGTCTACTCAATCAACTCCCACGGATCCGGACCACCTATCAAACTCAAAAGCCCATCTCTAATTATCCATTAATTAGTCCAATGAATTCAAATGGCAATACAACCTCTAAACTTTTGCTAAAAAAAAAATTCAATTAGTCCAATGAAAGTCAGTCAAAAAAAAAAAAGTGATTTATTTTATTTTATTTTATTATAAAAAAAAAGGTGATTTATTTGTTTTTTTTTTTAAAAAAAAAGATGATTCTTGCTATCAACACTTTTTTTTTTATAAACTGTAGACATATCTATTTCATTAAAGAACCAAATAGAAAATGTTCAAATTGAGGATGAGAGAAAAGAGAAATAAAACTCAAAATACAACCCAGGTAAACCAAAGAAAAGAAGTGACATTTATGTTTTAAAGTGAGGTTACATGTTCGAACTGGGTTGAGGGGAAATAAAAAGAGAGGCCCGAGGTGAAACTCCTGCAACTGGGAGCGTGATCTCGGCACACTAACACATCCCTCGTGCCAACTATGCATGCAGTGCTCCCACTCTCTAATGTACAACACGATTATTTCTCACATGTTCTCCAACCCTTGAAAATTGCATCATCATGCTAATTCATTGAAGTACACATTATTATATAATTTAAAGTACAATAATATATTTTGTTTTTTCAAAAATAAAAAAAAATTTCAACTCCATACTCTACGATAATGCAATATACATTGAACTATCGCACAATGTACAGAGCTGGGGTTGCAAACGAACTGAGTGTATTAACACTCCCTACATAACTCAAAAGCCCATTTTCAATTATGTATGAAAAGTGTTATCACATATAGTTTTTTTTTATTTCAAATCATTGAAATATATGTTGGATTTTTTTTTTTTTTTTTTTTTTTATGGAAACACCCGTTAAATAAACTATTATCTAAAAAAAATTAAAATGACTGTAAACTTAAAATAAAGCAAAAAAAGAATGAATGTAATATTATCCCTCCATTAATTAGTCCATGAAAGACAGTAAAAAAAACGGTGGCTAACTTTTTATTGGTCAAAGCGTGCCAATTATTAAACGTGTCCATTTAAGTAGTCTTTGAACAACACAGACTACAAAAAAAAAATGATTGAAAAAACCAATCATGTCTGAGCTTTTATAATTTTTGCTGAGCCCCTGAAAAAAAAGGATGGATCAGATACAGAGTTACTGTGGCTGAATTAGTTTTTCTAGTGTTGATGATCCTATGTGTATTGGGTGGTATCCCATAATTCAATTGTTCATTATTCAGCCCACACACTTTATAGGCACAACCTCTCCACCAATCAATTTTCAATTTATAAAATCAAACTTTAAATAAATAATTTTAAAAAATATTATTTAAGTTTGAATTTATTTTTTTCATATATGATTTTTTATGCTTTAAATGTCAACAAATAAGTTTTTTTTTTTAAAAAAAAAAAAAAATTATTATTTTTCATTCATTATTCTAATCAATTCAAAACATAAGTTTTCCAAACGGGACCACTCCAAAAACAACATGGAAAACAATTCGCACACACTCCAACAACAAAGCAACAAGTTACTATTATTATTATTATTTTGATTGGTAATAGCAAAAAATTTTGGCATCATATGAATCATATCAGCCTCCAAAAAAAAAGTTGGCACTTTATGTTGGTGACATACAGTTTGGTTCATCATAAAAAAAGAAAAATTCGAGGGACCAGTCGTTAGACCATCTCCAGTTTTACTTAAAATTTAAGTAATGTATAGAGCTTTTATAATTTTTGCTGAGAGCCTGATAAAAAAGAGCATGGATCAGATACAGAGTTATCGCGGCTGAATTAATTTTTCCAGTGTTGATGATCCTATGGGTCCGCTTAGATAGAGGTATCAGTTATTACGGTGTTTATACCTATTTCAAGAATTATTGACTTTATTAATAGAATAAATGATTTTCTGTCTCGTTGTATTTTTAATTATTGTCGTTGGAAAACGCAATAATAAATGTTAAGTGTTTGGTTGATGAAAAATAAAATGTGAATAAGATATAAAAAATTAATTTAACATGTGGGTTCCATTGATGTATAAGAGGTAATGACAGATAATTTGAAATAAAAAATAAATAAATAAACTATGGGACCCACTTATGATTGTTGTTGGAATAGGTTAATTCTATTAGTAAGGGGAAATTACTATACCCCTTTATTCTTTATTATTCCGATATTCAAATACCACTTTATTCCCTTTACCCAAACACATTTTTTCCCTTATTTCATGCATATTCCCACCTATTCCTCCCCTAACCCTTTACCCAAACGCCCTGTGTATTGGGTGGTATATTGGTATCCCATAATTCAATTTTCCATTATTCAGCCCCACATAATTTATAGGCAAACACCCCCCCCCCCCCCAATCAATTTTCAATTTATAAAATCAAATGTTAAATAAATAATTTCAAAAAATATTATATAAGTTGGAATTTTTTTTTCATATATTATTTTACGGAAAAATCTATACAACCCCTTGAAATTTGACTGAAATCTATATAACCCCCTGACTTTTCTTCAAACCCATATAACCCTCTCAAAACACCCAATAAATTCAAATAACCCCCTCAATAAAAAAAATTTAATAGATGATGATATTTTATGCATATTTCGTTTGGTTAACCATGATTGAAAACACGATATACTAAAAAACCACTACAATATATCAAAAATATAAAAATCATATAAAATGACGATTTTATCATCTCTGAATATATTATAAAGTTATATCTGAAGGGGTAAAATCGTTATTTATAGAAGATATTTTGTATTTTTAACATATTGTAGGTCTTTTTGGTATGCTATGTTTTTTACCAGGGCTAACTAAATATAATAAACACAAAATATGCATTATCTGTAAATTTTATTCAGGAGGTTATTTGGATTTACTAATTGTTTTCACGGGGTTATATGGATTTTAAGAAAATTTAGGGGGTAATAAGATTTTAGTTAGTTTGCAGGGGGTTATGTGGATTTTTTCCATTATTTTTTTGTGCTTTAAATGTCAACAAATCAGTTTTTTTTTTTAAAAAAAAAAAAGGAAAAAATCAATCTAGCTACCTGAAAACTTATGAAAATAAAAAAAAAAAGTCACTATAAAATTGGTAAATCCCCTTAGATCCCCATCTTATTAGATAATATTTATTTTAGTCCATATAACTAACCAGATATGTGGTTAACCCTAACCATGCATGGTAAATTACTGTTATACACTTTTAAAATTTATTTTCTTTGTTAGAAAAAATTGATATAACTCCCTGAAAACTTATGAAAATAAAATAAAAGTCCCTGAGAAATTTAAAAATTGTCTTAACTCCCTGAAATCTTCTAAAAATCATAAAAAATCCATGTGATTATCTAAAAATATATACTGATTTATTTAAATTTTATTAAACAAATTATAGTTTTATAGTCAAGGTGTTATGCTTTTTATTACTAGTAATTTTGAGTTAAGAATGTATTATAGAATTTTGATTTGGTTCTTAAATTGTTTTCTCTATTGATTTTGTAATGGAATTAATGAAACTATAATTTTTTTTTTCAGTCTCTGAAATGAGATTGATGAGGAAAAATATTAAAAAATGACTCAATTTTATAAATCAATTGATGTCCAACAAATATATATATATTTGTTTTTACAAATAAGGATGACATTTCACAACATGAGGATGTTGAAAAATGACAGGGGTATTTTTGTCTTATAAAAGAACTAAATTTGTATAAAGTTTGTAGGGATTGAATCCCATTTTAATAAGTTTCTAAGGACTTATTTCAATATATTTTTTAACCGGGGGACTAAATTCATTAATCATATACATTTTATGGGGATTTAAAATGATTTTCTGATTTTAGAGGTGCTTTTTGTGATTTCCATAAGATTTTAGAGAGTTAAGAAGTTTTTTTTCAATAAAAATAAAAATTATTATTTTTCATTTATTATTCTAATCAATTCAAAATATAAGTTTTCCAAACGGGACCACTCCAAAAACAACATGGAAACAATTCGCACACAATCCAACAACAAATAGCAACAAATTACTATTATTATTATTATTATTATTATTATTATTATTATTTTGATTGGTAATAGCAACAAATTTTTGGCATCATATGAATCATATCAGACTCCAAAAGAAAAGTTGGCACTTTATGTTGGAGACATACAGTTTGGTTCATCATAAAAAAAAAAAAAAAAAATTCGAGGGACCCGTCATCTCCGATCATCATTTTGTGTTTTACTTAAATCTTTTTAAAAATTCACATTTTCTTCTAGTTATTTTTTATAAACATTTTCAAAAAAAAATTTCCAAAAATTTTTACTACCCAATCTTTTCTTCCCTTCAAAATATTAAAATTTAAAAATTATAATCATCCAATTTTTTGAAAAAAAAACAATAAAAATAATATATTTTATTGAAGTAAAAATAAAAAGTTGAAAAAAAAAAAGATGAAGATTTAAGAATGAAAATATTTTTTTTTTTAGGTTTCAAGAGATAGTGAAAATTTTGGGGGGTGAGAATGCATATAACATAATTCAACTAAATGTAGAGTTGAAAGGAAAAAAAAATGTCACATTGGAAAAAAATGTGGAGAGAAAGAAAAAAAAAAGAGATGTTGAAAATTTGGGTAAAAATTTGAATCCAACTTGATTTGGGTAAAGATTTGAGTAAAAACTTGATTTGGTATGGGTATGAGTAAATGGTTGGAAATAGTTTTGGGTGACTTTTATTCAAATTTAAATTTGAATAAAAGTTTGGGTATATGATTGGAGATGCTCTAAGGTTTTAGAGTCACTATTGTGTCATTGTTTTGAATTTTTTTTATTTTATTTAATAAAAATATATATTTTTAGAAAAAAATAAAAAGGAAATTAATTAGGGGTCCTCATAGTCACCCCCTTATTTTTTTAGGTCTCGGATTTGTTTCGAGTTTTTTCTAGATCTCTATTTCTCAATCTCATTATTTCTATGTCCAACCTTATCCTTTCTGTTGGTAACCTTGTTTAACTTCCAAAAATCTCCTTTAAACTTGGGTACCCTGGTAGTCACTACTATTATATTGGTAGTCGATCTGGGTACATTGTTACTTACTACATTTTATACATTCATAGAGTTTAAGTATCATCAAATCAATATACACTCAACAAGCATATAGATAATTTGAATTAATACAAACAGATGTTCGTTCATTACAAAATGACAATGTAATTAAAATAAGCAGTTCTTTTTCGAATTGTTTTTCTTTTGAATAGGAATGTCGTAATTTAAAATGACTTTCAATGCATTGAATCTCCATTTTTCACATATTTCACTTGCAATATCTGAATATGTCATAGTTCTACTAATATTAAATAGATGTGGTTCTCCATTATAGGAACAAATTGCCATGAAGGATTCAAGATCGATTATCAATGTATTGGTAGTGATTAACAGTGTACCCAGGTTTAAAGGGTATTTTTGAAAGTCAAATTGGGGTTACTAACAGAAAGGGTAGAAAAAATGAGATTGAGATATAGGAACCTAAAAAAAAACTCAAAACAAACAAGGGATCTAAAATAATTGAAGGGTGACTGTAAGGACTCCTTAATCTTAAGTAACCCAAAATTCCTGAAAACACTCTAAGGTGGATTTTTCTTTCTCATGCAGATAGGGTTGGCGATGGCCAGGCCGGGGCTTACATCTGGCCATGCTCTTTCTATGCCGGGCCCATTCGGGCCAAGCCCAAAATAGGGTCCGCCTGTAGGACCGGCCCGCCGGCCCGAGTGGGCCTAGTTCGGGCCGATCTTTGTGGCCTGGATCATTTTTTATTATATTTTATTTTTTTATGTTAGTTTAACATAAAACATACAAAAAAAAAATGAGTGGAAGAGTTGCACGACTTGGGTTGGAAAAACTTTGAACAATAAAATTATTTGAACGTAATATTAGCTTATGGCTGATTACTGCATCAAAATAAAATGTGTACATCTCAAATAGGTTGGCACCTACTCATTTTATTTATCATTTACACAACTATACCTAAAGCTATCCTTTAAAATATTGCAAAAAATCCTCCAAAATGATTTTATATTTTAAAAAGAAAAAAGAGTTGTTAGGTCCTGAGTTAGGGCTTTTTCGAGCCGGACTCCAGGCCGGACTTTTGATTTTTCTCAAAATCCCGGGCCCGGGCTGGCGGGCCATTTGGCCAACCCTACATGCAGACCGTGGAAATGAAAATCCAACGAAGTCAAAGCCCCCACGTTTGTCTAACGTTTGTCTAATTTTTCAAAAATGCAAAAAAAAAAAAAAAAGAGGAGTGAAGTGAGATTAGGCCTTGTCATATCTCATCTTTACATAAAACCTTTTTTCATGTGATGATGAAAAAAGTTTTTGGATAATTTTTAGTTGTATCAGTTTGTTTTTTATTTTTTATTTTTGGTGATGTGCATCCGTTCATTTGATGTTTACATGCATTTGGATGAGAAATTTCAAATAAATGCGTATGATTTGGAGGTTAAAAATCAAGTTATTTTTAAGACTGAATGCATCAAAATCGAATGATGCAAAACCAAACAGTTTTTTAATATATTATTTGTGCATGTACGCCTATTGGTCATTGGGAGTTGATGCAATCAAACATTTTTTAAAATATTTTATTTGTATATATGAATGGTCCAACATAAAAAAATATATATTCAATTTATTAGACTATATGTTTTATTTTATATAAAATTATATAAATCATTGCAATAATATACTTTAAAAAATTTGAAACATATTTGGTGTGCAAAATTTATTAAAAAAACTAATTAAATGTAACATTTTTTTATAAGTTTTTAGTGTCACCTGATCATAATCACACTTCTACAGTGAGTTTTGAAGAGGTGGTGCTTTGCAACTATGCTACATATGTGATTCAAGTGTGGAAACACCTACAGCAATTTTGCTACAGCTACAACATATATATTTTAATAATAAAAAAACATATATATTTTTTGAATAAGAAAATATATACACTTTATTAGGATACATATTTGTTTTTTATAAAAATAAATTATATAAAGAATACATTTATGAAAATTAAAACATGTGGACATTGTAAAAGAAACTACATGTAACACTTAATTTAGTCTCTTTTGGTGCCAGCATTGAATTTGATAATGTGAATTGGTTAAAAAAAAAAGATAAAAATAAATATATTCATTAGTTAACAAATATATATATATATTCCAACTGTCACGGGGTCAAATTCCGTACTAGAAATTTTTCCCGTGCGGCATCGATGCCCACACCGGTCAGCCTCGACACAACCCTTAGACACTCAAAGATTTAGAGGAAACTCTCTTCCCAACCTTTTATTCAACTCTCGGAATACAAAGGAAATGCATCAAGGACTTGTGTATCCAGAAGGATCACACTTACACCCTTATAATATATATATATATATATATATATATATATATATATATATATATATATATACACACACACACACAACTGATATTGTGTGGTCGGGACGGCAATTTTCCTTTGTGTGGGAAACGATCTGGTCCGTTCGATTTGGAGTGCATCCATCGTGTGGTTGTGGTGAGTTTGAGAAATAATAAGGGATATCCAAAACTATTTCAAATAGAACAGACTGAACCGGTAGGAAATCAAAAGGAGCCAAACATCATCACACACATAAAACTCATATTGGAAAGGAAACTATTAGTGGGACACAGAGGAGTGCAAGACTACATGGACATTCTCATATTTAGGGCTTCATCTTTTTTGGTATTTTCACCCATTTATCCAAATGTGAATCATACCAAACAATGAAGCACAGCAGCATGAGAAGAAAACCCTCAACTAGACTACAAACTCGTTGAACATGCTTTAATGGACATTTGTGCTTAAAATTGGTACCCTTTGGTGAAAATTAGATGTCTTTCACTTGAGACAAGTTGTAAAGAACATCAAGTTCTATTGAGTTTCTATTTTCATTCAACAAACAAACTCCATCTCTTATGGTTCCATTTCAAATGCATAAAGCATGGCATATACGATGAATTTCCATTGCATAAACCATTGCATAAAGTAACCAATTCAATTGCATAAATCATGGCATAAAGTAATTAACCATTTCAATTGCATAAACCATTGTGTGTTTTTAAATTTTTTTAGAGAAAAAAGTTGATGGATTCTATTAAAATGATGAAAGGATACATGGCAAAGTTTTGAAATTAGCAGAGCAATAGGTGTATTAAGTGATCATGGAGCAAGGAGGGTGCCATAATTAAATCTAGGGTATAATCATCATATCAAGTATGCGTTATTATTAGGAAGTAGATGCAGTCTCTCTGGATTTTTAAGATAAGATTCAATCTGCATCACGGGATGACAGTTTCAAGTTTTCATCTATGGAGTTTCACTATAGAAAATACCTTCATACAGGAAATATATAAAATCAAGTGTCTTCATAATTACCAATACATTATTTTTAAAAATTATTGGTTATTTAAGCCATATACACAGAAAGTAAGCACAATGCACCATCCTTGGTCAACAATCACAACAAAATGGAGTTGGCACACTCATTCAGTTATAAAACATTCTTTTTGGACAAGTCATGCCAACACTAGAGTTTTTGAAACAATTAGACCTATTAAAAAAAAGCTCAAATTGGACATTTCCCCTGTTTCCTATCTCAATTAATAGGATGCTCAAATCCAAACCAATTAACCCAACATTATATAAATTTCACCCCTTCAAAAGAAAAAAAAATTCATTAACCCTAAACAAAATAACAAATCAACCCAAAAAATGAAAAACCCTTCAAAAATAGAACTTAAGAACCCATTAAAAAAAAACACAAAACTTAGAAACTTTTTTTTTTGAAAAAAAAAAGAATTAAACCCTAAGTCATCAATGTAAATCGAAGAAGGTAAGCTATAATCTTATAGTGGATCGGTGAAAGAGATGCCGGTGAAGGTGATGCAAGGGGATGCTGGGGAAGGGTGCCAGAAGGGGATGTCAGGGAAGGGTGCCAGAGGGGGATGCCGGGGCGGCGTGCCGGGGTGGGTGCCTTCGAGGGGTAGAGGAAGGGAAGGGGATGTACACGCGCTAGGACGGGTGCGATCGAGGGGAGGTGTTCCAATGGATGATACACACAGAGAATGAGAGAGGGGTTTAACACAGAGAAAACATAGGGAAGAGAGAGGGAGTTTTTTTTTTATTTTGATTTCCTACCGGTTCAATCGGTTCCATTTGAGATAGTTTTGGATATCCCTTGTTATTTCCCAAACTCACCACAACCACACGATGGATGCACTCCAAATCGAACGGACCTGATCGTTTCCCGCACAAAGGAAAATTGACGTCCACAATATCAGTTGTGATATATATATATATGGGGTGCGACCGATGCGAACACGGTGCACCCCTCGTGCGTCCCTAACGTCTACTGTGCGATCGACGTTCTCGCAATCGCACCGTCAAGTTTTTAAAAAAAAAAAACCAAAAAAACGAAAAAAAAAAACGTCGACGGGTGGTCGGTCCGTGCAGTCGTCGATGGGGGGTCGCGGTCCTCGTCGACGGGGGTCGGTCCGTGCAGTCGGTCGCGGTCGTCGTCGACGGGGGCGACGGGGGTCGGTCCGTGTCGTTGTCGACGGGGGTCGTGGTCGTCGCGCACGATGGGGTGCACCGTGCGCACGGTCGCACCCCTATATATATATATATATAATAAATAAGTAAATGGCATACATAAGTTGCAGAAGTATTTGATTGTCATCACTGTAAGTGATTAGTCTGAATTTTGATTTTTATACTTATTGGAACAATAAGTCTGG
Source organism: Acorus gramineus (assembly GCA_030737835.1). Taxonomy (NCBI): domain Eukaryota; kingdom Viridiplantae; phylum Streptophyta; class Magnoliopsida; order Acorales; family Acoraceae; genus Acorus; species Acorus gramineus. The sequence goes on along the minus strand of CM060854.1, from coordinate 10,677,365 downwards.
CTTTGCTGAAATTTCATAAATAAAAATCCAAATAAGATTTAATGTTGTTAAAAGAAAGTGTTCCTATTGAAATGCTTAATACTAAATTGATCTAATAATCTAAGGAAAAGAACTGAAAACAAATTCAAGTTTTACATGATTTCATATAATCCTTGTGCCCCCAAAAAACTAGTGTTACTTGTAGGCTAATATAAAAATATTTACATTTTCTCTTCTTTTTTACAGAAGTATATTTATTTGATTATTGTTCATAAATTGAGGGCATCATTTTTATTTGCATGTGGAGTTATGAAGGTCAACTACTATTCACCTATAATTTAAATCTAAAATCAGTGGGGAATGCATTAAATGTGCCATTAAAAAAATCCAATATCTTTGTAAACAACATCCACCTACTATGAACAACAAGTAGATTTAAAAAAATAAAATTCAAAACCTATTATAGCCCAAATCAATCAGTTATCTCAATAAATTGTGATATTTGGATGTAAGGATAATTATTTTTAAAAATATACTCTCTTAAGTCTAATTATATGCTTTACATTTTTTTTTTAAGTATAGGAGCTGATTTCAAGATTGTCAATATGAGGGACATGTTTAATTTGTTTGCATTATCTTAGATGAGTTTTAGGGCAATATCTATACGCAACTTTATAAGTAGTTTCATTTTGCTAATAAGATGTAAATATTTTATTAGACGAAACATGTATATTTGTATTTTATGTAATATGATACTATTTATTAGAGTATATATTTAATTTTTTATGAAAAATATGAGTTGACTGGCCCTAACATTTTTTTTCATTGAATCAATTGAAAGGTTTGGAATAGGAGGGAAAACTTTGGAGTACCACACACCTTTCAAAAGATTCAAACCTTCATATAAAAAATTTCTCATAAAAATTTAAGCCTTCAATATTTAATCTTTTTATAACTGCCCCCACCATTTCTTCCCCCCTTCTTGTTAACAAATCATTAATTTTAGTCTTCAAAGTTGTTGAATGATAAGTCACACCCACTGATCTTAAGCCCCTTCACTGCTTTATTGTGCTTGTGGATTTTGTTAAATTTGGGTGACATTATCATCCACCCATTTGAAAAAAAAAAAAAACATTAATATTTTTTGTTGGGATAAAAAATTATAGTTGGAATTAATAAACAGACTCATTTTCCATTTCTTGGAGGTTGAGCTTGAATTAATTTTTATGTTGTGGCTACATGAAACCATACCATTAAAAAAAGGCTATGTTTCCAATCTATAAATCTTTGTCAAGGTTCCCACTTGCATTGCATCAAGCTTGGAAGCATTTTCATTTGTTATTCCCAATAGGATATTTTTTTTTGTTATTTAATTTATTTTTATTTTTATCATTGCTTCCATTAGCTTCAAAAACAAGGGAGGAAAAAAAAAAAAGGGATTTCTCACTTGTAATTTTTTTTGGGGTTTAATAATTCTGGATACAAAAAAGAAATAAATATTGAAAGAAATTATTTTTATTAATTACTTATTAAAGAAAAAGTGACCCAATTTTAATTCCCAGAATATCCCTTAACCAAATATTAAAGTCAAATATATGCTATATATAAATTAAAAAAAAACATAATTTTTAAATTTGAATTTAAATACATAGTTTTTATTAGATTATTTAAATTCAAATATGAATAGATGGATTATAAGAGCAAACAAAAAATGGTTTTGAAATATAAGTTAATACATAATAGGTAATATATTATGGGAAATTTTTTAAAATAACCCTACTAAAAAGAAGAATTTCAAAATTGACCCTCTGATCAAAGTATTTACAAAACTGACCCTGGGATCATTTTTGACCGGTCAACGCGCCCACGTGAGGTGGTGATCGGGCTAAAAAATGTCACAGCGGAGAGTTGCGCCGATCTCAATGGGTCTCCAAAGTGTTGCATGCATACATGGTTTGTTTTTTTTTTTTTTTTTTCTCTTTTCACTTATGTTTGCATGGATTTTGTTTACATAAGTAGTTTTTTTTTTATTCCAATAAATAATGTTATATAGAGTTTCATTTTCAACCTCACAATTCCAGTCTATGTGTGTGTTAAATTTTTAAAAATAATATACCTTACATATTTAAGTACATATTTTTATAAAAATTAAAGCATGGAATATAATAAATTGCATATATGTATTTATAAAAAAATTAATTTTTTTTTTAACTTTTTTCTTCTACGTGAGGAATTTTTTTTTTCATGGGTTTTGGTTTACGTGCATGCATTGGTCTTGGTTTTTTTTTTTTTTTTTACTAATGTTTGCATGTATGGGTTTTATTTTTATTTGTTATCTAGTTATAGAGTTGTCATATTTAAAAATAATTTTATAATCATATTTATTATAAAATACAACATATGTATATAATAAAATTTATATATTGATGAAGTGCATTATTTCATTTTTTGTGGGTGTATATATGATGCAAACATCACTAAAAAAAAAAACAAAACCCATGTATGCACGTAAACCAAAATCCATGGAAAAAAAAAACTCTCACGCAGAAGAAAGAAGTTAAAAAAAAATTTAATTTTTTTATTAATACATATATGTAATTTATTATATTATATGCTTCATTTTTTATAAAAACATGTACTTAAATAGATGATGTATATTATTTTTAAAAAATTTAAAATACATATAGACTGAAATTATGGGGCTGAAAATAAAACTATATATAACATTATTTATTAGAATAAAAAACAAAAAAAAAAATACTATTTATGCAAAAAAAAAAAAACCATGCATGGACGTAAGACCGCTTTAGAGACGTGATTATGCATCACGTCTCGGGCCCCCGCGCGCTGCACACTGCGGGCTGCGTGCGGGGATCTGCGAAGACGTGATTGTGAATCACGTCTCTGTTGTGGCAATTTTTAGCTCGGTCAGCGCGCTGACCCCAGAACCAGTTTTGTAAATATTTTGAGCAGGGGTCAATTTTGAAATTCTTTTTTTTAACAGGGTTATTTTCAAAAATTTCCTATATATTATATATATTAAAACACATGATATAGATAGATTATAAAAAACAAAAAAATGACTTTGAATTATAATTTCATAAATAATAGATAATAGAATATTTAGGTTCAGTTACATGATATAGTTCCATTGTAAGAAACATAAAAATTATTTTGAAATTTATATTGTTAAATACATAATATGTAATATATTATAAGAAACAAAAATATCTATTTTTTTATAAATTAAATTATAAAACATTTTAGATATATCATTTTTTATATTCTATACATACATGTATCTTTGGATGTTACATTACATGCATTTGGCAGTGCACATGCATAAAATTAGTATCACTATGAAAGTAAAAGTGAACAAGCTTTTCTAAGGATATTTTAAAAGGGAAAAATCCATATAACCCGTTATAAGCTCCTCGAAATCCATATTTTTGAAGTCCATATAAACCCTTAAAAACATTTATATAAATTTAAATAGTTCATTAAGTTAAATTTTCATTGAGAGATTATGATTATTTTGTGAATATTCTATTTGGTTAACCCTAACTAAAAATATAATATACAAAAAATCCCTTATAATGTGTTAAAAATGCAAAATTCTCTGTAAATGATGATTTTATCCATTTAAAGATCTCGTAAGGTGAACTTGTGAAGTCTTCTCAACAACTATTTACAATATTTTGTTAACGTGAAAGAGCATTACGCAGAGCCTTTTGAGGTTCATTGGCATGAAATGGGTAACATCATTATCTAAAGAGGATTTTCACATTTTTAACACATTGTAAGGATCATTCTTGATATATTATATTTTCAGTCAAAGTTAATCAAATAGAATATTCATATAATAATTTTAATCTGTTAATGAAAATTTAATTTAAAGGGCTATTTAGAGTTAAGTAGGTGTCTTTAGGGGTTACATGAGCTTTTGAAAAAATAAAAGGGTTATATCAATTTCAGACCGTTGTTATTTGGTGGATGTTTCCCTTTTTAAAAATATAACTCTTTTTCATCTTGAATGGAGTGCGTTGGGTTTTGAGCTCTTAACATGTATTGTAATGTCCAATTTTTTTTTTTTTTTTTTTTTGACAAGTATGTATTGTAATGTCCAAATTGAGACCTATATAATTTTTAGGACTCAAATTAAATATTACGCATTATATGTCACAAATAAGAAATCCATAATATTTGGCGTAAGCCTATCATTCATATAAAAAAAATAAAATAAAAAATCAATAAATTGTATCTCCATCTATATCCATTATCAATAAGATGATTTTATCTAATAAATGTTATGATAAAATCTATTTACTTTTGAACACTCATATTTAATTCAGGATAATCCTCATTAACTTATTAAAATATCTAGATTGAAATAAAATAAATATATTAATTAATATTTTTGTAATCTTATGTTTTAAACTCAGTTTTTAAAAAACATATTTTATTAGATTTTTCACCACAAGATTTTTTATCTAAAAAGAGAATATGGTAGATTAAAAAGCTCATGCCCAAACGGTCCAGAGTGTGGATTTTTTAAATCCATTAGTTGCAAAATCAGATCTTTTTAAAAATATTTTAAAGTCATAAAATAGTAAGTACAACAACTAATCATTTCTATTAATAAGAATAAAGTCTTTTTCTAAATATCCGTGCATTTTTGTTTCTTTTTGAAAAAAGGATTCCTAGAGCTCCACACCACCTAGCTTCAATTTTGCTCAAGTTTTAGTCTTATGTTTTATATGATTATATATATGTCTATAGGCAAATCCCTTTATCATCATGTACTTTTCATATAAAGATATATATGTTCAAATATTAAAAATTAAAATGAAGTTCTAATGTGAATAGAACTAGGTGGTTAATTCTAAGTTTTTGATTTATTTAATTAGTTAAATACCTCTAAAAAGGTCTTATTTTATTAAAATACTTTCAAAATCTTATTCTTTGTTATAACCCTATGCCCCTCAAAATGATTCATGTAACATATAAAATTTCTTTTATCATAACATATATAATTTTAAATTATGCAGAATACTTCTGAGTTCTTTGATGCACAACTGAATTTTTTTTTTAAAGATAATACAACACATCAATGAAAATAAGATTTCAACATTTTGATAAAATAAAATTTTATTTACAATTATTGTGTAAATATATATATTCTGATCTGATCATCAACCATATAGGGATCCATCCCAATAGATAAAAGAGAATATGCCAACCATGAAAAAAATAACACAAATGGACAATTGGAGTCAGTCAAAAGTGTGGGCTTAAAGAGGGGCTCCCTTACCCAAAACCTGTCCCAAAACTGAGTTTTTCAGTTACCAAGATGAGGCAATGGATGATGCAACCCTGCAATCTAAAAGTACACATTTTTATTTTATTTTTTACTTTTTTCTGAACCCCACCCATCAATCAAATCAAACCTTAATCATTTGCTGATAAGATTTATTTTATTTTTTAAAATTTTCAAAAAATTAAGTCACATGACTAGTATGGTTTCTTCTTTTCTCTCTTTAATTGATTTGGACCACCTGCTGAATTTTTTTTTTTCACCCACTCCACTGTTTTTTTCACTGCTTGGTTCAGGGTGTTTGTTGTGACTTGTGAGTAGTACTCATTGACTTATTAATATTGGGTGCATTGATGACACCATGTTGTTATATTCTTGACCTCAAATTAAAAAAAATACTGATTGGATTTTTTTATTGAATGGGTTAATTCAGTATTTTGAGGTGCAAACATAGTTTTAATTGGGATATATTAGTATTGAGGAATAGATAGCAACCAGGACAGTTTTGATGAGCTAGTAATTTTTTATTCTTCCATTATTATTTTTTGACAATAATTTTTTTTTTTAGATTGTATAAAAAATAGATAGTCAATTTGAGCGTTTATGCTAACTTATCTTAATATAATTATTAATCGTTATATTTCTAATTAACCTAACATATGTTTTTTTTTTGGATATTCCTATCTTGAACCCCAAACCGCGGCTTAGTGGATTGATTGAGTTAGATCAAATGGATGGATCAATTATTTGAATCAACTCACTAACTGTGCAAGATAAAAAGAAAATGAAACATAATTTAAAACATTTAATATCTGATTAATGAAGATAGAATGTTAAATCTTAGAACCAACAAAACTAAACAAATATTTCTTTTTTGTAAGTTTGAATCTAGATATTCATGGATAATTTTTTACATTTTCTTTTATATTATGATAACATAGTAGATTCAAGTTATTTCAAATAATAGTATTATGATAGTACATTTGTTAATTCATTGATTAATAATCTAAAAATATCATCTCCTTGTCACAATGGTTTTCTTACATATAATCCATTTTTCATCACGCATAAATTCAATTTTTATAATATTTTCATACTGTACTTAATCAATTCACTTGGTGATTATCTGGGATCACTTACCATTATTTATGTTTGTAAAAACATTGATCTGACCCACCACACACAACCAAAATCACATGTTTGAATGCCTACGTGAACACATTTAAAATTCAAAAAAAAAAACTTTTTTCAAATTTTCTTCCAACATGAGAACACAAGCAACAGCAGCGGCTCAAAATCACAACTATTACAATGAAATAAAAACAATGTACAAACTGATCAAACAAAGAGAGTGTGAGGGGACCCATATCACCATCTCCTGGGAAAGTAGTCCCTCTCCCCTTCCCTGACCAACTCGGCCGACCGGTCGAGGCGGCCGACGATTACATTCTTGAAGCTGAACGCCTCCTCTTGCGCCCGCGAGCACGACCTCCGCATCCGCACCCCGCTCAGGCTCGCCCTCGACCCGACCAACTCGTTCAACGACAGCCTCTTCTTTGACCCGCCACCGGGCGAATCAGGCCTCTGCCTGGGCGCGCTCTGCGACCGCACCTTCGCCTTGAACGACTGCGTGTCCGCCATGTAATTCCGGTACAGCCCATCAGCGCACGCGCTCTTCGAGGGCGTCACGGGAAGGCCGCCCGCCCATGAATTCACGAACCTAGGCGTGCTTTGCGCCGTGGAGAACCTGCATTCATCCCCAGTCAGCCCCCAGTCAATGTCACGGGGAGCGGGCACGTTGATGCAGAGTGGGGGGGAGTAGGGGTGGAAGGGCTGGTCTTCGCCACCGCAGTCGGATGCGTTGGTCCTCCGTGACCTTGACTTCGGTCGGCCCGTGTCGACCTCCACGATCTTCGGGCTGTCCTCGAAGCCAGACCAGTTGTTCTCCAGCGATTGCGAGAGTCTCCGGCTGTGGATTGAGCCCGCATGCTCGCTCCGAGTCTCGTCAAACCTCTCCTGTAAATTCAATTCAATTCAAAATTTTTGAAACAACCAACCATTATTGCATTGTAGAGTGCGTAGTCACAAAATTCGTGTAAGACAGATATTCCGTAATGGTTCTGTTTAGTACTGTATGTGTGATGTTGATAATGGATATCATAATCACAGTATGATGAACAGAAATATGTTTGACCTATGGGTAAAAAAAGAATCCAATTGTTCTAACTTTTCAAAACATTCATAAAAAAGTTCAGAACTTCAAAATACTTTGTGATTGTGCCAGATAATAATGCTTAAAATGTACGAAAGAAAAACTTCCATATATACTGGATGTGAAAGCTACGACTATAATTGGTATTAACTTTTGAAATAACGGAAAATGTGATAAATCATCCAAACTAAACAGATGCCAGTTTCTAAAGATATCAAATGCACAGTTCAATGAACATAAACATGTTCGACCAATCGGATGCAGGATCTATCCAATTGCTAAAAGTTCAGACTACTTTGTGGCTCTGATAGATAGTTCTTACAATTGACTTGCGTGGAGGGCGGGGCTCCGGCTGAGGAGGGCGGTTGTGGTCTCGGCTTGAGAGAGTTCGACGAGCCTTCTGGGATCGGACAGTGGATTGGGCTCTTATAAGAGCTTGCATGCTGTGAAGGGTCGCCGCCGCCTGTTTGCGCACCAAATATCCACGGACGAGCGCCTGCAACTTCACTAATCCTTTAAGCGCGCGTAGAGCTTTTCTGGCCTGTGAAGCCATGGATCAAACAAAAACAATGCAGAGGCCATGGAAGGTTAAAACACAGCTCATATTATCATAAGAAACACTTTCAAAACACATTCAATGATCACAAAAATCAGACCACAGTGAGAACTCAATAAATGTCACATTTGAGAATAGGTTTCTGAGAAAGGAATGATGAGAGCAGAGAATTTAAGGAGGACCCAGTTGAAAAGGAAAATAAAGATGAGAGCTTTAAATGAAATCAAAAGCAGCAGATTCAACTGAGACTTCCAAATGAACAAAAGAGAGCATCTAGAGACCACTTGGGGGCCCATATTTGACAGGCATTTGCCTCAACAAGAAAAATCAGATTCAATGGAACTTCAGAAACAGAGACCCCAAATACATGAGATGAAACAATACTCTAATAAATTACAAATTCCCAAACTTCATGCACTTAAAACCCAATGTTCAATTAAAAAATAGCAGTAAATAAAAAACCCAATTCAGAAAAACCTCTAATTTTTATACCCAAAAAAATTATTTAAAAAAAACACAGAGAAGCTCTTGTGATTGCACCCAATGAACCAAAATATGCAAATCTACCATTAAAAAGAACCAAGAATATCAAAAACAACAAATTAGGCTATAAAAATTGAATCTTTTTTGTTCACTCACCAAGTAAGCCCTGAAGACGGTTTGTATCTTCACCGCCGCCCACCTTTCCCTCCCTCCGGCGAACAAGGTCCCTCTCCCATGACTGGTCAGTCTCACAACGGCCACCGCCGCCTGCGCCGCCGCGACAGCCGCATCAGCCGCAGCGGCGGTCGCCGCCGCCACCGCTATCGCGTGCTTGTTCTGCTCCATCTCCGTCTCCGTGTAGTAACTACTCGACCACGCCGTCTCCCCCGCCGGATTCTTTCCGCCGGCGGAGGAGGTGGCGGTGTCCTTCCCCGGCTTGCCGAAGCTCCACCTCTTCTTATCCCTCCCATGCGAGCTCGAATTCTCCTTCGGTGGTTCCTTCTCTTTCTTCCCTCCTAAAAGGGTCCTCAACCATCGAATCGTCCGACCCATTCAAACAGACTGTCTGAAGAACCAAATTTGAACAAAAAAAATATCTTTAGAGAGAGCGAAAGATTTGAACTTTGGGGGTTTTGAAAATTGGTAAGTGACAGATTTAGATATGTTTTATATGGGTTTTGTATTTTAAACCAGAGAGAGAGAGAGAGAGAGAGAGAACTTGAAACCTGGCAAGACCCCGTGATGAACAGTGAAAGAAGACAAAACGATGTCGCAGAGAAGTTACAGTGAGACCTCAAAAAAAAGTGAGAAAAACTTATCTAGATTAAACTAGTAAGACTTACAGATAATTACCCAAAACATAGAATCATCAAAAGAGGGTAAAAAAAAAGAAGAGAGAGAGACCCACCTGGAATAGATTCGAAGAGGAGCTCGAATGGCCGACTTAGAGAATACAATTCAAAAGAGACTCTCTGTAAAGAAAAGGAAAAAAAGGCAGAGCTCCTCAATCTAAATATTCTCCCTTCCCCCACACGTTGGGCTGTAAAGGAGAGGCAGATAAAAACAGAGAAGAAAACAAAAGACCTACCTCAGTTTTCAAAAAAAAAAAAATCACCCATGAAAGCAGTTTTTGAAAAAGCAACCCCTCCTCATATCATGTAACAGTGAAAAGAAACAAAAGAGAGCATATAATGTAAAACAGCATTGAAAAGATGTGTGTTAAGGAAAACAAGACAAACATAAAAAATGAAACCCAGACTATGTAATGTCTCTGCTTCTCCTCTATGTATCATCAAAAAAGGACACAGAGTATCCTATAAGAAAAAATAAAAAGAAGAAAAACCTACCTTTTTTAGTCTTCACAACAAGACTGGATTTTTTTTTTTTCATTCAAAAAAGCTATATAAACCCAAAAAAAAAATGTATATTTTTCAAAAGAGCTACATGTACTTAAAAAAGGAAAAATATACCTTAGTTTTCTCGGCTGCTGACACTCTCGTGACCCTCCATTACTATGCTTTTTTTAACATATATATGAACAGATCATGCAAGTGAAGCACGAAAGGAGGTGGTTTTTTAATTGGGTTCTTCACTGTACATGATTATCTAGCTACATCAAAAGAGGCTCCTTTTGTCCAAAAAAAATTTTTAGATGGGTGTTTGAGTTTCTCTGTATTTATGGATACCCAATTAAAAAGTGAATTTGGATTTCCCACTTTTGGGTGTTGTTTTTAATGAAATGGGTTCGAATTCTTATATGGATATATGTGGTTTTCTGTGACTTTGAATTAAATGTTGGGGGGTTTCCTTTTCAGTGCGATTCGGAAACGCTTCTTCTTCGAATTGAAAGCTTCGAAATTTCGGATTTTTTAGATTGTTTTGATTTCGTGTTCTATTGAAGAATTTTTGAAGATCACGTAAAAACAAATATTTTATTCAATTCAAAATCAGTGTTTCTTTATTGTTAAATGTGAAATATAATCTAACATATCTAACATTTATATATATATATATATATATTTTAAAAAGATCTCCATTAAAGGCGACGATGACGCTCAATTTTATAACATCCCTGTAATGTTATTTATTTACAGATGTACCAGTACATGGTTTCAGTACTTTTTCGTAATAATGAACAAATAGCAGTACCCCTACAAATTTACATAATTACGTATAGAAAACCAAATAATGTATGGGGGTAGATCCCGTAAATTCGTACGAATATCTGAGCATTAATTGGAGACGACCGTATAAGCTAATGCCTATACTGTTATTACCCCCGTCTTTGTCACTATTTACGGAGTGGCAAATGATGGTATTTACGTAATTATCGGAGTATATATGGGTACTTCTATTATTCGCCCAGCTTGCAATGCAAAGGCATCTTGTTGTGAAGTTTTTAATATTTTTTTTAAAAAAAACGAATTTAATATTGCTTTCGATTTTTTTAACCACAGTAAAATATGTGCTGTTTCGGTGCGTTTTTTTACCGAAATACCCCTCTCTAGGTTTCCCGCTCTGGGTTTAAATTTTAAAGATTTTTTTAAAAAAAAACAGGTGTTCTGAAATGACAAAAATACCCTCGTGAGTTATTAATGGATGGGAAAATGTCAAAGAAGTCTTCCTGCTTTACAATTTTACTAACCTTTTGAGTTCTCTAATATTTAAAAAAGGTCCCTTGACTCTCTGCGACTACACTTATGGAATGTATGTTTATAAATCTTGGATGGCGCTGTTTGGATCCGCGTTTTCTTTGATTCCTTGTTTTTAGAATCTATACAAGATTGAACACGGATCCGAACACACATTTTTGTCTTTGGTCTCAGACTCACACAAAAAGTTTCTACTGTCAAAAAGAGCTTTTTTTTATTTTTTTTTTTAAAATCAATTTGGAAAGCCTGGTATATGAATTAGGAATCCATTTTGAATGTCATATGTTTTGACATATTTTTTTTTATAAATAAAGAATCACTTATTCAAAATCATCTCATAAATTCAACTTTCAAATGTCACTAAAAAAATGTTTTCCCAACAGTTTTTTTTAAAATAAAAATGATTTATATGTAAATAATTTTCCTAATGTTTGGTGATGTGACAAATCCACAACTATATTTTATTGGTTTATCTAATGAATGTATTTGAATGATCAAACGTAACTAAGAGCATCTTCAACCGGGATGCATTTCTCCAAATTGCATCCTGATTGGGCTCCAACCGATCGGCATATCCGGCTCTAAAATGGAGATGGAGCGGTTCAAGCTGCAAAAATGCAGTTCCGACGGATGAAATGCAGACGACTGCATTTCACTATTCATTTTATTTAAAACCGTTAAATACCCTCCCCCAATGTATACATCCTTTTTAATTCCATTTGTATCATTCACCATAAATTTAATTATTAACTATTTGTAAGTTAAGTTTAAATCTACCCTTTATTTATTTATAAATATTATATCATTAGAAAGGTCTCGTCGAGACCTTCAAAATGAGTCTAATATTGATTAAGTTATTACGCATTCATTTTAATTAAATATTTCATATTAATTAATTTTATATGTATTACTTGACATTATAGTAAATCATGCAATTAAAAATTAAAAAACTTCATAATTTAAAATAATTCACATAACAATTTTCATACATTAAGTAAATACACACTGAAATTGAGATACATTAAGCTTGAATTGATACATCGAACTTAAAATAAAAACATTACATCTGTTAATTACCACGTCTTTTCCACAAATGTTCAATCAATGCATTTCAAAGTGTAAAGTGAGCATCTTTGTCTTTGATCCTTTTATGTTGATAAAGAAATTGTCGGAATCGTTCAATTTCATTTCCCTCCATCTCTTCAACATTCAAAGAACATGGTGGAGTAGTGATGACAACCTCTACATGCTCATCGCGTTCATCATCGACAATCATATTATGCATTATAACGCAAGTAGACATAATATCATGCAACATACGTTTATCCTAAAAACGAGCTGGCCCCTTGATGATAGTGAATCGTGACTGAAGAACTCCAAATGCCCGCTCCACATCTTTTCGACATGCTTCCTACACCATAGCAAAATATTGTTTCTTTTGATCTTGGGATGGAAATGGTTTGGATAAGAGTTGACCATTTCGGATATATGCCATCGGCCAAGTAGTAACCAACATCATAATTTATTCCTTTAATTGTGTAATGAGCAGGAGAAGCAATACCTTGTACTAAGTTGGCAAACAAATTAGATGACTGTAATACATTAATATCATTGTTGGAGCCCGATAAGCCAAAGTATGCATGCCATATCCATAGGTCATAAGATGCTATTGCCTCGAGAATAGTCTTTAGACCTCCATGACGTCTCGAGTATTGTCATGCCCTAACTGTCGGACAATTTTTTCATGCCCAATGCATACAATCTAGACAACCCAACATTCCTGGAAAACCTTGTTCTTCGCCTTTTTATAATAATCTTGCAACATCATTGGCATTAGGATACCTCAAGTATTCATCTCCAAATATTTCTACAATTACTCGATAAAATTTCTTTAAACATACAATTACAGTTGACTCACTAATGCTTAGATATTCATCACTACTATCCGCCGATGTTCCATACGCCAATATGCGAAATGCTGCTGTTACTTTTTGTAAAGTGGATAGACCAAGCTTGCCGACACCGTCTCTTTTTTGTACAAAAAAATTGTCATGCTCTTGTACTGCATCGAGAATGCGTAGGAATAAACTCCTACGCATTCAAAATCTTCTTCGGAATAGACTTTCCCCATAGGTGGGCTTTTCGGAAAAGTAGTCATTCCAAAGTCGAGAATTACCTTCTTCCCTCCCACGATTGATCACTAAATGACCAGGAATTGAGCTTTTACATTTTGGTTGCTCAAGTTCTTTAAGGTGATAAGCCATGATGGCCTTGTTGGAGGCATATAAACGAGCTAATATTTCATCCTCCTCCTCCCACTCGGCCATTTCCTTCTCCCACTCTTGATAGTAAAGAGTAAAAGTTTCATCATCAGAAGAAGAAGATGATAGATGTGATGGCCCAGATGCAAAGTTCATTGCTCAAGGGGGGAGGGGGAAGAAATGAGAAAGATATCTTGGAGATGTGAAGCATCAGAATGATGGATGTATTGCTTTAATAGAAATTTTACAATGGCATCGGATTCTCATCCCGACTTCCAATGGGCTTGTCTTTATTTGGAGGCATCAGATTCCCATCCCGACTTCCGATGCACTTGTCTTTTTCTTGGAGGCATCGGATTCCCATCCTGACTTTTGAAGCACTTGTCTTTTCTCTCCGACATCGAATTCCCATCCCAACTTCACATACACTTATCTTTTTTTGGAGGCATCGGATTCTCATTCCAACATCACATGCACTTGTCTTTTCTTGGAGGCATTGGATTCCCATTCGGAACATCAATGCCTTGCCCTTTATAAGTATAAGTGTCTTAAGTCTTTCCTCTTCGACAACTCTTTCCTTTCTATCATGGCTTCCAGTAGAGGAAAAGCTTTCTTACAGCTTGAAGACCAAGTCTTGTGCCATGCTTGGCTTGAGATATCTCAAGATCCAATATTGGGAACCAATCCAAAAAAAGGACAAGTTGTGGGGAGAATTTCAACAATATTTCATGAGAGGAGACCAAACTATTGCGATGGATGTAGGAGTTCAAAATCTCTTGCATGTCGTATGGCTTTAATTATGAAGGCCATAAATAAATTTCGAGGATGCACTCGACAAGTCGAGCGCCTTAACCCAAGTGGTGCTTCCAAACTCGACATTGTAAGTATTTGAGTTATATTTTTATATAATTATTATATTACTTTTCAACTTTTTATAGTGAATTCTTTTGCTTATTTGGTAGCTCGATCGTGCTCGAATCTTATTTGGAGAAGATACAAAAGAGAAAAAAAAAAAGGTTCCAATTTGATCATGTTTGATCGATCCTCAAAGATTCTGAGAAATGGGTAAACACAGTCTCATGTAGCTTCCAAATCTTCAAAGATTGGGTTCTCCCAAGGATCTAATTCAAGCTCATCATGTTTATCTAGGAGCATTGACTTAAATGCAGATGATGATGATATTTCTCCAATGAAATGACGAGCAATCACCAGTCAACAAATCAATAAGTCGACCTACAGGCAGGAAGAAAGAAAAGTCAAAAAGGAGGCAAGCTACTAACATTTGAGATGGTATTGAAGCTATGTCAGTAGAAAACAAAGAAATTTGTAAGATTTTAAAAAGACAAGAACAACGAGAAAACGATAGATCCCACATGTATCAGTTGATGATATTAAAGGCAAAAAATGAGAAGAAAAAGTTAGAGATTCAGCGCAACCGTCAGATACTTGAGTGTGAGCGTCAAATCCTTGAGCGTAAGCGTGAAGAAAAAGAAATCATGTTAATAAACTTGGATGCAATTAATGATCCCATGGAACGCGAGTATTTTCTAAAGAAAAAACAATAAATTCTAAATAAGAATGCTAGCAATCATGATGTAAGAGGATCATCATAAAAAATTAGTGGTCAAGATGGATACATGGGAGGTGATTATGCAGGAGGTGAATACATGGGAGGTCTGTTTGGAGGAACGAATTGCGGAGGTGAATACGGAAGAGGTCAGTACGAAGGTGTAGATACCCCATTTTGATCGGTCAGAACTGTGAAACACTTATCATTTGTGATATCTTAGTTTGCAGGTCTAAGCCCTGATGATCTTCCCGGAGCTAGAATAATCATTTGAGTAGGGAAAGGGAAGAAAAGAAAGCATGAGCGCAACAAGTTCTTGGAGGAAAGCTTAAGAAAAGCAGTACCATTGCCCAGAACGGTTAAGTCTTGAGTTGTTGAATAAGACGTCTGAAAATTTGTCTGGTGACTAAGACGAGCGATCTCCCACTCGTCGTACTGGACGATCTTTCTGAGGATTGTCGACTTCGACGATCTTTGAAAGGATTGTCGAACTGGACGATCTTTCTGAGGACCGTCGACTTCGACGATCTTTAAAAGGATTGTCGAGCTGGACGATCTTTCTGAGGACCGTCGACTTCGACGATCTTTAAAAGGATTGTCGATCTGGACGATCTTTCTGAGGATTGTCGACTTCGACGATCTTTGGGGGGATTGTCGACCTGGACAATGGGATGGCGGATCGTCAAAAAAACTGGGATAAGTTCAGCTCGGAAAGGACGGCATGGCTTGAGTTTTTTCGCCTCTCCACCGACGTCAGCCACTTCGGGCGAACGTGGGAGCGTCGTGGGGCACTCATGACTTCCCCAAACAGGTGTCAAGAAGGTGGTGGTCGTTTGGGGCTATAAAAGGGAGGCTTTTGGAAGAGGAGAACCATCTTGAACTCATCTTTACCCATCTTTTACTCTCCAAAGCCTCTCCTAGCCACTCCACTCGAGACCAGTGACCTTTCACCACTCTCCACCCTCCATTTCCGAGCACCACCACCCCCTACACCAGCAGCCACCCCAAACAACCACCTACCACCTAACCCCTCCCATTTCTCTCCAAAAGCCACCCATCCGAACCCACCTTGTTCTTTATCACCAACAGCCCTCTCAACACTCTCCACCCTCCATTTCCGAGCACCACCACCCCCCTACACCAGCAGCCACTCCAAGCAACCACCCACCACACCTCCCTACCCTCACTTCCCTTCCCTTTCCCTTTTTTTCTTTTTTTTTTTTCTTTCTTTTACTTAAAAGAACTTGTATAATATATCATTTCTCATAAAACCCTTAAGCAGGTTGTAACAAGCTTACTAAATCAAATAAAAATAAGTTTAATCAAAGTTGAGAGTGTTGGAGTACATCATTGGACTTTTATCAGTTCTTTTGGAAACTATACGCAGCTGGCGGACGACCCTAACTTGGATCGTTGGTCAGTTGGTCTAGAAACCATTTGAACACTCCCCTTTGCAAGTTTGGGTACCTCCCAAGGACTACTAACCCCTTTTGTTTTACTTTGTCTACTTTATTTGTCATTTACTGCTTTATATGTTTGTTATTACTCTTTTATATACTGTTTATATGCTGTTTTTTTTGTTTTTCTCAGTTTCTTGTTAACATAAAGCCTCCCACTAATTTTGTTAAATTTTCATGGAATTTACCCTCGGCAATCCCCCCTGGCTCGTCGAACTCGACAACCCCCCCTGGCTCGTCGAACTCGACAATCCCCCCTGGCTCGTCGAACTCGACAATCCCCCTTTAACTCGTCAAACCCGACAATCCCCCTTTAACTCGTCAAACCCGACAATCCCCCTTCAACTCGTCGAACCCGACAATCCCCCTTCAACTCGTCGAACCCGACAATCCCCCTTTAACTCGTTGAACCCGACAATCCACCCATAGTTTGTCAATCTCGACAACTCCCCTGTGGCTCGTCGAGACCAACAATCCCTTCTGGTTCATCAAGCCCTATACTTCACCTCCAGTCTATTGACCAGAAAGAACACCTTTTTTATCCCATTTACCGACCTTGCACAAAAAAAAAAAGGAGTATCTTTCTCTCTCTTTGGGTTTGCAGGATCAATCTGAGCTTAAACACCTCAAGGCACGGCCGGCCGTGATCCTTGAGAGGAG
Organism: Acorus gramineus; assembly: GCA_030737835.1. NCBI lineage: Eukaryota > Viridiplantae > Streptophyta > Magnoliopsida > Acorales > Acoraceae > Acorus > Acorus gramineus. The sequence continues at coordinate 10,660,225 of CM060854.1, read as the reverse complement.
AACCCGCATCCCTCGTTGAAGGCGAGTAATAACAGAAGAAATATTCTTTTCTTGCTTTTAAGGAAAAGCAAGTGGCGATCACACCAACGTCCCTGGAAGCGGTCGGGCAACCTTGGACGATCCATCAAGTGGTGATTCGAAGCGCCGTGCGCGTAACGGAACCAAACTTGACGGAACCCGGATTCACGACAACTCCGCGTCAAAAATCCAACACCGACAGAAGGTAGTGGTTACAGAGGAGGAAGTGGATTCAACGATGATTTGCCAGAGTATTAGCATTTTCCTGTATCTTATCAGCTTTCTTATTTCTTTTTTTATGTACTCTTCTTTCTTGTTGTTGTTTTCCTTGGAGCAGGTTAAATAGAACCCCAATTTGGTTTAACTTTTTTTTGCTAAATTTAATAATATCCCCCCCCCCCCTCTCTAAAATGCAGCCAACCATGGCTTCAAAATGGAGCCATGGTTTGAGATGCTCTAATAGAATCATATCTCCAAATTTGGAATAACGCAGGATGAGGAGTAAGGAATGTCAATGAATATATTTGAAGGGTGTAATGGTATCATAAATATGCAGCTATATTTTCTCATTTTCTCTAAATGAATGTATCTGATGGTTGTAATTGAGAACATAGAAAGACTCAATGATCTATTTGGAATGGTGAAAACTTAGGGGAGAAATAAGATAATTGTATGAAGACTTATAATTAGAATCTCTAAGTTCAAGCAATTATGGGAGTTACACTTTATGCTCTTTTTTAGAACAGAACCTTGTAAACCAAAAAAGAATAAATAAATAAATAAATAAGAAGTCTTGTATTCAAGGATTCAGGAATACCTACTTAATATTACTTCTAAACAAGATTTTCCCATTACACAAATTTAATTGGCCTAATGTTTGTACCTAATATAAAACATATATAAAATCATAAAAATCACTACATAAAGCCACCATTTTATAGATTCCCAAAGAAACTCATACACAGAGAATTCAAGTTTCACATTCAAACACTTCACCAAAACCCAAAACTCATCTTCAAAACACACTTTCAGTCATAAAAAATGATACAGACTTGAAAAAACATTATGTTTCGGATACCCAAATAAACCCAAAACATGAAAAAGCCAATTTCATGTATTCAAACAATCCTCAAAACCCAACTTCCATCTTCAAAAAACTGAAATTTCGGTCATAAAACGCAACCCAGACCTCAAATTCGATTACTTTGGATGTAATTTGACAACATATTTTTAACTCAAGAGAGTTTTTTTGGATGCACATGTATGTTTACATGTAGTTCTATGGATATATGAAAAAGTGAAAAGATTACGTGGAAGATTACAAGGGGTTATATGGATTTTTTCCTAATATTTAAGTTATTCTCCTCTTCATTCTCCCTTTCTATTCTTTATTATTATTTTTTTAAAATTTTTTTTTAGAGCTGTCAAATTGATGATAAAGGAATAAATAGATAAATAAATGATTGAAAAATTTGAAATAATTACTTCTCTTATTATCCTTCTGTTCTTTTTCTATTTTGTTTAATAATGATACCCAAGCCCCAAGTTATAGGTCCCACTCACAAACCCCATGAGGTATCATCACCTTATTGGTTGGCTTGTTGACTTTTCAAAAAGGACAAACAAGCAAAAATAAAAAAATACCCACATAAAAGAATGCCTCAATTTTGAACGCACGAATAAAAAAAATCCCGATATCTAGTTCATTTAATGGTCATCCCGTATGTCTCGGTGAGCAAAACAAACTTTCAAATGAAATCAAAACCATCTAATGAATCTAGGTCAAAATAAATCCCCAATCGACTACTCCGAAGCCCCTTTCGTTTCTGCTTCGACGATCCGAGAAACGATTTTTTTTCCCTTTGCAATCGCAAAATTCTCTTCAACATATGCCTTTTTGTTTCAATGAGACGATCCTTTGCAACGACAATGACGACGAGCAGTAAGTGTTTTATGCTTTTCTCCCTTGAATTTTCTCCTTCTTAACGATTTTGAGTTTTTTAATGGTTCTAAAGAATGATACATTGCTAGTTTCTTCATTCCAAAAAATGTAACAACACATTAAACATTTGATTTTCTTTTAAATTACTACAAGATGTGTTGTTTGGATGTTACATTTTTTTTTATTTCATCATAAATGTAACAATCAGTTGCATTGATAATGTTACATTCAAGTGATTATGTGTGTTTGACAGAATATAACAGTGTTTCTTACATGTTTATAAATTCCTATGATACATATTTTCACATTCTGTTCAGTTGTATAAATGTAACAGATTTGAAAATGTCATATTTAAGTGATTACATGTGTTAAATAGAAAGTAACAGTGTTTCGTATACTCTATTTCATATGTTACATATAATCACATTCTGTTACAGTTATTATAAATGTAACGGAAAAGCAATATATGCATCAAATAGCATATGTTGCATTTATGTGATTATGGGCCAGAAATGTAATAGTGTTGCATAAATGGGTCAGAAATATATGTGTAAGAAACACTTGACATGAATGTATCAGACTTTTGACTATGAATGTAACAGTTAGCTTAACAATTAGTGAATGTAGCAGTCTTTTGTTTATCTCACATTGCAATGTAAATGTAACAGTTATATATTAATGTTACAGTGATATGATTGTCATGAATCAATGTCACATATGGGTGTGAGATTATATAACAAAACATTATATTTGACAGAATGTAACAGATTTGTGTAAATGTAGCAGAAATATCTGTGTGATAGATAGTTGACCCTCATGTTTATAAACTTTTTGCAGGAACCACAAAAATAGAAAAAAAATCACAGAGGAAAGGAAAAAAGTATCAACCACATTTCAGATCTTCCTTGTATAGGCTTTACCAGACATTTTCAAAGCTCAAGCTTAAGCAAAAGCATGTGAAGTTGCTAAAGACAACACCATTTTGGACTCTGTTCAACGCTTTATTGGACAAGACTTATGTCTACAAACAATGCAGAAAGAATGATGATGATGCTCTGCGGATAATTCATTGTTATGATCCAATTTCAGAGTCTTTCAAGATTGGTGGCAGGCCTCTGAAGATCACAGCATCAGAAATTGATATAATTTTGGGAATCCACTCTGGTATGAAGGACGTTAAAGGTAAAATTTAACTTACATGTTTTGATTGCATCTGGTTTTTCAAAATGTAACAGAACTGATGTTAGAAATAACTATGAGTTTTGAAACAGTGAACTACGGAGCCAAACCAAACACACCATTTATCAAGAGGAGATTCGGTTCGGTGAGCAGACATAACCCTCCACACATAAAAAAAACAACTGGACATTGTGTTGGAGGGGTGTGCAACCCATGATTTGAAGGACTCCATTAGGCTTTGCTACCTTTATTTGTTTGTTGAACTTTTTTAAACGAACAGTGGTCACACAATTGGGTGGGCTCCCTTTCAGTATCTGGAAGACATCCGCAGCATGAAAGAGTATGATTGGTCAACTTCAATTCTGAATTTGATGATAAAGTCCATCCATAGACATCAACACAATCCAACAAGTGTCATTGGCTGTGTTGCACTGCTTTCTGTAAGTATAATTCATTCATTTCACCTCAGTCATGCAATTATATATCCTTAAGGCAATGATACATTACTAAAATAATCTTTGAACTTTCATACAATTCTGGTTGTGTGAACACACTAACTTGATTTCTCCTACACAACCAAGTACGTTCCCAAGATTCATGAAATGGGACTTGAGAAAATTACACAAGAAGTTGACTGAAATAGATATCCGAAAGATAAAAAAAAACACAGGTATGTTAAAAAAAAGGTCATAGTTTCCTTTTTGATAACTCAAATCTGTTTTATCATGAATGTAGCAATTAGTGAATATAACAGTGTAATGAATAATACAAATCTGATTTTGTTACAATTTAAATGAATGTAACATATTTGTGCAAATGTAATAGTTAAGCATATCTGGATTTGTTACATTCTACCATCATAAAATGTAACAAATATGAATTTATCATGTTTTATCAATCACCCCGTAACAAATTTATGTAAATGCAACAGACTCAATGACTATGAATTATTAATATAATTTTTTATACATGATGCAGTTATCCATTGAAGAGATTGAACCAAATTTGAGAGAAATACAGACCCTGGGTGAAAAAACCACTGAACCAACTTAGACTAAATCAGAAGAGCAAATTTCTCAAGAGAGTGAAGATGATTCAGATGATAAATCTGGTGATGAGGACAGTGATGAGGGCACTGGTAATGACAGTATTGGAGGTCAAAAAATAGATGAAAGCAGAGAAAATGAAACAGATGATGGTGATGGAAGAAAAGAAAATTCTGATGCTGTTGCTCATGATGTTGCTGTTGATACTGATGCTGATGATGGTGCTGCTGCTCATGAAGGTGCTAATGATGATAATGGTGCTGATGATGATGTTGCTCATGATGGTGCATTTGCTAATGATCAAGTTCTTGATGGAGCTGACATGTCTGCCATACGCTATGGAAACGAGCCTATTATTGCTGATGTTTCTGATGAGCACATTGAGGATGCTGATAATGAGGTTGAGGGCAGCAAAGACAATGGGCATTCACCAGTGGATGGTCATACTACACCAACCAGGCAATCCTTGGAAGATGAAATTTCTGAATTGAAAACAATTATAACAACACATGGGAAAGACATGCTTGTACTTTTTGATGAAAACAAGAATCTTCGGATCACGGTGAAATCAAATGTACGCAATATGAATAGTCTTTTCTTAGAACGGTTGGTGATAATATGACTGAGGAGAAAAAATCGTGAATTAGTTGAACAGTTGGCCAATGTCAGACACGAGAACACAAGATTGCAAGAACATGTCTGCACAAGTATTTGTGAAATCAACAAGCTTAAGGATCAAGTTGCAAAATATCAACAATTAAAGGATCGAGAAGCATAATATCAAAGGGTAATTGAAGAGCAAAAGAAAACCATCTCAGACTTGAAAGATTACGCCTCAGTGCACAATATCACGCAGAGGTCAGCGATGGATATTGAAATGATCTGCCTAAGGGAGGAAATCAACGAGAAGAATAACATCATAGCACAGCAGGCTGTGATGCTTGATTATCTTCAGAAGAAATCAACCCACTTCAGGTCGTCCCACTTCAATCGCATAGTCCAAACCTCCATTATGTGGAATCTGAAAGTGAACCAGAAAAATATGAAGAAAAACAACTTTCCAGGTCAATGATTAAAAGAATAAAATTGAAAGGTCGAAAAGGGACAAGAGACCCTGACTTTGAATACTCAAACACTGAAAAAAAAGGCAAGAGAAAAGCTATTGAAGCCCCACAAGAAAAAAATAAAAGGTCAAAATTCTCTTTTAAACTTCCAAAGAATTCTGTTACCAAGACACTTGATCAGAAAGACATTAAAAAATTGAGGCATGTAGTAGGCCTCACATCTGGAAGGTAAGAATCTATGTCATGATTCAAAAAAGGTTCGTCTGTTCATTATAAACTATATAATTACTATAACATTGACTTTGTATAAATTTTCATCTATGCAGTGGACCAATTTGGCAGAGCAGCCTTGCAGTGACACATTTTGAAAACGTGATGTCCATTTTAATGGAAGATGAAATATCCAGTAATGTGAGTATCAAAATATAACATTAGATATACAAATGTAACAACACTCATATCTAAATGTAACAGTTATTCGTAAAATGTAACAAATTTATGTAATGCAGTTTACTTTGTTATTTATTGTGTACTACTATATATCATCAATCTAACTGTTAGAAAATGTTATATATGTCTAGGTCATTGATGCATATACAGAGATCTTATATGAGGAACAAGGTGTTGCATCAAGAGATAAATGATCTTCATTTTTTGTGTTGTCCAATATATCACATGCACTACAGAATGAAAAGCAACAACACCTGTTCAAGGTCCTGGTAAAGGATAAGATAGACCTTGATTTGTATCAATACATTCACTTTCTTGTACACAATCAAGAGCATTGGATCTTGGCTATGTACGACATAGTGGATAACACATGGAGGCATTACAACTCTCTACTTCGAGAATATGCAGATGTAGACACACATCTTCAAATGGTTAAAGATTTGGTAATTCCTATTTAATATTTTATACCATTATGATTTGTTTTCATAACTTATTTGTTAAGCACATGTTTTCTAAATTTAAATAAACAGATGGATACATTCATACAACATTTCAGCTAGATCAAATTGGGTCAGATGGTATCCATGAAAGATGCACCATAGTAGCCTGATTTTTTGTAAGTCCAAATACATAGTCATAAGTTTTAAAAAACATAGTATTCACCTTTTTTAAACTAGGGATTTTTTATTTTCTTGTAGCATTGAATGCGGAACAATGATCTTACATATTATGGTTCAACATGTATATCAAGGACAGATACCAACAGCCATGACTCCACAGATGTGTAGATCTATAAGAGCAGATCTCGTAAAGAAATTTATCAATGACAAGAAGCGTACATACACAGAAGAGGAACAAAATTTTTCACAATGCAACTAAAGGATTGATCTTTTTATGATTTTTGTCAGTTCTGTATGAAGAACAAACAAGTGATAGTTTTTTGTCAATTCTGTATGAAGAATGTAACAAGTGATACAAGTGATTTTTGATATATGTAGCGCAGATATTGAAATCAGCTTTGATTTGCTATATAATTAGATTTACTATTAATTTGTTTAGATCTTGCATAAGGTGTAAAAACCTATATGTAACAGTAGCTTTTTGTGTTACATTAACGTAATTAATTTTTTTTAAATTTAACAATTACTGAGTAATGTTACATTTATATAAAATTACTTAGTAATCCTTCCAACTTGAATGTAACACAATATATCACTAAGTAATGCACACAATTTGAATGTGACACAAAACACACATCATGAATTTAATGTGTTACAATATACACATCTCAAAATGTCACACACACCACACATATGTAATGTGACACAGAACAGATTAATCATTAAAAACCTGTCAAACATTGTTACATTCATAAAAACATATTACATCAAAGACACGAACGTAACACAGTAAAAAAATGTGTATTCATCACATTAAAACGACATTCTAAGAAAAATTCATGCAGGTCTAAATCATATTGGACCAGATCTAAATCACTTCCGCAACATTCTGCACATTACTTTTATAATTCTTCCCGTGCTTGGACTTTGGTTTGTAAACCTTGTCTGCCTTCCTTTTTTACGATGGCCGCCCTTTATCTCGAACCTTCTTAGGGGAGTGCACACTTACACCTAGAAATGTTTCTTCACATGCAGAACTGTAATTAGCATTTTCAGCTGTAAAATTCATCAGCGCATCATGCAAAGATCCATGTATTGTAAACAAAATTTAAATTTCTCATCAGATGCAACTGCAGCCTCAACAACAACTGAAAATTTGAAATAGAATTCATGATGCCTCAACATTTGCTCATTCGACATGTTATCCACATAACAATTCTTCTTGGAATTATGTTTTCGTTTTATGCCCTTCCTCCAACGATCTAGAATGTAATGTGAAGAAACTACCATCGTATTGGTATGCATCAACACTTTAATACAATGTCTACATATGATACCAGAGAAATAAAAAAGACAACAAACACATTTAAACTCCTGCTTTATTTCATCGAACTGCACAGTATAAGCTGTTTTCCTACTTGCTCCATCTTTCCCATTTGAAACATCAGTAACAATGAAAGCTCTCACACCACCTACATCTGTTACATCAACCAAATTGCAGAAAATCAATCCCTTAACTTTGTTCTGAAATTTTCTAAACATATCGTGTGTATATGCCTCCTGAAATTGCTTCTCAAATGGAAAATCTATAAGCAATTGAATGCTTGAATTAATGGAATGAAAATCGGCCTTTTCCTCCTTTTCGACCTTGTTTCTCAATGCATTATCATATTGTTCCACAAATTGCTTCAAAGTCATTTTAGAGTTTACATAATCATCAAAGAAAGCATTCATGCTTTCACTTCTCTGAGTGGTTGACATACCGGCCCAAAAAGTTTCTTTAACATAAACCGACGCCCACCTTGTACGATCATTGAATAGACATGAAAGCCATGCATTGTTGCTCAATCCATGTTCCGAAATCATCTGCAACCATTGCTTGTCAAACACATTGGCTGTTAAAGACTCATATACTATCCCCTTCAAGCGTTTCTTGATAATATCATAGCTCTTGTGACTGCATGACGACAGAAGAAATAAATTTATATGCATCATTCAAAGAAAAAACTTTAACTAACTGACAAAAGAGTCATGCTGTACTACATACATGTAACTAGATTTTACATGTTAAAGAAATGTAATAGGATATGATAAAATGTAACATTAACTGAAACAGTGATGATACCTATCCAGTTTCTCAGGTGTTTTCTTCATGATATGCCACAGGCACAATCTGTGGCGGGAATGAGGAAAAACTTGTGAAATGGCCCCTTGTATCGCTTTGCATTGGTCAGTCACAATAGCATTTGGCATACGTCCTGACATGCAATCCAACCATGCTTTGAAAAGCCACACATAAGTTGTAATATTTTCATTCAATAATAAATCACAACCAAACAAGACTGACTGTCCATGATGGTTTACACCAACAAATGGTGCAAACGGCATATCATACTTGTTGGTCAAATATGTTGAGTCAAATGATATGACATCTGAAAAAGATTCATATAGAGCTCTTGACCTCGCATCAGCCCAAAAATATTTCTTACCCTGAAATTATCATTAAAATCAACAACATGAAAAAAATTTGGGTTCCGCTTTTGCATGCGAACAAAATAATCACAGACCGCTTGAGCATCGCCCCCACCAACCTTGCAATTCTAGAAGTAGCCAAATAATTCCTTACATCTCTCTCCTCGTATGATAGGCAGTCATATCCACCAGTTTTGATAACAAGTGAATTAAAACTTTTTGAAGCCCTGATTCCTTCTTGATCATTTACATCCAACACTCTTTTTGAAAAGGGGTCGATTTCCGATGACAAGCAAAGTGCCGAGCTTTAAGGGCACTCAACAGATGATTATGATCTAATACAACCTTTGATATGATGAAAAGCTCTCCATCCTTGATATTAACATTGATCCTTGCACCACAACCAGATTTGATCGAAGACCTGCCATTAAACGCATTCTTTCCTGTTGGGATGTGCTTCCCATTTCGACAACATGCAAGAGTAAAAAATCTTTGCCTCCCGTTTTCATCCTTTTTCCCGTGTATTTTTGAAATGTCAAAACCTTCACTGTGGGCAAAATTTTTATAAAATTTCCTAATGTCGTTTTCCGAATGAAAGGACATTCCAACAGTATGACAAATAACTTCTGCAGTTTGCTCTTCGAAATCATCAATTTCAATTTCTTGTGGAATCTCATCAAACAAAAATGTAGTAGACTCCTCTGCAACAGCAAAAACAAATGACAAAATATAACACTTCCACAGAATAAACCTGTAGTATATTGTTACATTTCAGAATGTAACACGTATAAATCATTTACAAGTCTAAACAAAAATAAATCATTATGACTATGCAAATGACTGTTACATTTACAAATGTAACAAAAAAAAACACAGATTTTGAAAATGACAATTTAATGTTACATTTGGATATTGAGAATGACATTCAATGAAACAACAAATACAATCAAATCTAAGATTATGCAGTCAATGTAGCAACATTCAAAAAAAAAATGATTAAACATTTAGAAGCAACAACAAAAACATAATTCAATTATGAATCCTTAAATTTCAAACATGATAGAAGAGACATTTATGTGAGATCCAAATAATAAAATAAAACTTCTATTCCTTCCGAAACCTCAAATTATGAATTATAATATGCTCCTACGCGTTCTTCATAAACAAAATCGATTGGTGTTGTTGATCGAAATCATAATCGATTAAAAGTGATTGAATTGAGGATCGGTTCGAATTGATGAAGAGGAATTACGGGATCTTAGAATTGATGAATCAAAACTGTTTTTTTAGATGACTTGATGAAGAAGAATTACGGGATCTCACAATAATCGATAAATAAAACCGTCAACTACATTGCAAGAAAATAATCAATATAAGGATATAATGGGTAATGTGTTGTTGCCATCTCATAGGGCCTATGATGAAGCCTATGAGTTGGGGCCTAAAAACATTATTGTTGTTTTATTTTATTTATTTATTCATATTGTTGTGTGCCTATGAGTTTCCAATGGTGGCCGAGCTTTTGACAAAAAGCTACGCAAAACAATCATGGCTTAATTAGGTAACATATGCAAGTGTATGTTTTTTTTTTTTTTTGATCTAATAACAAGGCCTTTACAATGATGTTGATTTGGACCTCATGAAAAAATTAATTAATAAAGAAGAAAACAATATTTAAATGGTTCATCTAGTTTAGGCTAAATCCATAGACATCCCAAAAATTCTCACACTATAAATGATGATTGAATGAAAAAAAAAAATCACAAGCTAGCCTTCTCATAATTGTAGCCATGAACGGCCATAGGATTTTTATATTAAAAAACATGTGCGTTTGGATGTAAGGTTAAAACGCTAAGATTATTAGAAACTCGCGTTTCAAACTCAGCTTTTAAAAAGCGTTGTTTTATTAGTTTTTCAGCTGTAAGATTTTTTTTTGTCTAAAACAGAAAATGGTGGTTTGAATAGCTAAGCATTGAAAATGTGTTTGGATCCGAGTTTGAAAATTTTTAATTTCTCAAACGCAAAACTTACATAAATTAAAATTCAAACGGGATCAACTTTTGAAAAGCGTTGTTTTATTAGCTTTTCAACTGCAAGATTTTTTTAATATAAAAAATGAAGATACGTTTAGATCTGAGTTTTAAATATATTTAGGTCTAAAAGCGTTGAAAAGTTAAACGTTAAAAATATGTTAAGATCTGAGTTTAAGAATTTTTTGCTTTCAAACGCAAAATCTACCTAAACTCAGATCCAAACGGGGCCTAAAACTATTTTAAATCGTGGTTATTAGATCGATCAATGTGCATAAAAACAAATACAGATAAATATAAATATGTTTTGATGTAAAATGTTTTCCCTCTTTTCACTGTAGCACAGTGCAGAAAGAGCAGATGATGAACCCTTTAATTAGAATAAAGATGCATTAGGAAGAATCATGAGCCCCTAGAATTCCTTATTATCCATACATTTCAAATTATTGCTCATACAGGGGGACACATCATGACAGAATCATGTGAGGTAAGAAAGATAGAAGTCCATACTTCACGGATCTCCTGCTCTAAAGTCCCCTATCGCAAGGTTCTCAGATAACCAGTTTTTGGATCTGGTCTTACGTGGATCAATTTTGATCAGGGAGGATCTTCAACCCTCCACAAGAGGATTGCACATAAATTGTCCAAACATTGACCGTTTGATCATTTTTTTATATTTATTTAAAAAAATATAAAAATTATGTTTTTATTGTTTGATTCATCTTAAATACAACTAAATGATAAATCTACTTTTTTATCATTTGTTTGTCTTTGTTGTTATTTTATTTATATTAGAACCAATCATCATATTTTTTTAATCATGATTGTCCACCGCATATTTTTTTCACTCATTTATATTTGTATTTCAATAAATACAATCTTCTCTAATAATTTTTTAATTTCTTGTCAGTAGTCTAAACTATTTTGTTATAATTTTTTTTGCATTTTTTTAAAAAATGTTTGTACTATTGTCCACATAGTTAATATTTTTGATAAATAGTAACTCAATCATATAAAATAATCATAATCTAAATATATTAGTGAAATAAACAATTTTTTCTTGCTATTCTGGTTCATTAGAACTTATTCCCTTTTTATACCATGGAACAAACAGGTCTTGCGAAGGGGTAAAATGGGTTGGGTGAGCCCAGCTCATGCCCTCCTAAGTTTAATATTTGACAGGTTGGGTCTTAGGTATCAATACACTCAAACACTTCCGCAAATGCCATATCATAATCTTTGGTAAAGTAAACATATTGATATAGTAAATTATATATTTTTTTTATTATGAAAAATGTAAATATTCAATTTATTTGAGTTTATATTTCACTTTTAATAAAAACCTACATTTCATTAGCTATGCATACCATTTTTTTATTTTTCTTTAAAACAAGTTCAATTTGTAAGATACATTTTTTTTAGGCAATTACATGCATGATAATTTCATGAAATTTTCTTTAGGCAATCATGGGGCTTTTTCTTGAGACCGGATCTCAGTACCGAACTAGACGACGTGAAAATTGAACTGCACTACTTATAAATCGAACTGCACAATCAATTGTTGGATATATATTTCACTCTCTTATTGAATCCAATCAACTATTGAAGAAAATATGAATTCATAAGTATCATCAGTATCTAATAGGAAAGTGAAATATATATCCAACAATTGATTGTGCAGTTTAATTTATAGGTAGTACAGTTCAATTTTCACTTCGTTCAGTTCAATACTGATCAAACTGATCAGATCTAGTCAAGACTGTTTTAAACCTTGTGGTTGGAGGCGGGTGTACATCTCGTGTTTCAAGCGACCCTCCGTTTGGTTCTTTCTGTTGTTCTCTCTATCTTCTATTGTAGCTTTGGCATATCAGACATTTTTTAACTATTTTCTAGCATATAAAAGGTCTATTTTTTAAAATAAATAAATAAATTATATGTCTTACAACTTGTTCTTTAACGTGAGGCTGAATAAATGAAAGATTGAATCATGGATACCACCCACTACTAATGGATCATCAGCCCTGAAAAGACAATTCAGCCTCTGATACAGCCTTCAAAGAAGTAAGTACCCTGTGTGTCACAGGCCACTCATTTTTAAGGGCTCAGCAAAATTGCACAGACATAATTGTTTTTCTCAATCATTTCTTGTAGCCTGCGCTGCTGAAAGACTTGCATAAATGGACATGTTTAATAATTGGCACACTCTGACCAACAAAAAGTTGGCCAACTTTTTTTGACTGTCCTTTCATGCAGCAATAAGAGAAAACTAAGAAAAATCTAGGTATTAAATTTTATGACCATCATAACTGAGAAATTGTATTAGGTGATTATTAATTATATTTTGTAAATCAAAAGGGGTTTGTTTTCTTTTGCATGTATATGTTTTAAAATAAAGTTCTTCGGTATACGAAAACGAGCTTCATTTTTGTATACTCTCTTGAGTATAAAAAGAAATGCATTCAAATTGTAAATCAAAAGGGGTTCGTTTTCTTTTGCGTGTATATGTTTTAAAATAAAGTTCTTGGGTATGCGAAAACGAACTTCATTTTTGTATGCTCTATTGAGTATAAAAAGAAATGCATTCAAATTATTTGAGTATTTGTTTTATTTTTGTGAAAATATATAATTTATTTATTAATAAATATTTTTTTAAAAAAAAATTCAAATAAATTTGAAATGCAAAGTGACTATTATTTGACTTATTAGACAACATTTAATTATGTGAGTGGATAGGTTTTGCGTTTGCAGGAAGTTGATTCTGCAATCGTATAACCAAACAGTTTTGTAATAGTAGTTTCTTACAAACAGACTTCAGATAAATAGTGTTTAAAAGCTGCAATTGGAGAAATATGGGGGGAGACAGCTCCTGTAGAATCAGTCATAAACTTAGCGTTTATAGAAAATCAGTTTTACAATCTCATTATCAAACCCTACCTTAATCTTAATTGAGCTACCTTACAGACCTGGTGGAGAGGAGACTGGGGGTCCACATGATATCAAGATAAAACAATACCAAGCTTTTGTTATTGAAATTTACAATACTAAAACATGATAATGATAAATTAAATATCATTATCATATTTGAAAATATTATGTTCACTAAACTCAAATTTTATAAGATAAGAAAGTACAATCAAAATTGATACATTAAAATTTTTGTTTTTGAACACATGATGTAACAGCGTGCTAGGCACAGTGGGTATTGTTCTTTTGTTTTTCTGCCTTGGATTTTCATTCTCCTATCAATCAATAATAAGGGTGTGAAAACCTATCATTTCCTAAAAAAAAAAAAAAAAAGTTTTTGAAAATGAAAAACACAAATACTTCAAGTGATTCCTGAAATTTCGAACCTGCAAATTTTCTAATCCATCCAGGTGATTTTTTTATTATTTCATCAAGACAAAGTTTATACCAATCCACCACTGAAATGTGAGGAGGATCCGAGGCAACAGAAATAAAAAAGAAATTATTTTTTGTTAAGATATGTCTCTCTTCCAAAATGCTTGTAAATTTTTATAAAAATAATATATCTCATCTCATCTAATAAAATATATATTTTAATAAAAAAATACCCCAACGAATTATATAGACCCAGTCACAAGAAAACTGAGGAAAATTTCTAGAGAGAATTATACCTCGCCCAGAGTTATATGAAATTGAACCATAGGCAGGGTTGTAAAAGAACTATGAGACAACACCCCAAAGTTAAGTAGAGATCAATGAAAAACATACACTCAAGAACCCAACAAAATAATACTAAAAAATAAATTATATAGGATATCACACACTCAAAAACCCATATTCATTTCCACAAAGGATGTATACAACACAGGCACTGTCTGAAAGAAGAAGATCAAAAGATCACCACCACCTTTTAAGCAACAACCAAATGTATATTTCTTCTCCTTTGGCACTCCATATATAGAAATCTCTCATGATCACAAACAAATTATTTTTCACTGCAAAAAAAAACATTTGCAATGATAGGTAGAGAAGCAAAGCCAGGAGATTAATAACCCTGATCAATAAGGTAATCACCCATTTTCTCGACAATCATGTTGCACTGCCCGGGAGTCATCGGGGTGTCATAGATGCCTACGATCAATGCCATGTTGGTTTTCTTGATAGTGACACCACCGGAGCCCTTCAAAGCAAAAAGATGAAAGATTTCAAACCTCATAAAAGTTACATTCGTAAATCATATGGAATAAAAAAAAAAAAAAAAACATGGAGAGAATTAAACTAATTTCTCTATGTATTCTATCATTCATATGAGAAATGCAATAAAAAAATTCTATGTTAGGTATTGAAGACGTCGATGACAATTAGAATTAGGTTTAATTATGAAGAATCTGATAAGTCATCCAAACTAGATGGATATCCAGATTTTGAATGTACTAATTGCACAGCTTGACGAACAAATGTATGTCTGATCACTGAACATTCGCAGAAGTTTGGAATACTTTGTGATTGTATTTTATTTATTATACTTAATTATCATAACTAAACAAGATTTTGTGTTTGATCCAGTGCAAATGAAAGTCCAACTCCATTTGCACAGTATCCAAACAAGCCCTAAATGAACATGCTCTAGTTAATAAGAAGATAATAGCATTCTCACCAATTTCCCTCGAATAACAACCCCAGGCTCGCCTTGGATCACCATGTATTTAGTGCTACCGAGACGCAATCCAGTTGGTGCAAGGGACCCAGGTTTGGCGAAGTCAGTCATGATGGCGTTTATATCCTCAGGTTTAAACTACATGTGCAGATGAAAAAAGGATCATGAGCTATGTAAATACTTCGAAGAATAATGAATAACAGAATAAAATACATGTATTAAGAAACATGGATGATCATCATATAAATGATAGTGAAGTACACAGAAAATATGGGAGGAACAACAAATATTTGCCACCAGGTGGGCAGTGGGCACTATTCAAGCCAAAGAAAGCAACAAGTGGTGGATGAACAAAATGGACAGAATCTTAAAGGTTGAATTATGTCAATGTAATGTAATTTTAAAGATTCCATTTTGAGACAATTTCCATGTAGAGAAATGTTGCTGCAGAATAAGAAAATGGCAAGAGGTGGTAGTTTTCATGTAACATTATTAATTAAAATTTCCAGCATTTTGTCCAATTCCATTGTTTCAAGTATATATTGCTCCAACCCAAGATATCTTCATGCATTGCGTTAGTATTTTAGGAGGTAAGCAAACAATTCCAAAAAATTAAAAATGAAACTAACAAATAGAATGGACACAACAGTGAGAAAGCATTATTTTGGACTTTGAAAAAAAACTCCAAAAACAGAAAGATCGCAACCCATTTCACATTCATCCTGCAGAAAGAATCAATTGATAAAAAACACAATAAATAGTCAGATTGTGCCTTGGATGACTCTAAAGCTATCACGTGAACTATTTTTTGTCACAAAAAATCAAATCGTACAATTTCTTGGAAACATTAGTTTTCTCAAGTCTCCTTTTAGCTTCACAATGGACTTGTCCTGGGGAATTGAAACATTGATATATCATGTTAATTAGAGAAGTTTTAATGCGTGAATCACAAGATAAAACACAAAAAAAGCCATACCACGATATTTTTTTCTTTTCCTTTTTTTTCAGGAAAAAAGGTAGACAAATCTACCATGATTTATTAAATCAAATAAGAATGCAACTTGTCAAAAAAAAAAATGGAAAATAAAATAACCATACCAGCAAGGAGCAACAGATGAGCTAACTACTGCTCCAGCTGAACTCCAACCCCATTCACTCTTCAATTAGCATGTGCCCATTCACAAACTGGACACCACTCGCTTTGGCACAATACAACCCCAATCCGTGATAAACCTCTCAACTGCCTCCCTAGTATTTTTAAAATATGATTCACTCTATGGAACACCACCAGATTCCTCGTTAACCAAATCACCCACACCCTGGCCAGGACAACATATTGATACATTTTTGCTTTTTTGCTCTTATCACACCCGGCCTTAAGAGCCTTTCTTACCCACCATAGTTGCTCAAAGATGTCCATATCTCCGCAGAGAATCCCCTGAGACCCATTTAGACACATACACCTTGGTAAAATTCTATCTTGATACATGAGCCATAGGAAACCTTGAACCTTTAGGAAATTCTTTATACACCAAATTTCCCACACCTATTCCTACATTGCAGCAATCACTGTCCTCACTCTCCACCAATCGTGCCCACAACGCATCGTGAAGCCATCTCTCGCTAGGGCTCCAACCGACCACATCCAGCATGTTCTACCTTGGTCACACTTTCTAGAGATCCACCAAAAATGCCAAAAAGTTTTCCACCTCCCAATCTTCTAGCTATATATTGGGCCAATTATATGAGCTTCTAGTAAATGAATAGGCTACATGCATGAGTTCCTGATTAGGCCTAATAACAACCCCTTGTCGAGCCATTAGTCCTTTCAGTAGATTTTGCACCAATTTGGTTCCTCAAAGTGGGTCAAAAATCTTGAATAGAAGGAACATCATAGCCACCATGAAAACTTTGCCTTTGACATCCCATTCAAATTCTTGCTTACCTTCCGATCACTTGGCTTTATGTTGTTGATTGGCAACCGATCAAGTGGAATGCGATCCCATTCAAATCCTTGCTTAATTTCTGAAAACTTTGCCTTTGAGATCCCATTCAAATCCTTGCTTACCTTCCGATCACTTTGCATTTTTATTGATCACCACATTAATGAATAACTGAATCCACTTCATTAAAATCTCAACTGGTGATAAAAAGTGATGATTTACTATAGCCAGGATGCTGCCATCAATTGGAAACTAGAGTATCATTAACTTGCCAAGTGTTTCACTCAAGTACTGCATCACCAATGCCCTCAATAATAGCATCTGAAACTACTTCAATGTCAATCATCAACATGCAACCATCGGTCACTAAATAAGAAGTCTCCTCAAGTTGTAATGGATATGGCTCAAATATCGTATTCTCATTCACAATAAGGGCGGGGCAGAAGAAATAGGGAATTGTCAACCAATCAATCTTCTTATCCCAGTTGCCACACCAGTGAAGGGGTTGTTGGACACACAGCCCAATGATTGCAACAAAAACTTGCAACGGACAGGTTCTGGGTTCAAACCCCATTGCTTACCAATTGAAAATTGTATATTAATATCTATATCTAAGGTTTTGGTCAACAGACTGAGGTGGCAAGGACAATGGTGGAGCAATCAGCGTTTTATCCATGGGTGATGGCTTTTCAATTGGTTTTTTAGTAACATATGAGTGTGTAATTGGAGAATTCAAGGCCAAAAGAAAGGAGTTGCTTAGCAAGTTTGACTTTTCAGAAGCTTATGATAGTGTGAGAGAAGATTTTCTTCGGCACTTGCTGGAGGAGTATGAAGTCTTGCAGACAGGTAAGGAGGAATCGGGAGTGTATCGGAATCACAGGGGTATCAATCTTGATCACTGACCAAGCAGTGGGATATTTCAACTTGGGGCATGGAATATGGCATGAGATCCACTCATCTCGCTTTTGTTCTGTTCATGATATGTAAGGGAAGATAATGTGACAGCCATGCAATTTGTACTAAAATGCTTTGAAATGGTTTTGGAGATAAAAATCAATTTTCACATGTGATTGATGAGGAGGTGGCAATGAGAACTGGATGGCTTGGTCTAAGACGGAGTGTTTTCCTTATTACTCAACTTCATGTGCCACTCGTAATGCCCAACAATCAAAGAGTACGGAAGTGAGATCCACATTTTCTGGTCACCAAAGCTAGAATTGGAATGAGGAAAGAGAGATTTTGAAAATCATATCATGTACTCTTAACCCAATCACATAATCATGACCGTTAGTTAATCTAGGACTATGTACTGGTCAGGGTGTGATGACTCAAAGAGACAGCTCATATTATCCATCCCAATAAGATAAAATGATCAGATGTCATACCATAAAAATTCAATATATCTTGCAAGTGCGAAGTGCGAACAAAAAAAAATCAACAAAGAGCTAGCAATCAAGAAAGAAATATTTGAATGGATGATATAAATGACAAATCATGTATTTCAGTATTTGGAATCTTTTTTAAAAAAAATTGAAGATTTGATAGATTCAAATAGAGAGTAGACAACCAAAAATCTCTGATGAAGAGAATAGAATATCATATCCTTAGATCTTTTTCTTCTTTATGAGAAAAGAGAAGATCCTAATAGAAGATCATGCCCTTGGAATCTTGCAACTTGGATGTCGATAAAGCAATGTGGATTTTCCAAGGCAAGAGAGCACATGTCGAAAATCTATGAGCCACAATAATTAACTCCCTTCAAGCATAGGAAACTGTACTCATTGGTGAGGTACGAGGTCAAGTATGTTGGGGGATATGTGGAAAATGTTGTAATAGCTACTTTACAGATCCTTGGGATGTTTGTTTTCATACATTTCTTCCATCTATCTATCTTTTTCTTTTTTTTATTAGTTCTTATATTTGTTTGTTTTCTTTTTTAAGAGATCTCTCATCTCCTTTTGTTCAAGGGGTGTCATTTGTTTAATATAAGACGCCTTTCTTTAAAAAAAAAAAAACAGAGCTACAATCTGGCAGCTTAAATTATTATAATATTTCCAATATCTTCCAAATTTATTGATCATATATTTACCAAAACCCAATGTATTTGGTACCACTCAAACACTCACAAACCAATTCAAATACATAAATCCAGCATAGTAAGACTGCATCAACAAACTTCACATACATAATAATCACACTTCCAAAATAATAAGTCCGTCAATGCTTTGTAATGAGGCTTATCCAAGAGTGGGGACACTTTTGAGCGGGTGTGAAAAATAGTATCATTTGAAAGGGGCAAATCGTTTATAGAGGGATAAGCCTCGTAAATCCCATGCGTATGTGCGTGACACCCAGTGGCAATGTTAAAAAATGCAGCATACAGTATACGTGCGGTTGGGGTACTACATAGAGTATATGCGGTTCTGTATTTTTTATAGATAAAAAATATGATGATCAATGCTATCATATCAACATATCAATGGTGAAAAAATAAAGGTTATCCATTTGTTGAATTGTTGTAATAATGACATGGAGAGAAAAAATTAATGAAAAAACATGATCACACATTATGTTTGCAACAAAATGACTTGTTGTACTATGCTGTCAACCCTTTTTTAAAACTCAATGAACCAAATCATTTAAACGTGGTACCAATGGCAATGCATATGTATGATAACCAAACCAACAAATGAGGTATTAATGCATGATATTATAACAAAACCTTCCACTTAATGTGATGTTAAAAGCCACTGAACTCAATCAAACTATGCAGATCAAACAATCAAAAGACACTTTTCTTTCAAAAAAAAAAAAAACAATCAAAAGACACTTGTCACTTTTCTCAAAAAAAAAAAAAGACACTTGTCACTTCCAACACACAGCTAACAGAGAGAGAGAGAGCAGATAGAGTAGCGAGAGGCAGAGCAGATCGATAGATAGAGAGCGAGTAAAGACGTTCCTGTCATGAGGGCCGGGTGAGGAAGATGAAGATCTAATGAAGATGAAGTTATCGATGAAAACAAAGAACACAGAGAGGAAGCTATCGTGAGGGCCAGCTGAAACCGAGTTGGAGTAAAAGAAGATGAACCCTTTTTAGGGCTGACTGAAACAGTGCGACAAAGAAGATGAAGATGAAATTTGTTTTTCTCTCTTTTCACTTTTTTTGGAAATCTCTGTGTGCCCACTTAGGCGGGCGCATATGCGAAAGCGGCTCACATATGCGGGTTTGGACCGCATATGGGGCCGCTTCACCTAATGCGGTTCGGTCACTTTTTTTGGAAATCTTCGTATGCCCGCCATATGCGGAAGCGGCCCGCATATGCGGGTTTGGACCGCATATGGGGCCGCTTCACCTAATGCGGTTTGACTGACCGAACCGCATATGCTGCCGCACGAAACGCATTACTGAACATTGCCTAGTGGCAATGTATTTTGTAAGGTTTGAGCTTCTATCTCTTTTCATAATGAAATTGCAGTAATATTATTTTTAAAAAAATTAGTCAATGCTAAATTACATGATACATCTTCATATAAGTTCTTCCAACTAAACATCATATATTCTCATGATTATGTACATCTAAACCTGCAAGAATATGACATACATCAAATCTCATTTTGAAACTAAGCCTTTCTCAATGAAAAACGTAGGATGGTAAAGCCTTTTTTCAGTGGAAAAATATCTCCATCACTATAAGATAAATCTATCTCAATTTTATAGAAGTTGGAAATCTTGTAAATGAAGTACACAAAAAAAACATCAAAGCACACGGGCGAGAGCACACATATGATGGAAGAAAACTAACAATTCCCAAGAGGGAAAAAGGAAAGTTATATCAAATTGTTACCGCCTCTTCTAACAACGTTATCTAGGCTGACAGGATCAAAGTTATCTAGGCTGACAGGCTCAACGTTGTTTCTTTGCAAAATTAAATTGAAATATCAAAACTTAAAAAACTTGCAACATGAAAGTTGACAGATAGAAAGGTATTCTCCCATGCAGATGTACAATCTTTTCCATGCCCAACAGTGTATACAAGTTGGCAACTTCAATAATGTCAATATTCCATAATTATCAATTCCATGTCTTTACTATTCATAAATCTAACCCAAATTTACAATTTCAACTCTCCAATCCAAACGCTATAACCAAAAATAATAAGATCTATCAATAAATCAACAAACCTCACAAATTCGAAAAACAAATCTCCCAAACCATAATACAAACCACATACATTACCCACAAAAAACAAACTCAATCCTAATAAGTTCCATTCATTAAAGATTCAAATCCAATCAAATCACAAAAGAAAACATAAACAAATCACGAAAACAACGACCCACATCAAGAAATCACCCAGTGATCCCGGCAACCGATCCACTCCTATAAAAAAAAAAAAAACGGCCAAATCAAATAGGTTGTCGAAGCAATCGATCAAAACCCATACACCGATCTCAAGAAATCAATGGAATATGCCCAACACCGATCCATTTCAATAAAAAAAAACACAAAAAAAGGGTCAGCGAAACAATCAAAACCTTTCCATTTCGAACAAAAACACAAACAAACCAAATGGGTCAACGAAACATTCGATCAAACATAACAAAAACAGGGACGACCCATCACAAGAAACACTCGAAGACTCCCCAAAACCGATCCATTTCGATCAAACAAGCCAAACACACCTGGGGAAAGGAGTCGCTCTGGGCCCAGACGCTGCCTTCGTGGCCGATGATCGCGGCGGCCGAGAGGCGCTGGCCCTCGATCTCGCACATCAGGTGATCGTCGATGTACGATTGCCACGACATCTTCTTCTCTCCCTTTGTGAATGATTTTTTTTTTCTTCCGATTCGATATTATAAATGAAGGTGAGATTTTTGCGTTTGAATGTCGAAGTGAAAATGGAATGAATGACAATAGAAGAAATAAAAATAAAAGGAGATGTGATGTGGGGATTCGGATTGTGTGGCTTTATTTTATTAATTGGATTTTGATGGGTGCCCCTCAGATCTGGGTTTCTTTTTTTAAAATAAATAATAACAAAGAAAAAGGGCTTCTTGATTATCAGAGTTTTGTTAAGCTATCTTTTACGAAGTTGGTGAAGAATAAAATTTATCAATGTTAAATAAAGAATAAGTATACCCAGATAAGTCTGAAATATAAAGAAGGGTCACACTGAAGCCGGATAATGTTCATCTTGGAGTCTGGGATGCATCTCGAACCAAGCCTCCAAGGGACCACGCGTGTCCGAGAGAAGGAGTTCGACCTCCAGAGGTCTACAATCGTTCGAGGGGGGAGCATGTCTCGTGGAAAGGACTATGTGCTGCGTGTGATTGACTCACCCTAGAAATATTGCAATAAAGTATATTCAAGTACGATAATACCATTCAAGATGACATGACAGTTGGAGCCAGATCACCTGATTAACACGATCAAAAGAGATAAAAATAGACGTACATGTCACCTAACCATTAGTCCATGTGGAAGATTCCTCCACTTCATCAGAGCATATCTCACACACCATCATTGTCTATAAATAGAGGGGTAACACCATTCGAAAGGTTGGCATGCATTCGCATATATTCCTTCTTGAATTCTCGAGTTCTTGCTCTTGGTCAAACTCCTGATCCAGCCATTACAGACTTGAGCGTTAGAGTTCATTTGACCGACATTACACCGGTGTGAGTGCAGGCAATTCGGGAGACAAACTTCATTCACTCCGAATCCCCGTGATCGACATTCTTGGATTCTCATCTTTCTAGTTTAGATCAAGCCTAAATCTGCCCCTTGGAGGAACAAGAAATCGTCCTCCACAAAAGTTTTACAAGTTTTAAAATGACCTATTAATTTGATTCTTGAATGGGTTGGGATTGGGATATAACATTTAGGTTCAATTTGTATCCAAATATGAGCAATCTGGATCTAATTTAGTTTTAATTTGGGTTGTAGGTCAACCCAATCATGCAATACTGGGTGGCATATTTAAATATTCTAAGTCAAAATTTAGTTGTATAATTTATGAGATAAAATTTGAATTGTCCATTTATTTTTATCTAAAATCTATCATTTTTATAATTTCATTTTTTTCTCATTAATATCCTTTCATCTTTCTTATTTCTTTTCATGAGAAGCATTGATTATTGAATTATTTTAATTGTTAAAGATGACATTTTTTTAAACTAAACATAAATTTAATCTAAATTTAACCTGAATTTGATCCAATTCGAATTAAACTCAAACCCAACATGAATCCCAGGTTGAGCTTCTCCGTTTTGGGGGGTCCAATTTTGTGTAACAAGCGGAAGCTTACAACAAATATGAGATCAAATAGGATTATAAAAAAAAAAAAAAAACCCACAAATTTTACATGATTTGGCCTAAACTTACCTGTTAAAATCCAAGAGTAACCACTATCATAAAAATGAGATATAAACTTTAAAAAGTTTGGTGCTTTTCAAGATTGGAAATAACATTTTCCATCAAGAACACACCCTAAGTTTAGAATGGGCTTTGACACTCAATGGGCTTACAATTCGATTGGGCCTCCTCGCAAATCCGACTGTATCCTTTTGCTTGCCAAGGAAGTGTTTAGTAATTGAAAAATGTTAGGTACACTAAATTTAGAGAATAATCAAACAAACACATGATATAGAATTGGGTGGCTTCCGTAGCAAACAGGCATATCACGCTCCAAAATATGCAAGATTTATGAGAGATGGTTGACCGAATGAAGAAGAAAGGCGAAAAAAACAAAGAGGGAACAATGATGCTTTCGATCATACTTGTGTGTGCTTAAGCGATTTGGTGGGCACGTAATGAGTTGGCCTTCAAGAGGGTCATATTCTATTTTGAAAACTTATGGGAGAGAGTGAAATCAAGCATCAAAGTATGGGGCTCGAGGCTTGCAGGGGTCGCTCGCATTCACATGGAGGAAATCATTTTGCATATCACAGCATGGGAGGTTGTTTCTATGAGTTCAGGTAGATACCTTACCTACCTGACTTTGCTTTGGTCTTTGTGATGAGAGTCATCCACCCCCCCCCCCCCCCACCAACCACACACACACACACTCTTTACCTTTTCTTTCCTTCTCCCCTTTATTGTAACAAAATTTTTTGGACATTGTCTATCTTGATGAAATAAATATGCCCACTTTCCACTTAAAAAAAAAAACAAAATTTACATAGATCGACAAACCTTGCCTATGTCCGCGAAGCATACCAAAAATCATTCCACTATCTTTGAAAAAAATTTACAATAGTCATAGCTAAAATAAAAACCTTAAAGCCTAATGAAAAACATGAGATGCTCTTTCATAATGGCATCACATTAAGGATAAAAATTTTAATACATAAAGATACCCTAAAAAAATTGCTCGACCCCATCCGACTTTGCAAAGTGCTAACAATACTCTGTGCACGGGATCAGACTCTCATTATATAACAAGACATATACAAGTAAGATTCCATCCATTAAGAAGCTTGGCTTCTGCCTAGATCACCTTGCTGAACTGCCGTGGCATAGTAAGTGCTTCAATGGGATGCTATCAGTAAATTTAGTGGTAATCCGTAAAGGGGAGCTGGTCATTTGATAGGCTCTCTCAATGTTAGTCCAACGAGCATTCCATGCAAATAGGCCTGTTAACGGGTTGTGGGTAGACCCGGATCCAACCCGATAAAAAACATAAATACCCAACTCGAAGGACCCTACAATCAAAATGGGTCAGGTATGGGTCCACCCCGACCCGATTCTATGGACCCGATTAACCAAACCTAAATACTATGTAATTTTTTTATATTTATAATCCAACCCAACCTTTATAACTAAATATTGAATAATCATTTAAAATTTTAAGCATTTGAAATATTTTTACAACCTCTTGATTATAATTCAAACTATATTCCATATGTTCCTTAATAAAACATAAAAAAATCAAAATAGTGAACAACTATTTATAATACACTATACTCTATTGAAAAAAAACAAGAGCTCTGCTACACAAGCTCCATTATATAAGCCCCACTCATAAGCCCTATGAGGTGTCAAATTTTTTATTGGTTGCCTAGTTGACCTTAACAAAAGGGCAAAAAAGAAAAGTACAAAATTACCCCTATTTAAATCACACGTTTACATGTCAAGCCCCTCTATTTTAGTGTACGGTTTCTCCTCCATATACACATCCCAAAAAAATCTAACCGTTTTTTTTAAATCAGCAACTTAAAAAAATAATTTCAGCCGACACGCTCATCTTTGACGAACAGCGTCACCACTACTGGATTCTTTTCGTCGCTCTTTGTCATATGAAAGGTGGTTTGACTACATTTTCAATCCTCCTCTGGATTCCATCTTTTTCGACTTTCATATCCACTTTTTGATGAATGTAACTGACTATTAACAAAACATTAAGATCAGATAAAAATATTAAGTTACATTTTGTGAATGTAATTTAGTTTTGAAATATATTACACAAATAGTTCAGTTAACTGACTTTTATTATTTAAGGCATGTAAATATCAGTTATATTTAAAAAATGTAACTGGTTTACAAAATATAATGCATAAAGGTTCATATTAGCTTGAAAATGTAACACAACCACATGCCAATATAACATCAAAACACTATAAAATCCTTCAAAAAACATATTTGACATCGAACACCAGATTCAAAGAAAAAATTGTAAACAAAAGCCAGATCAAAGGCTGACATATTTAATATCAAACAATAGATTCAAGAAAAAAAATTTGTGAATGTAACTTGGGTTAAAATACAAAATCCATATAATAAGTTAGTTAATTCACAAATCCATGAAGCTAATTACAAAATTCAATACAAACATCCATATAATAGTTAATTACATTCTCTGTCACATGGGTATGCATATGTAACTGACATTCAAATGTCAAACAATGGATATACCGTATTGAAAACCACATTTGACATCAGAAAACAACCAGAATTAGCATTAAAAAACAAGAAAAAAATGAAACAATTGAAAAACATATAATAAAATAAACACCACACCTGAATTGGCACACATTTCAATGGTAGCCAAACTGTTCTGTTTTTTTTTTCCTATCAGATTAGACGCTTAAAAAGGTCGTTCAAAAAATTAAATCCAATTACAATCCCAAAAAACAATTTCTGAAAATTCACCACAAAAAGGAAGCTGTTGATTCAATCATGAGCGTTCAAATGTGATATAGTAAAAAAAAAAATCGTAATTGAATGTCCCCCACGTGCGGTTCCAAAGAAGACATTATTAACCGTTTGCATTAATTACGTCTGAGAAGTTACAAAAGTCAATTAAGGGGGCATAAACGGGAATTCAAACCATGCCATATCATGGGGCTTACATGGGGCCTATGAATTGGGGCTTATCAATCATTTTCCCCCAAAAAATAAATGAAGTCATTGTAGGCTCTTAAGAAGTTCATCGACCTCTCTTTGTCTAACCTATGCCTGTTAATAGATTGACCTGACCCGAGACCCGAAATGGACTCGACCCAAAGGACCTGATAATCAAACGGGTCGGGTTTAGGTCTACCCCGACCCGCTCCAGACCCGACTCGTTGACAGGCGTACATGCAATCACTTCCATTCGTTGCCTCATCCTCCCTTGATAGCTAATGTCATATTATAAGTCTTATGTTAGGATAATGACATAAAATATTCTGATATATATAACTATTGCAGTATACATAAATGATAAGTCGTTTTTTTCTGTATGGTCGTAATTTTTAATTATTTTTTAATGAAAAATGTAGTAATGAATTTTTTTATTTGGGTTGATCATGGATAAATCGTAGAAAAAATATGAATAAGATTTAAATAAAAAATTATAAAAAATGTGACTTCCTCGTCTACAAGAGAAAATAACAGTTGATTTGAAAATATTATGCCCCTTTTTATTAGAATAGATAGTTTGATATATAAAGTAATTCCATGGGATCAATACTAAATTTATTTAATGTGTGTCAATTCACATATTTAATATCTAAACTGTATATACAACAAGACTAGAACTGATGATGACAATATCCCATCTAGTGAAACTTGTGAGGGCGAGTAGAAAGGAATTTATGTATTTTTTGTCAATATTTTTTTTCATCCATATTCCCTACTTCTCATCTCTCCCTATCTAATTAACAAAAAAAAGAAAACATCAGACCGAGTATATTCGGTTCCCAGGAGCCCAAACAAGAAGCATCCGAAAAAGAATATTCGTCTGGTTATACCGCCATTTTATTTTTTCCCACCATAGCTCGTATTAGGGTTTTTTTTATTGTTCCCCACCATAAAAAAAAAAACAAAAAAAAGTATTTTCCGAACTGATCTTCAAGACTTTTATTTATTTTCACGTCCACCTGAGTTAAACTTCTGTTG
The DNA here is from genome assembly GCA_030737835.1 of Acorus gramineus. NCBI lineage: Eukaryota > Viridiplantae > Streptophyta > Magnoliopsida > Acorales > Acoraceae > Acorus > Acorus gramineus. The sequence continues at coordinate 10,632,459 of CM060854.1, read as the reverse complement.
ACAGATGATGAATATTTTATTTGATTAACTCTAACTAAAAATACAGTATACCAAAATTTTGTATGATATATTAAAAATGTCAAAAATCATCTGTACATGACAATTTTATCGTTTAAACCATATCTTGAGGGGTAAAATCATTATTTATAGATGATTTTTGCACTTGTAACACATTGGAAGAGGTTTTGGCATATTGTGTTTTCTCAGGGTTGACCAAACAAAATATTTGTTAAATATTTTTCATCTGTCAACGGAAGTCAACTGAAGGGGTTATTTAGATTTACATGGGTATTTAAAAGAGTTATATAAACTTTAGAAAAAGTTAAGGATTATATGAATTTCGAGTAGTTTATACATAGGATTATTTGAATTTTTTCCTCTTTATTTTTATTATCGTTTTCCTATTTTAAGTTTGAAGGGTTAATTTGTAAAATCATTATCCTTCAGGGGCTAAAACCACAAAGCCCCAAAATAATCAAAACAAAAGAAAACTGAAGGCGGAGGAATTTTGGCGAAACTTCCTCCAACCTTATAAATTTACGTAAACAACCCATCAACCCCTTTATTCTCTTCCAGGCCCCTCTCTCAATCCAACTTCCCGCCCAAACAAAAGCAGAGCAAAACTATCCATCGTTTTCCCTCTATAAAATAAATATCTCCCAGGGAGTCAAACAACAAAACCCCCAAAAAAAATTGAAGGCGGTGGAACTTCAGCGTTCACAAAACAATTATTTCTTGGAACAGAATATGTGAACCACCGTCCCCCCCCCTTTTTTTTTCTCTTTTGAGGTTGTGATGGAGAAGAAGATCCGAATAATATATACGGATCCAGAAGCGACCGAGTCTTCGAGCGAAGACGAACAGCAGCAAAAGAAGGGACGCCTGAAGCGGTCGGTGAGGGAGATCCGAATAGCAGAGACGGAGCCGGAGAAGAAGAGGAGGTCCCCGTACAGGGGGGTCCGACAGCGCCCGTGGGGGAGGTGGGTCGCCGAGATCCGCGACCCGGTTCGCGGGGTCCGGGTTTGGCTCGGCACGTACGCCAGCGCCGAAGAGGCCAAGCGAGCCTACGACGGCGCGCGCGCGCGGTTCGGCGTGCGCGCCGCCGGAAACGAGCGCGGAAACGGGAAACGTTGCGGTGGCTGACTCTGTGTGCGCGACTGTCTCACTATTTTAAGTTTTAACTGCTGTTGTTGTTTTTTTTTTTTTTTTTCTAAGCCCTTGTTTTGGTGGGAGATTAGGATGGAATAGAATGGTTATCCCGTTGGATTTTGATTGTAAATTTGTGATAAGTTTATTCTACTGTTCTAGTTTACCCTCGGAATCACATGCTCAGATGTACATTCATTCTCTATTTCTATATTTATTTTTAGGGTTTGTTTAAAAATAAACATGAAAAATAAGATCGTGAATAAATTGATTTTTTTAAATAGAATTGATTCATATAAAATAGATTTTTTTCGTTTTTAAAAATTATTTTTTTTATTAAAAATTGAAAATCATTTTTTAATTACATCTATTTTTAGAATGTGTTTAATAATATTTTTTAATTTTATGTTTAATTAAAAATAAAATCGTTTTAAAAAACAAAATCAAATAAAGTCTTAGAGAAATATCATGACAATCTTTGGTTTCTGGGTTTATTTCTGGATCAAATTTCTCCCCCTAAATCTAGAGCTATATTTCCAGTGTTACATACAGTGAGTTCGATCAGTCACATCAGCAGTAGTACATACTAGTTTGTCAGATATATGTATCATAGTTAGAAGAGTAGCCATCAAGGGCATCTTTGATTTTTTTTATCACTATTATTTCAGGTTTTAGTTTATTTTATAGAATCTACTAATCAAACTTTTAGCCCCAACACATTGGATATTTTTTTTTTAATTATTAAAATTATAAAGTTTTAATGCACTTTTCTCTCTCTTCGTTCTCTTTTCACATTTTCTTCTTTGTATATGGGTTCTCAACTGCACCAATGTACATGAGATTAAAAGAATTAAAAAAAATAAAATAAAGATGGGAGGGTTGATTCTATTTTAAATTAAATAAAAAATATAAACGTGTTATCAAACATGTTTTAAAAAATAAATTTAATTAAAAAATTATTTATAACTTAATACAAAAATATTATTTGAAAAAAAAATAGAAAAAATGCGTTTTAAATAATCAAAGTCTATTTAAACTATTTTATTTAAAATTTTATTTCAAACGTGTTTTCAAACGAACCTTATACTAACAAAAATATGTAATGTCTTAATATTTTGAAAGAAAATGTTCGATTTTTGTTGGAGTATATATTCCATTTATCACATGAATTAGAATTACACATCTGACCATCGAACGTGGAACAGTCCCTGACATGGTGACATTATCCAAAAATAATTACTGACCAATTACTCAATATGGTATGTGATGGTTAGCCATGCAAAAGAAACCCAAAAGATACAAAGATCATCAGACCTTCAAGAGACAATACACACTACATAAAGAGCAAACAAAAATACACATTCGGATTGTAAATTAGAGCAAACAAAACACCCCCACCAACACAATATCAATTCTCCTCACACCAAAGATTATTATTCACTGGAAAACAAGCTCAAACAAAAAAGGCATATTGGGAAAAAGGAGGAGAAAGAATGACATTCCAACACAACCAAAAAATATATATAATAAATCAGAGATTTAAAAAAAAGAGAGAGGGCGTGGGCGTGTCAGATGACACCTACAGGCCTTCATCGATGAGGTAGTCGCCCATCCTCTCGACGATCATGTTGCATTGGCTAGGAGTCATCGGGTCATCATAGATCCCGATGACCAGAGCCTGGCCGGTCTTCTTTACCGTGACTCCACCTGAACCCTGACAGAAAAAAACAAAGGGAGCTGTTACACTCTGGACACTTCTACAATCATTCATTCTTGCAGACGCCACATCGCCTGATTTTCAAATCATCTAATGTAGTATATATTCTACCATACTTTGGTAGGAAAAAAAATAAAAATGTACGCGTTCATTTCATTCAAGTAAATGTTTCATTTATTTTTGGTAAATATAGACAAGCATATATTTAAAAAAAAAACATTCAAACCATGTGTGGCGCGGGAATGACTAAGTATAGCATTACAAACACTGGCAAAATATTCAAATGGTCTCATATGACTCAAATAAGTATAGAGCACAAGGTGTATATACCTGATTGTCGAACGTCCATTGAATTTCATATGAACTCCTTTTGATAAACCACAATCCTTCAAGTACAATACATCCCTATGAAATTTGTCAGAACCTGTGTATCCTACACTTATTTTGGTATAAGAGCCCTGATGAGCTACGAAGTCTAACAACGGTGGGTCAGATTAGACCACTACTAGTACTAGTAAGACTAGAGCCAACACTGACCCAGACATCGGATTGCGAGAATGGAGACCCACGAAACACAGCCAAATCAGATTTGCGCACACATTTTCCAATTTTGGGAAACAACCACCAACAACAGTTGATCATAGATCTCCCCAATTTGAGGGGTGCCCCTTCACCAAGACCTCAACGGCATGAAGGACAGGGTTCCTATAGACTTTAGTCTGTTATTTCAATCATTAATCCTGAAAATATCTTACAATGACAATACTAATTTGAACCTTTTTTTTTTTTTTTTGCAAATTGACCATCCGAGGAAAATTTGGCCAGGTTTTGTAAATTGACCACCTACAATTCATGTTTGTTTTCCTAAACACCATCCATGTTTCTTTTTCCAACCACAGGCTGGTAATGCCTTGGCAGATGGAAATCCTTATCACAAGCCCAAAATCGAGTCATGTTGGCCATTGTTACCCAAGTTTTGAAAAATTTGTTTGGAAAGCGTGGCTAAACTTGTTTTGTAAGCCTCAATTCCCACGGTTCGTTGTATGGGCCAGTAATAGTTCAAGTTTTCATAATACTAGTAGTGGTCTAATTTGACCCACTGTTAACAGGGACTTTATAGCCCATTAAGGCCCTTATATATATATAAAAAATCCTCTTACCCTGTTAGCTGGTCTATCACACCTCTTCATTGAAACAAACACAAATTATAAACTTCCCCTCATATAAACAAAGGAAACAAAGATTTGCAAGGAGCAATTTTTGGGCCAATAACCAGAGTTCTGATAGAGAATCTATACTATTTTAGTGAAATTATGTATGAACAATTAAGTTTATATCATCAATAGTTATGTTAAAAATAGTATATTTAAGATGTAAGCAATAGTGAATTTCAATATTAAAAGTGAGTACATGCTTTTTCTATTGGGCAGGTAACATATGCCCTGCAATGCGTTATGGTCAAAGTGGTTATTTGACAGATATATAACATGTTTAGAAAATGAGAACAGTTGAGATGGGAACGTTGAGATGAATGAGTGGCAAGACAAGAAAAGGTATAAAATTAGAACATGATTATATTGGTAAAAGATAATAGGAAGCTTAATTGTTTGAGATGGTTAAAACATGTGATGCACCAATTAAGAGAAGCAACATGATCATCATTGAAGGGGCTCCTAGGACAAGGGGCAGACCAAAATAACATGGATAGCATTAGCAAGGAAAGACATGGATTGTAAATGTTTTGGAGGATGACCCTTGATGCTATTGAATGATGAAAAAAAAAAGATTTATATGGTTGACCATAAATGTTTGAAATATATAAAAGTGGGCTTCCCTAACAGATAATTCCACTGACAGAAGGATCCACAACGGAAACATTAAGTTGTCTTTCTTTGTGACCCCCTCAATTTCCTTGAAATGAAAAAGATGGAATGGGGTTCTTGTTATCACACAATCAAAAGAAAAAGGATTTCACTCAATCTATATATTGATCGATATAGATCAATATATCGATTTGGAGGTCTTTCGATATATCAATGTTTTCCATATTAAAACTTTGCTCAAAGAAAGTATGGAAAGTATAGAAGAACCATCAAAATAATCCATGACATAACCTAATATTATGAGCCACAACCATGAAAATGCATTCAATATTTTTATAGGCTAAGACTAGCAGCCTACCGTCACAACCCAATATGGACACCAGACTAACTCAAGACCGCAAATATTAAACTGCACTCAAATAATTAATGACTCCTTATGATTCCCTTATATGCTACCATATTTCCTCTCCTTTGGTTTATGTGGTTCACCTACAAGCCATATTTCTTTTTCTAAGGAGCCCTTACCCTCTAAGCTACTCTATCACACCTCTTCACCGAATATATGGAAACCTCAATACTAACAAAATGGTCTCTATAAAATTTATAAAAAGATCCCATTACAATTAAAAATTGCATTGTATGTCTTTTTAATAACCCACAGTCCTTCAAGTACAATACATCCCTATAAAAAAGTCCTGATGAGCTACAAAGTATCTAACAACAGTGGGTCAGATCAAACCACTACTAGTACTAATTAAACTAGGGCCAACACTAATCCAGACAACAGACTGTGAGCATGAAGACCCACAAAATCATAGCCCAATCGTGCTTGCACACACATTTTCAATCTTGGAAAACAACTGCCAACAAGACTTGATCCTAGATCCCCCCAGTGGAAGAGGTGTCTCTCTACCAAGGCTCAATTGGCATGCAGGAAGAGATTCCTATAGACGTTAACCTATTATTTTCAATCAACAATTCTCTAAATAATTTTCAACGAAAATTCTAATTTGGACGAATTTTTTGGAAAATCAACCATCTAGGGGAAATTTGACCAGATTTTCTTTTCCCCTGCAAACCGACCACCTATTTCCTAAAATGCTATCCAAAATTCTTTTCTAAATTCCCTAACTCTCATCCACATGCCGATGGAGCATTGGTAGAGGGACATCTCTTCTACTAAGGAGACCCGAGATCGAGTTTTGTTGGCAACTGTTATCCAATATTTGAAAAATGTTTGAAAAGTTTGACTAGTTTCGTTGGCTTTCATTCTCACAATCCGTTATATGGGCCAATCATGGCCCAAGTCTTCATAATACTAGTAATGATTTGATTTGACCCACTGTTGTCAAATACTTTATCGCTCAATATATGTCACTTGTATCCAAACAAAAAATCTCTACACCCTCTTAGCTGATCTATCACACTTTTTCATCAAGACCAACACAATAGTGCAATAAAAACAATATTTATAGAATGGACTATAAATTTATAACAAAGAAAATATGCAATTCATCCTTTTGATAAACAAATATTTACCAAAAGGTATTTTTCAAAAAAAAAAAAAATTTACCAAGAGGTTCCCATAGACTTTAGTCCAATATTACAATCAAATCCTTTGGAAAAACTTACACCAAGAGTTTTAACTTGACCAGACATTGATACAAGGTGATGAGATCCAATGTGTTGAAGAAACAAAGAATATGTTGTGTGGGCCGATGATAGTGTGCCACATAGATGAGTAGATGACATGAAACAATTTAAGATGGGTGCACTCATTTTTCTTTGTAATTCTCTATTAAAGTGAACGCATTTCCATTTAAATTTATTTTATTTAAATGAATTCTCTGTGTTTTGTGATCCAAACTCCATTGCAAGTGCAGTCTCCACATGTATATATAAAACCACAAATGAAAGCTAAACCCAATCAAGACAAAATAATGCATATAACAATGAGTGTGTGCTCAAACAAAACCATGGCCAAGATATGGATTACCAGCTTCCCCCGGATCACGGCACCGGGTTCACCTTGAATGACCATATACTTTTTCGACCCAATGTACAGCCCCTTCGGCGCAAGGAACCCCGGCTCCTCAAAATCACTCATGATTCCACTGATGTCCTCCTGCTTAAACTATCCAATACAAACAAAAAACCAAATAAATACAAATCAAAACAATGCAAATCAAAGCATACACTTCGCACGCAATTGGTAACAATTAGGAAAACAAACAAACAATTGAAACCTCTGATTCCGATATCATCGGATCAAACGGACGATCAGATCGGACTAAAAACGGATCGAACACTGTATCAACAGATCGGATCGATCAAAAAAAAAAAAAAATCGAAAAGAGAGAGATGGGGGTACCGAAGGGAAGGAATGGCTTTGGGCCCAGACACTGCCGTCTTGACCGAGGATGGCGGCGGCGGTGAGATTGTGGCCGTCGATCTCGCACATCAGGTGATCGTCCACGTACGTCTGCCACGACATCTTCTTCTTCTCTGATTCTCTCTCTCGCTCTCTCTCTCTGTTTGTGTGTGTTTTTGAGTTTTTGATACGTGAAGAAAGAAAACAAAAGAAGAGTGAGGAGGGAAGACTGGATCTCTCGTTTTTTAATGGGCGATGGTGTGACTCCAAACCGCGAATTTAACCGGATCGGACAAGTGCCCTTCACGTCCGCTGTGAATTGAGTATGAATGTTCCTGCGATACACGAGTATATTATTGGAATAAGTGATTTCTTGTTTGATTGTTTTTTTTTTTAATTATTTTTATCGAAAAAATGTGATAATGATCATGGATAAGTTATAGATAAAATGTGAATAGAATATGACTAAGAATTAATTATAAAAGGTAAAAAAATTATTTGAACTGTGAGCCCCTTAATTTATGAAAGGTGATGACAGTTGATTTGATAGTGAGACTCATTTATACAAGTGAAATAGATTGAGTAAAATAAATAATTTCATGGGGGGTTTGGAATACAAATATCAGTTTATTCCCACTTATTCTCCATCTATTCTTTCTAAACAAACAGTTTTTAGACTTATTCTCTTCATATTTCCTCCTATTCTGCCCCTATTCCTCTACCCAAACAGCTCGTAAAAATGATTTTTTGTACAAAAAAATTAATACACATTTGAATATAAATTTTTTTTTTTTATTAAATACTAAATTATAGGCATATAATAAAATATGAGTTAAATATCATTTATAAGAAGATGTTTAATGTTCGAGTGGAAATTTATTGTATTTTAAAAGTGATTCGACATTTGAAGACCAAAAAATTACTCTCCTAATTTGAAAGATTTTTTTTTTTTTTTGAGGCAAAGGTAGACATTGCTACTACGATTGTATTAAGAACAACGTAGTTACAAGTCCGAATACAGGGTACAAACCTCCAGAAAAAAAAGACAGAAAGAAAGAAAAAACATCCTCGCGGCCCCCCTCGATCATGAGTGCGTGCCGCCCGAACCAATTGGGACAGAAGAGGGATCTGCCTCACCGACCCCCTACCTGGTATGAGCTTCACCCTACTCCTCCAATCCACCGATGCTCACCTCCTGAGCACCTACTATGTGTTTCCCCCAAGCCTGGATGGACCCAACTACGTCCCTCTATGTGTTCTCTATGTTGCTGTGTTGCCCTTTGAATATAAATGCATTGCGTGTGCGCCAAACAGCCCAAGTCACTGTCGGTACTAAGGATCGTGCGATGTTACCTGCTACACTGCGGTCCCCGCGCGTCCTAGCTCGGCATCAGGCGTTCCACGTGTCTTCGAGTTCGTTGAAATCAGGCCTCAGGTCCGACACTGCATCGATCCGATCCAAAATCCTCCTAGTGAACAGGCATTGACAGAGTAGGTGCACCGTAGTTTCTCTGGTGCCGCTGCACAACACGCAAATCTTCCATCTCCCTCGGGTTCCACTTGGCTTTGTATGCTCTAGTGAGCAAGCGCTCCTGGAGAGCCAACCACAGGAAGACCTTCACTTTCATTGGGATACTCAGCTTCCACACCCCTTGTGAAGAGTTAAATGTGCTCAAGGCCGGGTTCGGGGTTGTCTCCCTGTGCCACCAATCATACGCGTTGCGCACCGTAAACCCTGTGGACAGGCATAGAGTCCACCCACACAGGTCTGTTGCGCCAGGGCACAGGGACTCCCCGTGGAGCTTCGCGAGGCGGTCCGTAATGCTCCAAGCCTCCGCCTCCCCCGGAGTAGAGTTGCATCGTATACCCCACCGTCCAGACTCCCCCTGCCAGTATGATGAGACCGCCCCCTCCTTGTTGTTCGACACCCTGGTCGCTTATGGATACGCATGCCGTCGTGTTGTGTCCCCATGTCCCCCCCCCCATCGTCCACCCGATTGCTCATCTAAACTCGGCACCGAGGCCAAAAATCCCCTTCGCAATCCGAGACATACGCCAAGATGGCCTAGGCATCCAACTCCCCCCTCTGCCTTTGCGGTCGTATCTTTCCCTAAACAGAGTGCCCCACTCTGACCCGCGGTCCTCCCCCCACCTCCATAACCATCTTGATAACAAATCTTTGTTCATTCCCTCCAGATCAAGGATGCCCAGGCCACCGGCCCCCCTCCGCATGCACACCCTCTCCCACTTGACCAAATGTGTTCGCCTGCCAACCTCCTCCCCCCAGTCCCATAGGAAACTCCTTATGATGTCTAATTGTCGTCCCACACCTTTACGCAACTGGAATATAGACAAAAAGAACGGCGGCATGCTCGATATCACTGCCTGTAATAAAGTAACTCCACCCCCTACGCTTAGCTTCTGTCGCTTCCACCCCGTGAGCCGACGGCACATTCGTTCCACTAGGCCCGCCTTGTCCGCCCTCCTGAACCGGTCCTTCACCAGGGATAAGCCCAAATGCTTGCAGGGGAGTGTCGAAATTTGGCATCCCACGATCATCGCCAATTATGCCGCCACCTCCGCGGACACGTTGATGGGGATAAGCACACTCTTGTTGAAGTTTATTAGCAACCCTGGCAGGCGTTCAAAGCACCGTAGAATAAATCCTAGGGCCCTAAAATTCTCTTCCATTGCCACCGAGAATAGGATTGTATCATCTGCGTATTGTGACAACACATATGGTGTGCCGCCCTCAATCCCCGCAATCCCGGACAGCCACCCCGCACTCGCAACCGCAATATACATCGGACACAACGTGTTTGCCACCACAAGGAATAGGAACGGGGATAGCGGGTCCCCCTGTCTCAGACCGCGGTTGATAGAAAAGCACCCATGTAGTTCCCCATTTATGGCCATCGACGCTTTAGCCGTGCCCACACAGTTTTCAATCACGCACCCACCGGTCGCTGAAGCCGTGTAGTTTTATCACATGAATCAAGAAGCCCCAGTCCACACTATCGTAAGCCTTCACAAAATCCAGTTTCAGGGCTACCCCACTGCGCCACTCCTTGTGGAGAGAGTATACTAGTTCTTGGGTCACCATGAAGCCGTCCTGCAGGCCCTGCCAGAATAAAAGCTGACTGCGGTTCTTCGAATATTTTGTTGCTGAACACCTTTACACGGCCTGCCAGCACCTTCGCAATGAGCATGTGACTGTTGTTAATCACGCATATAGGTCTGTACTCATCGATTGCATCAGCCCCTTCTCTTTTCGGAATTAGCACGAACATGCAAGAATTAAGGCACCCGATATTTCCCCTCCCATTGTAGAAGTCGTCAAACATCTCTACGATATCTTCCCACACCACTTTCCAATATTTGTGATAGAAGCGGAAGGTAAATCTGTCCGGGCCCGGGGCTTTACCCCCCTTTGCCCCGTGGACTGTGCGGCTGATCTCCTCAGTTGTAAACGGGGCTTCTAGCCCACTCATGCACTCCTCCGGTATCCGCTTCAATTGGTCATCCTTCCACGCTGGTTTCCACCCTCTCCTCCTAGAGAACGTTGCCTTGAAATGGGTCGTGATGTGCGCTTAAAGCTCCCCGGGCTCCTCCACTTGCTCCTCATCAAATGTCATGGAGCCGAATGTGGTTTCCTCTCCTCCGGATGTTTGCCATCTGATGGAAAAATCTAGTGTTATTATCACCCACCTGAAGCCACAAGGCTTTTGACTTCCGCCTCCACTCCAGTTGCACCATCCTCTCCTTTGCGCGCTTCATCTCCTCAAGGGCCGGAGCAGGGAGCGGGCAGTGCTCTTCCTCTAAGTCACACCGTGCAATCAGCTCGGCACACCTGGACTTCTTTGCCCTCCGCCCCACCGTTGCCTCCTTGCCCCACATCTTTAGTGTCCTTTTGAGCCTTCTCAGTTTAAACGACACCTTCCGCAAGCCCTGAAGCTCCCTCGAGTTGGCGCTCCACGACTCCCAGATCACCTCTTCCAGCCCCTCCCACTCAGTCCACCACGCCTCAAACTTGAAAATCCTCCCCCCCCCCCTCCCCGGGAGGCACTCGTCCCAGATACCATCCACCAGTACTCTATCAAGGCGAGCCAATGCTGGGATATCGCACATGTTGATCCATGTGTAGGTCACATTTGGTAGCGGCAAGTCCACCATGCCCTCTTCACTAATCCACTCGTTGAATGCTTGCATGGCTTGCGAGATCAGCGCCCATATGTTTCTGTCCTCATCCACTCGAGTAACATTGAAATCTCCCACCACGCACCACGGGCTCGCCGAGTGTGTCCGTATGGCCGACGGCTCTTCCCACATAAGCAACCAGTTCTGCGTCCTCTTGCGGGCCATGCACCCCTGAGCATATCCACCGTGCGGAGGACCCAGTGCTTTCCAACAATACCGACATCGAGAAGCGCCTGACCATCCTGTCTGATTCTTTCCAGAATCTTGAGTTCCAGACGATGAGAATCCCCCCTGACGCACCTTCAGCCCCATTTACTGCCACCTTGTCCAGCATCCCTCCCCAAGAGCACGAAGCGTACACTCCTGTATCTCTCACATCTTTGTTTCTTGTAAGCAGCACACCCGCACCCCATGTTGAGTCTCGAACCCCTTCACCGCCTCTTGTTTCACCGGGTCGTGGAGGCCTCGGATATTCCATGATAGGATGCTCCACATTCAACACCCTTAGGCCCGACGGCCTCTTCCTCCATGATCCCCACGATCCCCGAGGACCTTGGTACCTTCACTTGCCTCTCCACTGAAAGCCCTTCACCAAATGGGCCGGCCTTCTCAAAGGCCTCACAGAGGAACATGGTGAACTTCTGAGTTTCCTCCGGAGAGCGCAGCCTTATCCCAACACAGTGAGCCATGTCCGCCACCATCGGATTCAATGCGCTCTTCGCCTCCGCTGCTTCTTCAACCAGGGAGGACTCTACCTCTACCCCAGTCTGCTCCGAGCCAGCCATCCCGCCCTAAGTAGGTGAACGCCCTGGTGTCTGGCTTCCCTCGCCTCCATCCCTAACCTCCGCCATTGGCACCTCTTTCAAAATGGGTATGCGGACAGGCTGAAAATGGTCCTCCTCCGTACTCGGATCCCTATCCCAGCAGGTCCATGACCAGTCCCGGTCCAAGGAGCTCGGCCCAAACAACTCATCCCTAGATGCTCCGAAAGGCTGTCTGACAATGGGCCCATAAGTTGGACCCGAATAAGGGCACCCCTCCCTTGCTGGATCCACTGTTAACCTGTTCTCCTGTAGGGGCCCACCATCCTGCTCCCCGGACCCCCCATCATGTCCCATCCTGACACCCACAACCCCATCTAACACGCAAGGCACCTCCTTGGGCAGCGACACCACGAACAAGTCCACCACGCCTGGGGTTGGTGCCTTGTCAGTACGATGTACGAGACTCGGTTCCAAATGTGCTTCGACTACCGCCATTGTGACTCCTGAGGGTGGCGCCACTTTGTCACCCGATTGTTTGACCCTTCGGCGCCACCCCCTTCTTGTACCCGAGGCCCTGCCATTGTCCTCCAGACCGGTCCCTGAGCTCCCCGAGGACCCACCGGATGCCAGAGAGGACCCGTAGTCCGAGCCCAACGAGGCCGCGACCTCCGCCCAAGAGCGCTTACCTGTCTCCCGGGCCTCCTCCACCATCATTGTAATATCGTACACCTCGCTGCCGTGCGTCACCCTGAGGATGCCTGCTTTGGGGTGCCACCGCGGCCTCTAGCACCATCTCCTTGAAGAACTTTCCCTCCCCATCCATGTCTGCCATTGTGATGTCTAGGAGCCTCCTGAACTTTTCAACCAACTCACTAACGCACCCCGCGTGCATCCAGTGTAAAGGGAACCCTGTGAGACGGATCCTCCAACGTCTAGGAGTCACCGGGCACACCCCTACCTTTGGCGACCAGGCCGTCAAATGAAAGACCCGCCTCCACTAAACATCGACCCTGCCTGGAGCATGTCCTTCCTCACCTCCTTGGAAGGCACGCAAATAATGTATGTCCCCTACCCCACCCTGCGCACCCTTGAACATGCCTCCCTCTCCCACAAGGCGCGCACTGCCTCCTTGACCACCGCCAGGGAAGGGTGGTGTCCCGCCACTAGTGCCACCACGCACCCTTCCAGGAGTTGCGCCGATCAGACATGACGCCGGTAAGAAGATATATGTCACCTGAAGGCTGGCAGGCCGAGGATCCGCCCTCCCACCTCGTCCCTGTGCTAGCCGCTCTAGCTGATCCCGAGGAGGGTCCTGCACTACTAGACACTTACCTGCCCTTCGACAGCTGGCCGCCCTATGCCCTATTCCACCGCACGTCCAGCATACCACCGGATCTCTACAGTCCCGACTCCAGTACCCCCTCCCCAAGCAATGAAAACACCGATTATCTTGTGTAGGGCCTCTACGAGCAACCACCCCCCGCCTCCTTCCCCGGACCTCCTACCACTCCCCTCCCTCCTCTGGCACGTCCAGGCCCTTGCTCTTACCCTGGCTCCCCTCCCCAGCCTCCTTCCCCACATGGAGGAGCCCATGCCGTTCGAACTCCCCTGCCTTCCCCTATCCAAGGCCCCCCTCCCCCCCATCGCCCCCCCTTCTCCCCTCCCTCCTCCCCCCTGCTCCAGCACCCAGCCCCGCCTCCACTCCGTCCCCAGTCTCCTATCCCACTATAGCATCCTTGGCCTCCCCTACGCCCCCTCCTACCCCTGCGTGCTCCAGTGCTACCCTAGCTCCCGCCTCCATCGCCCAAATGGTTTTTCTTCACCCAAATGGTCTTTTCCCAAACATTGTTGTGTGACTTTTTAGGTATGCAAAAAAAGATTTGCAAGCCCATTGAACTGCCTATCTTCATTTTGCAGATCAGTTAGAGTTGCTCTAATGAGAAGACAACGTATTTCATCTTGACTAATGAAACTTCAATGAAAGTTGAGACTTGGATTTTTTGAAGTGTTTGGAAACGACTTTAAACTAAATATGATTCTTGTAATAATAGAATCTCCAACAACCATCCAAATCTATTTGCAAATGCTATTTTAGTCTTTTTCATAGTTGATCAATGACAATTTTGATAGGATGGAATGAAATTATAATTTTCTAATGAATAGGAATTTCTAATAAATGAAAGAGAATTCACACAGTTTTGTTTTTGTATTTTTAAACTTTTGCTTCTAGTTTTACATTATGGTTTTTATAAACTAGAAATAATAAATAAATAAAAACTTGTTTAAAAACTAGTTGAGAGTTGCATTTCAAAATCATTTACTTAAATCAAAGTAGAGCATAAAGTATTTTTGAAAATTGATTCCAAGGGGCCTAAATAAAATTCGAATACCTGGACTTTATTAAATGGGTTGGCTAAATGCATGGGTTAAAAGATTGATTGGTACTCTGGTATAAATAGCTAGAAGGGTATTTTTTGTTTGGTCGTATTTTTCTTATTCTGACATCATTATTTTTGTCTTGTGCTTTTTTTTGGTTGTACAAGACATGATAGGCTATTCCAATCCTCACCAGAATTATTATGCTAACTTATCAGAGCATGACTCCCAAAGTTTATTCTTTGTAACAAGACAAGTTTATGTTTTCCTCCTTCCCAACAGAGGCTTAACTATTATTGGATTGTTGCAAGAAAAAAGGAATTATAGGCATTAAGTCAAAAGTTATTGTCATATGAAGAAATAATTAATCACCACATCCCAAACCAGACAGTAAAAGCTCATGCTTGAATTAAGAAATAGATCTTGATTTGTTCAACTTTGTTTCAAACCTAAACGAACTGAAACTTTCACTACAGTTCAAAATGGTTCTTGATTTCTGAAGAAATTAAACCCTAATTTTACTTCTCAATATCATCTACTCCAGTGTATGGATTCCCCTGTAGACACTCGGTCTCTCGGCGCAAAGAATGAGATCAGACCATCAAAAATCTGGCAAAACCTCAATCAGTCAGCCTTCGACCTCTGCCGGAGAACGCCGACGCCCCCCCTTGCGTTACAGGAGCTGTGACGCCTGGCCTAAAATACGATGGATTTGTTGGGACTCCAATCCTCCATCGAGCGACCAATTTATGTCTTCACAAGAACTGTTAAGGATACATATAAAATATGAATATGGAAAATGTTATACTTGGTCACTCCTGTGGTCACTTGTCTAGTGAAGTATATACCTTCAATAAAAATAAGAATTGAATGCACACATTTTCACATGTTAGAGATTTTATATACTGATTGCATGAATGATCGAGTGTATTAACACCCTACAAATATACTTAATAAGATGTGTCATAGCATGTCAACATTGAAGGGGCCCATTCGAATGCAATGGCTCACCATTGCCATTTCCGCAATGATCGCCGACAACGTTAGGATTGCTTTTTTAGGGTGTAAAGCATATGAAGACCTGATTTTGTTCCATTTGTTGTTCGGACTAATTTTGGTTGGACCCAGAAACATCTCTGTAAAGCAAAAGCAAACCTTAAAAAAGAAAAAAAGAAAAGGATACACCCAACGTGGAGTCTTGAGTAAGTTCCTCCCTGTGGCAAGTGGATGCAGAACTGTCAAGAAGAAATATAAATGTCCGGCGATGATTCCCAACAGGTCAGGCATGAGTGGGGAACCAAAAATAACATCCAACGCGAGCATGGCCCATGGTAGATAAAATGCCTGTCAAATCCATAAATATATGGAAACAAAAATTGAGGATTGATTGATTTGAGTATGGCCCACATGATACATAGTAACAAAATTTGTGCACAACAAATATTTTACAATGATTCCATTCAGTAAGGTAAGTGTAAATTCATAAATTATGTGGGATAAAATATATCAAATAAGTACGGGATAATACAAAAATTATTAAACTGTTCTATAAATGCATTTTGATAATTAGTATGAGAAATAGAAATATAAGAGGCGACAATGACAATAAGATTATTATTTTTTCAAATTTTTTTTTTTTTTTTTGTGAAGAATGTGGTAAAACAATCCAAATAAATAGATACCTAGATCCTAAAGGTACTAAACA
Organism: Acorus gramineus; assembly: GCA_030737835.1. Taxonomy (NCBI): domain Eukaryota; kingdom Viridiplantae; phylum Streptophyta; class Magnoliopsida; order Acorales; family Acoraceae; genus Acorus; species Acorus gramineus. The sequence continues at coordinate 10,616,360 of CM060854.1, read as the reverse complement.
CACAGTTCAACAAACAAAAATATGATCGATGATGGGTAAAGGAGGTATCTAATTGATTCTTATACAGAAAGTAAAGGATTTGAGTTACCTTCAGTGAGACGAGGCCATATATGTTGATCTGTGCATTGGGGAACTCTCTACTCCAAACGTATAGAAGCATGAAAACCAGAGAAATACCTAGGAATCCGAACCGCAATAGTGGGATGGCTGACAATAACTAAAAAGTTGACGAACAATTAGGCGTAAGTAGGGATTCTAAGTGGGTCAGAAACTCAAATTGCATAAAGATTTTTTTCCACTAAATGGAAAGGAAACCGGCTCCTACTCACCAACATTGACAGTGCACCGAAAATCATCATCCATAAGAAATCTGCTGTACGCCTTTCAAAAGGGCCCTTCTCGAGCTGGACCCCATACCTCGCTCTACAGAACAAAAGATAATATATCAAATCACGTCTCACACAACCATCTAAGTCATGCTTCAATGTTATAACATGAAAAATATTATGCAACTATTGTAGAATAAAAATAAACTGAAAGTCAAACTGGATTGTATTAAGGAAATAATTTTTTCCTCTATATATGTATAATGGCAAAATACAGTTATTTGGGATCATATATTTATTTTTTTAGTCAGAAATGAATATGTAATCAATGACCGTCTCAACAAACAGTAGGTGACAAACATCCGACTTACATCATTAAGAGTCGAATCCCAAAGTTAATTGAAAATTTACCAAGGAAGAAAAAGTTCGTAAACAGCCTCCAAATCTGCAAAGCAAGGTATTGAAGTTTAGTTTATAAAACCAAAATGGGAAAAAAACTCCAGTGCCTAAATAACTTATCCAAATATTTTTTATGCCTACACAAAGTCCTCCCACTCTGTTAAATCATACATTTTTTCCATCAAAATATTCACGGCTAAGCAGCAGTATTCAAACCATTCCCACATCCAGCAAGCATAAATATCTAACATGAACACAAACACACGTATATACACACATGATTTGCAACAGATTTTTAGCAGAAGTTAATGATGTCCAACATGTAAAATAGTTCAGCTCTTTCATTAAAAGGCATGTAGAGGTATCAAAGAAACAAGGCAGTTCAGCAGTCAACCGAGGGTATGACTTAACTCTTGGTAAGTCCATGCATCAAAACATCTACAATGACAGGTGAGCTTAATATCTAATGGACAAACACCAACATATGAATTGAACACAAACAAAACAGCATGCTGCATCACATGGAATAGAGATGGCTAAGGAGCACATATGGAAGAAATAGAAGAGGACACACGACAAGATAGATATACTCTGACAACCGGTTATTAACCTAACAGTCTAACAGTCAACCCTTTAGCCCCCGTTTGGGGTACAACCTGGCTTTACCCAAGACAGATTGTATTCAGGGATAGATAACTATCCGGGTAGTTTCCATTTGGTTGTATTTTTCTTATTCTATCATCATTATTTTTTTAGTGTATTTTTGGTTGTATGAAGCCGGCCCTGAGAATTGAATTTTGTGATTGGGCCCTAGGCATATTTTGAAAAAGGGGGCCTGCATATTTTTACAAAAAAAATCTAGATTGTTTGAATATTGTACATTATTTTATTTTAAGTTACAAATATTATAAAGTAGATAGACAATATTATGGAATTATTTATTAAAAGCTTTTACATTATAATATATGTTTAATTAAAAACAAAAAAAAAAATTCAATTTAATGGAATGAGAAAATTATAAAAAAATATATTTAAAAAAGGGGAGAGAGAAAGATGAATTTGTAAAAAAGAAATTGTTTTGAAGAGAGTGGGGGGCAGATACGTTGGAAAGATTGAGTATTTGAAATTCTAGTGTTTATTGTCATTATGGTTGGAGATATTTGGGGAATGGAGAAATTGTAGGCTTGATTTGAGGATGTTAAAGAGTGTTGAGTTAAGCTAAATTTAATTGGGAAAAGAAAGACATCTCATCGTCCGATTTTGTAAATTCTACTTAACAGATGGTTGGGGGCCCTTCTTGGGTGGGGGCCCTAGACAATTGCCTTGGTATGAAGTATGGATAAGCTATTCCAGCCATCCCTGAAATTATTATGAGGACTTATGCTAGCTTATCTAAACATAGCTATTGGATTTTATCTGCCCTAAATAAACAGCCTTTTTTTTTTTTTTGCGATTCCCACAATATCGGACCCTCACTCTGCACCCCCCAAACAGGGGGTTAAAGAAAATGACCAATTCCTGAGAAAACAGTTGGCAGGCAAAAGAATAATCTGTCATGAATCTTTGGTCAAGACCAGTTGGAAAGCATGAAGTATTTGCTCGACATCTGTTGGCCATTTGGTAGAACTACCTTGTATATATTGCAGTTTAGGCCCATGCATCCACAAGAATAACTAGTTACTCAACTAGATCAGGAAGCAAGATACATTTGATATAAGATCCTGCTTCATTTGTGAGGCAATCCATCAACTAAGAAGTGAAACCAAAACACAGTCTTAACAGGATTTGCAATTGATCTCTGAGCCACCAACATATGAATATTTTCATACTATTCCTTATCTCAAAAGACGGATCTCACTTAGATAAAGGAAGGTTACAGGAAAAAAACAAATATCAAACTCAATATGCCGTATTCCTGGACAGTTTGCAACTACTTTTATAGAATAATGGATAACACATGTGAAGGACCTTTATTCATAAGGCAAAATTTATCATTTCCTTCTATTTATTTACTTCAGTCATTGAAAGGAACATTTAAAACCAAACTCCTATACCCTAATTACACGGAAAAAAATGAAGCTACAATACAGTTAACTTTGTATACTAATGCTCGACTTGATAAACCAATCAATCACGCAAGGTTGAACAAACTCCAGTATCAATGATGGCTCACAGAAACTGCAATAAGAACCCCACATCACAACAGTCTTCTCAAGAGATCACTGGTTCCATGAAAAGGCACCAAATCTAGAGTAGGATGGAAGGCACGAAGAGAAGAAAGAAACACTAGGCATATCTTCCATGGAAATCATGTGGATATATACAAATTTGAGTTACTAGCTAACAAATATATGAAATCAGGTAAAGGACAGAAGACAGGCGATTCCATAGCCTCATATTCAAGCCAAGTGACACTTTTTTTTTTCTGAACCAAAGATGGTGTCCACCAAGTCTACCAATTTGATAGGCTACATGGTACAAAATGGAAAATAGGAGGACAAAGAAGATAATAAAGAGCCAATCAGTGGTTCATAAGAAATGGACCACTGTACAACACTAGTAGGCTATTACTCCACTAGAAAACATCCTTTAGTAATTGTGATTTGTTTATCAGCCTTCAAAAGATACTTGCACCAGTCCTTCAGCAAGTAAACTAGGAGAAACCATGTGTTCTCAAAATAGCATTTATTTTGGAATAGGAGGCAATGACAACTTGTCACATACTTGGAAAGGATCCTCAAGCAATGGACCCTTTTCTTGTGATTTATGAGTACTGCTTTCCATTATGTTTTGGATGGTGCAAATGAGTGGTCAATTTAAGAGTGGTTTACAATTGCATCCTATAGAGAGGCTGTTAGATGTTCAAAAGTACATATTTTGATATACTTTTTAGAGTTGTCTTGGACATTTCCCTATGTGATATATTCTTTGCTACATACATATTAGGGAATTTTATTTTCAAAGCATAATTTGTACAAATAAACTACATTTATACATTTCAAGTGCATAATTATATTTGTCATGGAGGTTCTAATATTAATCTAAATTTCATAAGATATGAAGATAAATTTCTACATCCTACTGGAGGAAACGAACATGTGGATATTCAATGATGGAACAAACTCCTAAAAATCTAGGGCAATTAAGGAAAGAGTGAGTCATCACAATTGCCAAAAGAAGAGAGAATCTCTCTCACAAATCAGTTCCAGCAGACAACCACAAATCAGCAAATCTGATCAATCAAATCAGCCTTAAATCTCCATCAAAATCACTGATAATCAGCTTCAACCAATCCATCAAATCCCCACCAAAACAGCCCGCACAATTCTACCAAAACAGGAAGGATTTTTCAAATCTTGTGCAGCTGTCCAACCTTAAAAACTCCAGCCAATCCAGCCCCCAGAACTCTATAAAAAGGGGCCTGCAAAGAGAGGAGAAGGCATCGATTTCCAGCTGAGCAGAATTTTATTTTTCCATTTTCTTGTTCTTTCTTTTTTGTTTTAAGTTTTTTTTTTTATCTTCAATTTTTGTTTTCAGTCTGTATTGCTTTGGTATTAGACATAGATGCTATTGTATTTTGTTTATGTTTAATCAATAAAAAGTTCTCCTTTCTTTGATTTTCATGGAATCTTTTTATTATTATTCTAGAATATCGCCAACCATGGTAGGCTAGAGAATCCTCCCATCAAAAAGAGGATTTCACCCCATGAGTATGAGTGATTAGTTCTTTTATTTGTATATCTTATATTTTTCTGATTTATGCTTAATGATTATATAGTTTCTTCAACTCAGATTTCTCTTGATTATGGGTATTTTAAGATTTTTTATCGTTTTACTTAGATGAGACATGATTGATACTTTATAAACCCTATTTTCAAATCGAGTAGAAGTGAACTGCTTTCTTTGAAAAATTTTGTTTTCATTGATTGAACATTTTAACTGTCAAGGAAAAGGATCTTCACTATAAGAACCATCCTTGATCTAGTAGTTAATAGTGTATCCACTAATGAAATTTTAAAAGAGAACTTTAAATCTATATTTTCCATGTGAACAAGTAAAATCTCTTGACTCATGTGAAGTAAGGGAAATATAAGTGCAATAGAAAGATCTAATCAATCATTCTTGTGGGGTGGTTTTTAATCCTTGGTGGCTCTTTTTTTCCGCATCTTGATTCAAATTAGAATTTTATTTTAGCTTTTAAAGTTGTTTGCTTGGATCAATTCTCAAAATTCTTGTTTTAAAATATTTTTGTTGGGAATTGATATCTTTTACAATTACTTGGTTTGCTTCCATAGTCTCTTTGTGGGATCGACCTCTTACTCCCACTTTCTACCAAAAAGAGGTAAGAGAGTTATAAATTTCTTTTGTTGGTAAAGGCTAAATCTTAACGACAATTAAAGCATCACCAACAGAAGCCACAGTGGCCAAGTGTATGTAAGTTTAAAATGGTCAGACTCTGTTGGTGCCTGAGATTCCATGTATAAATTCTTTTTACTGCACTACTAAAAATGCTAATGAATGTTGAACAGGATACAACTGAGAATATTGATAAAACAACTTGCATGCTACAGCCATCAAAAAAAGAAAAAGAAAAAAATGAAGTTAGCTGGCCATTGCATACAATGCTGTTTTCCAGAAATTAATGGGAATATCAAAATTCTCAAAGACAAACCATACCTGAAAATGTGGATATACATATTCAAATATCAGTGCAATGTGTATTGGATCAAGTATTCCCAACTGACACAAGGTAGTCGTCAACAAACAAAGTGTTCCATAGGCTTTGCTTATCGGTGGAAGAGAATTGTAGAATCTGATAGAACATGAATGAACACATCAGCAATATGTATTTTTTAAAAGGATGATACATTACCCAAAAAGAAGCATTGTCACAAGAAACTTTTGTATACATATTAAATCATCAAATTATATCCAATAGAGAGCATCTTGGATAGAATTTACATGCATTTTTTTTTCTGGTAAGATGACTCCCAACTCACAGAGCAATTACAATCAAAATGCATTCGGATGTAGTAATCCAGTCAAGCAGACCGGAGTTATGACTCCAACAAGAATATACACGAGGCAAATATATATAATCCCATAAACATAAATTACACCTCACATGGCTTGACAGCATAAAGATAACAAACAATTGCATCGTGACATGAAGAGTGAGAATCAATGAATGCACGTATGTCAGACTATGAAAATCACATATGTTTATAAATCAACAATTGCAGACTAAAATAGCATTTGACACATATAGTGCACATAAAAAACAATGAATAAAAGGTTTACTGAGCGAACATATGTTATGCAAGAAAAGGGTGGAATATAGTCTTATCCGGAAGAACTTTGTTACACTCAGTCATTTTATAAGTCACAAATGCAGTCATATATATCTCGTCAGCCTCTCTTACTCACTGTATTGACTCACTGTATTGAGGTATATACCTCATTAGAAATTTTTCACATTTTCTATAAATGATATCATTGAATTCATTGGAGTATATACTTCATATTTTATAAAAGTACATACCTCATTAAATGAGGTATATGATTTAAATAAAAATGAAAACATATGATGTCAGCAGTTTGGATTGTAAAATGGACCGAGTGTAACATTTTCCTATCCTGAATACAATGGTACTTAAGATAAATTTCTATCGTGCAGTTTTCATTTGGTTACATTTTTCTTATTCCGTCATCATTGTATTTTTCTAGCCCCTCTTAGAATTACCATCTAGACATAACTATCAAATTTATTCGTGTAAAACAAATTACTTTTCTGCTATTCCCACCCTTATTCTCCACCCCAAAAGTGGGTATAAAGTTAATTAGACATGAGTGCAATGCACAAACACTAAATACATGCACATACACCCACAATTATACTAAATACATGCACATACACCCATAATTATATCAAACATATTGATCCAATCATTTCACTTTCAAATACTAAATACATGCACATACATCCATAATTATATCAAACATATTGAACCAATCATTTCACTTTCTTCCACCCTTTACCCCCCAAAAAAACCCATCTCGACCTCCTCTCAACAATGACTCTACAAAAATCCGCTTCCATAAGAATTTCAACAGAAAATCACAAATTAAGGTCCCCAATCTCAAATTACGAAGAAACCCACTTCCATAAATCCAATCTTGAATCCAGAAAGGCAAAAACACAACCAACCCGATTTTGAAGTTTGGGCTGCCCAAGAAAATCAAGCACAACGAAAGATACCCACAACAAAAAGGGAGAGAACATAAAAGGAAGACTTACTCTGCAGGAGAAGACATTGAAGATCTCTCTCTCTCTCTCAAAAGAACAACTGAAGAAATATTGAATAAACCGCATAAAATGAAAGCCTCGCTTGTTGAATTTAACTAAAACAGAGTAAAGATATTAGTCACCCAAGTAATTCTTATATATCACGCTCTTGTTCGAGATCAAACGTACAGATGATCACGGAATCGGTGAAGTAGTGATGATTGGATGGACGTTATCGAAATTGGACCAGGAGGCCTAGATGCTTCGGCTTGCCACGTGAGCCAACCGTGATCCTGTCCGTCTGGTTCTGATCGAACGGCTCTTATGCGTTTCGCATACGTGGACAGTGACCCAATTTTTTTTTTTTTTTTTTTACTTCTGACTGAAAATAAAGTGATTCTTCAACGACTTTCATTTTTAATATGTATTTAAACAACAGTGATGCTACTGGGCTCAAAAATTAAGCCCCGTTTGTGAACTTCAATAGATGATATTCTCCCATTGGTTGTTCATTTAATTTTTTCTAATCATAAAAAATAACAATGACAAGGCTACGCTTCTTATAATTTTAAAAGTTGATTTCAACTAACTATCGTAATTGAATCCCACAAAGTGTGGCACAATTAACACCTAGCATGTTTTCAAAAAATTTGAATTTTAAGATTCTAATTTGGATAAAACCATATGAACGAAAAAAAGGACAGATTTGTTCTCACAATTGATACTTAAAAAAATGGGCTGAAATTCAAATTCAGATACAAGTGTATCTGGAATTTGAATTAACAAATACATTAAAAAAATAGGTTGGAATTCAAATTTAGATACAGGTGTATTTGGAATTTGAATTAACAAATACACATTCCATACAAGTGAATATGCATTGTATTTGAAAATCTTGAATCTGAATGAGTCGAATAATGCTGATACAAAGCTAAAAAACATGAAGAATGACACATTATGCATAATTATATACAAAACACACAATCATAAACGATTGTATAGATCATACTTGGTACACAACAATGCATGTAAATCAAGATACACACCATGTATCTGAATTTAAAATGAAATTCAGATTCAATACATGTCAAACAAAGCTAAAAAATATAATCAAAATCAGAAAATCCAAAGAGTCAAAACTGAATCAGAAGAACCGAAACCTAATACATCTTATTTTGACAAAAAAAAATGTCAAACAAAGCTTTTCATTAGAACTCCAAAAACAAAATCCAATTTTTTTACCTACCAAGATCATAAAATCTGTCTTTCCAAACTCACCGTCAATTGATCTTCATCCATAGAACTTCCAAAACCCATAACACAAGAAAAAAATGACCGTCAATTGATTTTTCCAAACTCACCGTCAATTGATCTTCAATTGGAAGGGATCACACAAGAAAAAAAAATCAAAGAACAAATGGGATTGATGCAATCATTTTAAATTGTAACCACCTCCTCAAAATATGGGGAGTAATAATAGCAAAAATACAATACAAGGGTATAATGGGTATTGTACATGTGCCAACTCATGGGGCTTTTGATGGGGCCTAAAATTTGGGGCTTAAAAATCATTATTGTTTAAACAATGAAATACATGTATCATGATTTTACATTGTTTGATTATATACTTATCTAACCTACAATATATTTAGTTAGGATTGCAGGAATTATTAGACAGTATTTTCTGTGCTTATTTTTGTAGTCTCCAACATTATATTTGGGTCAATTTTTGTAGAGAATTTATGCTTTTGGGTTTGAATAGAAACATAAGCTATTGTGAGGTTTATAACTATTTCAAGAATAAATAATTTTATTAAATGATTTTCTGTTTGGTTGTGTTTTTTATTATTTTCATTGGGAAACATAATAATAGAGGCTGAGTTGTTTGGTTGATGAAGAATAAATGTGAATAAGATGTAAAAAGTTAATTTGACATTTGAGCTCCATTGATATATAAGAGTGATGACAGATTATTCAATGCGATGACATGTGATTTGACAAGTGAATCATTTTTATATAGTAGAAGAATAACACAATTTCAAGGGAGACATAAAATACAAATACTAATTTATTCTCACCTAATTATGCATAACTATCCACTTATTCTCTCTACTGAAACACCTTTTTCATTTATTCTCCTCTATTCCAACCTATTCCACCCCTTATTTCCCATCCAAACAGTTAGGAATGTATTTATCTAATAAATTACATGTTTTACTATAAAAAAAAATTGAAGTACATAATAAATGAATTGTACATATAAATTTTTTTAACACACACACACACACACACAAACCTAAACTATTATATATAGTCAGTGAATTGTATATATACTTTATAACAAATTTTCTTAACTTAATATTAAGTTTTTTTTTTTTGCATATATACTCCTGTTGGAATCCATTTTTATAGAATCACCCCTGTTGCATTCTCAATTGCATAAATACCTCTACTGCATTCAGAAATAGTGCATCTGTGCCCCTCCATCAGTGTCCGTCAGCAGCCCAAATAGACCATGGTTACATGGTTAACTAGACCCTTAAAGTTTACTATTTTACCCCTAACCATCTCCAACCTGACCGAGTAACTATTACAACCCTAAACAACCCTAAATGAAAAAAATTGGAACCCTAAGTCATTTGTGTTATGAAAACCCTAATATCACCTCCACTAATTCATCCAAACCCTAAATCTTGAAATTGAAACCCTAACTCGTTTAATCTAAGCCCAAATCGTCCACAAATCAAAATAAAAACATAACTCTGATCAGTCCATCGTTTGCAAATCGAAGAAAGAACAAGTAAATAAAAGGGGAAGGTTTGGTCAAAACAAAATGAAGGAACAAATTTGAAAAAAAGAGGAAGAGAGGATCCCTTCTCTGGTGTGAAAAGTTGAGAAAAAAGTGAAAATGTTGCAAGGAGGAAGAAGAAGTCCATAAAAAAAAGCCTCGGAGGGTAATATTGACCTTTCGCATCACTTAACGTCAACGGGAGTCTTTTAACCTGATCTCACGCCCACTAACCACAGGGGCACGGATGCACTGCTTGTAGTTGTAACGCCCCCGAATCCACGACTCCGTTTTGAAGCGTGAGATTCGGTTGTGTTAACTAAATTTCCTCAAATCTCTAAGTTCTATTTTTTTTCCTTTTATCCAAAGAACATAAGAAAACATCATCATATTTTATTCATCAATTATTAAAGATAAAATCCAAAACAAGTGCTCAAATACTGGATATACATCAGGAACAACTGAATTCTAAATATCACCATATTATCATACATTCGGGTCCCTCTACATGCCAAAGAAAAGACCAACACCTTCTATGCAAAGTCTAGCCTTCTAGAAAACATGATCTCGCCCACAACTATATGAGATCCACCACTCTAAGCCTTTAATCTGAAAGATAATAAAAAGGAGGGGTGAGCAACCACACTCTTAGTGAATGGACCTATAGAGTCCCGTTAATAATAACTTTGAAAATAACAAAATTATCGAATCTAAGTCACGCAGAACATTATATATCATAATAAGGAAAACATTTGTAAGTCGTACTAAATTTATAAAATAATAATGCACCTCTTTAGAGGAATAACCCTAAAATTCACAAGTACTATACTACATGATGCGTATAATGCAACGGACCCGTATGCCTGTATGGCACGCAGCCGAAAGATGCTCCATCTAGAGCTTGGTCACGCAAACAAGGTCACGCAGGACTGGGACACACAAAACCGGTCATCACACAGACGGATGATATGCATGTAAGATCAATTTATCAAACCGTAATTTGCATGCAAGAATAACATAGTCTCCAATATAGATTATACGTAAAATAATACCTTAAAATCATGGTATCATGCTCATGTATTCCATAATCAAGATAACAGTTGTATTCATAAAATAGGCATGATGCAGTCATGATATAAATATAATTAGTTTCAAAATCTACCTAGAGACTAGACTCACTCACCTCTGGTTCAACGATACGAAACAACTCCAGAAGGTTTAAGGTAACCTAACCAGTCCTGAAATGATAGGAATCGATCACAAAATGCGCGAACAGTACGGGACCCGATGGAGCCCGTACACACAGAAAAATCACAAAAACTTGACGGCTCCTCTTGGGGCCGTCCCATACAAACCCGACGGCTACTCGGGGAGCCGTCTAGAACATGCCCGACGGCTCTCGACGGAGCCGTCCTGAGGCAAAAGGCATGAAACCTTAATTTTTAATTAAAAATATCCTAACACATTCTATCATTAAAAAACCATACACGAGTTTTTTAAAATGACGAAAACGATAAAGAACTCATCTCGAAGATCAAATCATACATATGAGAAATTCAATTAAAACCAATCCAAAAACTCTATTTTTTTTTTTTTTGTTAAGACAACCTAACACCTTTTACCATTTACATACATATATGAGTCAGTAAGGAATATCAAAAATTATTCGTGTGTAAGAAATCCAATTAAAACCCTAGTTTATAAGGATTCACAAAACACGTATATAAAACCAATTAAATCTTATTAAACTTCTAAAAAACTCAGATCTATTCATATTATCAAAAATTAATATATAATATGTAAACTATACAAAACATTTAGGAGATAGATAAAAAATCGTATATAAGAAAATCTATTCGAAACCTTAGCTTATGGAATAACAATAAAAATATCAATAAAACATTAAAACTCTTGGTACACCCAAGGATCTGAATATTCATTTAAAAATACTTTGAAAACCACAAGAGATAACATATTATTAAACCTAGCATGATACCCTCTATTCAAAACCTTAGATTTAAAAGGATTCATAAAAAAAAATATAAAAACAATTAAACCATATTACAAAAATCCTCGAAAACCATAGATCTATTATATGTAGAAACAACTAACATGGATCTATGATAAAAACTCTTAAAAAATCATAAAAGCATGTATAGATTTGGATCTATGCATATAAGGATCAAACAAAACCTTAAACAATTCATAACATGATTTCTATGTTTAATAACCAAACCTAGGTACGATATATATACATATCCTATTCATTTAACATAAAAGATATGAAAAACATCTTGAAACCTTCATGGTTCCATAGCTATAACATAAGGATCCAAAAATCATATAAACTACATCAAGATTTATAAAAACCCAAAAAGAAAAGCTCAAGGAATCAAAAATCCAAAAAAACACATGCGAGAACTAATAGCATCATCTAAAATTTTGTAAAACATCACAAAACATTATGATTTCATTGTTATATCATAAGGACCCGAAATCATACAAAAACTTTCAAGTATCAAGAAAAAAATCCAAATTTTTTTGTTGGGAAAACCTAAAAACGAAATCATATAACAAAGACATCTAAATGGAGTCATTATCAATCAAAACTCTTCATAAATAGATGATAATACTCATAAGAACCCTCTATTCGAACCCCTTCCCCAGCTCCTCAACAATGATGCCGAAATCAAGAGAAGAAGAAGAAGTAGACTTTAGGGTTTTCAATGAAAGAGAGAGAGAGGGGGTATATATAAGCTTTATACACATAGGGAAATCAAAACCGACTGCATCTTAAACATATCAATCAATAATACCTTCTAAAAACTGAAATATTTGGGTTTGAAATTGTTTCCAGATCGACGGCTCCTGTTAGATCCGTCGAAAAAATTGACGGCTCCAAAGGGAGCCGTCACTATTTCTCTGTCCAACCTCTTATTACAATTTGGCCCATAACTTGATCGATATTCATCCGATTCACGATCCGTAAAAAGCGTTGAAAAACTAACAGAATAATGATTCCAATCGTATCTTAACTTCTAAAATTAAAGGTATATAAGTCATCCAAAACCTTATAGGAATATGACTCAATGTAGAAAATCAAGAAACGACTAAAAAACCATAGTCATTGCAGTAATAGGGGTATTTATGCAATCGGAAATGCAACAGCAATAATTCTATAAAAACAGGGGTATATATGCTAAAAAAAACCCTAATATATATACACTAACCCAAACTATTATATATATCAAATTAGACAAGGTGAGGACCACAGATTGAACAGACCGTACAAGCACCTGTCCATGAAAAAATGTGCCAAACCAACTTAACTGATTATCTTATCTAAACTAATTGATTAAAAAATTTAGAACAACCCTTTTTTAATCTACATCAACATTTACATCCTGGATTGCCCGAACTCCATGAATGCGAAACAAAGACCTGCATTGTAGTATAACAGGGAGAACCAACTTGTTCTGGTTGTAGATACACATCAATTAGCATTGCAAAAGCACAACTGCAGACACCCATAGACCACTCACTTTCTTCTTCTTCTTTTATCTGATCAAAACAAAACTCTGCAATTGAAATGCCTGGATTTTCCAAACTGGGTGGCCCCAAAATTAGATACAAAATGACAGTCCTGTTCAGACGCCGACTCGGGTGATCAGAAGCGAAAGAGAGAGGAACACCACAGCAAGGACTCGTGTGGTGGACCACATTGGGATTCCTCGATACGCATCAGATGAAGCCTTCGTCGCAGTTGAATTGGCAACGGTGGTTTTGTTCCTGCAAGTGGAGTTGAAAACATAGTAAGATCAAATGCAGTTCAAGCGAGTAACAGTAGGCCCTAATTCAGAACCAATTTTCAAAAACAGTAAATGCTCTAAGATAGCATTTGAAAAGGGGCATCGACAGCTTTTGGAGACTCTGCTTTTGCTGAAATCATATTCAATCAAAACTCGTTTCTAAATGCCCCCCAATTGTACGAAAGATAGGTTTTATTATAAAAGCAAGCTTTTGAATAATCTAACAAATTTTTTTTTTTTTTTTGAAAAACTGATTTCCAAAACTGTTTTAAGTGAATTTTTTTTTCAAACTTGTGTCTAAACGTTATCTAAAGTTGTTAAAATAAACTATTCCAAAATAAAAGCTATTAAAGTTGTTTTGTCTACTTTTAACACAATCCAAAATCAAAAACTGAAATTCAAAAATATCAGTGTGGAACTAAAAAAACGAATTATGTAAAAGTTGAATCAATTTGATAATTGGTTTCTAGCAAAACTTGTAGTATTGGTTTTTGTTCATGAAACTTACCCAGTCATGTACAAACATTGATCATAACCTGCACACAATCAGACATGATGATCAGTTGAAATCACTACAATACAAAACATTTACGACCACTTGCATGACATTTGATAAAAGAACAGGTTTCACTCACTTGGATTCTTGTTAACCTTCACACCGGCCCCACCAAAGCTGCAGGCAACGTCAGTCGCGCCATTCTGCTGGAAGTAACTGTTGAACACGAATGATGCGTGCGACACCAATGTGTCCGGCTGAAAGCAAGGCTGGCTCGGCTGGACTGCCGAGCAGTCCACATTTCCTGGCCCACAAGCCCAGTCCAGCCCATTCTGCAAGACCGCCTGCGAAGCGCTCGACGAGGCGATGCACCACCAACCACCACCATTAGAGCTCGTGATGTTCGCGCCCGTAACCATATCCACGTTTCCCTTCCCCGTCAAGTCGAGGCTGTAGACACTTGTCTGGTCCGGATAAAACATGCCCCAGTTACGTTCCGACTCCAGCCCAGGCTTCCGGTTCTCGTTGAACAACGAAAAGATGTAGACATCAATCTCTTCTCCCGGCTTCGCTGGAGTTCCGGTATCGTTTATGACGTGCCGGATCAAATTTGTGTTGTATGTCTGCGCGTTGTCGGGATTCGCAGCCTTCTCTCTGGGCGAACCCTTCGAGGGCCAACCCGTCTCGGTGACCATGATTTTGAGAGTCCTGAAAATTTATACGTCAATTATCCGAAAGGAATCTCTATGCGCTTTGAATCCATATTAAAAAAAATCAATGTGTTCACTCTGAAAAACATCTAAATCTAACATATATGATAAAATTATATATATTGTATCATATATTGTTCAAATTCAATATTCTACATGATTAATCAGAATTTTAAATATTAAATAATTACCGAACTAGTGTCCATATTTAAACGTAACTCTGAATTCAAAAAGATCTGAATTTGAATCTTAATACTCGGATATGAATATTAAGGTATCTAATCCATATTTGACCTGTTTGACAGACATACCTGAAATTTAGAGCCATCAAAGCAAAGAATATCGCGTCCAACTGCGCATCAAACATGTTGGTGTAGACGAGCCCCGTGTTCGGATCGATCACCTCCGTTGAAGTCGACGAGAAGAGCGCGTAATCCAACGAGACATTACTTGGTGAGTCTCGGTACGCGTAGTATGGGTAGATGTCGATCATGAATGGGGACTGATTCTCCACCATAAACTCCAACATGGGCTTCAAAAAGGAGGCGAATTTGCTACTAAAAGCCCCCGCTGAGGGAGGGAAAGACCGAGACAACACCCCCAAAGAGTGCGTGCTTGAAACCTTGATCTTCTTATGCAGACCAACCTTCTTGAGAGCATTCAAAACATTCACCATTGCAGGGACCACCAATGCTGATATATTGGCGGGGCTTTCGGTGACTTCGGCCCCGACTGTGATGTATGTGATCTTCGTTGTTGGGTAGTAAGGGAGGATGCTGTTCTTCATCCAGGTATCGGCATTGGATTGGAATTGGGAGAAGTAAAGCAAGTCGGAGTTTGGGATCCCGATCATGAGTTCCACACCTGTGTTGGCGAATGCTTTGAGGACTTGGACGTTCGAGTCATAGATGCGGACATACTTGATCTGGTGGACCTGGATGAGTTGGGCAACCTTATCGGGGGTTGGGAGGTCGTCCGCGTTGCGGCCATAGCAGACTCCGATTGTGCTTCCCCTGGAAAGCTCTGTTTTTAACAGAACAATGGCATGAGTGGTCTATTTGTTCAAAATTTGAAAGTTGTTCTATGTTGAAATATAATCACAAAGTTCAGAAAGGATTTCTTTGAGCAATCAAACGGGACATATCCAGTAACAGTATACATATGATCAATCTTTTTCTACATGTAGTCTGATGATTAATATGAGAAATACATGCAAAAAAATTCTATGCCTCGTGGTTGTGACGATGATAGTGAGTGTTAGATTTTCAAAATATAAAGAATATGTAAACTATTCAGACTAAATTGATACACGAATTTTGAATGTATTAAACATAATTCAATGAAAAATATGTGCTAATAGATACAGAGGTATCCGATCACTGAATTTTTTTTGAACATTTGAAAATGTTAAGAGTACTTTGTGATTCAACATACTTTTAAGAAATCAAGATTTAGATGTATTTTGTTAAACCATATTCACAATATTAGCTTACGACAAATATTCAGCAAACACTCCAACTGTGCTTCCCCTGCAGAGCTATGTTTAAAAAACAATGGCATGAATGAAGAGTATATTGGTTCAAAAGTTTAAATATGTTGAACATGAGGAATCATAATACCAATTGAAAATAATATATATATAAAAAATGATATGAACTTGCTCTAATGAATGAACGGAAGCCATCTTTCTCTCAAAACCATGGATCTCTGATCATTCTCAAAGTCACAAAGTACTCCGAACTTTTTCGAATGTTTAGAAAAGTTCAGCAATTGGATACCTCCTTTACCCATCACCACCCAAACAAATTTCTATTATTGAATTGTGTTTTCAGTATTTTCAGAATCCAGGCATTCATTTAGTTTTAGATGGTTTACTATATTCAAATTATCATTGTCAACTTCACACCTAACAAAAGACTTTCATGTGTTTCTCATACTAGTGATCAGTTTACATCTAAAAAGTACTGTAACGGACCGAACGGAACCTTCACCAAATATTTGATGTGAAAGAATTGTGTGACTATGATCATGCTGTGCTTATTATATAATAAACATGAAGTTGACACATGTGGTAATGTAGAGGCAAATAAACAAAAGAGGAGCTGCAGCTGATGAAAAATGGGTTTGCTATTACAGGTTTTTTAATAGCATACTTGATATTTGGATTCAGAGATGAAAACAGACAAAATCACAATGAGTGGGTAAAAGTACCTTCCATTGATCAAGTAAAAAGAACCCATCTTTCAATTAAAACATGAAATGCAGCTAAAGAAAAAGCAAACAGTTCAACAAAAAGAAGAACAAAAAATCACAAATAGGGCTTTCAAGAACAAAATAAAACACAACCCTAAGAAACCATTTCTTCTTCACAACAACAAAAGAAGAACAAAAACCCATCTTTCTTTGTACAATGTAACATAAAAAACCTGATAAACACAAGCCTTTTATCAACCAAAACAAAAAAAAAAATCACATTTGTTACTTACAGTAAGTTCAAAAGAACCATTTTTTCTTCAGCCCAAACAAAAAGGAACAAAAACCCATCTTTTTCGATACATTGCAACATCAATAAAGAAGAAACACAAGGCACAACAAGCAAAAGACCACATTTTTCCCAAACTATACAAATCACTTACAATAACTTCAATACAAAAGAAACCCACTAAATTTCATTCCATCAGTCTAACTATAGTTCCATTTAAAACTCACCCACAAAGGAGAGAAAGACCAAAAGCAGAGAGAGAAGACTTGTTCCCATGGCCAGAGCAGAAAAAGGGGGGGCTCTTTCCCAGAATGCCCCCACTTTCCTTCCCGAAATGCCCCTCCTGCTGCAACTCAGTGAAGCGCGCACAGTCGGAGCTCCTCCTCCCGGACTCCAAAGGGGTCTGTCAAGTCCAGTTAAGAGAGAGCTTCTGGAGTCCGCGAGAGTGAGAGAGAGAGAGAGATGAAGCTGTCTGGACAGGAAGACAAATATACTGTGTTTTATTTTATTTTTCGCAGTCTCCAACGGTAATAAAGAAAATGAAAAGAAAGACAAACTTGTCCTCTTATGCAATTTTTTTTCTTCTTTTGTTACGGAGGTCCCTGGTACGTTAACCGGAACTGTAGTATCATGTTAGGATGTGACGTCGTTATAACGTCATGTTAAACAACAAAGGAAAATTAAGAGGCTAATAAATATGCATAACTGAAGATTCGCCCATTATTGTAAAAAAAAATTTCACGAAACGTGTCTTTATTTTGAGTCGTTTACTCCCACCCCGTCATTCACCCCACCCCACCCCACTCCCAAAGATAGAGGAAGAGAGAAGGAAAAAAAGAGGCCAAGGTTGAGCAGAGAGGAAGGCAACGGTCATAAAAGAGAGAAAGAGAGGTTAGGGTTCCCAATGTTTCTGACCTTCTCTGCTCATTGCCTTCTCTCTTTCTCTTCTCTCACCTCTCCCATTATCTCTTCTTTAGTTACCCCACTTGCGCTCTCCATCCTCCACTGCCCTCTCTCATTCTCCTCCTTTCTTTTTTAATTTGTTATGCTCCTCACACATAATTCTATTTTTTAAACGGGGTGGGAACCCCAAAAAGTGAAGACAAAGGTATAGTTTGACAACTTATCTAGAAGTACTTCTATAAGAAGTTCTTTCATAAAGAAATTACTTCTAAATAAGGAACTTCTTGTATTTAGAGTAGAAGCTGTTTGGGAACACATATTGATGAATGTTTTCAAAAAGTACTTTTGTAATAGAAATCACATAAATTGTCTTAAATACCCTTGACCCTATTTTATACAATTATTGTAATAGATCAATATAAATAAATAAATATAACCAATTATATAGTCAAATGATCAAAACACACATATAACTATAATAATATTTGCCTACAACATATTAATAATAAAATTATATAAAAGAATATTATTAAAATAATAATAATCTTATTAAATAAAGACATTGTTTTTAAGATTCATTCCTAATTAAAAATAATACAATACCAAAAATACCAAAGATAACATTCTTTTCATATACCCAATTTTAAAGAAACATGGATCAAAATCAATATAGCATGATCAATTTAAAAGGGCATACAATATAACATTATCAATTTTTAATTTTAAAATGAAAACCTATAATTAAAATCTTATAAAAAGACTGAGATAAAAATTGCACCTTGTTTATATCTCTTGAAATCCCCCTAAAGCTTGTTATGGATTTATATAACAAATTTATATTTAATTTTATATTCGTTTATATAAACAGATGTCGTTAGTTATATATTCATGTGTGTGTGGTTTGTTATGGGTTTGTTATACATAGTTTGAGATTATATATAGTTTGTTATGGTGCATTTGTTTTATATTTGTTTGTTATCGATAGAAACAGAGAATAAAATAATGAGAATCTCTGTATTCCACTTAGGGGTAAATCCCTTTATATATACAAATGTCTAGGAGTTACACGTGTAATACACTACACACATTATAAGATAACACATATAATCTAACAGCTCTCCTCAAACTCACGGTGGATCATACAAAGTGAGTTTGCGAAGAAGAAACTGAAATCGAGGAATTGGATGTGACTTTGTAAAGAAATCAGCAAGCTGCTCAGCAGAGGAGATATGCGGAAGCGATAATGTCTCTGCAAGAAAGTGCTGACGAACGAAGTGACAATCGATCTCAATGTGTTTGGTCCTCTCATGAAAGACCGGATTGCTAGCAATTTGAATAGCAGACCGGTTATCACAGTGAAGAGGAATAGGACCAATCATAGTAACTCCTAGATCCACCAAGAGGCGTCTGAGATGAACAATCTCCTTGGTGGTGATAGCCATGGCTCGATATTCAGCCTCAGTGCTGGAAAGAGAAACAACCTCTTGTTTCTTGCTGCGCCAAGAGATGATAGAATCTCCGAGAAATATGCAGAAACCAGTGGTGGAGCGTCTAGTGGTTGGGTCTCCAGCCCAATCAGTATCAGTGTAAGCCCTGAGAACCAGAGTCGAAGAGGATGACAGATAGATCGATCTAGTGATAGTACCACGCAAATATCTAAGAATTCGCATAAGAGCACCATAATGCACTGATCGAGGAGCCGAGATAAACTGACTAACAATACTGACAGCATGAGCAATGTCAGGTCTAGTGATGCAGAGATACACAAGCTGACCCACGATCTGTCTGTATCGAGTAGGATCTGAGAGGAGCTCACCATCCGTAGGACGAAGCTTCACATTAAGCTCGAGAGGAGTATCCGCACTGCGGGTATCGGAGAGAGCAGCACGCTCTAAAATGTCAGCTGTATACTTCTGTTGAGAAAGCAGAATCCCACTATCACTCTGTGCAATCTCGAGACCAAGGAAGTAGCGAAGAGTACCAAGATCTTTCATCTGAAACTGTCGACTGAGGTGATTCTTGACCCGAGTAATACCAGCGGAGTCATCGCCAGTTATAATCATGTCGTCAACATACAGAAGAAGGATTACCCGCCCCTGCGATGAGGATCGCACAAACATAGAGTGGTCCTGGTGGCTCTCAACAAAACCAGCTGTCAGAATAACACTGCGAAAACGCTCAAACCAGGCACGAGGAGCTTGTTTCAGTCCGTATATAGCCCGTCGAAGACGACAAACATGCTGAGGAGGAGTGCTGAGACCTGGAGGTGGTTACATATAAACAACCTTAGATAAATCACCATGAAGAAAAGCATTCTTCACGTCCATCTGAAAGAGAGGCCAGCGACGAACAGCAGCAACGGCGAGAAGGGTGCGAACAGTAGTCATCTGAGCAACATGAGCAAAGGCCTCCTCATAGTCAATGCCATACTCCTGAGTGAAACCTCTGACAACAAGACGAGCCTTATGTCGTTCAATGGAACCATCAGGGCGATGCTTGATCTTGAAAATCCACTTGCAGCTGATAGGGGTAACACCATCCGGAAGGGGAACAACATCCCAGGTCTGTGTCTGCTCAAACACCTGAAACTCCTCAGCCATGGCCTGCTGCCACTCAGGGTACTCGACTGCCTCTCGATAAGATCGGTGCTCACGATGGGCATGTATAGCGGTGAGATAGGCCTGGAGAATAGGTACTCACGGATGCAAAGTCAAATCGGTCAAGTGGTCCAGAGTCAAAACTGAAACAATCAGGCGGATGGCGTTCACGCTGAGGGTAGCGAGTCAAGGGACGAGGATCCACATCAGAGGGAGGTGTGTTAGCCGTGGAAGACGGAGTACCAGCGGAGTCATCTGCGGAAGGAGCAAGAGGAGACACAATAGGAGGAGAACAGGGAGGACCATGGGGGTTGGCTGCAGGAGTGTGAAGAGGAGACGAAGAACCAAGAGAGTCAGCAGTGGGAATGCCAAGATGAGACTCAGAGAGAACAGAACTAGGAGTGGGCTCAAGCAGAACAGACGGCCCGAGAAGAGGTAGAGACTCAATAGGAGAGACCTGAACAGGAGAAGGCACCGGAGGAGAGGAGGCAGTGGGTGTAGAAGAAAAATAGGGAACATCTTCGACAAATGACACATGACGAGTTATCCAAAAATGATCTCTAATAGGATCGTAGCAGCGATATCCCTTGTGTTCGAAACTAATCCCCAAGAATACACACTTAACTGACCGAGCAGCCAACTTAGTGCGTTGATGAGGAGGGAGAAGCACGAAACAAGTACATCCAAAAGTGCGAAGTCTGCTATAATCAGGTTTGGAGGAGTAAAGGCGCTCATGAGGAGTCATACCGGAGAGGACAGAAGAGGGAGTGATATTGATAAGATGAACAGATAGAAGAGCAGCCTCAGCCCAGTATGTGCTGGGGACTGAAGAAGAAAGTAAGAGGGAATGAGCGGTCTCAAGAATATGGCGATGTTTTCTTTCAGCAACACCATTCTGCTCATGAGTATAAGGGCATGATTGCTGAAAGAGAGTGCCATGAGATTGAAGAAGAGAACGCATCGTGGAAGAAATATATTCTCGAGCACAATCAGACCTAAAGATTTTGATACGAGTCTGAAACTGGGTGTGAATCATAGTGGTAAAGACCTCATATATCTTTGGGACCTCAGATCGATGACGCAATAAATAAATCCAGGTAAAGCGAGAATAGTCATCAATAAAACTGATATAATACAAAAAATCACTCTTTGACGTGATATGAGAAGGACCCCAGATATCAGAATGAACAAGCTCAAATGGACTAGAGGACTGATGATTACTAGAATGGAATGGAGTAGCAATAGGTTTGGCTAATTTACAGCCCTCACAAACAGAAAGAGGAGAGAAAGAAACATGACCTAAATCACCAGACTTAATAAGGTCTTTAAGACGAGATTAAAAAACATGACCTAACCTCTTATGCCACAAGTCAGTATCAGAGATGACAGTGCCACAGAAAACTGAGGGATCAGGTACAGGAAGATAAAGATACTCCACATAATACAGTCCACCAATCCGATGATCAACACCAATCCTCTGCCCTGAACGTGGATCCTGCACAGAACACCCAGAAGAGGTAAAGGTAATGGTGAATCCAGAATCACACAATCTACTAATAGACACAAGATTCATGCAAAGCTCAGGAGCATGCAAAACAAATGGTAATGAAAGACGGCCAGTAGGGTGGGATGTGGTGGTGATCGATCCACACTGCGTGATGACTAAAGGAGAGCCATTAGCAGTATGAATTGAAGGGAGGTGTGAGGGTGCAGGTGAGCATGCAGTGAGGATAGAACTATCATGAGTCTTGTGATGTGAGGCACTCGAATAAAAAATCCAATAAACAGGACTACCCATAGTAGAAGACAAGGCAAAGGGAGTAGAAGCACCAGAAAGTGACTGCTGCAGAATCAGGTGGTCTAGGCGCTGACTGATCTGGACAAGCATATCCGAGTGTGACTGAATGGAGGCAATCGAAGTAGCAGTCGTAGCGACAATAGGAGGAAGATGATATCCTTGGCCTTTCGGTTGATAACACTGCTTAGAGGGTCGTTGTCTTTTCGTAGCAGGAGCGGCCCCAAAGATGCCCTCATAGACTGACGAGATACCTTCGAAGTCGTCGGTGTCGGAAGAGTAGGGTTGCTGTTGGTTTTTGACATTGTGTAAAACCACTCGAATGAGAATCAGAAGCAGACGAGGATGTAGAGCACGAAAAATCGAGCAAAATGGACTCCTGGATCACCTTAATTGGACTTCCGGAGAGAAAGTTATAACCAATTTAGTGATTCGGAGTCTCAAGGAGGTGCTGGAGGTGGCGGCGAGCGGCCGGTGGCAGCAGGGGGCGGCCGGAGGAGCCGGAGGGCTGCCGGAGTTGACCTGAGGTCGGACTCGGGTCGGGTGCCAGGTCGGGTTCGCGGGGCAGCGCCCGGGTCGGGCCGGGTTCGCTGGGCAGGGTCCGGTCGGGTCGCTGGGCAGGGTCCGGGTCGGGCCGCTGGGCACGGTCCGGGTCGGGTGCCGGATCGGGCGCTCGAGACGATCCAGAACACCCAATACAGGCTGGCACGAGCTGTCCCAGCAAATCCTGAGAAATCGGGCAAGATCACCGGATCAGTGCCCGGGCAGATTTGTCGGGCGCGACAGATCCCGGGTAATCCGAGCAGGGTCAAATGCGCGGCAGGGCACCGGGCTGGGCGCGGCAGGGTGCGACGCGGCAGGGCACGGCGCGGCAGGGCGCAGCAAGGCACCAGGCAGGGCAGGGCCGGGCACGCTGCAGGGCTGGGCGCGGCAGGGCGCAACAAGGCACGCTGCAGGGCACCGGGCAGGGCAGGGCCGGGCACGCAGCAGGGCTGGGCGCGGTAGGGCGTAGCAGGGCACGCGGCAGGGCACCGGGCAGGGCAGGGCTGGGCGCGGCACGGCAGGGCACCGGGCAGGGCAGGGCTGGGCGCGGCAGGGCACCGGGCAGGGCAGGGCTGGGCGCGGCAGGGCAGGGCTACGCGAGCAGCGGCAGGGCGGCGCGCGTCAGCGGCAGGGGCGGCGACAGCGACGGCGAAGGAATCCAAAAAAGAAAAAAACTAGGGTTTTTTAATTTCTAGCTCTGATACCATGATAAAAACAGATAATAAAATAATGGGAATCCTTGTATTCCACTTAGGGGTTAATCCCTTTATATATACAAATGTCTAGGAGTTACACGTGTAATACACTACACATATTATAAGATAACACATATAATCTAACAGTTATATATATATAGTCTTATATATATAGTACATACTTTTAGGTTAAACACACACACACACGCACACACTATTTGTTATATACATAGTTTGTTATATATTTGTTATACAGAGTTTGTTATATATATATATATATATATATATATATATATATATATAAATATAAGAGGGGAAATTTTTTGGGTAAGCTTGTTATATATAGTACATCACATATTTGTTATACATATAGTTTGTTATATATATATAAAAATGAGGGGAAAATTTTTGGGTGAGTTTGTTATATATAGTACATCTCGATCAATGTCACATGGAGATGTGAGAGAAAAATTGTTATTTATAGTATTTAAATGGTTTTTTAGAAATTTATAACATTTTATAAGGGTATTTTTTGTCAAAATATCAATTTTTTAAATTTTCTACAGAAGTGAAAAAACCCTTTCTACAGAAAGAGTTATTTTCTCATTCTAGAAAGATGAGTTTTTATCCTTTTGCAGAAAGAGAAGTGATAGTTATCAAGTTCTCAAACGCAATCACTTCTCTTTATGCAGAAGGAGAAGTCATCCAGAAGTATTTTTAAGCAGCTGTCAAACGCTCCCCTAATTTTTTTGGTTCAAGGTCCTCTTGAGCTATGAAGTTCTCAACCCATTGAGATAGAAGATACAAGAAACTAACTCAAAGAGAGTGTAGATATGATTTTTTGCTATTCATATACTCAAATCAAGGTCTCCCAATGGGAGATGTTCCATTTAATCATCAAGAATCAACCTGAGACAAATATAAGCAATTGCGTTAAGAACACTTTTTATATATAAATTTTTGTCAATGTTATAGCCACCTAAACTCTCTTGGTCCAATTTTTATATATCGTTTTTATTTTAACCCTTATTCTTGAACCAAACCATGGCTAAAGTGATACATCAAATGCCATTATATGAAGTGATAATATACTATAACGTTTAACAATGTTAAACAAAAAATATTTTATAATAAAGATGCTAGGAATATTTCTTTTATTGAAATATTATTCTTGGACGTTAAAACAAAGATTTAACTAATTCATCTATAGTAGTGTTTAAACAATGTTAATGGGTTTTGATAGCTTTTGAGGATTTTTGTTCTTGCATGAATCATATTCTAAACTCATTTTTTAAAGTCTGCGGCAGTCCTAGATTTAAAACAAAGAAATCGGTAGGATTTGGCTTATAAAATATGATTCTTGTATGGAAATTCATTTCAACTAAAGAGGATGAACAATTGCTAAACTCATCTTTAATTCAAGTTGAATGTAATACCGAGGTAAATAATTATTACCCATGTCATTATGTCAATAATATTTTATTGTATATGGTTCAGTTTCCATTAATTTAAGGGCGAGTGCTATCAGAAATGTCTATATTAACATTGGGATTCTTTTCCCTGATTACAAGTTATGGCTGTTGTTTGCTTCTTTTCGAAATATGCTAAAACTATTGACAATAATTCAGTGAAGAAAAGAAACATTAATGTTAGGAACAGTAAGTGTACATACTGTAACAACATGAGAATTAGTTGTTATCAATCTCACTCACATGTTATACATATAAACTTTTAGGAAAAAGTCCTCTTAACTTCCTGAAATCTTTTTGAAATAACAAAAAGTTCCTCTAAAATCATAAAATCATTCTAGGTCTCCATAAAATATATATGATTAACGAATTTAGTTCACTGGTAAAAAATATATTGAAATAAGTCATTAGAAATTTACTAAAATTGGATTTAGTTTCTACAAACTTTATTAAATCAGATTTAGTTCTTTTGTAAGACAAAAATACCCCCGTCATTTTTTAGCATCCCCATCTCCTGAAATGTCATCCTCATCTGTAAAAAAAAAATATCGATCAAACCTCATTTGATCTATAAAATTGAGTCATTTTTCAATATTTTCACATCCTTAATCTCATTACAGAGACTGAACAAAAAAAATTACAGCTTCATCAACTCCATTACAAAATCAGTAGAGAAAACAATTTAAAAACTCAATCAAAATTCTATAATACATTCTTAACTCAAAATTAGTAGCAATAAAAAGCATAACACCTTGATTATAAAACTATAACTTGTTTAATAAAATTTAAATAAATCAGTATATATTTTTAGATAATTACATGGATTTTTTGTGATTTTAAGAAGATTTCAGGGAGTTAAGACGATTTTAGTTATAGGGACTAACCACACATCTGGTTAGTTATAAGGACAAAAATAAATATTATCTAATAAGATAGGGATCTGAGGGAATTTACCAATTTTACATAGACTTTTTCTAATTTTCATAAGTTTCTACAGAGCTAGATCGATTTTTCCCAAATTTTTATGACAATTTTGTATGGGTCATCCAATGCTGACCGGATTCTATCTCACTATAGTTAGTGTACTCTCTATGCCCCCGTTTGGATATGGGATAACCCAAGAAATAAGTGAAAATAAAATAGAATATGTGTTTTTTGTTGTTTGGATGCATGGAATACCCCAGGATAAACTATGTCAGAATAAACTGGTATAAAGTGATATATGAATTTCAACCAACCCTTGGAATTAAAGTTATTTCAAGTTATTCCACCAAAAAAAATATGTGGGCCCACTGTCAAATCAACTATCATCACCTCTAATAAATCACATGTCAAATCAACCATCATTATTTTTTCACCTTTTATAAATCTTTATCTACACTTTATTCACATTTTACCTAAACAACAAAACTTTTATTATTACGTTTCCCAATGAGAATAATTCAAAATACAACCAAACACAAAATCACTTTATTCTTATTTAGACTCGCTTATGTCGGAATAACTGTATACCCAAGAATAAGTCATATTCTGTATGCAAATGGGGGCTATATGTTTCTTTTAATTTTAAAGTTGTATAATTTATACAATAAAATATCATATTTTGAAAAATGTTAGATACAACATCTTTACAGTTCCATATGTAGTCCCCACCCATATCTCACATTAATGAGATATATATATTTTATAAAATATACAATAAAATCCAACTAAACGTAGAAAATCATTTTAAAAACATATATGGAAAAATTACCCAATGAGCTATATATACTCATTGGATAACTATGGAGGTACATGAGATTGTAACAATAATTGTATATAACAATGCTCCAGTCTTTGTATAAAAATAAAATATGTATAATAATAAAGGGAAAAATCGATATAACTCTCTAGAAATTTATGAAAATAAAAAAAAGTTCCTGTAAAATTAATAAATCCCCTTAAGTCCCTATCTTATTAGACAATATTTATTTTAGTCATTATCATAATTGAAACCAACAAAATCTGTACTTAACCCTAACCATATACGATAAATTATTATAATATTTATCCTTTTAAAATTACTTTCTTTCATGGGAAAATTCATAAAACCCCTGAAAACATATGAAAATTGGAAAATGCCCCTGAAAAATTAGTAAATCCCCCCACGTGGTTATTTTATTAGACAAAATATATTTCAATTCATACCTGTAGCAGTTAATTTTTAATGTTCATTGTTGAAAACAAACTGTTTTAGGTACTGTTTGTTTTAGGTACTCTACAAATGGATTAATATTCAAACTTTTTTATGCACTATATTGAGAACAAATGCTTTATCTGTTTATTATGCTACCTATGAATTTTTTTCAACTTTTCAAATGTGTTCGTAATGCTTTCGTACGTTTTTAACCTCATAAATTTATTAAAATCCTTTGTTTTCCTAAACAATTATTTCTTCTCTTAATCTTATCTTAAGATTCAAGTAAATAATATATTTTATAAATTTTATTTAAAATCAAATTCTCTAATAAATTAATTAAAAAAGAACCAATATTACATATTCACTAAATCTAATTCAAGTTTTAAAAAATTATAGGTTTAATGCACATATAATGATTTTTTAGATAGGATTTAAAAAATTGTTTTTATAATGAAAATACATAATGTTTTTTTACCATAGGAGGCTTCTTAGTGTATGTGATAAATTCGTTCTCAATATTTCTACGTTTGAAGGGTATATCGGTCATAAAAAAGATTAATTTAGATTTTATTAGTTTTTAAGGAACTCACTTGAATACTGTTTTCATATATTTAATTAATTAAAACAGATTACTCTTGAAATATGCTCCTTGCATTAACAGAATATTGACTTAGGTACTAAAAATCTTTAATCAGGATAAAAGATAGGGACTTAAAATGATTTATTGATTTTACGTACATCTTTTCAGATTTTCAAAAGTTTCTTGAGAGTTGTATAGATTTTTTTCAATAATAAATTATTTGAAGTCACTTATAAAAAATGAAAAGTAATATACATGAATGGTATATTTATGAAGGTCCTCAAGGATGTGCAACAAAACCTTAGGTTCATTTTTGGTTGATAAATGTTACCCTGATTTCATTCCAATCGAAGTTACAAAATAAGAATGTAAACAAGAAAAAGAAAAAAAAAGGAAGAACAAGCAAAAAAAAAAAAAAGATCTAGCAAGCAAGAGTAGATGAGGGATCTGCTATTCCCTGCCCCAAAGACCTCAAACGCCAAAAAAATATAGATTTCTTTTGGAACCAATTTTCACACACTGTTGTTCACAAATTCATCCTTTAAAAAAAACAGATAAGAATAATGGATTATGAAAAGACCACTCTCAATCGACTTTTCAAAAAATTCATTTGATAATTAGTTTCAGAATAGGCCACTCAAAATAAAAAAAAATATTAGGTATAGGAACAGTATGATGTGCATATTATAGTTCACCGTGTAGTCCTAACATTATTATTATTTTTTTAAACGTATAATCCATGTAATAAAACTCGTATTTTATAAAAATAAAACATATACTCCAACAATTAAACTGTCCCAAACGATCAGACGGTCTACATCAATGTCTCCCAACAAAAGAAAAAACTGAGTGAGAGAGCGAGGTCTATATTTTGAGCCAACTTGAGCTTGATTTGTGATGAATTTGGTTGATTTGATTAGTTTAGCAGTTCTTAAGAATGCCCAATTGTTGTTTCGAGGTGTGTTTGATTGGTTACTGAGGGGTGCAACTTGGACGAGTTGAACTCAATCCTAACTCAACCCAACTCGAAATTTGGACAGTTTTAAGTTGGGGTTTTAGTGTTCGGATTCAATCCAAGTCCAAACCCAAGCAAACTGAACTTAATTTGGATTGGGTTTGGGTTGGGGGTCTGAGTAACCCGTATCAACCCAAATCCGAAGTTTGCATATCTAAGAAAAATGTTCTAAGTACCGTTATAATTTTTTAATGTGTATGTTAAAATTTAAATTGTAAAATTTATTTTATATAGAATATTTCACCTCTATAGTTCTCATATCTTTATTCTTTAAATAAAAATGTTCCTAATTTTCATCTTTTTTATTTTTTGTTATGAGAGATTGAACTCCTATAAAATTTTAATTATTTAAAATAATACATTTTTTAAGTCAAACCCGAACAATGCCCAAGCATAACCTGAACCCAACCCAACCCGAATCAAACCTGAACCCAACTCGGACTCTACCAAAACCCTTCTAATTGGGTTGGGTTTCTCTAATCTCAAGTTGATTTCAAATTGAGCTCCAACCCAATCTAATCCGCCTGAGTTGTACCCCTAGGTTCTCT
The DNA here is from genome assembly GCA_030737835.1 of Acorus gramineus. Taxonomy (NCBI): domain Eukaryota; kingdom Viridiplantae; phylum Streptophyta; class Magnoliopsida; order Acorales; family Acoraceae; genus Acorus; species Acorus gramineus. The sequence goes on along the minus strand of CM060854.1, from coordinate 10,586,740 downwards.
ATGTCACTTTATGTCACTTTTCTCTTTTGATACTTTTCTTCATTATTTTTGTTTATTTGGGTCTGGTTTAGGCAATGGATAAGATTTTGAGAATAAATTATCTTAATTTAAAAGTGTAAAAATTCATCAATATTGTCCTGTTAAAAATATGATAAAATAAGATAAATCCTAATCTGATTTTTAGATGGAATGAATATCTTCATTTTCATTTGAAAACTGATCAATTTTCTGTATAACAAATATCGAAGTTATTTTTTCACTTATCTCTACACTTAGGCCTAGTTTGGTAAATGGATAAATATTTATAGCCTAATTTATGAGGATAAAAAGACCATTATTTTTATCCATATTTACATTTGGTAATGCATTTTGTTATCCTTAGTTTTTTGTGTTCTTATCCTTAACTTTGCATTTGGATCACATGATGTAAAATATGGGATAACTTCAAAAAAAAATTAAAAATACCAAAATCTACCCTTTCTATTAAAGGGGCATTAATATTGTTGGTTTTGGTTTTATGAAGTTTTTTGTTTTTATTTTTTTGTGGAAGGGCAGTCATAAATGTTGTCCATGTTTTAGAAAAATTGAGATTAAAAAATGGGGATAAAGTTTATTCCACCTTTTACCTAGAACAAAATATCACTATTTTTTCTCTTAAAATACAGACAATTGTCCATGCTTTATCATTTTTTTTCTTAAATCATATAGGATAACATTTGATTTAACTTAATTATTTCCTTATTCCAATCCCTTATCCCAATGCCAAACCAGGCCTTAACATCGTGGTCCGCGATTTATCCCTTTTGCTAAACTCTTTTTCCATCTCCGTATTTTTTCATAACCTTTTATATTCTTTATTAATTTCTCTCTCTAGAATCTTCTCTATTTCTCGACGTGATCTCTCTCAAGATTCTACTGCATTATCCATCATTATCTTATCCAGAGCATTCCTATTTTCTTTCATATCTGCTAATTATTATAAGGATTCTAATCCAATATTTTTATTTATATTTTTATCCTCTTATAAATTTAATAATTACTTATATATTATTTATTATAATGCACTCAATGAGATGATGATGATGATGATGATGATGATGATAGGAGGCAACAACATTTTATGGGAGCATATCACAGACCTGTTTAGTGAATGCTTAAGATCTTTAATCTTTTGTTGGGTCATCTCCCCTCTTAAAAAATCGAAAAGCTGATATTCAAATGCAAAATATTACCAAAATGGTAAAATCCATGGACAAATAGCCCACATAAACAGAAAACAGATAACCAACCCATTAAGCCAGCTCCTTCCACAGTGATAATACCAGCTAAAAATAAAAAAATGAAGAGAAAAACACAAAAGATAATTGATACCTTTAAAATAGTCATACAATTCTCACATATTGTTTCACTAGACTTTGCAGCTTTAATGAGATCAGGTATAAACGACTTCCATCTGGCTGGCCACTCATGTTTTAGGACCTGTAATTCCACAACCAATGTCACCACCTACCACACTACTAGATAACAACATTGAAGTAAGTTTGATTGTCTAAAAATATTGATCCCTACAGAATTCTATAATGCCCGAAACATAACATCTGAACTTTGAAGTGACTGAGAAAAAGAGGACCAGTTTAAAGAATACTGACATGTTCAACACAAATAACATTATAAACTAATTTCAATGCAAGGGTAGAATTCTACCACCAAATTTATGTCATAAATTGGGGTACAGAAAAGAAAAATCCAAGCAGAAACAAAGGATTGGAACCCAGTAAATAAGTAATCTACTGTAGTTGAAATGACTAATCTCTATGGCTTATAGGCAGACAGGATACAAGTCAAAAAGAACATTATAACGAGGCCTATCAACGGGTCGGGTCCGGGAAAATGTGGACCCGGACCCGGACCCGGACCCGTCGGACCCGGGTCGGGTCCGAGTCCGAGGCGACCCGGATAGTTGGGTAAAAAAAAAAAAAAAAAAAAGAGAAGAGCTCATGTATTTGTTTGCCTTATCATTCTATTTGAAATTTTTTGTAATAAAACATTATTGTTAATGAGACTATGTTTGAATGTAATTTTATACAATTCAAAAGAAGTAAATGAATTATTAAACAACATCTAAAACAAAAATCACAAACATAAAAAACATATTAACCTAAATAATAAACATAACTAACTATACAAACATTCAAAACAATATTAACCTAAACAACATTCAAAACAATATTAACCTAAATAACATTCAAAACAATAAACACTAACATATTAACCTAAATAATAAACATAAATCATGCAACAAACTAATTAATCATATAAATTCAAAAGCTAATAAGTTAATTGTCCAAAACAAACCGATTTATAGGCTTGTTATAATTATGATTTATGAACTTGTAGATACAAAAATAAGTTAAGTAAGAAATAAAATTATGTATCAACTAATACTAATGGTCTTATAATATATGAGCATATTTTAATAAAACAATCGGGTCTCGAGTCCAACGGGTCGGGGCGGGGTGGACCCGGACCCGACCCGTTTGTTTGTTTGGGTCCGCCGGGTCGGGTCCAACTCGGGTCGGGTCCAAATCGGGTCGGGTATATTACACGTGTAATCGGGTCCGAGTCGGGTCGGATCCGGGTCTGGACCCGACCCGTTGACAGGCCTAATTATAACCTATGACAACTGGAAGTGTCAAAGACCAAACCAAGCATGACAAGCAGAATTTAGAAATGTGGCATGCGGTTTGCATGTGGCTAGGATACCGCATAGAGGATACGCGGTATACGGGAGTATATGCAGTTTTATATTTTAATTGATATATGATGACTAACAATAGATAACAAAATAAATTACATTTGTACACCAAAGTGATTACCACCCATTCCATTTTTCACCCATTTAACCAATCGGCTTGGCTAGGACAGAATTCACCTAAGACTGGGAACAAGGAAAGCTACGATCAGTTGTCAGTCAACTCAGCTCGGGCAGAGCTCAATGAAACATGCTCCTTTGGTGTTCAGAGCCCTATAGTGAGGTATTATGTACTCTAATACATCAAAGGCAACCAAAGATGTCCAAAACATACTACATTTGTACACAGATCGAGTTGGCTAGACTGTTTTTTTCTTTTGCATGTTTGACCCTTTGCTTTTTTATGTTGGTATTTCTCCCGATATTTGTACCCCTTTTCTATCCCTATATGCAACTGGTGGTAGGGTCCCTACCTTCTTCAATAAATAAATAAATAAATACTAGATAATGCATATGAGCGGAGATTAGTAAGACGGGCCAAATATAACTCGGATTGCATAAGTTTATAAGCGAGATCAGATTAGAGATGATATTGCAAGACAAATATATATACATTTTTCCTTATTAAACAATATGTAAATTGCAAGACAAATATCTAGATTAAAAAAAAAAAAAACTCTGCAATGAAAAATAGATAATGTAAATTGCAAGAGTTGAATTTGTAAAATAAAAAACTATGCAATGAGGAAAAAAAACATGTGCTGATACAATGAACTCAGATAATAGCTACCTGAATTAAAGTAATATTGAGTTTATTCACATACAGCCTCTCCCGCCGAAAACATGCCTCATTCATTGACAGCTAATAAGAATTAAAACACAATGAAAAGACATCAGAATACAACATAGCTAATATCATAGCATTAAAGTGATTGCATCCAAATAAACAATGATTCTGCAGAATGAACTACAATTAGAATCCACCTGTACAACATCTGATATATAATCCTTGATTCCATCACGTTGTTCTACTGGCAATGCATTCAAACGGTATTTGATAACTCCCTCAGGCACCTGAAATTGTACTAGAAAATATGTTGACTAAGGCCTTGCTGCTTGGAACCAATTGTAAAACACCTTATGTTCTAAGGGTCCGTTTGGATGTGAGGTTGAAACTCTAAGATTTTTAAAATTTTATGTTTCAAACTCAGCTTTTAAAAAACTATGTTTTATTAGATTTTCAACCACATGATTTTTTAGCTTAAAAAGGAAGATTGTGATTTGAAAAGTTAAATGCTGAAAATGTGTTTGGATATGAGTTTGAGAATTTTTAGTTTTTCAAACGCAAAATCTACCTAAACTCATATCCAAACGGATTCTAAGTTGATCATAAAAGCAGTTTTATTGACTTTTAAAACATAATACCAAAATCTGAAAACAAAAACTGAAACTTAAAAGTACCCAATTGGGACCGATTATCTAAAAACTGATTCTGAATATTTAAAATAGATTTAGGGTGCGCTTGGATGTGAGGTTGAAACATTTAGATTTTTAAAATCTTATATTTCAAACTCAGTTTTTAGAAAGCTATGTTTTATTAGATTTTCAACCGCAAAATTTTTTTGTCTAAAAATAAATATTGTGGTTTGAAAAGCTAAATGCTAAAAATTTGTTTGGATCTCAGTTTGAGAATTTTTAGCTTTTCAAATACATAATCTACCTAAACTCATATCCAAATGGACACTTAGGGAGCGTTTGATTGTGGGTTTAGAAATCATGCCTTTTGTATTCCGTTTGGATATGAGTTTAGGTAGATTATGGGTTTGAAAAGCTAAAAATTCTCAAACTCAGATCCAAACATATTTTCAGCGTTTAGTTATTTAAACCATAATATTTCTTTTTAGGCTGAGGGTGTGTTTGGATGTGAGGTTGAAATACTGAAATTCTTAAAATCTCATGTTTCAAACTCAGTTTTTTAAAAACTATGTTTTATTAGATTTTCACTTGCAAGATTTTTTGGCCTAAAAATGAATATTATGGTTTGAAAAGCCGGTCCGTTTGGATATGAGTTTAAGTACATTCTGTTTTTGAAAAGCTAAAAATTTTGGAACTCATATCCAAACACATTTTTAACGTTTAACTTTTCAAACCACAATCTTCTTTTTTATGTCAGAAAATCTTGCGGTTGAAAATCTAATAAAACATCGTATTTCAAAAGCTAAGTTAGAAACATAAGATTTTAAGAATCTCAGTGTTTCGACCTAACATCCAAATGCATGATTTTTTGATAGCTTTTGAATTTCACATATTTACGTGACTTTTCAAATAAGCTTCAAAATCGTGTTTGATAAATTATAACAAGGTCGATTTTGAAATGCTAGAATCAATATAATGTTTGGCAACTAATCAGAAACACAACTTATGAAAATACAAGATTACAATTTTGTCCTCATTCATTCTCCAAACCCTACCACTTAGTTAAAATAAAATAAAATAAAACTACCACCTAGTAGACTCATGAATAAACCCACCTGATGTACATTACATAGCTCTTGTATATTACAGACATAACAAACTCATCAACAAAAAATGTTACTAAATTTGTTTTTCAAGTCTTGTTACACATTCAAGTGGTTAAACTAAAAAAATATAAAATGTACTTAAAAAAAACACAATCCAACCATCAAACCACAATTATTAGTGATTGGTCTCCAAACACCATCCAACCTCAAGCCACCTCTGTTTTACCTGTTCTTCTCATCAAATCATTTACCTACAAGCAATTATGAGCTATGATGAAATATACTTGAAAAAAGAGTCATGTACAAAAAATTTCTGAAAAGAAAAATTATACCAGCCAATTGCGTTACAAATCATGAATTATGAGGTTCTCATTCTTAAAAAAAAATGTCTTTAAGGTAATCATGCATTGTTTAGAAATTGGATCATCTGATGTGATAATATTAATCATCTTGTTAAAAGGAACTCAATGTGCTTAGGTAGATATTATGTAGATATTCCAATCAACTTATAAAATCCACAAAAAAAAAGTAATTCAACAAAATCCACACAACAACAGACCATAAAACATAAAACCTTGAAGAACCCATAAGGCAAATCACCAAGGAAAAAAAAAACGAAGAAAGAAACATTAAACATTAAGTGGAGCATTTTTAATTCACACTGTATTATAATTTTATATTAAAAATTAATTAAGCAACTGCCTATTTTTTAAATAGGAATTTTATATTTTTGGATAAAATATTATATTTTTTATATATATTTTTTTATCTAATATCCATTTTATGTAAAATATTTTAATTTTTCTCAGACATTTTAAATTTTTTTGCGTATCTTTTTTTCACTTTTGGTTTTGTTTGTATATTTTTATCTAATCCCTATTTTATAGACGTTTATCTATTTATTTATAAATGCGTAACATATAATATATTTTCACTTAAAATTAAAATTCATGACAAATAAAATACATTTCATTTTCACACTTTTTTCCGCGAAATCTCATAAAAAAGGAATGATAGAATAAAAACCTTTTGATATTTTTTCAAACTTTAGCATATCCTTCCATTTATTTTAATGTTATATTATTTATCATTGAAAATGTCACTTTATTAATGCAAATTAATTTAAATTTTTTTATTTTTTATTTAATTTTGTTTGGTATATTATTTATAGGGATTTATTTATTATCATAATTAACATTTTTAATGCAAAATAATTTTTTATGATTTTTAAAATTATATTAGTATCTTTTTTCCATTTTTGTTATAGGTATATTATCTAATCCCTATTTTTTTGAATTTATTTATTTATCTATATTTTAAAATCTCTTTATGTTTATTTCTCTTAAAATTAAAAATTCTAATTTCCAATATTAATTTTCAATATATGATACTGATAATACTAATATTTTAAATTATATTTACTATTCATGATCAAGAAAAGTGAAAGTAGATATAAAAATCATTTTATTTAACATTCTAGATTACATTTAGAAATATGATTCTTTTCAATGATTTTGGAAAAATATAAAATAAAAGTGATAACTAATAATCTTATTTAAACAAATTTCATATCACTTATCCTATATTCACGATGAACATATAGATATAATAATCTTATGTAAAATAATATGTTAGTAAATTTTTAGGTCTTTATTTTTTAAATAATTTTAATGCTTTTTTTATTTGTTTTACATGTATTCTGAGATACAACCAATATCTCTTCAACATGAAATAGAGGTACACATTTTTTTATTTTTGAATAATTTTTTGGGAGTACTGATTTTTTAAGTATTTATTTTATTTTAAATTTAATGTTTTTTTATTTATTAGTAAATGAATTTTTTTTTCATTTTTTATTTTTATTCTGTACATTTTCATTTACTAATAAATGAAAAATATTTGTTTTTTTTGTTGTGGTTTTATGACTCCTAAATTTTACATAGCATCTTCAGGTGGAACGATTTCTTTCATCGACCTCCATGGCATCCTCCATCATGTACTTTTTTATAACATTTTCTCCTCTTCGTGTTGTATCTTGGTTGAATTTTTTTTCACGTAGAGTTGCACATATTCTTCTTAATAATTTTTTTTTTTTAACTTTCTTTGTTAAATTTTTAGTAATCATACCATGTAGTTATTTGATTAAATCACGTAACTCTTGATTTAATTTATTTGGTTTTATGAATGCCACCTCTCCTTTGCTCTTTCAAATGTTTATTAATCATAGAAGCAATGTGAAACAATGTTAAGAATCTATAAAAAAAAAAAAAAGGCATGCATGCAACAAAGATTTTGATTTTGTTGGGTTAATATTTATTCTTCTAATTAATGTGTATAATGTTTTTTATTTTCATTTAGTATGAACTTGTGAGATATCTCTTGAGATATCTCATTTATGTTGTAAACTAAATAGAATATAAATACATAAAGTATATAAACAAAGCACACAAGCATATAGAAGAGAAGTAGAGAGAGATTCTTATTCACTATTTGTTGGTTGAATACAAGAGAGAACCCCTCTATTTATAGGGTGCATAGAGGAATCCCAAAGGTGGAGAGTTACAAGTCTATAGAGGTGAGGGGGAGATAGTGGGGCACTAATGGGAGTGTTATGGAATAGAAGAGTGGGGGAGGTTATGGAGTTGAAGAGTGGGGGAGGTTATAGGTTAGAGAAGTGGTGGTTATCCACCATATTCACAACACTCCCCCTTGGATGACCACCACGCTAAGAAAATTGCCTCATTAAAACCTTGCTTGGAAAACCCAATGGGAAAAAACCAAAGCGAAGGAAAAAGAGTACAATGTAACTTAATCGTATAATAGTGTATGCGTTTGACACTGCCTCATTAAAACCTTGCCAGGAAAACCCAATGGGACAAAACCTAGGCGAAGGAAAAAGAGTACAGTTCGCAAAATGTCATAAAAAATTACTCCCCCTCATAAGTACAAGATTTCAAGAATTTTGGTCGCAAACTCGTCGCATCCCGATTTCATACACCAGCTTCTTGAATGTTGATGTCGACAAAGCTTTAGTAAACAAATCTGCAAGATTGTCCTTTGACTGAATTTGTTGAACATCAATTTCATGTCTCTGCTGGAGCTCATGAGTGTAAAAGAATTTTGGAGAAATATGCTTTGTTCTATCACCCTTGATATATCCCCCTTTGATTTGAGCAATGCATGCTGCATTGTCTTCATATATAGTTGTTGGAACATCTGTAATGAGAGATAGTCCGCATGCAGTACGAATATGATGAACCAAAGACCTTATCCACACGCATTCCCGGCTTGCTTCGTGGAGTGCAAGAATCTCAGAGTGGTTAGAAGACGTGGCGACCAAAGTCTGTTTCGTAGATCGCCAAGAGATTGCTGTGCCACCGCAAGTGAATACATAGCCTGTTTGTGAGCGAGCCTTGTGAGGATCTGAAAGATATCCTGAATCTGCATAACCCTTTAGTTGTGCACCATTATTGGAATCCTTTGCATAGAATAGACCCATGTCTGACGTTCCACGAAGATAACGAAAAATGTGCTTCACACCATTCCAATGCCTTCGAGTTGGTGCAGAGCTAAATCTGGCCAATAAATTAACTGAAAATGCAATGTCAGGTCTAGTGCATTGGGCCAAATATAATAAGGCACCAATTGCACTAAGATATGGTACTTCAGGACCAAGAAGATTTTCAGTATCTTCTTTTGGACGAAAAGGGTCCTTCTTTGGGTCAAGTAACCTTACTACCATTGGAGTACTTAATGGATGACATTTGTCCATATTAAAACGCTTCAGGATTTTTTCAACATATGTTGTTTGATGAACAAGTATCCCATTTGAACTTTGCTCAATTTGCAAGCCGAGACAATATCTTGTTTTTCCAAGATCTTTCATTTCAAACTCCTTTTTCAGATATTCGGAAGCCTTTTCGAGCTCTTCAGGAGTCCCAATTAGATTAATATCATCAACATATACTGCAATAATGGTAAATCCGAGTTCCATTTTCTTAATAAATACACAGGGGCATATTGGATCATTGACATATCCTTCTTTTATTAAGTACTCACTAAGACGGTTATACCACATTCGTCCAGATTGCTTTAACCCATACAAGGATCGTCTTAGCTTGATTGAGTACATGTTTCGTGGTTTTGCTTCAGGCAATTTTAGTCCTTCAGGAACTTTCATATAAATGTCGGTATCTAATTTTCCATATAAATATGCAGTAACCACATCCATTAGCTGCATGTCAAGTCCTTCTGAGACTACAAGACTAATTAAATACCGAAATGTGATTGTGTCCATCACAGGAGAATATGTCTCTTCAAAATCTATCCCAGGTCTCTGCAGGAAACCCTGTGCCACAAGACGAGCTTTGTATCTAACAATCTCGTTTCTTTCATTTCGTTTTCTCGCAAACACCCATTTACATCCTACTGGTTTAACACCTTCAGGGGTTAGGACTACTGGTCCAAATACTTGGTGTTTTGCAAGTGAATCCAATTCTGTTTGAATAGCAGCTTTCCATTGTGGCCAACAATTTTTTCGTCTGCATTCATCCACTGAACGTGGTTCTAAATCATTATCTGAAATGATTTCTGTAGCTACTGCAAATGAGAATATATCATCAACAAGCACTTGCTTTCGATCCCACAATATTTGTGAATTTGCATAATTTATGGAAATTTCTTCATTTCCATGTACTTGTTCTTCATGCACGGGCGTCACTTCAGGGACGTCAGTCTCTTCAGGGACTTGTGTCACTTCAGGGACTTCTTCCTCTATAGGAGTTATTATTGTGGGTCTTTCAAGTGTTTCATACTCTTCTAGAGAATTATTCTTCATTGTTTTTCTCCTTCGGGGAGCTGAATCTTTTGAGCCTATAGGTCTTCCACGCTTCAGGCGTGTTTTTGTTGATTCATTAGCCGGCATATTAACAGTTTTTCCTATTGGAACATTAATTCGAGCTGGAGTATTAGCAGCTGGAATATGTGATTTCATCACTTTTGCTGCATCATTGAATGCATCTGGCAATTGATGCGCAATTCTTTGAAGATGGGTGATTCTTTGCACTTCAGTTTCACATTGATTAGTGCGAGGATCAAGATGAGACAAAGATGGAGTTTTCCATATAAGTTCACGTCGTTCTTCTGGCGACGGATTTTCTCCCCCTAACGACGGGAATATTGTCTCATCAAAATGACAATCCGCAAATCGAGCGGTAAAAACATCCCCTGTCAATGGTTCAAGATATCTTATAATAGAAGGAGAATCAAAGCCTACATAAATTCCCAATCGACGTTGAGGGCCCATTTTAGTTCGTTGTGTAGGGGCAATAGGAACTTGTACAGCACAACCAAAAATTCGAAGATGTGAAATATTTGGTTGATGACCCAGTACGAGCTGTAAAGGGGAATATTGATGATAAGCAGTTGGCCGAAGGCGAACTAATGCTGCTGCATGCAATATAGCGTGACCCCAAGCTGAAACGGGTAATTTTGTCCTCAAAAGCATAGGACGTGCAATTAGCTGAAGATGCTTAATAAATGATTCAGCTAATCCATTTTGGGTGTGCACATGAGCAACAGGGTGTTCAACATCGATGCCATGCGACATACAATAGTCGTTAAAAGTTTTCGATGTGAATTCACCAGCTCCATCAAGACGTATTGACTTTATAGGATAATCCGAAAAATGAGACTGTAATCGGATTATCTGAGCAAGTAGTCTTGCAAATGCAGCATTCCGAGTGGATAATAGACAAACATGCGACCATCTAGCAGATGCGTCTATCAATACCATAAAATACTTGAATGGTCCACATGGGGGGTGGATTGGGCCACATATATCCCCTTGGATTCTTTGCAAAAATGTTGGTGACTCAACATCTACTTTTGTAGGGGATGGTCTAACTATCAATTTTCCTTGTGAGCACGAAGTGCATTGATAGTGATTAGGTAAAAGAATCTTCTGGTTCTTTAACGAATGCCCAAATGAATTATCAATTATTCGACGCATCATTGTAGATCCTGGATGCCCGAGACGATCATGCCAAAGTGTAAAAATATCTGAATCATAGAACTTCTGGTTCATTACAGCATATGATTCGATTGTTTTTATGGTTGTATAATACAACCCAGATGAGAAAGCATGAAGTTTCTCTAATACATGTTTTTGGCCTGAAACAATTGAAGTAATGCATAAATACTCCATATTGTTTTCATTGATAGTCTCAATATGATATCCATTAAGACGGATATCCTTAAAACTTAGCAGATTTCTTCTGGATCTTGCTGAATATAATGCATCATTAATACAAAATTTTGTACCTCCTGGTAATATTATATTTGCTCTTCCGGAGCCTTCAATTAATTTCGTAGTACCAGAAATGGTATTAACATTTGCATTGATTAATGTCAATGTCGAGAAATATTGTTTATTTCGTAGGATCGTATGTGTTGTAGCGCTGTCTGCTAGACAAATGTCACCAACCATAGCCATTCTTGTAAAAAAAAAAAAATGAAATAAATAAGATAAATATAAAAATAAGAAAAATGGATTTTAGATAACAAAGAAAAATTATAATTATAAAAATTATAAAAGTCTGATCGTACATCAGGTACGTGACCATATTTTTAAAGCACCAAATACATAACAATCATTTTCCTTGTGTTAGGGGTTTGTTCTGCAACCCTTTCCCTTCAATTATGCTTTTGTTTAATAGCAAATCACTTCTAGTGATTTGAGATATTTTACAAACTTTATGATTGTTGTGCTTTCTCAACTATATAAATCATGATCTCATCATTCATGACCACAACTTCCATGGCGAACATAAAATAAAATGCATTTACTTCGGGTAATGATGCTATGCCATTGAGTTGAGTTATATGATATTTTAAAAAAATCGTTGTTCGGCAACGAGAATATATAAAATTGATGCTCTCAATATTGCTACAACTGGAGCATATTTGAGGCATAATGGCCGGTGGACCTTTGTCAATGAGGTATTAATCTTTAAATCCTCTTCATTATGATGATGATGATGGTGAAATCTAATCATAATTTACATGTTCCTGCTGGGATACATGGATCTTTTTTTTTTATTATTATTTGGTCCTTCAAGGACCTGAAAAATATATCATATAACTTTTGTTTGGTCCTACAGGGACACGAACAATCATGATTTTTGTATAGTCCTTCAGGGATAGAACAAAATAAAATTTTACATGATCCTTCAAAGATTCATATAATCATAATTTTTGTACAGTCCTTCAGGGATAAAATAAAATAAAATTTGTATGATCCTTCATGGATACAATATAATCATAGTCCTTCAGGGACATTTTTAATCATATCTTTTACATGATTCTTCAAGGATCCATGTAATAATTTTTGTAGTCCTTCAGGGATAGAATAAAATTTGCATGGTCTTAATTGGAACACATTATTCATAACTTCTACATGGTCCTTCAGGGATCCATGTAATTACAATTTTTGTATGATCCTATAGGGACACATGACATTGTAACATTAAAATGAATTTCAAATCAAATATAAATATCAAATTAATTGATATTTGTGAGAACTTCTGGTTCTACATATAGATGTATAATATTTAAATTTTAATAAAAGATGACAAACATGAAACAGTTACATGAAAAATAAATAATCAAATGATAGATGCCGCATACTGTTGCATGGAAAATTGCATACTAGTTTTCATAAATTAATCATATCATAACATATGTATGGAAAATTTTCACGGGGATTGCATGCATGGAAAATAAAAGATAGATGTATGCAGTACATCAGATGAAAATAAAAGATAGATGTATACGGGTTCTACACATAATTTGCATACGGTTCCATGCATATTGAAAAAAAAATAATCATATGTATGTAGTAGATGATTTACATAAAAATACATAACATCAAGGGGTATATTTTTGATATAGATCATTAAGAACCCATCGATACAAACCTTTCTCTTTAACAAAGAGCTTCTCGTGCTGATAACGTGTTGTAAACTAAATAGAATATAAATACATAAGAGTATATAAACAAAGCACACAAGCATATAGAAGAGAAGTAGAGAGAGATTCTTATTCACTATTTGTTGGTTGAATACAAGAGAGAACCCCTCTATTTATAGGGTGCATAGAGGAATCCCAAAGGTGGAGAGTTACAAGTCTATAGAGGTGAGGGGGAGATAGTGGGGCACTAATGGGAGTGTTATGGAATAGAAGAGTGGGGGAGGTTATGGAGTTGAAGAGTGGGGGAGGTTATAGGTTAGAGAAGTGGTGGTTATCCACCATATTCACAACAATTTAAGATATGTACATTATTTTTTGTGTAAAAATATATTAAAAACAAATCTATAGACATGTGTATCTATTGATCTATTGAATGATTATTTGTTTGTTTATGTAATTATCATTATTTTATTTGTTTATATATATTTTGAATGTTATACCACGTGTTTTGGCACGTGCATGACAACTAATATGTATTTACTCATAAAGCACATCAATAGAAATAAAGTCCTCAAATGTGAGTGCAAACAGAGTGTATAAATTCTATATTTATAACAGTGTATGTATTTAAATGGAATAAGGTTTGAGTAGTCTTTATGTAACGACTCTGGTTTTCTAAGGTAGTGTTTGGTAGTGAGATTCCAAAACTGATTTTTTGCAAAAGCTGGGTTTAAAAATGATTCTGGAGGAAGCCGCCTCCCCCTCAGCTTTCTCCAATTCCAGCTTTTGAGCACTATTTTCCTGAAATATGTTTGTAGGAAGCTGTGATTGTAAAACTATTTGGTTGCTTGCAGAACTAGCTTCCTGCAAACACAAAAGTTGTTTAATTGCAGAACTAAATGCTGCCTAAGTCGTTCATTTCATGAAGATATATTTTCGTATCTTAGGTCATCGTCTTATAAGGTTTTTGAAAATTTATAGACCTCTAATTTTTTAAGTTATCATATGATTGAAATCCTTGTTCTGTTAGCTTTCAATTGCATCTTTTGGATCATGAATCAAATGTGTATTGGTAAAGTTATGAGTTAAATCGTATCAGGGTATCAAGTAGAGGAATGTGGATGGCCCAAATGGGAGCCGTCGGTTTCGGACGGCCTAAATGGGAGTCGTTGACCTCCCTGCGATTTTAAATTTGAGATTTCAGTTTTAGAAATGCTAAATGTGCTAATATATGATTGATATGTTAGGGATTTGATTTATTCCATGTCCCCCATGTTAGAGGTTATTTAATGTGTTTTTCAATGATAAATTTATGCATAAGGTTTATGATATATATTTTGAAATCTTGGGTTTGAATTATGATATATATTTTCAAAAGGTTTTTTTATTTTTTAGTCCTTATAAACTATATGATTTAGTAATTAATCTCTCACTCTTTCATATTTCAGTTTAAGTCCCTAGATTTAAAGGATATGTTTCTTATTAATCCCTGGGAGGGACCAATCACTAAATTATTTGGTTTTCTTTTTAACCCCTCCCAGGGACTAAAAAGAATATATCTTTTCAATCCGGGGACTTAAACTGAAATATCAAGAAGTGATGGATCGATCACTAAATAATATAGTTTATGGGAACTTAAAAATGAAAAACCCATTTTTAAATCTTGGGTTTGAAAAGTTAGTGTTTTTCATGGAGTTTTCATTGTTTCCTTAGATCTAGGATTTTCTTCACCTATATTGTATGTTTTTAATTATGTAATACTGATTTAACTATACCTTTGGATTAACATCATATTTATGGAGTTTTTTCTTATAATTTAAACTAGGGTCTTATAAGAGGCCCCGTTTGATTCGTGTTATTTTTTTGGGTGGAATTACTTTACCAGGAATCAGTTTACCAGGAATTATTTTACCAGGAATCCTGATTCCATTAGACTGTTTGGTTCGCTAATGAATTTCTCCATAGAATCATTTTTCAGTGTTTGGTTCATACATGGAAAATGATAAGTAATTTTATTTAAATGTCTAAAATACCCTTACTATTATATATACTTGCAAAATTTATTTCTTTACCCATATCACAACAATAAAAAAACGAGTAATTTTTTTATAAATATTTAACGAATACAAATAAATAAAATAACCGATTATATATTTAAACATATAATAATAGTAATCTTCCTAAATCAATTGAATATTATACCAATTATAATAATATCTAAGCCCATCACATATAAAAATAAAAACTGAATTTAAAAACATATATTAATATGTAATACACAGTTAAGATTTTTTACATAACAACAAAAAATTATAACATAATTTTTTAATTAAAAAATCAAAATGCCTATATAAACCCATTATATGGGTCATCTATAAAAAAAAAGGAGGCTATTTATTTTAGAAGGTATATATAGTAATTTTATTAATTTGTAAATGGTATAATAGTAATCTAATTTAAGATTCCTAGTGGAATTTGAGATTACCACCACAAAAGGTGGGAATCTGATTCCACCCTATTTTCCCACATGGATGGATTTTAATTCCAATGGAGCCCACAATTACCATCAAGATTACCACCAACCAAACACTGGATTTTATACACTTTCCTGTTAATCTCACATGGAATCAAATTCTATTCTAGAATGACACGAACTAAACGGGGCCTATATGTATTTTGATATACCTAAGGTTTTTGATCAGTTCTTCTCCTATATTATTGATCTTTGATATATTTTCCTTGTTGTTTTGCATTGTTTTACAAGATTTACATATGCATTTTCGATAACATGATTGGATATATGTTTTCGTGTTGATTATTTTTAGGATCCTTTATGTAGATAATATTTTCACAAAAAATATCGCTTTCTTTCTTAGAGTTTCCATCAATCGAATAAACTTTTGATTGTGATTTGTTTCGACATGATTTAAATCGGTTTTACAAATATTTCAAAAGTATACTATGTATGAATGCGAGTGAGAGGGTGCAATATGTTTTCAAAAAACAAAGAGAAAAAATTTGTGTAGGTTTCTGGATGGCCCTTATTGGGGCCATTGACCTACCTTTTGGACGGCCCCTATCTGGATGGCCTATAAGACCATGTTATAGATGGCCCCTTTAAGGGTCAGTTTCTGGAAAAAATCAGTAACATTTGGTTTAGTATAGTTGGTACACTTTATGATTTAAGTTGTGTTGTTTTATGACTTGTTAAATTGCTATAGAATTTATTGGACTGGTATGCGTGTTGTCAAATTAAAGGTGAGTGGATATCTTTGTTTATTTTAAAACTATAATATATGCATATTTGTTGACATCATAATTAATTTTTGATATTAAAATCTATCTTGTATGAGGCATATGAGCATGTCATTATCATATAGGTTGATAGTTTTGTTATGTACTGTATGCATTAGAATTATGAGATTTTTAAAATTGTGGCATGCATGTATGTTCGAAAAAACAAATGGTTTTGATTATGCACGCATCATATCGCCTAGGTGGCCTGATGTAGGTGACTGTGGTCCAAAATGGATTCAAGTTTATGTGACTATGTCTAGGTGACACGATTTTCAAAGCGAAATCCTTGTGGCTAGGTGCTGTGGAAAGTAGGCATGCATGTCTATTGCATTCATATACCCCCTATGGTGTGAGAAATAAGCACAGAATAAGAAAAAATACAGGAGAATAGTAAAAAAAAAGTTGTTTGTTTTGATAGGATAAACCCTGATAGTTATGTCTGGATAAACTAAGATAAGGCCTGATAACTATTCTAAGAAAATGTTGGAATTGCTTATCAGGCCTTATCTATGCCAATGGATAAAAATACCCTTCTCTGTCATTTTAAAAAATTTATCTCACCTAACAGTCTCACACAGATTTCAAAAACTGTCACATCTATCAAATCAATCATATATTTCTCACACTATTCTCAGGGGTATAGTTGTCATTTAAAAAGTCATAAATTCTTATTCATCCCTTATCAACTATTTATCATCACTTTATCCAAGATGAACCAAACAACAAAAAAATTATTTTTACGTTTCCAATTAGAATAACAGAAAATGTAACCAAACAAAAAATTGCTTATTCAGTCTGAATTGTTATCTATCCTAGTATAGCTATCAGGAGCGAATAACCCAATGTCACACCACATACGAGGGAATACATTATATAGTTTTGAAAAGATTTTTATGGCATCATGCATTCTTCAAAAGAGCATTTATTATTATGCTATTGTATATTTGGAATAACATTTTTATCATAAGACTTTATCATTATGCAACTGCTCCATATGACATTTTTATAAACTCTTTACTTTAAAATATATTATTGGGACACTTGTGTACATTTCTTTGATATGTAGAGAACTCATATGTATGATAGTGTAGAAATTTTTAGATTCATTTATTCCTGATGTATATCCAGGATTATGAGAACTTGTGTTGGAAATTGTAGTCATAATATTTGGTGTATAAATTTGGTGATGTTTCTTTATATCCTTTGTTGTTTTAAAAAAAAAAACAATATCAGAACTCTGAGTTTTGAGGAATTAAGGTGATGTAACCGAATTTTTCGCTTCAAAATGGAGTGGTAGATTTGGGGGTATTATACTTTAGGGTCTGGTTTGGCAAGGGATAAGTGAGTGGGAGAGCTTATCTCCATTTGATATAAAAAATAATCAAGATAAACTGCGGACAGTTATCCCAATTTTAAAATGAAAATAGGGATATTTTGTTCCACATAAAGATTGCAATAACATTTATCCCCACTTTTTCTTCCAATTTGGACAAATATGAATATGAACAAAATTGATGAACCTTTTATCCTCTAAAATTATAACAACTTATCATCAAAATCTTAACTCAAGAACAAACTAGCCCTTAGGGCCCATTTGGACCCGCATTTGTACTCAATAGCAAACACTATCCAAATGATTTTCTATGTTTTTAACTTTTTTTTACATATATAAAATTTCTGTTTCAAAGTTTTTAAAATAATGCTTTTCGAAAAATGGGCTGGATTTTGAAAAGCTAGCGGTTCAATCAAACATCTAATCGGGTTCTTATATTTCTGCTTGAATTGTGTTTAATTAATCCCTTCTATTCTGTTTTTCTGATATTTATTTCTTCTATTCGTTTCTTCTACTTTTTTTTCTTTTTCTTGATGTGAGTTTATCTTTTTCTAGAGAAATTTTTCTAACCTTCCATCAGGCAGAACTATTCAGATTCGATTTTATGTTTATTCTAGAAATCAGAATCTTCTTTGTCATAGTTTTGTGACTTCTGCAAATTGTTTATGTTTGATTTGGACACTGGTACACTCTTTTTTGCAGTCCCGCTTAGTATATAAATTTTTTAATAG
Organism: Acorus gramineus; assembly: GCA_030737835.1. NCBI lineage: Eukaryota > Viridiplantae > Streptophyta > Magnoliopsida > Acorales > Acoraceae > Acorus > Acorus gramineus. The sequence continues at coordinate 10,568,137 of CM060854.1, read as the reverse complement.
AATACATTATTTATTAGAAAAGTAAAAAAATATATGCAATTCAGTTCATTCAATTATGTATTTCATTATTTTTATAAAAATATGCATTTCAATAAAAATTCAAAATGTGTTGAAACTGTAAAAGTGACTACAAGAATAATTGAGTGACATCTATTTGTTTTATATTATTATTTTTCAAGATAGTGCTTTCAAGCATCCAAAAAGATACTAAATATGGAATGTGGACCTTTTGGTATAGTATTATTATTAACTTTCCCCCACACACGTGCATGGAAATAAAATTTAATAATTAACGTAATATGTTAATAAATCTCTGAAAAAAACCCGCTAAATAAAATAATAATAACATGATGTTCAAACCTTTTAATAGAATAGAATAAAATAAATGAGCCCCATCCATACACTTCCGACCCGTTAAATAGTATGACATGTCATAAATAAAATAAAAATTAATAAAAAATAAAAATAAATTAAATAAAATTGAATATAATCATTTATTGATAAAAATAGTTATCTATAAATGATTTAAAATGTGTATTAAAACTATAAACTTTCTAAAACTTAATGAGATGGTGAATATATAATATAGATTGTTTTTGTTAATTAATTTGTAGAGAATCTGATTGTATATAAAATATATATAAACATATGTAATATATAAAATAAACTTGATGAAGATAATATTAATATTAAAATTTATATTAACATGTAAATAAATCCCGAACAACAATTTACTAACAAAAAAATAAAACAAAAATAAAATAACCCTAGATAAACCGTACAATGCAAATAAAAAAGAATCTCCACTACTCATGTGGACACCACTTCCCTTTCCCAGTAACAACTTCACTTTTATTTGGGCAAACCTATTTAATCCCAACAAACTCTTTTCATATTTTTGAGCCCACTATCTTCAAAAATCTAGAACCAATTTATTTTTTAGTTAAGAAAACCATTAATTTCATCTTCCACCTTTTATCGTAATCCTTTTTTTCAGCTCGGTGACAACAAAAGAAGGAAGAGGAAGAGGAAGAGGAAGAGGAAGAGGGAAAGGGAGAAAACGGGGGAGGAGGGAAGGTGGGTGACAGGTGAAAGAGGTGGAGGAGACCGGATTTGAGGAGGGGGAGGGGGAGAGGGAGAGGGAGAGAGAGAAGGAAGGGTAGGGAAGGATTCAGGTGTAAAACAGATCGTGTCGGATCAGCCCATCTTATTAAAGAAATGGGTCAACAGGCTACCGGGCCATGCCGGCCTGACCCAGCCTGGTTGATCCATGAGGCAAGCCCACCATTTAAAAAAAAAAGATATTTTTTAACTTTTTTAGTTAAAAATAATTTTCTAATATTATACACAAAATATATTTCATTTTCAAAACTACAAAAATTTCAGATTTCATTATGTTTAATGATTAGTGAGGGAAAACTAGATTAATTGATTGTAGTTAAAAAATTCAATGTTTGATTTATTTATTTTTATTAAATCTCATCTATGCTCTTAAATCTCAACAAACCTTTCATTATGTTTAATTTAATTCGTGAGGGAGACCTAGATTAATTGCAGTGAAAAATAATTCAATATTTAATTATTTTTTATTAAATCTCATCTATGCTCTTAGATCTCAACAAACCGACACTTAGGGAAATTTTTTTTTATAATCAAGTTGATTTATTATTTATTTGTTTAAAAAAATTCAAAATTTAATCTTATCCAAGTAAAAAAAATTCAAAATTCCAATTATTACCAAAGTTAAAACCATTTATAGTTACTATAAGGGAAAATACCTAAAAAATTCTTTTTAAAGTTAGAAATGCCCAAATCAGCCACTTTTTAAAATGATACATAAAAAAATATTATTTCACAATTTTAGAAAGTACAATGACTTGACTATCTCTATGTTATTTACTAATTAAATATCATCACATATATTTAATTGTTTAACACCCAACTAAAAAATACTAATAAATAATAAAATATTTTTTATTTGTGCATGAAGTTTATTATTATTTTTTGTATATCTAAATACATCATTAAGATTTAAGTGTAAAAAATTGAAAATTTTAGTTATAAAATATTTTTTAGATATTCTAAACTTTCTAAAGTCTTTTGAGGCACTTATATATATTTTATATTATACAAAAAAATCTTTATTCAAGGCATTCATAAAAATATATAAAAAAAAAATTGGAATAAAAACTTAAAAAAAGTTAGGAAAAATCCAAAAAAAATATGTAAATTTATGAATGACATTTTGATAATCTTAATTTAATAACATGTAAAATCACTCTCAAATAAAAATAATTTATTATATTTTTAATATTATTCTTCAATTAGATGATGGTTATGAAAAGTTTTAAATTTGATTAGAGAGAGTTAAAAAATTATATGAGGGTATTTTAGTCTTTTTATTTGTCAAAATTTTGAAATGAGATTTTTTTGGTACAATTTTAAAAAGTGGCTGATTTTGAAATTTTTAACTTTTAAAAGATTTTTTTGGGTATTTCCCCTTAGTATAATAGATAGATAATATTAATTGGTAATATTATATTTTAAATATGATATCTGGGGCAATATATTCTACATTGATACAATAAATGATATTATTTAAAGTCATATATTTAGAAAATTTAATTTTAAAATTAAGGATTTGTAGAATTGAATAAGGTAGATTTGGTGAATATCTCACATTATCATTTATTTTTTCCATTTACCCTTAATCCAAAAAATAAAGATCATAAAAAATAAGGGTAAAATGGAAAATGAAAATGTTAAAAAGAAACAAAGATGGAAACTAAGACATTTCTGGTTATTACATAGATAGATTTGTTAAATGTTTTTCACTTTGCTTGAACAATTTGACATTGCTCCACTTTGCGCCCACCCCCCCTTCCCGTTTTTTTTGTTTTTTTTTTCCGTGGCAGGATAAAAATGCCATAATGTGGGGGTATTGTTTGTAATACTCATAAACTTAATTCATTTTTATGTTTAAAAACTTAATGAACTATGTTTTCCAGAATTTTATTCCTTGACTTCTTTTACATAAGTGGGAGGTGCTTGCGGACTTAACAAAAGTTCGGTTCACAATAAAATAGTCTTGTTATATAAACCGTTGGTCTTTACACTTTAGTATAATCTGTATATCTTTTTAATTATCAATTTTACCACTAAGTATAAAGTGTCGTAATACAAAAGACCAGAAAAGTGTAAGGGCATTTACTTTTTTCGTATTGGTGTATAAATTTTATGTAAGAGTATTAATTTGATGTATATCGTGGATGACAAAAAATATATGAATTCTAATCCAACTTTTAGACTAATTAAACTATAGTTTGAAGATAGAAAATGGATTCCTGATAACCAAGATATTCTCAACATCTTTGTTACCAAGTGGTATTAGAATACTATGCCGAGTGGTATTAGAATACCATGTCAGTTTTATACCATAATTGTACCTGCCTGCATGTTGGAGGACGATGATTCCTGTTGATATTCAGTAATACATGTGCATGTTTGCAATGGTTTATTGTCAAGGAATCTATCTATTGTACTATAAGTTGATGTTTGCAGTGAAAGGGCAATGCTTCAGTCTGGATTCATTTAATATGGTGCTATAAATATGGTGTATTAACTCCCAACTAGTGAGTGCATGTTTTGTTTTTTTTTTTATATTAGAGGGACCCATGTAGCTGGTCTTGTGGTCGAGTTGAGAAGATTACCTTCACCTATTTGCCCCTGTTCTACGAAATTTTTTTTTGAATAATCGTCAACAAACAGGTGGGTAAGTCAACGCTAAAACTTAAACTCGGGACCTATCGGTAACACCGCTAAACCCTGAACCGTTGTGCTATGACCTTGGAGACATAGTGAGTACATGTTCTTTATTCACTCTGTATATTAGATACTTTTAAGGGATGTGTTTTTAAGTAGAAACCATTGGAAATGCAACTGCCTCCGACACATGTTACATAAACAACGTGCTACATGACTAAATGGAAAAATAGGCATTAAAAGAGCTGGAAAAATCCTCTCACCAAAACCATATTTTTGTTTTGGAAACTGTTATACTCAAGTCATTTTCATTGAACTATTTTGATATTAATGACGTAGAGGAGTATGTATTACATTAGTAATTTGATGATTATAAATAAGACTGCAAAAAAAAAGGGGTATCTACAAAGTCCATATGCGTGTTTGTGCATGTTGGGCTATGCCTTATGAGCTCTTGTAGAATGAGGGTTGTAACTGCCCAACAATGTAATTTTTTTAAAAAGTTTTTTCAAAATTGAATTGATACAATTCATTGTATTTCATTTTTATGAAATGATATGTTTTATTACATAAAATATATCTCACATATGGGGCATGCATGTGAAATTATCCCTAAGAATGCAACTATTATAATTGGAAACATATGCCACTATAATAAAGGAAAATGTTACATCAGCTTTGAAAATTGTCCATCAAAGAAATTGTTACATCAGATAATATACATTTATACGAGAATTCACTCTTTCATACATATATATATTGGAAATGTTAGATACAGTCTCAAGTGTAGTCCACAGACAGTCCGCACATGATTTAATTTTTAAAAATATTAAACATCGAGGTATATGCTTTACTAAAAAGTGTATTCGCTCCATTTCGAATTGATGAACTCATTTTTAATAAATGTAAGAAAAAATTTAACGAGATATATACTTCAATGATGGCTAATGAGGTATATGAGACTACATTTGGAGTTACAAAAAGGATTGCATATAACAGCACTCTAGATGTATTATGACATCCAAATAAATACATATTTCCAAAGGCTAAAAGTGGAGCGTGTTGTGAATATGGTGGATAACCATCACTTCTCCAACCCATAATCTCTCCCACTCTTCAACTCCATAAACCCCTCATTCAACTCCATAACCCCCTATCTTAATCACCCCACTAACTACCCCTCACCTCTTTGGCTTTTAACTCCCAACCTTTGGGGTTCCTTCATGTACCCTATAAATAGAAGGGCATTACTTTGTATTCCATAACCAACCAACAAACCATGAATAAGATACATCTCTCCACTTGTCTTCTCTATATGCTTGTTTGCTTTGTTTATGTATACTTGTGTGTATATATTTTATTTAGTTTATAACACGTTATTAGCACGAGAAGCACTTTTTCAAAGAGATCAAAGGTTTGTGTTTTTGGTGGGTTCTTGTAATGATGATACTCCCCTCCCTTGTTTGTAAACCTATTATTCCGAGAAAAAAAAACCCCACTATTGCTATCTGATTTTTATTGTATATAGTAGTATTATATATCTATAGATGTTCATGCCTTTATGGTATGTTAAATCATGCATGCAGAAGGTGAGTGCAATATTAATTTATTTTGCACCATATACATTAGTTATATACCTTGCAAGATTGTCAATTTTTTTTCTCATGACCATCTCTTGCAGAAGATTTATTGCTCCGGACTTCTTTCTTTTGGGTTTGAAACAGTGATGCATATTTGTCTTATGATTATGATACTTCTTTCTTCCGAGCTGATATATGTATCCCATCTAATCATGTGAATTTATTCTAGTAGTGATTGATGCATACAATACCTCTTGACAATTAAATCGTGGCATATATATAATTGTTGATATATGTGTCTGTTCCATATTATTGTTTGCATATAATTTATCTGTTGAGGAATAATATTTTTCAGAAAGCTCATCTGTTATGTGTATTAGTTGCTCTATTATTTCAAGTATAGTATTAAACAAGAATATATAGTCTTGTTTACTATTCCTTATTCTCTTTTTTGTTTTCTATTTTACCTGTGAGTGATATATATTCCTGAAGAGATACACTCCTACATATTTTAATACTCCAGAAGATATACATGTTGTTAAATTTGTCCGAAGGGCTTGACTGGAAATCTAACATGGTTTGATTTGAAGTCATATATGTAATTTAATCATTATCCCCAAAAGGACTTGACAAGAAGTCTAGAATGTTGTGATCTGAAATCATGAAAGATTTGATATGATGCCATCAAAAAGCTTTTGTTTATTTCCATCAAAGAGATTTCTTTAGGTTTTTACTTTTCGTGGGTTCATATATATATTAACATCCATATGGAATTTATACACCACTATCTTGTCCATTTTTTCAGCTCATGTGAAGTTTGGTTGAAGTAAATCTCTCTTCTACAAGCTTACGTATTATGTCCATCATTTATAGAGGATCATGCATGCCTTTGTGTATTTATTTTGCTCTTATCAACCTCATCATGTTTTGGCTAGTATCAGTGGTGGAGCCAGGATTTTTATCAGAGGGGCCCTAATGTGACTTATGTAAATATTTTCTAAAGTTATATTATTATATATAAATTTTTTAATTTCAATAACATAAATTTTTTAATTTCATTCACATAAAACATATTACTGAATGATTCTAAGAGATAATTGTTATTTTTAATACAATATGTCAAATTTCATATCGATGATTCATAAAATAAAATGTCAAAACATAAATCTAATAAGCAATACATACCTGTAAATTCGACCCCAACAAGATTTCATATTTTGAAAATGTTGAATAAATTTATCATTATCAATCCAACAATCTCAGTGAATAAATCGGATACCTAGTGATTTGTATTTAAGGTGTTGATTTATATCTTGAATTTTCTTTATATGTTAGCGTATCAGCAAATCATTTATTTATTTTATTCACTATTGAACCGTTGGGTTTTGATGGTATTTGGGAGGGTCTTACTCTCTTTCCATCATCTTTCCATTATTTATATCTTGAATTTTCCATCATTTATTTATTTTATTCACTATTGAACCGTTGTGTTTCCTTGATTTTCTGATCTTTTAGATACATAAAAAGTGGGCTATATGTTGAGTTGTGGGGCTCATAACCTATGACCTATAGGTTATGAGCCCTAATAATTTTTTTTTTACAAATAACACTCAGCCCGTTTTACAGTCCCATACACTATGATAACGTAGTATATAATGTGTTATCATAGTGTATGGGTTCTATCATAGTATATAGCGCAAAAATTGTTGTCATTTTTTAATTAAAAAAATAAATTAGTGTATCTCAGTAAATACTTTATTTCATATAACTGTATGTAAGCCTGTCAATTATCCAAAAAAAAATCCGAATCCGATCGAATCTGTATCCGAAAAATCAGAAATATTCGATATTCGAAGATCCGGAGTGCGGATATGGATATCAGTCTATCCAATTCGAAAAATATCTGTATCCAACATATATTATAAAAATATATATATTTGTATTATATATTGTCCATATGTTATCTTGTGTGATTAATCATAATGATAATATATTATAATACTATTAAATTTTCAATGTATGATATCTGAAGGAGATAATAAGCTTTAAAATCTTAATTTTAATTTTGATGTCTCTGTAAAATATCACTTGATTATCCAAATTAATGTTAATACTCAAACATGTCAATTATCCAAAAAATATCCGTATCCGATCCGTATCCGAAGGGATCCGAATCTGAAAATTAATATCTGTATCCGAATATAAAAGTTAGGATATGGATATTGGCATATCCGATCCGTATCCGTCCGATTGACAGGCTTAACTATATGTACTTCAATTAGAGAGTGTATAATTAAAAAAAAAAAAAATTTGACATGGACTACAATTAAAACTGAATATATCATATAAAATAAAAATTAGGGGGAGCATGGGACCCCCCTGGGCCTATGAGGGCTCCGCCACTGGCTAGTATTATTAATCCAAGCATGATGCATATATTTGTTTTATTTGTTAATCTTTCATTTATATTTGCATCCAGATAGTTTTGTGAATAACAATCTTAATATTTTTGTTTAATTTAGATTCATGTTGATTGTTCAACAAGTTAAATATAGTAGCTTTAATAAAATTTTGGCATGATATATAATTTTTTTTGAGAGATTTAGAGTACTATGGAGGCCATGATTTGTGTTTGTTGGTACATCATAGATATAATTAAGAGTTCACATCTTTTTAGGATTTATATATTCCTAATTTTTTCTTATAATGACATAGTCCTATTGTTCCCAAAATTAGTCATTTTGGAACAAAACCGACAAGAAACTTCACAAAAGGTCGTGTATTATTTTTAATTTTCCATCATTTTAAACATATGCAAGTTTCCTTAGTAAACATATAAATCATATGATGGTAGAAAAACTCAGATTAGTTTTTAGCATTTCAAACATTTTAAGAGTGGTGATACCATTTCAAACGAAGGTCACAGGTTCCTGACCTGCATGGGCCAAGAGAAGATAAATGATCAGACACTTCGGAGAAGGTAAATGCTTAGAGAATTCGAAGAAGGTAAAGAATCGATCAAAATGTCATGAATATTTTTATGGTACTGCTCTCGATTTGCTAATCATGATTAAAAGAAAAAAAGAAAGCAATGAAAGAGTACTAGACATCAATATTTGGCTGCAATGATTAAAATTTGTAGCTTAGTATTTTTTAACCATGGGTGTTTCCAATTCTAGCATCAACCCTTGCTTGCATGATAAATATTTGTTGATTCTTTTTTGTCATTATCATGGAAGACTCGTATCATATCATATTTTGATTACCGAGTAACATTTTCTATACTTTCATGGGAATTTAAAGTTTCCTTGTAATAGGTGATCAACTATCATTATATTGTTATGATTCTCTTTTCATATACTTTAATGTAAATTTCATTTTAATGTTACAGTGTCATGTGTCTTTATAGGACCATAAAAAAAAATTGTGTTTACATGGATCACTAAAAGAACCATACAGAAGTTATGAATAATGTGACTCTGTAGGACCATGCAAATTTTATTTTATTTTATCATTGAAGGAATATACAAAAATTATTACATGGATCCATGGAGGACCACGTAAAAGATATGATTAAAAGTGTCAATAAAGGACTGCATAAACAATTTTCTTGTCCCTCAAGGATTATATAAAATTAATGGCCATTTGGGTCCTGTAGGACTGTACAAGTTACGAAATTTTTTTGGGTCCTTGAACGATCATATATATAAAAAATAGTGGCTACATGTATCCCAGCGGGAACTTGTAAAAAGTGTGGTTAATTTTCACCATTATAATTAGAGGATTTAAAGATAAATACCTCGTTGATAATGATTCATCGACCATTATGTCTTAAATATGCTCCAGTAGTAGCAATATCGAGAGCAATATTTTTATTATTATCAATTTCCATGTCTTCTCATTGTTGAACAATAAGTTTTGATGATAATAATAAAAATCATGAAACTCGATATACTGACTCTAACATCTTTGCCTGAAGCAAATGAATTTATTTTATTTTAAAGTATGAACATGATCATGTTCAATGGATAAATCATAGTTAATAAAACCACAACAATCGTAGAGATGACAAGTTATCGGAAACCACCAGAAGTGGAATGCTATTGAATGAAAGCAAGGAAAAAGTTTGCATAACAAACCCCTAAAATGCAAAGGAAAATTATTTTCATCTATGTGGTATTTCATAACATAATTTTGGTCACGTACCTGAAGTACGTCCAAATCTTTAAATTGGTTACGTTCCTGAGTACGCTTAAACTCTTTATTGGTCATGTGCTTGATATATGATTAGATATTTGTCAATTTTATATTTACATCTTTATTTTTCTTTGTTATATGAAATGCAGTTTTACATTTCTGGATTTATCTTATTCTTCCCACATCTTTCATAGAATAAAGTATGAAAATTTTAATATTATATCTTGAATATTACAAAATTGTTTATAAGCTCCAGAAGACCAAACATCATATGATTATGGATTACATAATGATGCTTCAAACAATTAAAAATTCTATTGCATACCCATTAAAGAACCAAAAGATTCTTTCATCCAATTATGTGTATTATTATTTTTGGATTGTCATTTTAATGAAACAATATTCTCACCGTTAGGGGGAGGGAAGAACGTACCTGAAGTACGATCTGTTCCTCAAGAATGATGAGAATTATCGTGGAATACATCCACTCTGTCTCATCTAGACTCACGTACCGCTCAACGTGAAAATCAAATTCCTAATACACGCCAAAAGCATGACAAACCTATAACAAATTCCTAATGCACGCCAGAAGCATGACAAACCTATAGATTCAAAAAAAATTAGCTCCTCAGAAGTGGAGATCAAATGAAAAATCATGCTCTTAATGCTCCAGAAGAGATTATGAACAATAGATCCATTTTCTCTAAAACTGCAGAAGAGTATAATGTCCGTGAAAAGAAATGAGTCCCAAAAGTGACTACACAAACTCTTGAAGAGGAAAAGGTACCTAATAATATTGAGATCTCTATATTTTACATGCATATAAGAGAAATGTGGAATCGCAAATAAATGATCATCGATGACATCATCGATGACATATTTATCATACGAAGTAGCTACTGAAATTTCAAAGGGCGATGATTACAATGAACCACACAGCATAAATAAATGTCAACAAAGAAATAATTGACAAAAGTAGAAAGATGCTATTCAAACAGAATTGGATTTTCTTGAAAAATGTGGTGTATTCAAACCTATAATACATACCCCAAAAGATGTTAACCCTGAAGGTTACAAATGGGTGTTTGTAAGAAAGCGAAATGAGAAAATAAAATTGTTGGATATAAGACACGTCTTGTGGTACAAGGTTTCCTGCAGAAACCTAGGATTTGGCTATGAAGAAACATACTTATCAGTCATAGATACAATAACGTTCCATTACTTAGAAAGTCTCGAAGTTTCTGAAAAACTCGATATGAGACTAATAAACGAAGTAACAGCTTATCTATATGGGAATTTACATGAATCCCTGAAGAATATAAATTACCTAAAGCAAAATCAAAGAGTACGTACTCAATAAAACTAAAGCATTCATTGTACAGCTTAACGCAGTAGGTACAACTGTCTTAGTGAATACTTGATAAAAGCAGGATACGAAAACAATCCAATTTGCCCGTGTGTCCTTATAAATATATCTAGTAAGCGATTTGCTATTTTGACAGTTTATGTTGATAACATAAATTCAATTGGGACTCCTAAAGAGCTTAACAAAACTGCAGAATATCTTATTAATGAATTCGAAGTGAAAGACTTTGCGAAAACTAAATATTGTCTCGGCCTGCAGATCGAGCGAAACACAAGTGAGATACTTGTCCATCAAACAACATATATTGGTTTATTCTACTCAAAGAATTTCCCTAATGGTCTTTTATTGAAAGAATATTATGTGCATATTCAAGATATTTTTTAGATTCTCACAAACAGGCTATGTATCTACATGTGGGGGTACAACGATCTCTTGCAGTTCTATTGTACAGAATTTGGTGGCTACATCTTCTAATCATTATGAAGCAAGTTGTAAATGTGAAATCAATGTTCGACAAATTCAGTGGAAGAATAATCTCACTAATTTGTTCACTAAAGCTTTGTCGATGTCAACATTGAAGAAACTAGTGTACGACATCAGATGCGACGTATTTGTAACCAATTTTTTTGGCTTTATGATTATGAGGGGGAGTATATTTTCATATGACATTTGGGTGCTGTACTCTTTTTCCTTCGCCTAGGTTTTGTCCCACTGGGTTTTTCTGGCAAGGTTTTAACGAGGCAGTCTTAAAGTGCATATACCAATCTAAGATAAAGTATATTGTACTCTTTTTTCTTTGCTTTGGTTTTTTCCCACTGGGTTTTCCAAGTAAGGTTTTAATGAGATAATTGTCTTAGTGTGGTGATCATCCAAGGGGGAGTGTTGTCAATATAGTGGATAACCACCACTTCTCCAACCCATAACATCTCCCACTCTTCAACTCCATAACCCCCTCATTCAACTCCATAAGCCTCTATCTTAATCACCCCACTAACTACCCCCTCACCTCTTTGGCTTTTAACTCCCAACCTTTGGGGTTCCTTCATGTACCCTATAAATAGAAGGGCATTACCTTGTATTCCATAATCAACCAACAAACCATGAATAAGATACCTCTCTCCACTTGTCTTCTCTATATGCTTGTTTGCTTTGTTTCTGTATACTTGTGTGTATATATTTTATTTAGTTTATAACAGGGCGATTTCTAAGATTGTTGTATTCATCAACTGTATTTGTTTTTTTGATAGAACCTCACTTCTTCTTCATTGCCAGAATCTCCATCAAGTGTAATCAATAGTATATTCACTATTGAATCTGAAAAGGAAATTGGATGCTATAATCTTTCCTTGAATACATTATGCTTGATAACATCATGGGTGTTTTAACAGAGTCTTTTTTACAGCTCTAAATGCAATCCTATATACCTTGTTAGCCATCAACAGAGGTACATATCTTCTTAGGTGGGATATATACATTGTTAAAAAAAAATTACACTTGTTAAAAGTGGATCCATTGAATTCAAAATGGAGCGATATACACTTTTAAAAAAACATATACTTTATTAGGTGGAGTTTAATTACTATTTTTAAAAAAATTAAAACATATGTTAACTGTCATGAGACTGCATCTGAGGCTGTACTTAACATTATCATAACAATATATGAACAAGACACATCTGAATCCATTAAGTCCACTAAGATTAATGCACCCTTTCAATGACAAGTACCAAATATTTTTTTTTTTTATAAATGTTTTAGGTCATCCCCAACCCTTCTAGAAATGCATTGGCTTCGAGCTCTCAAACATCATCCAAGGTCCTAATGTTTGGATACCACATTTTAACAGAAAAAAACTCAGTAGGTTTTGGAATGAGTTAGACACATGGGGTACAGTGTCTACATAATTATATTTCTTAGATAATGTCCCTGTTGATGGGAACAATAAAAAACTGTAGGCTCTGGAATAAGTTATAGTTGTGTGTTTGATTACACCAGTGCCAATGGTTGTAATAATTGAAGACAGTTACTATCGAATACATAAATATATGAAGCTTTAATATTTTTTTGAAATGGTAGACACATTGTATGTCGAGTACAGGTGTATTGTTAAATAGTTTGTGTCGATTCCTGCATGAATCAAGTTTTCTTATGAAATAAGGAAAAAAAGTCACAAATTCAATAGAAGTTACTTATCCAATAAAACATTTACAAACACATTCAATATTCACATTCAATAAGGCATTCACATTCCCCAAAACACATTCACATTAATTTATGTATTCGCCCCTAAAACATTACGAGGTTCTACCAAACACAATAAAATCATAATACCATCATGTGCTTATCAGCCATTTCATAAAGAGAATTGCAAAGATAATGGCTAGTGCATAAATTATCCAAAAATATATACCCACAATGACAGCATTCATTCAACTTAGATATACATATATATAGAAAACAAAACCTTGGAGAAACACAATTGATAGGGAGGGGTTGGGAGGGGTGACGGGGAGGGGTTAGAGGGAGGTGGTGCCGCTGGAAGGGAGGTGTGTGAGGGTTGCCGCGGGAGGAGGAGGATGGTGGCGATCATTGGCGGCGCGGCAACAAGGGAGTGACAGTGGGAGGTGAGCGACGGTGCAGTGATGATTGTGCAACGACGGAGCGGCAATGGAGCGACGGTGGTAGGGGCGTGGTGGCGACAAGAGAACATGAGGAGTGAAGAAAAGAGAAGAAAAAACAAGGAAGGGAGAGAGAACGAGGGAGGTGGTGCATTTGGTGTTTCAATGAAGATGTTTCAATAAGGTGGTGAGTTTGGTAATACATAAAATGTTAGGAAGTGGGGAATAAAAAAGTGAGGTTGAAATATCTGTGCCCTCTTTTAAAACTCATTTTAAATATGTTTGAAACGCATCAAAACGCTCTTAAAATGGAGTATGTATTCACACGAAAAAAAATATGGTGAATATGGACAAAGATGATTACGAAATATTTTTTTTTTCATTCCAGCACAAGTTTAGGCTCAAAAATAGAAGTCGTTATCTCTCAATCCTATCTAGACTTACAATTTAATTTTTTAGGACTTGATTGTCGCAAATCAAGTTTTAGAAAAGTTGACTAGCACCCCTCTCTCTCTAAAGGAGGTTAAAGGATTAAACTCTAAAACACCATTCTTAAAAAATATTATAAAATAAAAATAAATTTTCAGCACAACCTAGTCAAACTACCCTGCCTTACAATAAGGGTATTAAAATGTATCAAAACATAGAAATAAAAAGCATATTAAACTGCAACAATTATACTATACCGACCACAAACCCCCCAGTACAATATATATTCTAATCATTAATCAAATGTGCATGGAGGGATGCCTTTCTTGCTTCCCACAACACCCCCTCATACAATGCCCCAAATGAATGTTAGATTATGTGGTGTATGTGTGTTTGCTTGCGTGGATATCATGTGTCATATGTGGATAAGCATTTGGATAACACATCAAAAAAACATTTAACTCATAGGCTGCCTTATCCCACAAACACTTCCCAACATGAATTGGGACCCCACATGTTCATGACCTTTTTTTTTGTTGGCTCAGATGAGTTGATTTGGTAACCCTAATGACTAATTAAGACAAGATATGGATTGGTTGGAACATGTTTCTAGAACTTTCTTTATCAATAGGTCACTTTATAGCATGAATAAAGTAAAGGTCCACAATAGACTCATTAGTCATGTTTTCAATATGTATTGGGGTTTATGAAATATGCATCCCTAACACCACTTAATCTCAAATAAACCCCGATTAATTCATTATCATCTATTCATCAGTAATATTGCTATAAATTTTATATTGTATTGTGACAGTTAAATAATGTATTGATTGTGTTGATTTTTGTAATTTTTTGTGAAAAAACTACAGTGGTGATGGATGCGATAACAGAATGCTTTGTGGTACATACAAGACTCATACATGATGTTAAGTTGTCAACATTGATAACTGATCGAGTTAGTGCATCCTCGAGGTCAGTTTGTCAACATTGGCAATTGATCGAGACATCGCGTTCACTCTAACATCGCTTAGAATATATTTCGGTGGTACTTATCTAAAGATCTTATCAAAAAAATTGATAATCATCAAATGATGAATCTATTTCTCTTATAGAATGACAAGTGACTAGTAGCCAATATAAGGTTCCATGAAGACCCTGATTTAACTTAATTTTATTAAATCATGGACAGTTTTTCATTCAGAAACAACCCCCTTCCCCCCAAAGAGAAAAAGAACATTGATGAAAGGCTAAAAAAAGACACGTAATGAAATCTTATTTGATTGATTCTCATGTATTATTGCTGATATGCTCCCATGAACAAACAGAATTTATGATGCCCTATCAGCCTGGAATTTGGCACACCCACAACCTTTTGTTTTTAGCTGTGGAGGAATCCTGACCACTCAATTTTATTTCACACACCTTTTTATATTCTTTCTTTATATTATATAATATATTATATAATTGTAAAAAATTGCTCAAATGGGTCACCATGTTCCATATTTCCCCTGAATCCTTAGCCATGACTTTCAATATGTCTCATTATTCTAATGTCCACAGGAGAGTCCAGGGGAGAGGGGATTTATTTGCAGATAAACCACCTGAAGAATCCCTTATGCCAAAAGCAAAAAAAAAACTCCTCACATATAAATTACCTTGAAAAATATGAAATTTGGTGGAAAAAAAAACCCAATCAGTCAAATAACACTGGAAGTAGGACTGCATACAAAAACTGCGTGTAACAATGCCATGCTTTTTTTTATATTTTCTGTTTTCTATTTTGATATGTCCCTTTTTTTCAATCTCCTTCCTAGAGTTTAGTTCAGTGAATTGTTGATTTTAAATGCTGATTTATAAGTGCAGATATTTTAAGTGAAAAACTGTTTGTTTCGACAAAAAAATAAATTCTTATTTATAATGTTTATAGAATGGAATTTATGTTCATTTTATAAAATATATTTTTTTATTGTTTCTTGGTTTACCACTTTTTATGAAATGAAAAAATTGGAGACAATAATATTTCAACCATCAATAAGCAAAATACTTTTTAAATAAGCGTCAAACTGTTTATTTATTTAAAAATATATTTATTCATCAATAAATACTTATAATAAGCACTTAAAACAAATATCAAAATAAGAAATAAGTGTTTATTTTAAGTGATAAGCCAAATAAATGCTTATTTTTCACTGAATCAAACGCTCCCTAAGTCTTGTTTTCGTTTTAGTGAGATTACAAGTCTGAATTAGAGACAAGAAGAAATAGGAAGGACGGACCAGAGGAATGCCCCCGCCCTCTCATTGTAGAAAGAAATATATTTTAATAGTTATGCATAGATAAGTTAAAATAAGTAATGATAATTGTACCTGGGGATTCTTTCACATCGTTCTTTTAGGAGGACTTTTTAAATATAAAAATTTATAGGGGGCGAGGGTGGTATTTATAAAAGAACCCAAAAGAGATAATAGATAGGAAGTCGTGGCAAGGGATGACTAGGACAGGTAGATAGATATGGATGAATTCAAATCCTTTTAAGTGCCTTATCCCTTTTGAGTCCCCCACCAGGTTACCTTTTCCTATGGGAGAGTCATCCTAAAAAGATGATAATGTCGAATCTGTTATTATAAAAACAAGACAACACATATTGGTCCTCTATTTCCAAATTTAATAACCATCCACACAAGAAAGAGTGGTCCCCTAAAGCACCTACTATTGCCGAAACTATATATACATACCTCCCAATGGAAGACAAAAGCCTCATGTGCATGAGTTGATCAATCACAAGTTGATTTACATAGTTTCCTTAAGACTCCTTCAAAGGTTTGGTGTATTACATAGTTTCCTTAAGACTCCTTCAAAGGTTTGGTGTACTTTTGCATCAATGGATGGAGGTTGTGAGCACATGTTCACCGGAGTTAGGTCGCTGGAGAACCCGGCCGGAGTTTTCGAAGGCGAAGATGAGTCGTGCCATTCGATCTCGGCATCAGAGGAGGAGGGGGAGGAGGAGTCGTCTGGCATCTCCGGCGAATCATGTTCGTCGGATTTGTCAGAAGACGCGACGTCTCCATCGTCGTCGCAAAATTCGATCTCCGGCGGCCCTCTCTATGAGTTGTCCTCCCTTATGGCCCAATTGCCTATTAAGTGAGTATCTCATTTGATGTAATAGTAGAATCATACCAACATTGGAAACATTTGAAATACTTAGAGATTAGAGATGTGGTACAAAAGATCAGATCCTATACTAGTGCGTATTGACAATTGATTGTGTTATTGCATCCAATGTTGGCAGATGTCAATACTTTGGTGTGGGAAGATCAAAATAGTATGTCTTATTGTATACTTGTCTCTAATTAGGACTTTGCATCCATCTTACTAAAAATGGTTCACAAAGATTAATATGAGATTTATTTGTTATGACTTGCTAATTGTTTCTCTCTCTCTATTTTGGATGTTATAGGAGGGGACTGTCCAAGTACTTCCAAGGGAAATCCCAATCTTTCACATCTCTATCCAATGTGAGGTGCTTGGAGGATTTGGTGAAGAGAGAGAGCCCTTACAAGAAGAAGATGAAGCAGTGCAAGAGCCATGGTGGTGGATTGGATTGCCACAGATCATATAGTGTTGGATCCTTCAAGAGGACCATGTCAAAGAGAACACAAAGAGGGTCTTTTTCTTCTTTGCTTTCAAGGAATAGTGGTGGCTTTTCTGTGGCTACTTGTAGGCCTCCTGTGGCCATGCATGACAACATGTAAAAAAGTTTTGATCTTCATTGAGAGATTCATGGTTTCCAGAGTTTGTTTAACATTGATATATACAAGATTTCAAGACATGTTTGAGAGGAAACATTGAAGAGGTTGAAGATGAGGTCCTAGGGCAACTAATATGGAAAGGGGAAAAAACACTTTGCCCTGAGTTGAATCTTTTATCTTTTTCCTTTTACTAAGGGAGCGTATAATAAACACATAAAAAAAAGACAGAGCAGTGATGTGGTGCTATCCTCGCAATCCATACGAACTGTGTATATGCATCACTTATCGAGATATATGTATTGATAAGGAAAATACATGAACTCATTGAAATATATATTTCACTGAACAATATGCATTCTTTATCGACGCATATACCTCTTAGACGTTTCAAATACCATAATGAGTCACTGGACATTAAGGGATGCATATACGTGGTTCCCACGGACCACACAGACAGCACGTTATTATTTCAAGACAAACATATACTTTGAAAAATAACTTAATGAAATATGATTTTTAAAAAACTCACTTTCTTCTTTCCTTTTTTTTCAAAAGCATAATTTTTAACTAAAAACGTAAACATATTCTTTAATTAATCAATATACTTTCTTGTATGTTTAAAAACGTTGTTGGGGAAAACTTAGTAAATCTTAAGTAGCGTTTGAAAATATGTTCAAAAAATAAGATTTTGAATAAAGTAGCTTAAATAGATTTTAATTCCTGAAAAGCATTTTTATGCGCTTTTTAAAAAACAATTTTTTACATTAAAGTTATGAGTAACTTTTTAATTAAACTTGTTTTCTAAAATACATTTGGTAACACGTTTGCGTTTTTAGCCTTATTAAAAAGCAAAATAGTTTTATTAAGTGTTTCCAAATGCCCCATAAGTCTTGTTATATAAATCAAATTAATTTATGGTAATAATTTTATACATCTTTTTTTAATTACCAATTTTATCCCCAAAGTGAAATTTGTTATATAAAAAAGAGTGAATGATGCACCTGTTTTTCATACAGTGACATGCAGTTCTTTTGTAGCCCCGCATTTTTAGTTTACAATCTCTCTTAATATATACAATTCGTTCATTTATACCTTCCTGATATATATACATATTAAAAAAAAAAATCAAAGCATCCTTCACATTAATATTCTTTATTAATACTTCATCAAAGGGAATTTAGTTTATGAATCTTAATCAATCTCTCATTGTTTCCAAAAATTAAATATTATTTTTTAAAAAATAATACATGCAACCCTCTTTGTTACCCACACTTTTGAAATATATACTTAATTAATGAAATGTAATCTTTAATAAAAAATGATTTACATACTCACATAAATTGAATATTTTTTTTTACATTTTTTGTATAATGAGACACAGTGTGAGACAATGAAGCATATATCATCACATCAAATATGGTTGAAAATGTACTAAGCGAATATACAACCCCTCATTTCAGTTTTATACCATGATCATATCAATTAATGTACAATTGCCAAAGGAGACCCGATAAAACATATTTAACTGTAGTGATTCATGTAATCCTGCCTTTCAAACTCAATATTTAAAAATCGTAATTTTCATATTTTTTAAAAGCGAGATTTTTTAACACTAAAAAAACATCCATGTGACTTTGGTGAAAAAAAAAAAGCTAGATCCGCCGCCTTCAACTTTTTAAGATTCTAAATAGCAAAATCAATACAAATGCAAATCCAAACGAACAATTATATAATCTTTGAAAAATCATATCTTTTTTTTCAATAAAAATCATATCTTGATGACCTTATAAGAGAGTTAAAAAAAGAAAAAGAAACAAAAATAAACATTGGCCTTGAACATTGATATAAACCAATCGAAGGGATTACAAGTTACTTTTCTTTAAAGGGTGAAATGTTCAAATTACACAATTCAACAGACTCAAAAGTTTGACTTCCTCAACCTTTTCTTTATAAATCTATTAAAAGAAAATAAATGATGAATGGAACAATCAGCACAAATAAATACCTGTTTGATAGCCAGGAAATCTGTGGTGGAGCTTGTTTTCCAATCAGAATAATCACTCAAATAATGAAAATAAATAAGCCATCCAACTCTTGTGCTGGACTGCGTATCAGAATGCATATTTGTATATCGCCTCGGCCACACCATCTTCATCATTGCTAACACCAATGACATCTGCCACGGCCTTCGCCTTCCCTGATCCATTGCTGAGAGCAACACTTAATGAAGCTATCTGCAACATCTCAACATCATTTTCACCGTCTCCGATGGCCATAATCTGCACAACAGGCAATCGTTGTCATCTTCAGTTAATGCAAGAGCTTGGGCGATTTGAAATTGCCATTTTAACTTAAATTAGGCTAAGCTGGTTGAGCTTTGTCATAAAATGATGAATCCCACAAAAATTAAAGTTGCCAGAGATTGTGGTAATGGATATTAAACAAATCCAGGCCACTCATGGAATGCTCCATGCTAGCTAATTTTCAAGGATGTGCGGTGTGCCATTTAAGATGGTTTGCTGACAAGATTGGAATTTAAGTGTTTTTAGTCATTTTGACAGGGACAAGTCTTTCATAGGTGGCATCCACATTACTAAAAAGGAATTTTATAGTCAATGTTTGATTTGTAAATCCTGGCATGCCAATGAATGGAAAAATGAAATGGAATAAGGTTAGCTCATACCTCTTTTGCAGTGATACCAAGATGATCGAGAAGCATAGTCACTCCATTGCCTTTTGATGTCCCAGGAGGGACAATCTCAAGCATATCAGCCTGGGCTTGGATGACGCTCGCTCGCCCACTTAC
Source organism: Acorus gramineus (assembly GCA_030737835.1). NCBI lineage: Eukaryota > Viridiplantae > Streptophyta > Magnoliopsida > Acorales > Acoraceae > Acorus > Acorus gramineus. The sequence goes on along the minus strand of CM060854.1, from coordinate 10,547,631 downwards.
CACCTCTGCCCAATAAGGCCGCAAAGTTGTGTCGATTCCCTCAATGGTATCGTAGAAAAGCAATTTCTGGGATGCAAAATATAAAAAAATTATTGATAATGGGCAGTAGGTTGTGCTAATCTGAAATGATTATAAAGGGCAATTAAATCTTCAACAAATGTGGTAATCACAACTTTATTAATCTGGGTTTTCAATTGGATGAAACTAGAAGCAAGAAGACATGCACGAGCATAGGTAACTCAAATCAAGGAGATTTGGCGGGTCAAATCCCTGATTATAGTCCAAGAATTTACATGGATGGCATACTTGGACAAAATCCTTACGAGAGTCATTGGGCCAAATGGGCCAATGACAAGAATGATTTGTGTTTTCCGCAACAAGGATGACGAAACAAAGATTATCTGCTGAAAAAGAAATGATTTAAGCAAGGCCACAATGAGGAAAATAAGTTGAGCATGGGTTTTTTTTTTCATAAAAGTTGATAGGCCTTAATGGTGAGTTTTCTTTTTTGAGGAAAATGGGAGGAGCTACAAAAAAAAGGAGACAATGGATCACCAAGAAAAGCAAGAATAAAACATTAAAAAAATACAGGAAAAAAAGAAAATGTCCCCCTTATAATAGAAAGGAGAAGAAAAAGAAAACAAGCACCTCTTCCCTTCTCTACTGACCGAAGATTTCAAAGATGGTGTAGAAGGATAGATGGCTTAATGGTGAGTTTCTTCAGCCCAGCAAATGTCAGATTGGATAGACTGTTTAGAGACGTAAACTGTTCCGGATCGTACTTTTTATATGTATGACACAATAGGTAAACTAAATGTAGGATGAGGTTGTAAGGTGGTGTGTTCCTTTTTTTTCTTTCTTTTTTTGAAATAAGATAGGAGACTCTTATTGAAAAGAAACCCCATAAAGAAGGAGACGAGGGATCTACATTAGTAAAAGAGGAGAAAAGAAGTAAAGATACAAATGGAAAAGGAAAATACAAAAGATTCCCAAGAAAATCTACTATCAACTCCTCTTGAACCAATTAGCCCCTCAAAGAGAGTCTTCCTTCTTCCAAAATAAATGTGACCCAATCACGAAGAAGATAGGAAATGGGCAACCATGTATTTTCAAAATACTCTCTTATGTTCGAAAATGCATTCATTTTTTATTTGCAAAAGATGTGTTCCTTTTCTCCTTTTCCTCTTTCGGCTGACTTTTCATTTTGTACTCTGTTCTGATTGGTAGATTTTTGGTATGCCCTGCTATCCTGGATTTACCTCTGAATCAGTAAAATAGGTGGTAGCTCAATATTTGAGAAATACAGTTAAGGGGTTGCCATTCCAACAATCACACAAGAAGGAAGGTCAAGGTGTAATACAAGAAGCATACCACAATCTACCTTATTATCTTGACATATCAGTTATAAGCCTAGAGAGACACATTTACAATGGATATGGACAAATGACACAGAGTATAACAATGATGGACGATTGAACAAATTTACAAAACTTTTATTGTGCCTTCACCAAAAAGTATAGCTTTACTATACAAGGAATTATGTATTACTTTTAGACATCATTACCAGAAACTTGGTACTAGGAACTGGTACATCAGCTTGCTAAATATCCCGGGTAATTTCCATTTGTAAGTCACATGATATGCTATTGGGACAAAGTGGTCACAATTAGGTATGCTGATATAGTGATATGTTATGATGCAGAAAATTGCAGCACACATACTTATAAAATATCTGGTTTTTAGACTAGCATGTTTGTCCCCGTTCAAAAAGGATGACAATTGACCAATCTAGGTTAGCATATATATATAACTTGAAGTTACAATGAATACAGTAATCGTAAGATCAAAGAATGAAGCAATATTAAGTTATTAACAATGTAATCTTAGATGATAGTGAAAAGATAGAAGATCATTATGGCTGAATGTATGATATTAACATGAGGAGGAAACTCAGTACAGTTCGAGTCTTGCCCCTGTTGATAGGAGAAGATTCGACCAGGAAATAAAAAAAGAAAAAAGTTTACCAAGCAAAAAAAGTAATAGCAATAGAAGGTGGAGCATAAGCAGTTGATTTAGAAAACTTTTAAGGCAAATGGAAACCAATATAATGTCATTTATCTTCTCCCTTAAAAGGTGGAGCATAAGCAGTTGATTTAGAAAACTTTTAAGGCAAATGGAAACCAATATAATGTCATTTATCTTCTCCCTTAATCTATAATGACCAAAACCAGATCTTGTACACATGTTTATCTCCACTGAAAAAGTAATTTAAAATTGAATGCGAAGAAGATTTCTTTCTCCTCTTGATTTTTGATTTTTCTCCTTTAATTTCCTTTAAACTGAAGGATGATGATCACAAGTTAGGTCTAACTCCAAAAGAAGAATAAATAGCTGGAGACAAAAAGATAATATTCCTGTTGACACCTTCTGCCAGTGAATACACCAAGCCCACATGACTTGGTACTACCTCCAGACTTCCAGGAACACATCTGAAGTGTGCAAGACGATATTTGTACCTGATACTGGTACCATGCAATACTAGAAGGTTTACTCAAAAAAAGTAACTGTAGTTACCTATGCTTGCAGCACCATTCTGTGTCCTAGTCTATGTGCATGACCAGTGGTGGAGCCACCTTGGGCCCAGGGGGGTCCCATGCCCCCCCTGGATTTTTTTTCTTTTTCTAAAATCCTTTTTTTTTTGTGACAGGTTGATTTTAATTAGGATAATGTCATGTACAACCCTATTTCCAGTCCTAATTCCAGTCTACGTGTGTTTTAATTTTTTTTTTAAATAATACACTTAATCTAATAATGTACATATTTTATAAACAAAAATGAAGCATATATTCCAATGAATTGCATGAATGCACATATAAAAAATATAAATTTTTTTTATCAAAATATATACCTCATTGATGTGAGTATACGCACCATTAATTTTCTATCGACGCATATGGAATTGGAATTGAGGCTCGAAAAAATTGTGCAACAACACTCTTTTAATTAGGACCTAAAAATCATGGGCCCCAGCTACATATGAAATTCCTAAACATCAACCACTCACCACTAAAAAAAAACATTAGATCTATGTTTTGACATCTTTTTTTGCGAATCATCGATTTGAAATTCAACCTCGTTCTAAAATATGATAATTATCTTTTAAAATTATTCAGTTATATGTTTTATGTGAATGTCTTTATTTCATTTTATACACATTTATTTTTTAATCTATGCTATTGAAATTTAAAAAAAAACATAATGATATAACTTTAGAAAATATTTACATAAGTCACGTTAGGTCCTCCTTTATAAAAATCCAGACTCCACCACCGTGCATGACATTCCATTGTGGACCTAAATAAATTTGCTTGTGTGGGTTTCTCTTCTATCATAGCAAAGATGCCTACCTGTGATACTGTTACCATGCAATACTAAAAGGTTTACCCAAAAAAAAGTAATTGTAGTTAACTATGCTTGGAGCACCATTCAGTGTCCTACTCTGTGCATGACATTCCATTGTGGACCTAAATAAATTTGCTCGTGTGTGGGTTTCTCTTCCATCATAGCAAAGATGCCTCATCCTCTTGTTGGGATTTTCACACCCAACACCTCTGGCCTTCACTTCCAATGATAGCATTATTCTGTCAGACAATTACATCCACATCTGTGTCAGTCATGACTGATGTGATGGACATTACAGATAGATCTGCACATATCGCATCAATCCATGCTCTATGCCTTTAGGATGAATCCAAGTATTCAACCACAAGAGAAGCCCATATATGGCATCACAGCTCAATCCCTGGTTGATCACCAGGTCCAATAAAGTGTTCCTTTGCTGATGTTCCACTGGTCAACTTCTTGTGATGCATGGTATCCTTATCACTCCCAACTATTCTCATCCTTATCATTCCCAGGCTCCCCTATTATTATTTTCTAACCACCACTATTTCCAAAGAGTTGGATGGGGCTTATATTTGAGAAATAGAAGCGATGATTATAATTCTACCAATGAAACAGGTTTGGGACTGACGAGAGATTGTGATCTTGTGTCATAATACATGTAGCATCTAAACCCAAACTGCTCTTGTAAATTAGAACAGTAAATGATTGTTTTTGAAATGATAAATAAACTGAGATGAGCTTCAGAAGAATAGTACCTGTATATCTGTAGATGCTACGAGATGATCAACTGATGGCATGACCTCTGCCTGAAAAAAAGCAAAACACCTAGCATCATTGGTTGACTAACCAGTCACTTCAATATAAAAATGGAAATTGGAGGCATTTTCACCTTTGGTTCATGATATATTGTATGAAGAGAGTCAATGAGGGGGTGATCAAATAAAGTCAAACATCTGTCTTGGCTAAATGCTACGAGAGGAATGTTGTGCTCCAAAGAATACAAAAAAGCCTGTATTTTTAGCATGTTAGTAGAAGCAGACAGATAACCCATGAACTGCAAGATCCTTGAGTTCATTCCATCAAACACTTATCCTCGAGGATGACATTTAACCTGTGCCTCTAGCACGTGTGTGTGTTGGTGTCATTATTGGATTGCAGATGGAAGTGGAGTTGGTGGTGGACTGGTGGTGTGCAAGTGTGTGTGGGAGTGTGGTTCTACACCTACTTAATGCCAACAAAAATTTAATTTTAAAAAATCCTCCATTAAGAAAAGGCGTTCAATCTTAAAAGGAGGTCTTCAACTAGACAATTCACTTTTTATCTCAGCAAAAGAAAATTTGATTTTTTTTCCCAGTAATAGTGGATTCCATTAGACAAAACTAAAGTCTTGATGTACATATCACCCAATTCACATGTTTTTATTAGAAATATCATGTCCAGCAATTAGGAACTATTGTCTTTTTTTTAAGGAAAATATTTATGAAGCTTGCACCAGCCGGGAATCTATTGTTCCTGAAACTTGATTACATTCAGCTGCATATAACTTAGAGACAAACATCTAGAGAAGTTCTTACCTCTCTGCATACGTTTTTGTCCAAATTACTTCTACATATCTGCCGACCTTGCCTACCATAAACAAGCAAACCCTGGAATAGGAAGAGAATGTATGAAGTACACAAAAATTTGACTGTATGAAACACAGAATTCACAACAATCATTATGATTCTGCTGCTATCTTGCTCTAGGCAAATGATAGAAAATAATTCATGTCAGTGCTTTCGAAAGTTCACGTGAATCTACATATTATTTGGTTGTTGAAAAACGAAAGTATATTTTTTAAGGAAAAGTTGGAGCAATCTTATTAGAGAAAGATGTCCTGAACAAAAAAGGAGACGAGGGAACAAGAGGTTAAGTAGGTAAGAAGTAAAACATAAGTAAACCCTCCAAAACCTGACAACCCCCGCGGCGGGTAACCCCAATGAAAAACAAAAACTTCAACATGCTCCCATCAAATCTAATAATTGTAATATTGTAATGTAATGCACTATGCACATGCAGTTTTCTATTACTTGACAGTGTCATATAACGGTTTCTAATCAATCACTATTAAGTTTTTTTTTATAATTTATTTATTTAAGAATGGTGCTCCGCTCCCCAGAAATCCTTTTCACTTTCACAGAGGTGAGAGATGCTTGCGGACTTAACCAAAGCTCAGTTCGCTGCATCAATCATTATAAGTTATTCAACTAGTATAGTTAGATCCATTATATTACATGGTCGGGTATTCAAGGATATGCAGGGTGTATAGCAGGGGGAGCTGGGGGGTGAAGCATTTTCCATTTTTTAAGGATGTGGCAATAATTAATAGAGGGGGAGGTGAATACCTCCTGTCACATCCTTAAACTCCACCATGTGATATGATGGATCTAACTAGCTTGTGCTTGTTGTCTAACTAGGTGGGTCATAGTAGGGGTCGTTTGGAAACACGTTTCGGCTGTATTTTGCTTTTGCAGAAATAAAAAAAAGCTAAATATGTTTCCAAAGAGTTCTGGAAAAGCATGCTTAGCTATAAAGTTTGTTTCAACTTTTGGTACAAAAAGTATGCTTTTTAAAAAGCAGAGAAAGGGGAGCTTCCTAGGAATTGAGGTTTATTAAGCTACTTTATACAAAATGACACTTTTCAAAATGGATTTCTAAACGGCCCCTTAGTCTAACTGGGTTGTTGGGATAGTTTAACCTTTCATATGAACCTGCCACAACATGGGTGACTGTTGCCATGTGAAGTTATTGTGTTTTACACCACTTTCATATGTATGATACTAAAGAAAATATAATGAGAACATTCCAACCTTATTAGGTGTCAATCAATTCATTGGTTTAAGCGGCTTTATCTACCTCAAGGTTTCTATATGCGGTGCAAACTGCATTAGCGGTGGTCACTCGCAACAACATGCAGCTGCACATAGCTTTTTTTTAAAGAAAAATCCAAATAAATCAGAAAATGCTGAAAAATGAGTTGGAAACTTAATCATATCAAATAACAGATGATCCAGGACACACAAAATGATTAATTGGGCCTATCACGCTCTGTCATCCATCAATGATCTCCAAATTCCATATCATAAATGTCATTTAAAACATTGAGCACTCAAATACCAGAGAGATCATGACAAAAAAATGCATATAAATGTCACATTGTCATGCAAATAAAACCTGTACCCATATCCTATGAATAGACATTATGTTGATCTATTTTCTTAACTAGCCCACAAAGTTCAGTATATAAGACAAACCTGCAAAAAGACACCTGGTGAAAATTCTGAAATTACACCATCCTTCCCTGCCAAATCAACCATTTGTAAAGCTCTTATAGCAGCTGGACGAGTCTGTTACAATGGATGACAAGTTTTTATGAATTATCAGCTTCTACTCGATGCAAAGTTACTCAAGATACACACAGGACATTCTAAGAAAAACTCACCTTTCCAGTAGCAATCACTACCTTTACGCCTCTCGAGATTGCTTCTTTAAGCGCTTTAGCTGTTCTTGGAGTAACTTGGCTTTTGCTATTCAGCAGTGTGCCTGCCTTAAACAGAAAACATAATTAAAAGAAAACTAAAATAATGGACATTGCTATAAATTTCCAAAAGAAAATCTCACCATCCATATCACAGAAAATAAAGCTAAACTTTGGCTTATAATATCGCAGCTTGCCTTCTTTTTTTCCATCTCTGAGTACTTCAGCTGTGAAAAATCTCAAACTGCAGATCTTCTTAAAAAAATCTTATGCATCAAAATTAAAGAAAATATTGTAGGCACGTAAAGATGAGGAACATAATAATTACCATCTGTAACTTCTGTTTGAGGGTTTCCCTCAGTGACAACATCATATGCACTCTTAATTAAGCCTTTTCCTATCCATCCAAGAGATTTCAAGACACGTTCTTCCTCTCTCTCCATTTCCTCTTCAGCTTCATCACTGATCTCATGATCAAATCCGAGAAGATGTAATAACCCATGAACCTGGTGACAGACGTGTATACCAGATAAGGACATGTGACTTAGCATCTTACTTCCCTATTATTGATGATCTCAAGGTATTGCAATACAGTTTGATGAAGCCAGGCCACTAATGTATACCAGATAAGGACCCAACCCAGTAGAACTTGAAAAAAACTAAGGTCTGAATCAAGGGACAATCAGATGCTACAGCGCAGGCCTACTATGCAGCAGCAAAAGTAAGACAATTTATGGGGTAATTATTGATGTGTCTGGCTCGATGCTCTGAATATGAGATCGAATATCAGGAAGCTTTAAGGCATGGGAAAAGCACAATGTGATGTAGAAAAAAAGAGATGGAAGAATAGAGATGGAGAAGAAAATAAATGATTGAAAGGTTCAATAATCTTCAAATAATCATAAAAATAAATTAGGTCTGACAATAGCATCTTTGTGCTTACATAGACTCATAGACCAAATTACATAAAAGTGCTAAACAAATATAAATTTTCTAACTACTACAAATCCTACAGTTATGATTGTGCCTGACATAAGCGTTGATCTGATGAAGATCAAGACCCCCATCGAGGAGACCACTGAGTCACTGAACACTGTTGTTCGAATAGGGATTGGAATTTTGTGATAGAATAGACTATTTTGAAGAGCTGTAAGAATTGAGATCTTTGGTATTTCATTCCCATTTGAGGACATTCCTATCTTTTCTACATTCTGCATGTTTCCATATAATATATCATTTGGTGAATATACCACCCTTCACTATATTATTATTATTAATATTATTATTATCATTTGATAATAATAAAACAATTGCTCCACAAAAAATCACATTCTCAATAAGCCATTTCAATTTCAATTCTGAACCACTCAAATTTATATACATGATGAAAAAACTTTTAAGATTGACATGATTTGAAATTATATGACGATCATAAAATGATATAACCGTAGAAGACAATTCATCGTCACAGCAAATGCTATTGTTTGACAATCTTTAAGTTTTCAACAACAATAAAACTTGATCAATATGGGTTTTTCTCTTGTGCATCTCATGAACAGCCTAAATTTAGATTCAGTCTAGGTATCCAAAGTGCATAATGCAGGCATCAAGAGAGGTAAACAATTCTGGGTTAAACTTAACAATTCCCTCCAATGGATGATATGCCTCAATGCCCCATAAATTATATCTTCAAAGAAACAAATTTCTTTAAGGAAGGCACTCCTAAACTCAAGTGACACCCAGAGGTTCCCTCACAAAAGAGTACGACACATGACATCACCAATCCTAATTTGCAAGAACAATAGGCATTTCAACCCTGATGATGACTGCCATTCGCAACCTGACCTCATTTCCTTCCTAGAATGAACCTTCCACACAAACGGACACCATATATAGATTCTATTCAGACACCAATAGATTTTCAGATATAAAACATGCAGATAACGTGTTTTCTACTTCTTAGACAGTCATTTTCAGATAAAATTTAGGGATTTAATAATTAGAACTCCAAAATATTTAGCATCCACATCAGTATTGATCAAACTTAATGAAAAATAACAAGTAATGACAGCTGAACAAACCATAAGGATCCGAATCTCATCGAGAAGAGTGTGCCCTCTCTCCTCCGCCTGCCTCGCTGCAGTCTCAACAGAAATCACAACATCACCCATCATAAGCTGCAACAACATACCTCAATCATCAGAAACAACCAAAAACACGATGTTAATGTTAGGGCCAGTCCCACATGCAGTCCCCGTATGCTTTATTTATTATTATTTTTTATTTGAAGGTGTATAGTGTATACTTCGTGAAATGAAGCATGCATCTTCATAAAGATCAAGTATATAGATATGCTCCAATGAATTGTGGGGACCCAGTTACAGAAAAGTAAATAATTTCATGCTTCGTCTAACGAAGCATATCTCTCACTCGGAATATTAAACTGCATGCAGGACTGCAAATAAGGACCATTTACAAAAACATGGTGCTCTTACGATAGGAATATCAAGCTCAGGTATGTGTTGAGACATCGACAGCACATCCGTTGCATGGTCCTCTTCCCTCCAGTCCTTGTTGAGCTTCCTAATGAAATCATCATTACAAAGCATCACGGACAGCTCCACCTTCTCAAACCCACCGAGGTCATCTATAGAAGTGTCCCTCGTTTGGTACTTCGATTCACTCAAATTCTCAAATGCGGCCTTCATCGCCATCGGAACATTCACTCTAAGCATCTCCGCGACGCTCTGTGAAACAGAAAACACCTTAGCAAAATAAAAACCAGCTATGCATTTTCAAAAAGGCATCTTTTTTACTTTAAAAAAATGCTAGAAATTAGAATCAACAAAAACTCTCTCAAAACCAAATGCCCACAACGTATTTTGAAAAAAAAAAAACTTATTTTACCCTATAAACAACAAAAACTCTAAGCCCCCATTTGGAACGGAAATAAGCCCCCGGATAACCTGGTATTGGCTGGAATATGGATTTTAACCCGTTTGTTTGTTTGGTATAACTTGTGATATCTTATGCAAAATGAACTGGTATAAAGTGGTATATGAATTCCAACCAACCCCTGAAATTAAAGTAATGCTAGGTTATTCCACCAAAAGAATATGTGGGCTCACTGTCAAATCAACTATCATCACCTTTTATAAATCATCTGCCATCATTAATTTTCACATTTTTTAAATCTTTATCCATACGTTATTCATATTTTACCCAAACAACAAAACATTTATTCTTATGTTTACCAACGAAAATAATTAAAAACACAACCAAACACAAAATCATTTTATCCTTATTTATACTCACTTATGCCGGAATAAATGTATACCAAGGAACAAATTCTATTCCCGCTCCAAACGGGGGCTAAGAAAACGAGAAAATTCGGATCATCTGGTGAGGAAATAAGGCATTTTTCTTTACTCTAACAAAAATCCTGGAATCTACAAAACTCTTCCAAAACCAAAAACCCGGAATGCATTAAAAAAAAAAAAAAGTCATCTCTTTTAACTCAAACAAGAACCCGAGAAACAACATTAAAAAAACCCAACAAAACCAAAAATCTGCATCATCTTTTCACTCTAACATGAACCCTAGAATCCTAAAGTTGGCCGAACCAGGATTTCAGGGTCATCGGGGAGGTCCTCTTCGATGCATATCTTGACGTCGAGCAAGAGCTCCCTCTCCTTCAGAGGCTGGGCCGCCTTCCTCTTCGCCGCCGGCCCCGACCGCCGCCTCGGGCTCCGCCCCTTCAGGCTCGCGAAGATCCTCCTAAGCGAACCTAACCTGCTACCGTCTCCGGTGGAGCACGAATCACGAGGAGAGCAGTAGGAACGGTGGGGGACGCGGAAGGATGAGAGGGGGAGGATGAGGTTCCGACGACGGAGCACGGCCGCCGGTGGCGGCGGGGAGCGGACGCATCGGACGGGGAGGAGAGGCGGGGGGCGGAGCGCGGATCTCGAGGCGAGGGGGAAGGCTCGCGAGACGATACGCGACATCGCCGCGAGATATTGGCGAGATGGGGAGAGAGAGAGAGAGAGGGTCGCTGGGGCGGCGAAGGAGAGAGATTGTGCCTTTCGAGGGTTTCCGAAAAAAGTGGAAGAAGTAGGGGTAGTTTCGTCATTGTAATAAAATCTCTGATGGTGTCGTCTGTGAGACGACCGATGGAATCACAACCGTTCGATTCAGCATCTGAATCACAACCTTAGCTCTTGTTCCTAAGGTGAAAAATCCAATTCATCTCCAGGAATACAGACCAAGCTCGTTTGGATGCTATGCAAATGGGTGTGAATTTTCGTTTGCACTGGGTCAGACTTTGGTTATGATAATTAATAAGTGTAATAAATAAATTGTTAGGATTCTCATTTCTCTATCAAATGGAACAATTAAAATCCCAATCAACCCATATGTTGTTATTTGTAACAGTTTTTATTTCTTTACCTCTCAGGTGTATGTAGTGTAATTTTACATTTTTACCCTCTAATAAATTTATTAAAATCCATATAATCCAAAACAAATATTTCTTCTCCTAACTTATCTTAAGAAGATAATCATTTGAAAAAAATATTTTATCTATTTATAATATTATTATTTTTTAACATAATAAATTGGCATATATACTTTCACATATGTGAGACAAACAGCTACTAACAAAAACATATGTGTAAATGATATCACAACATGAAAACAGACAAACATGTGCAAATAGTGTACAAAATTTCTCTGTACGGCAATGTAAAATTTGCATGTGTAGAAAAACACGTACAAATAATCACTACATCCAAATGTAAAATCTTATCTTAAGAACAAGGAGCTTTCGTCCCGAATCAATCCATACACTCTCATTTATTGTTGGTCTGGGACATAATGCACTCTCTTCCAAGAAGGCATGGAAATAATTCCATGTTTGTCACAAAGATTGATCTCGCGAGTGCGTATGACTCAAGTGGAATGGAGTTAGTTTATTTGCTGTGATGCAGGCCTTCGGGTTTTCCCAGATTTGGATTAAATTGATTATGCAATGTGTCACTCAAACCCGTGCTGCCATACTAATTAATGGTACTCCTATTGAGTGGATCACTCAGGGAAGGGGGCTAAGACAGGGTGATCCGCTTTCCCCTTACCTATTTGTCCTTGTAGCAGAAGTTATTTCAACGTTATTTTGGATAAAGCAGTGTTCGGGATGGTTAATTGGATTTTTCTCTTATCCTTGTTTGAAGGAACAGAGCATATACCCGGGTCTTAATCATTTTTTTTATGCAGATGATCTGCTGATTGCAGGGAATGTGAAGCCCCTCAGTGTGCAGTCATTCGAGATATCTTAAAGGAGGCTCAAATGCTGACAGGCTTGGTGGTTAGTTGGCCAAAGAGTTCTGTTAAATTTTCTCCTTCTGTGCCATTGCAATTCAGAAGGTGGATGAGCCACATTCTTCAGTTCACTATTGCCAATGCAGATTGAAAATACCTGGGTGTAAAGGTGTTTGCTCAGCAGAGGACAAGTCAAACTGCAAATGAAATTATTGATAGAGTGTCACAGAGAATACAAGGCTGGGAAGGACAACACTTGACAATGGTTGGACGGGTGGTATTGGTTCGATCAGTGCTGAACTCTCTTCCCCTGCATTTGCTCCATGCAGCTCAACTAAATGAAACTGTTTTGCTGACGTTGGAGAAAATGATTCATGGTTTCCTATGGGGTGAGGAGTCAAGGAGCGGGTCATCCATTTGTTACATTGGGAGGCAGTTGCTGCAGATAAGGACCAAGGTGTTTTGAGCATTAGGAGACTTCATATTCTTAGAAGAGCTATTTTAGCTAAATTGGCTTTCAAGTTCCTATTATGTTATTCAATGGTGGGAAGATACATGCAACTTAAGTATAATTGGGTGATGACCCCGTGGGAACTGGTTTGGAAAGCTTTATGTAAAGGATTACAATTAATCTGTTTACATGTTCGTCTAATACCGGGTGAATATGGGTCGACCAATTTACTGAGAGACCCTTGGTTTATGCCGGTCCCTTTCAATCGAATCACAACCATTGTTAATATGGATGAAGCGAGGCTAGACCTTTCCCTAGCAGATGTTATAGAAGAGGGACAATGGTCTGTAGCAGTGCTGAATCGAGTTCTCCCTGACTATTGGGTAAATTTGGTTAGTTAGTCTCCTGTCCCTCGGAGGACTCAAGATGAGCTTTCTCGTTGGGTATGGGAGGGCAACTTTTCAGATACCCCTTTGACTAAAGTTTTGTATAAACAGCTTAGTTCTTTGCCAAGATCATGGGAGGAAGAAGGTTGGAAAAAACTTTGGCGTATTCTAGCTCCCCCAAAGGTACTCATTTTCTTGTGGAAGTTGGCCTGGGAAAGGCTGCCTACTAGATCTTTTCGGGATTAGATTGGGCTGCATATGGGCACTTCATGCCCCCTGTGTACAGTACATATATAGACTTCTGCTCATTTATCTTCTTACTGTGAATTTGCTGTTACTTGTTGGCAGCTTTTAGACCTTCTTCTTCGGTTTGGCAGAAGTCCAACTGGCTGGGAGTCCTTACTGACCAACAATGGGCTCAGGACTCCAATGGACATGAAAATAGAATTCTCATGCGCCTTTTGTGTTGGTGTATATGGAAAACTAGAAATGCAGTAGTTTTTCATAATCAAGCTTGTGATGCTAGAGGGATTGTTTTGAAAGCCATCTCTTTATTACAAGAGTGTGTTCAATGGAGAATGAATAGGGAGAGGTTAAGTGATGCAGAATGGAGATTATATAGTCTTGTTGAGGATTTATTGCATAGTAATCATCAAGTCTATCAAAGGGGTCATTCTCTCCATAATAATGTGTTTATTATTGCCGAAGGGAGTGTTAATCCTATCACTTGTGCAGCAAGTGCTGCTTTTGTACTTGTGAATTCCAATTTTTAGGTGCTTGGAGCAGAACATTCTAGTTGGCCTTGGAGTTCACCTATCTGGATGGAGGCTGAAGCGATTAAATTGGGTGTACAGTTTGCTAGAAGGAAGGGTCACAGAACCTCGCAATGTGTTCAGATCCTAAAGAAATTGTTAACCTTCTTCAGAGTTCGATGGGAGGTCTTGTAGTGCTTCAGCAAATGGTGGATTCTATCCGTAGGTTTTTTTTATAGAAATTTCTTGGAAGTCTAGTTCGAGCAGCTGAAGCTCTAGTTAAATATCCTAGAAAGACTCAAAAATATGGTTTCTCTTATGTTTTGTATGATGATACCATTAGGCATATTTTGGTTTCACATTTTGATAGTATAAAGGATTGTATAGTAAAAGTAGTAGACTAGACTGCTACCAATTTATATGTATGTAATTCTTTTTGATGTATGAGTAAAATTGCCCCAATTTGGAGCCTCTTAGTCCAAAAAAAAAAATAAAAAAATAGCCGCGACCTAAGATAGTGTAGATAAATATAAAAATATAATAGGAAAAAATTCAAATAACTCCCTGCAAACAATCTAAAATCCATATAACCCCTTGATTTTTCTTGAAATCAACATAACCCCACTGAAAACACCTATATAAATCTAAATAACCCTCTGAGTTAAACTTCCATTGATAGATGAGGAATATTTGTAAATATTTCGTTTGGTTAACCCTGGCTAAAAACACAGTATGTCAAAAACCTCTATAAGATTTTATAATCCTATTTAGAGGGGTAAAATGATCATTTATAAATGATTTTCACATTTTTAATATATTATAGGGTTTTTTTGTATACTGTATTTTCAGCCAGGGTTAACCAAACATAATCTGCACAAAATATTCCTCATCTTTCAACAGAAATTCAACTCATGGGGTTATTTGGAGTTACATAGATGTTTTCAAGGGTTATATGGATTTCAGACTGTTTGTAGGGGGTTATTTGGATATTTTCCTAAATAATAAGTTATATATATTATAATTATGTGTGATCATGTTCGGGTTTAAATATGTGATATTGTTTGCTTTATTCAAAAGTAAGACAGGGGTTGGGCTAAACCAAGAGGCCAAGAGACCAATGATCTAATAAGGGGTGTGGATGAGAGTGAGGGGGAAGCCATGGTTTCCCACATCCTTCATTCGTTATCTAACAAATAGAGGATGTGTATTGTTTATATATGAGCACAGATCTTACATATGCGATAGATTGTAAAATTGTGCGCTTTTAGGTGAAACAAAAATAGCACACGTTTATGCCTAGACGTTATGACATTTGCATTTGACACATGACTCGAATATACCAGTACAATAAATTAGGTGGAATAACATAATGCTAGGGGAGACTTGGAATATAAATACTTACTATTAGCACATATTTCAGTATAGTTATATCCAACTATTTTTGTAAACAAACAAATTTTTTGGACTTATTAACTGTTGTTCTCCCATATTTCACTACCCAAAAAGGGCTAGAAGAATAGACATAAAATAGAATGGAATAAGGGTGAATAAGTCCAAAAATATGTTTGTTTGCAGGAAATATATGATTATAGTTATACCATAACATGTGGAAATAAACTATTATTGGCATTCTTGATTCCCCTGGAACTATGGATTTCCACGTAATCTATTCCAAACCCAAATGCCAAATAATCTAGGGAAAATGATAAAAAAAAGTCTCCTAAAAGTTAGAAATATCCAAATCAGCCATTTTTTAAAATTATACAAAAAAAAAATCTCATTTCATAATTTTGGAAACTCAAAAGGCTAACCTACTATTATTTAATTAAATCCTTAACATATTACATACCTCTTAACTTTGTTAAAATATTTCACCCTCTTAATTTTTTCAATGTATTTCAAACATTCTCATATAGTTTTTTTTTACTCTAAATTATTTGTGATTAGGTAGATTTTGTAAGATATGTGCCAATATAATTTGAGTTTTTAATGATGAACTCTATTAAATGTTGATGCTTCTTTAAAAAAAAATGAATATGTACTAATGACGCTATAAAAATATGTGAATAGCCAAGCAAAAAAAAATGTGAATAAAGATTTAAAATACTAAAATATCACCTGTTGTATTGGGGCACAACCATGGGCGGCATCACATGCATTTATCTATCACCTTTTTCAAATTTAGGGTCTATATATTAAATCTTTTTTTTACTTTTTATTCATAACCCATCCATGATCAATCAAACTTCATAATTATACTTTTCAATGTAATTAACTAAAATACAATCAAACAATTATATTTCACTTATACAATTATCTATAGGGAAAAATGCATATACACCCCCCCTCCCTCGAAAGTTCCTTAATATCCATATCATCCCCCTTTTTTTCTTAAAATCCATGTAACCTCTTGAAAATTTCCATGGTTAAACAAGAAAACCACTAAGTTAAATTATTGTAGATTTAGGAAGAATATTCGTGGAATATTCCGTTACATAACGTCACTTTATAAATATATATTCATATAACCCCCTGAAAGATTGTGAATATATATATATCAACCCCTCATTTTTCAGAATATCCATATAACGTTCTGAAATTATGCATTTAATTCATATCACCCCCTATCATTATCCAGTTAAACTTGTGTGTGGTTAACCTAATAATAAACTATAATTTATTCTTAACACATTTAGGAAGAAAAATAGTGGGGTATTTTTTTTAAGGAGGGCATTTGATCCTTTAGAGGGATTATATTAAATTTTTTTAAAATCTCATGAGATTATTTAGATAAATGCATTTGCAATACTTTTAGATGGATATAATATACCCATAATATTTTTTAAAATTTGATAAAAAATAAACTTATCCAGAATATTCATTAAATTTTAATAAAAACAAACTCAGGGGGCATAAATCTTTATCCATGAGAAAATATCTTCATCTATGAGAAAAAAATATAGAGGGTTATATGAA
The DNA here is from genome assembly GCA_030737835.1 of Acorus gramineus. Lineage (NCBI taxonomy): Eukaryota > Viridiplantae > Streptophyta > Magnoliopsida > Acorales > Acoraceae > Acorus > Acorus gramineus. The sequence goes on along the minus strand of CM060854.1, from coordinate 10,530,831 downwards.
TATTCAGAAAAATGAGAGGTCAATATGAATATTCGTAAATTTTTAGAGGGTTATATGTATTTTATCATTAAGTCGTGTGAGTGAAAGTGACGAGGGTAAAAAGATAATTTAACCGTGTTTGATTAAGTTAATCACACCCTAGTTTAAATGTGTTAACAGCAGGGAGGCATATCAATATAACCCAAACAATCAGGGGGTTATATGGATTTTCAAAAAAAGAGGGGTCTATCTAGATATAAAGCAAACTCTCAAGGGGCTATATACAATTTTCCTTTATCTATATGAAAAAGTTATATAAAATAACTTATATGTTGTTGTCCAAACGGACGCTTGAAGTTTGTGATAAAGGTGCATTTAGAAACACGTTTGAAAAATAAGATTTCAAATAAAGTGACTTAAATAAACTTTAATTCTTGAAAAACACATTTTATGCGTTTTTTAAAAAATAACTTTTTTTAGCTAAAAACAGTAACTTTTCAGTTAAGTATGTTTTTTAAAATGCATTTAATAATATGTTTGAGTTTTCTGTTCAATTAAAAATAGAGAATTGCCTCCAAATCAAGTTACTAAATACCCCCTTTGTGTGCCCTAGGGTCGTGGTCGGATCAGTGGAGTAGAAGAGACGATTATTGTTATGTGATGCGACAGCCATCTTATTTTGTTGGATATGATGAAATACTAATCTTGTTGGGTCCGCTACTTTTTATTTACTTGCAAAGTTGGCCCTCAATCCCAACTGTCTATCTTGAATATTAAATCAGGATTTGAAAAAATTGGATTACTATTGTTATTGATAATGATGGTGGAACGGAACTGACAGGTGGAGGGTGTGAATCTGTCAAAGACATTATGATATTTAACTATAAAATTATTTTATTGAGATAGATATTTAAATTGCTGCAAAAGTTTATTAGCTTTACGCATCATTTACAAATTACAAGGTTATTCCCCATAGTCATATTGCTCCAAGCAAATTCAACCCCCTGATATAACATTTGTGTAGCCTAATAGAAGTGAAGGTATCTCCTTTTTGTTAGTCGTTTTTCTTCTTGCTTAGACTTATATCTTGTATCTCCTAAGATCTTTCCTTCTTGGATTTGCTCTTCATTCCTTCCTAATCTATATTCGAACCCCTTGTAATTGTCTCGTCAAGTTACAAGGTTCTCTGGCTGGCCGCGGGCTACCCCACTTCAAGCAGAGGCTAAAGCAATAAGGTTAAGCCTTCAATTTGCTCGGAGCAGGGGAATGCGTAATCTACAAGTATGTTCGGACTCGGCCCAACTGATTCAACTACTCTCCAGTGTGGGTAGGCCTGTCAACGGGTCGGGTCCAGACCCGGACCCGACCCGACTCGGACCCGATTACACGTGTAATATACCCGACCCGATTTGGACCCGACCCGATTTGGACCCGACCCGAGTTGGACCCGACCCGGCGGACCCGAACAAACAAACGGGTCGGGTCCGGGTCCACCCCGCCCCGACCCGTTGGACCCGAGACCCGATTGTTTTATTAAAATATGTTCATATATTACAAGACCATTAGTATTAGTTGATACATAATTTTATTTCTTACTTAACTTATTTTTGTATTTACAAGTTCATAAATCATAATCATAACAAGCCTATAAATCAGTTTGTTTTGGACAATTAACTTATTAGCTTTTGAATTTGTATGATTAATTAGTTTGTTGCATGATTTATGTTTATTATTTAGGTTAATATGTTAGTGTTTATTGTTTTGAATGTTGTTTAGGTTAATATTGTTTTGAATGTTGTTTAGGTTAGTTATGTTTATTATTTAGGTTAATATGTTTTTTATGTTAGTGATTATTGTTTTGGATGTTGTTTAATAATTCATTTACTTCTTTTGAATTGTATAAAATTATATTCAAACATAGTCTCATTAACAATAATGTTTTATTACAAAAAAATTTCAAATAGAATGATAAGGCAAACAAATACATGAGCTCTTCTCTCTTTTTTTTTTTTTTTACCCAACCATCCGGGTCGGGTCGGACCCGGACCCGACCCGGATCCGACGGGTCCGGGTCCACATTTCCCCGGACCCGTCGGGTCCTGGGTTGGACCCGGACCCGCCGGGTTCTGTCACGGGTCGGGTCCGGGTCCACCCCGACCCGACTCGGACCCGACCCGTTGACATGCCTAAGTGTGGGTGATGGACCATTACAACTACGACAACTGATATCTCAAACAAGGGCGCGTCTATCCCCACCCATCGTTTTTCTTACCCCACCAATCAAAAAAAAAAAAAAACAGTGTTTGGCTGTTCCCACCAATCCAGATCGACCGAAATTGGTCGCCATTTTAGATTTTGGGCGACCGGACTTGGTCGCCATTTCAGGTTTTGGGCGACAGTAATTGATCGCAATTTCAGGCTTTGGGCGACTGTAATTGGTCGAACAGGGTTTAAAACTATATCTACCTATTTTTTGTAAACAAATAAATATTTGGGTTTATCCATCATATTCTACATTTATTCTTTTATCCAAACAACAGCTAAGGGGCCGAAAAAAATGTAAGTAGGTATACTTTCAATTAATTCAAATTTTTATAGAAAAATATCTTATTAGACAAATATATATCATTTTTAAGCTTCGTGTGAATTCGTAGTTAAGAGGATTCTTGGTTTGAAAACAAAAAAAACCTATCAGTTGATCCAAACACATTATATATTTGGCTTTTGAAAATTAGTCCGTCACTTATGTAAAAAAAATTGTTCTTATATTCTACATTTAAGAATAATAATCGATTCTCCTTACATTACAACTCAGACTTGAAGTGGTATGAAGGATTCAAGGAAGATATACGCCATGGGATTATGTTTCCAAGAAAAAAATTATAAACTTTATTACAAATCCTGTTCGACCAAGTTCGGTCGTCCGAAACCTGAAATGACGACCAAGTCCGGTCGCCCAAAATCTGAAATGGCGACCAAGTCCGGTCGTCCAAAACCTGAAGTGGCGACCAAATCTGGTCGACCTGGCCGGATCGGTGGGAAAAGATAAAACACCGATTTTTTTTTTTCGATTGGTGGGGTAAGAAAAACCCTCGGTGGGGATAGCTGTGCCCCTCAAACAAAGCAATTTGAATACTAGTCTGATATATCCCATTCAGTTTTGTTTAGTCCCGCGACAGTGGGTAATGGCTCCAGACCTTTTGGCTCGCTTTGCTCGATATACTCAAACTGAAGAGATGACGGAAGGGTTACTGATTGAATTAGGCTTCTTTTACAGCATGTAAAGCATAGTATATTTTTGTGTATAAAGAATAAAACTGACTCTGAGCTAATTACATAGTGTGCTTGGATGTTCAGTTCATTTTTGTTATATAATTAATGTATGCCCAGTTAGGCTTTTTACCTTCTCAAAAAAAAAAAAAAAAAATCATTTACAAGGTTATTCCAATAAATTTTTTTTTTTACTATTCTAACATGTTTTAAGTTTTTTTTTAAGATATATATTTAATAAAGAACATAATAGTAGGCAACAAAAAAAAAAGAAACACATATATTTATAGAAAATGAAATATATAATTTGAATGAATTGATATACCAAACTATTAGTATATATTAAATCATGAGAAAGTATAACCAGTATATGAATCACATGATTTTGTATATTAGTCCCCATGGAACGCAAATACCTCGAAATTTACTTTTATTTTTATATAAATACCAAATTTCAAAATTTAAATAGGTAAAAAGATAACAGGCTAAAAGGCCACTGATTGTCCCTCGATGCAGGTTGATGGTCAAATGGTTTGAAAATGGGGCCCCTCACCTTGGACACCATTGCAAGACTTCAAGCATTGTAGACTAATAATAAAAAAAGGGTTAAAGACATCTAAGTCCCTACAAACATAAGAAAATCCATGTAAATCCCTACTAAAATTGGGACAGACGTACGAGTCCCTGAAAACTCAGAAAAACCCAATTATCATCCCTGAGTTAAATTTCCATCCAAACTTAATGGAATATTCCCAGAATATTCTGTCACATATAATTGTGTAGACATTGAAGTCCTTATAAACAGTCATAAAGATAAATTAGTCCCTGCAAAAGATAAAATTGCTCCTGAAAGACTTTTACATTAAATTGTGTACGCATTGCAGTCCCTATAAACAATCATAAAGACAAATTAGTCCTTGCAAAAGACAAAATTGCCCCTGAATGATTTTTACATTTAATTGGATAGACATTACAATCCTTATAAATAATCGTAAAGATAAATTGGTACATGTAAAAGACAAAAATGCCCCTGAAGAATTTTTACATTTAATTGTGTAGAAATTGCAGTCTTTTAGAGGGTATTTAATTTTTAAATTGCAATGTCTGCACAATTAAATGTAAAAATACTTCAAGGGTATTTTTATCTTTTAGAGGAACCAATTTGTCTTTACGATTGTTTATAAGGACTGTAATGTCTATTCAATTACATGTAAAAGTCTTTTAAGGGCAATTTTATCTTTTGCGGAGACTAATTTGTCTTTATGATTATTTATAGGGACTACAATGTATACACAATTTAATGTAAAAGTCTTTTATGGGCAATTTTATCTTTTGCAGGGACTAATTTGTCTTTATGACTGTTTATAAGGACTTCAATGTCTACACAATTATATGTGATGGAATATTCTAGGAATATTCCGTTAAATTTGGATGGAAATTTAACTCAGGGATGATAATTGGGTTTTTTTGAGTTTTCAGGGACTCGTACGTCTCTCCCAATTTTAGTAGGGACTTATATGGGTTTTCCCATGTTTGTAGGGACTTAAATGTCTTTGACCCTAAAAAAAAATTATACGTACAGTTGTGTGGACTGATTTCATGATCTTTTGTTGCAGTCTATTTTACACCCGGAATAACTAATCCATCTGGTTTGGTATTGGAATAAAGGGTTGGGATAAGAAAATAATTAGATTAAATCACATGTTATCTCATATGGTATAAGAAAAAAAGGGATAAAATATGTATAATTGTCCGTATTTTGAGAGAAAAAGTTGAGATATTTTATTCTACGTAAAAGGTGGAATAGATTTTATCCCTATCTTTTAATCTCATTTTGTAAAACATGGACAACATTTATAATTGTCATTCCCAAAAAAATAAAAACAAAAAATTTATAAAACCAAAACCAACAATATTAATGCCCCTTTAATAGAAAGGGTAGACTTGGTATTTTACATTTATTTTGAAGTTATCTCATATTTTACATCATATGATCCAAATATAAAATTAAGGATAAGAACACAAAATAAGGGGGATAACAAAATGCGTTACCAAATGCAAATATAGATAAAAATAATGGTATTTTTGTCCTCATAAATTGGGTTAATTTATCCTAGATATTTATCCATTTACCAAACTAGACCTTATGGATCAACAAATACTAGTAATGATAGCAAATACTAATAATGATCTAATATTCATTGTGTCAAGCCTAGGGATTATGTAATTGTAATATGAAAATGTTATATTCAATCTGATGTGCAACCCCATCCACAGCCCTCATCGATCTTTATTAAAAGTAAACATATACTCATCCATTAAAATATATATTATTATAAAAAATGAAATATACATTGAGATACACTAGTTTTTTTCATTGAAAATGATTTTTATAATTTTCATACATTGTGATAGCGTCGTATACACTACAATAACAATATGTATGTTGTGGGACCGTTTTTTGACTACAAATGGAACTAAAATATGGATTCAGTGTGTCAATGCTAATTGCAATAAAAAGAATCATGGGCTTTCAATTTTTTAAGAGAGCTTTTCATGCAGTTCATGGATAGTCCATATACCTCCATAGTGTCACGTCTCAGGGCGGCCGTCCACGAGACGTGGCAATATATAAAGTATCAGCTATCAATTTCAAGAGATCAACAATGACTCCAATAAATAACACACAAAGCTGGCAAAACTACGATAACTGATAGTTCAACTAAAATAAGGAAGCATAGAAATATCAATAAGTCTGTAAACAAAAAACATTATTACAGACTCGAATACACAATCACTGTCCTGTGAGAGCCAAATCTAGTCCAAATAAAGTACAACCAGTGCAACACGCACGATTTCAAATACATAAATGACTTGTAATATTTTCTTCTTTCAATTCTCGTCTACTTGTTCTTGCCAACTTGTTGGCAAGCTTCAGACTTATGTAACACCCACTAAGTTATATAATGCCTATCTTTTCAAAAAAAAAAAAAAAAAAAACATTTTCATATCCTCTTTTTTCAGGAATGAAGAAATGTGGCTCCTCAATATATGTGATTCTTGGCCTTGCAGAGAGAAGAAGCATTTCATTTTTCTTTTTTTTTGTACTATAATGAATTTAGGTGGTTTTTGTAATGATTTAAGGTGATGGAATTGACATATATGGATTTATATTTTTTATTTGGGTTAAAGACATTTAAGTCCCTACAAACATAGGAAAACCCATATAAGTCCCTACTAAAATTGAGATAGACATACGAGTCCTTGAAAACTCAGAAAAACCCAATTATCATCCCTGAGTTAAATTTTCATTCAAACTTAACGGAATATTTCCAGAATATTCCATCACATATAATGGTATAGACAATGAAGTCCTTATAAACAGTCATAAAGACAAATTAGTCACTGTAAAAATCCTTCAGGGGTATTTTTGTCTTTTACAATGACCAATTTGTCTTTACGATTGTTTATAATGACTGTAATGTCTATTCAATTAAATGTAAAAGTCTTTCAGGGGTAATTTTATCTTTTGCGGGGACTAATTTGTCTTTATGATTATTTATAGGGACTGCAATGTGTACACAATTTAATGTAAAAGTTCTTTTAGGGGCGATTTTGTCTTTTGCATGGACTAATTTGTCTTTATGATTGTTTATAAGGACGTTAATGTCCATACAATTATATGTGATGGAATATTAAAAGAATATTTCGTTAAGTTTGGATGAAAATTTAACTTAGGGATGATATAATTGGGTTTTTTTTAGTTTTCAGGGACTCGTACATCTGTCTCAATTTTAGTAGGGACTTATATGGATTTTTCCATGTTTGTAGGGACTTAGATGTCTTTAACCCTTCTTTTTTTTATGTACTTTTCACAATCACCCCTCAAGGTTATATACAAAAAAATTTTAAAATCTAAATGATGCAACAAAAGATTATATGGATTTTTGGGTCCAACGGAAAAAAAAATTATTATTTGCGATGGTTTAGGACAGCAGCAAAAGGCAAAACTCACATCACTAATTTAATCTTTTGCGACAGCCAACATATCTGTCGCAAAAGCTGTATTTTACACTACTATGATAAAAAAAAAAAGCAGTCTTTTGCGACGGATTATCTGCAACCGTGAAAAACCGGAGTAAATGGTATTAGCGACGGGCAAAAACCACCGCAAAATTTTTGCGACGCCATTTGATGTGACCCTACCAAAACCGTTGCAGAACTGTCGCAAAAGGTATTTGCGACGGTTGTGGGACTATTGGCGACGGATTTAGACCGCCACAAATACATGTTTTTCTTGTAGTGGTACAAGTATATACTTGATTAGCTAGATATATATATTTAAAAAAATTAAAACTTGTTTTGGCTACATACGATGCAACAAACATATTTAAATTGTACGGAAGAAATTAAAATTAAATGTTTTATGCAACTAGCTATATACTTTATTAGATATATCAAATTCTATATCTTCAAACAAGATTGTGTACAACAATCTCAAGAAAAAAATAGAACATTATTGCACAAACTCCCCAATACACTCCTGCAAGTAGTTTCATATATATAGATAGCTATCTAATGAGATACATATCTCGTTAAATTTTTTTTACATTTTCTAAAATTAAATACACACAATTTATTTGATCAATATACTTTAATCTTTGATAAAAAAAAGCATCTCTCATCTAAATGAGGTACAATATTTTTTAAAAAAATCAAAATAAATGCAAACAAGAACTGGCTAATATTTTTCAAAAGAAAAATAAAAAATAGAGTTATGTTACACTTATACTTTTTCAATCTCAAATATATTTTGTTAGCCTCTTTCACTTACGGTATTGTATTGAAACGTATACTTTGTCAAAAAAATTTTAAATATTTTTACAAATAATATATATAGTATACTCTTTGAATTTTATAAAATTACACGTCGCAAGAAATGAGATATATAATTTAAAAAAAAATAAAAAACAAATGTAGTATGATTGTAAAAATTAAATAGCATCTGTTTTACATCAACATGTCACAAGTGGTCCCCTTGTACTCGTTCTTATCCACTTGTCTCCTACCCTCATCTTCATTTTTATTTATTCATTTATAAATGAAAAAAATTCAGATAACCACCCTGTAACCGGGCCGAAATCCATAAAACCCCCTAATATTTTCTGAAATCTATATATATAAATCTTTAAAAACATTCATGTAAATTTAAATAGCCCCCTAAATTAAACTTCAATTGATAGACGATGAATATTATGTAAATATTCCATTTGTTTAATCTGATTGAAAACACAATATACTCAAAAAAAACCTATAATGTATTAAAATACAGAAAACCCTTTATAAATGATAATTTTACTCATTTGAATAGAATGAATAACTCTATTTAGAGGGATAAAATTATCATTTACAGAGACTTTTTTGCATTTTAACACATTATAGGTTTTTTTTTTTTTTGTATACTATATTTTTAATCAGAGTTAACCAAATAAACTATTCTTAATATGTCAATAAAAATTTAACTTAAAGGATTATTTGGATTTACATAGGGTGTTTTGAGGGCTTAAGTAAATGTCCTTGTATGGATTTCAGACAATTCACGGGGGGCTATATGGATTTTTTTCTTTATAAAAATAAAATAAAAATTCCCTCAAGGTCCATATAAAACCCACACCAAATACACCTCAAATTATCAATATTTCCAGAAACCCTTTTGAGATGGAGACAAGTGGGAAAGCAGCCACAGCAAGCAGAGCCCACGGGAAGCACCACCAGCAAGGCCACGCCACCGGCCGGAAGGACCGGAGGTCGGCGACGGGGGTGAGTGGTGAGCCGAAAAAGGGCGGCCGCGGCGGGAAGTACACGTGGTCCGGCGACAAAGGGCACGAGATGGAGGTGGCGGTGATGGACTCTAAGGATCCCAACTTCCAAGACCCGGAGGTGGTGGAGGAGGTGGAAGAGGGGAAGTGATTCTTTTGTTGTTGTTGGTGTTGATTCTCTGTCTCAGATCTGAGATTTCACTGTTGTTGTTGTTGTTTTGGGTTGGATCATGTAAATATTGGATCATGTAAATATTTTGGTTGTGGAGTTTGTGGAATCTCAAATAAAAGCATGTGTGTTGTTTCTCTCATCACTATATTGCACTAAAAGCAGTGATCTTTGGTGGATTTCATCAGTTTTTTTTTTTTTTTTTATTCATACAGAGTTTATGTCATATATGTGTGTTAATTTTAAAAAGGGAAGGTTATTTTCCTTTCATCTCATTCACGCCAACCATTAAAAAAATTGAATTTTTTTTTTTGGGTGGGGGTGTAGAGCGAAAGAAAAAAAAGAGGGAGAGAAAGAAAAGGGGGATGAATGAAAGGGGATGTGATTGTGGCTAGATACTTATCAGTAAGAGTATATATCTGTGCATTGTAGTTAGCCACAGATGATCCCATCCTCAATGAAAGGCAGGATGGGACTAAAGCCTCGATAAAAACCGATAAAAAACAGACGAAGGTAGCCTACCGACACGCGAAGTATAGCTAAACAGACGAAGCTAGCTTATCAATTTAACAGTAAGATCAACCACAAAATATCCCTGGATCATTTTAAAGAAAGAAAGAGAGACTCATTTGCTGCTCTGTATATTTATTTGTAGAATTGACTTTTCATTCATGGACAAGCTCCTCATGCACATTGATTAATTTCATGAGTCCAAGACTCATCAGCAGCTGCTCTAACTGATAATTTTAGGACTTCTCATTCATGTTCTTTGCTGTCTGGTATTCGAACTGCGCCTGTTGAAATCATGGGTGTGACTAAGAAAAATGTCTACAGTGGAGATTTAGAAGCTAACAAGTGAAATTCAGTAACAAATAGACCATAACATACCCCATTGTTTCACTTACCAACCAATATATGACGTAATGGTAATGGATTCTGGTTATAGCTTTCAGGAAGGTAATGTAAATTTGCAGTAACTAACTGCGAGATTAGTTAGTTGTGGTGAACGATAACTATACATATTAATGTCATATGCATTTCAAAAAAATAATAATATGTAGACTTCCAAACTAAATGGAGGCAAATGAATTATCTAAGTCTGCCTTGCACCACCAGATCAACCAAGCAAGATGCAATTTCAGATACACCCTCTTATGTATTCGGAGAATATGTTTTTCTGCATGACATTTCATTTGAAAAACCACCTTACATTTTTTGAGATGCACATGATATCAACGTGTTTTAGTTGTCCCCAGTGGTCATAGTACAACGGTTCGGAGCTTAACGGTGTTACCGATAAGTCCTGGGTTCGAGTCTTGGTGCTGATTTACTAACCTATTTATTGACAATTATTTTGAAAGAATTTTCCATGGGATCGGAGCAAACAGGCGGAGGTAGCCTTTCTAGTTCGATCGTAAAATCAGCCACGGAGAGTCCTTCCGATATCAAAAAAAAAAAAAAAAAAAACATGTTTTAGTTGAACAGATTGGCCTAGCAATAATCAAATCAAAATTTATATTCAAGGTGTTGCTGATAAATTTGTATACTGAGGTGTCGGACTTATTAAATTGAATATAAGTAGTTCTCCCACACGACGCATTTTCTACAAAGCACATAGCACAATTTTAATATAGGATTACAAACTCGAAATTATATTATGAATAAATAAAAGTAATAGTAAACAAATATTATTCATATTACTCACAAAAAAGAAAAAAAAATTGAAAGTCCTATATACATAATTTCATTGTTAGTAAGAATCATCCATATTAAATATAATGATTAAAGGAAGATGAGGGAAGCAAGTCAATTTCATCCAGAAAGACTTTCTTGTAGAAACAGAAGATTTGCATAATAGATAAAAATTAGCATTACATATGAACCATAAAGTCTGCTACATTCTGCACAAAGCACCATCATATCTGTGGTCAGAAAAGGGGAAAAAATGGGTATCACATTTTTATTTTTTGAGAAAGTTAGGCCATTCCATAAAGTATGCTACATTCTGCACAAAGCACCGTCATATCTGAGGTCATAAAGGAAAAAAAAAAAATGGGTATCACATTTTTATTTATTTTTATTTTTTGAGAAAGTTAGGCCATTCATAAACTAGCAATTACAAAATGGTCTGAAAGGAGGAAAAGAGTATCACATCTTTGCTCATGTAATCAAAGAAGAGTTACTATGAATATAATTCATAGCTCGGATTATATACTCGAATTAAGGAGCAAACAGCAATATCTTGTGGAAATAATAAAGTGATCAATGCCATGAGCCTAAATACAAGCAAAAGTAACACGCAAAGAAGCAAATATCATTTCCCTTTTTATTAATGGCCAAACACAAATATTCAACAAGTCAATATAACATACAATCCATGCATGATGTAGCAGATTAGTGAGCTACTCTAAAACAAAGAAATATTTCAGTGATGTGGTCCTCCACATTCAAAGTTTCATCAGGAAAAAACATATAAAAAAGCATTAAGTTATTGAAGAGTTAACCATGAAGTCTTGAGTTTGACCTCAACTTACCCATCAATAATAAAATAGAAAATTATCAAGTAACATTTTTCCCATATCCCCAATGTTATAAAGTTAGTGGTCGTGAATCAGGTTGTTCTTCCTGATCCATCTTAGAAATGGCCAAGGTGTTACAAAGATGTGAGGGGCAACTCTAAAGTGAGTTGCTAACTAACCAAAAGAAAATCTGGCAATTCATTTGATTCTCCAAATTCCAAATGAGTCAGATATCGCTTAATCTCAAAGAAAACAACTTTCAATATCAATCACCACATTCACTTTTAATGTTCTAGTCTTCAATTTTTGGGCAACATTCTCAATAATAAAACTTTTCATTTTTGAGATCAGATTCCATGTGTCATGGACACAAGATTTTCATGTAGCAGCCAATAAAAGGTTGTCACGTATGCAATACAAAAAATTATATTAACTTTTTATAAACTCTTACCATCTACGTGGCAGTCTCTTGTTGGCTGTCATAGAGAGTTCCTGTGTTGACAGAAGAAATCTGATATATCTATTTTTATCATATCCGCTACTACAATGAATCATCATTTGATAGTCAAATGGCCGAAATTATTAAAAAATTTACCTAATCTTAAAAAAAAAATGATACCTTTTTCTAAACCCCACATTCATCAAATATTCCAATTTTTCTTATTTTTGTTGTTCTTCGTATCATATTAACCAATCCCAATTTCCCAAAACATTCAAAATCTTCATCCAAATTAAAAAAAAATAAACAAATTTTAACAACACAAACACACAGAAACACCAAAACCACAAAACAGAATCAAATCGTAAACCCAACAAAATCAACATCCATGGAAAATACAGACTGATTTGTGCGATGTGGGCTTGGACTTCTGCGCAGGTTTCAGTGATTCGTGGGCCGGGTCCGTTTGGATCTTTCATGAAGTGGATTATGTGAAATGATCCGTCCAGCCAGCTCCAACCGCTGTCCACACAGAATTTTTTTTTTTTAATTGAACACTCTCTGGACTGAAATACATGTTGTTATACAAAATGAAGATTATACTTATTTACATTAGCATTTTTTTTTGCATGGGTAAATATAATTTCATACATTATGATAGTACAATATATCATAATGTACAGTGCCGGAGCCAGGAATTTATTCTAGCGGGGTGGTGGGGGGGGGGGGGGGTTGTGCAACTTTCAACTACAATGTTTAAATTTTTTTCAAAAACCTGAAATTGCCTTAGGCCCTCCCACCTAGGGGAGGCCCCCAAGAACCGTACATTCGATGAAAAAAATAAATAGTATTTTTCCTAGTGAATTAGTTTCTCCCAACACACTTTCTCTTCCAAAATCAAGCCTAAAATTTCTCCCTCCCTCGAAACTAGTAGTCATGGCTTGATGCATACATACTCTGCGAGTTTCTTTGTCTTGCTTTCATTTCCGTTTTCCTGTTGCTTTGTAATTTTCTTTTCGTTTTGGGACATGGGGATCTCAACTGGCTAAAAAATGGTTGGGAGTGACACAAAACTCTTGAGTCACTCTCCCAACCCTATAGCTCGTTGGAATCCTTTGGCCACTTAGACCTTTGTAACTTTGGCACAAATTATCAATGGACAATACTTCTTCAAAAAAAACATTTCTCCCTCCCCAAATATCTCTAATCATAATAACAAATCACATTTTCTCTAGGTATTTTAGTTTCAAGATCTCTCTCCAACATCTCTAGTTCCACGGTATTCTCTCCCTCCTCCAGTTAGTTAAATGAAATTATGTTCAAACCCTCTAGGTATTCTTTAGATTTTTATATTTTTTTTCATTCCATCAAAATTTAATTTTTTTTTATTGCTTTTAGACTTTTAAATTATTATAAAAGATAATGTATCTAATTTATAATATTTGCAGTTTTTAATAAAATGATATATAAAATTTAAACAAGTGAGATTTTTTGTGATTATACGTGGATCTCCACTTTAAAAATTCACCTAGAGCCCAGTCAAAATAATCAATTATTAGGGCGGCCTTGAGTAAGCCATATTTTCACTCAAATTCTAGTCTTTCCATTTTTTTTTTCAAGAAATAAGAGACATTGTCATGCACATTGGAATACTGAAGACCCACATGAGAAAAACAAGAGTACTAATACACTCAGTCCGTTAATGCGAAGAGATTGTGTGTGGATTTGAGTGTATTAACGCTCTCCACATGAGACATTGTCATGCACATTGGAATACTGAAGACCCACATGAGAAATGATAAATGATACATTAATGCGAAGAATTCTGACGGGAAATTGGTCGGGGAAATTTTCGGATAAGACCCTGACTTGGATTTAATAAGAGAAGAATTCTGACGGCACCATCTATCCCCACAACGCACTCTCTATCCCCACCAATAAAAAAATTGATGATCTCCCCACCGCACTGATCTTCTTCAATGGACGGAACATGTGCTTAAAATCCTCGTTCATTGCATTCATTTTTAATAGAAGAGATTTCTTGATAAGTGGATTGGGATGTGAGATGAGAAGCAAAAGTTTAATCATAATAATAATAATACAGGCAATTAGTTTTATAGCGTCAAATATAGTCTCGTATATATCGTTAGCCATCCAACGAGATATACATATCGATGGTTTTTTTTATATATTTGTTAAAAATCAGTTCTTTTTATTCAAAATGGAATAAATTTACATTTTTTATTAAAGCATATACCTCATTGGACGATGTTTACTATATATTTTTTTAAAAAAAGATGGTTCAAGTATCATTCTTTGAAGCTGTTTCAATTTGAGCCTCCATGAAGGATTAATCTTGCACCATCATTTTCTGGAGGCTACATACCCTCCAACAGTACTATACACTACTATTCGCTTTTTTATTGTATATATCATATTGTTTGTTTACTGCTTTCTTTAATTGAAAATCTAAAAAAAATCAAATTTGTCAAAATTTCAAAAGAAAAAGAAGGTTAAAAATCCAAAAACAAATCTTAAAAAATTAAAAACATTTCATGTGCAAAAAAAGGGAAAAAAAATCATATGTAAAAAAAGAACATTTTATGCGGAAAAAACAAAGAATCCAAAAAAATATAAAATTAGAAAAAAAACTTTAAAAAAAATTCAAATACACACTCTATCCAACACTTGGATTGCGACATTTTTCTTCCAGTATAAGAGCACCCCTAGTCCAACACTAGACTGAGGTAATTTTTAATGCATAATTAGTTTGAGCACGAAAATCATATTTTGTGAACATTTACTTCACTTGTTCGATTGTTTTGAATTTGCTTTTGGACTTTTAATAGACCATATCCACAGGGTTAGTGTTCTTTGTTTTGACTCACATTATCATCTCACTATCTACACACGACTGGCTTATGATTTAGTCCACCTCAGGAGAGAAAGTTGCCCACACCATTAGATCGAATACAACCATGCTGTTTGTCCACATGATAAACGATTAGATCTATATACGATGTGAATAGTCTAGATTGTAGATCTGTGCTAACTTGAATTCGAAGTTTTTATTTACCATATCATGATTGTTTTTTATATTATGTTTAATTCTCAGGATTCAAAATGGCTGCTTCTAATCCACTTGCTGTTATTCTTAAAGAATGTAAATTGACTGGACCTAATCGTTTATCATGTGGACAGACAACATGGTTGTATTCGATCTATACGCAGTATCAATGAGATGGCTCTAATACTAGTTGTTGGGAAAAATTAATCCCGACTACCAAGATCCGTCGATCGAGGTATAGATCGGATAACAAAAATTTTTTTATTAAATCTTTTTCATGCAAACCCTACAAGGCGGAATTAGGGTTTACCTTCAGAACTCATATCAGAGTTCTGCCGAAGAGGAAGATCGGATTTGGTAGACGACGATGGATCGCTCAATCGGAAGCTTGAGATCTTCTGCCGTATGTCATTCCTATGTTGTAGATCCGCGGCGGTGTGGCCTCCTTCTTGCTTCGAACGGCAGCCACGAATCCCTTCTCTCTCTTTCTCTCCCTTCCTCACCTTTTCTGGATCCAGAGATCCTAAAGGGTTTCTAGGGTTAGGGTTTTGATTTCGGTGGAAATCATGTCTCTAGAGAGAGAGAGAGGAAGCCACATATTTATAGGCTAGGGCAGGGATTTAAAGGAGAAATCAGTAATTGGCTCCTATGGGCTTGGGTACCATAACTCAACCTAGAATTAAAATCAAAAGCCCATAAGTCATAATTCATTCCACTAAAGAATTATGACTGCACTCCAAATACACTAATCTCAAAATAATATTTCGAGCTCCTTATATTATATGCTTAATATCTCCCCACGCTAAGATTCCAATACTCGTTATGAAATAATTATTACTGACAATATTATTTCACAACATCTTATTTTCCTTGAGATCTTCCACTTAACTTATTTGACATATCAGATAGTTAAATCCACCGGCCGGGTTAGACATGATCAAAACTTATAAGCATCCTCAAGAGAGTATCATCAATCTCCTATAGGAGACGTGGATTCCATCAATAGTAAATATTCATCATACAAGTGTTATCGTCACCCAACTCACCGAGTCTATTGATCCATAGGAGAATCTCACTCTTTAATGAATCAAAATGACAAATAACAAATGCACATGTCTAAGAACCATTTTAGGATTAAGAGCATAAGCAATCATAATAAACATGGGGTGTAAATTATTTTATCTAGTCAGTACAAAAATAATTACCCCAACTTGGTCCGTTCAATACACACAAGGTGTACTAGCACAATCACCCAAAAACCTATGAACCGGTCTTTTATAGTCAAGATAGACTACGTAAGATGAATTGCACTACAACCTTTATCTAATGGATTATCCAAGTCCATCTAAAGTTGTGAACCTCAACTTATAATTCACAAGGAACCAATAATCTAATCTTCCGTGTGTAAGCCGAACTCTACACACTAGACTATCTATAGTGTAAATTAAAGGACTATATTAAAACAAGCGCAATATTTCAAACAATATAATGCAAGTATTTACCAATAATAATCCTCATCAAAATGCTAAGTCCATCTTAATAATAGATTTTATTACATAAATCATGGCTTTTAGAACACTACTTTAACAGGGGATAGTTATCTCTCTTACCTAACCATCTAGGACTATAAGAAGATGGAGGGGAGACTTTGTTGTAAGGGCTTTGTGTGGGCTGCCTGGAATTTAAATTTTGTGCTCTTGTGGGAGCAGAGTAGGCAGGGGTAGTTCTAGTCTGGCCCTGGTTTTGGACTGGAGGATTTTGGATTACAAGGTTTTGTCATGTTGGCACGGGGGCGGGCACTGGTCGAGGCGTGAAATTATAAGAAACTTGCCGAGGCTGCACATATCCGGATGAACCGGGTGTGTACTGTCTCGGAGCTGGCCCTTGATCAGGGACTCGCGCTCTGTTCAGGTAGAGTGCCAAAACTTGTGGTGTGATCCCCTCTCCGTGGGGGTTTGTGCCTTTCACGGCAATTATCCAACCCTATGGCTGATAGGTGGGGACATGGGTGGGACTACACAACGAAAAATCCTGTTGTGGTGGTCAATTAGAAGCTGGTACGTAGTGTAGTCTGCGTACAAAAGACTCGTACAAAGTTCTAGACTCAGGTTCTGCAGGATCATGTCAATTTCTTGAA
Source organism: Acorus gramineus (assembly GCA_030737835.1). Lineage (NCBI taxonomy): Eukaryota > Viridiplantae > Streptophyta > Magnoliopsida > Acorales > Acoraceae > Acorus > Acorus gramineus. Next base: position 10,513,432 of record CM060854.1, on the reverse strand, counting down.
TTTTCGTTAGTTGCAGACCAGTTCTGTGGACTAGATTTCACCACCTAGACACGTACTGCTCATATTTCTCCCTAGGCCTCATTCTTTCTACGGTTAGGTGGAGATAGAGGGGTCCTAATCCTCTGGTAACCGTAGCGGCCTAAATTTTTTTCACTTACAACAGAGAAATCTGACAAATGGTCTATAGGGAGTGTGGAGAACCATTGTAGTGGTTCTCCTTCCAATGATTTTTGGAAAAGAAAGACTAACAGAGTTTGATTATCTAGAAAAGGTCGAGCATCTAGATAAAAGGCAGTTAGATGAACATTTGGGTCTCCAGAACCATTGTACAGGCAAAATTTTAGGATTATAAATCCCTCTGGTAGGTTGACTGACGGGATCTGTCTCAAATTGTGTAGAGACATGTGTTTGGGAGCCGAAGGGCTAGTCTTGGAGAGAATTCTCTGAATGGTTTCAGCTAAAGTTTCTGCCCAGGGTGGGCAATTTAGCCGTCTTGGGTTGGATATGGCCTGGTGCGGGTTTGGGGAAAAAGGTGTCGAGAACATTGGATTGGCGAGGGAAGGTAGGGTAAATGAAAATGCGTTCGGACTAACCGAGAAACTGGGTGTTGGTGGGGTTTTGGGGGTGGGGGAAGCCTTAGAGGGGTTTTCTGCTTCAGGGTCTTGGCCTGGCCGAAGTCGGCGAGGTCATTGAACATATCCTCCACCGATTGGTATTCTAAGGTAGCTATCCTTTCCTCTAGGAGGCTAAGGAACTGTCCGGCCTGGTCTCCGTGGTTGACTTTCTCCTCTACTATGTCCTCTTGGGTGTAACCTTCCATGGTGTGGAATAGTTCAAGAGTGAATAAGTGCAAGTTTAAAGCAGTAAATAAAGCAGTAAAGGGTGTTATAAAGCAGTAAAGGATGCGCAGCAGTGTGCAGCTTAAAGCAGTAAAAGAGTGAGATTAAAGCAGTAAAAGGGTGCACAACTATGTGTGACTTTAAAGCAGTAAATAGTGTGATGAAAGCAGTAAAGGGTGCGCAGCTGTGTGCGGCTTAAAGCAGTAAAAGAGTGTGATGAAAGCAGTAAAGGGTGCGCAGCTGTGTGCGGCTTAAAGTAGTAAAAGAGTGTGATGAAAGCAGTAAAGGGTGAGCAGCTGTGTGCGGCTTAATGCAGTAAAAGAGTGTGATGAAAGCAATAAAGGGTGCACAGCTGTGTGCGGCTTGAAGTAGTAAAGGATGTTGTGATGCAAAGTAGAGGAGGGTCTGACTTGAAGGGTGGAAAATTTTGGCTTTCTAGAGGGGAGTGATGGAACTTTTGTCAAGATCTAGGAGGCAGAAAAGGATTACCTTTTGTCGTTCTTCACGAGGGATGTCCCATCGTGATCGCCAGGTTTGTTGGTATCGTTTTTTTGGGCGGGGTCGCTTCCGATTGTTGGGAGGCCTCCGAAAAAGATGGTCTTCTTGCGTGTGTGGGAGGTTTTCCAGGGATTTGGATACAATTGCGCCCTGCGGGCCCGGCTGGATCGTCTCTCAGAAAGGGGGAAAGGGGGTGTTGTTCCTTGCTGAGGGCCCGACAGCTCCTCAGGGGGATTCAGGGGTGGATGTGATCGCAACCTACTCTCTCAAAAAAAGCAGGAAAAGTTGGGTGTTGCAATTGATCGCCTTTGTGGGGGGATTGTGGATTCTCCGCTCTGAGACACGGGCCTGCCGTACACAGAGGTGAAAAACAAGGAATCATTTTCTGCTTTGGGAACTTGACAAAGGGAGGTTAAAAGACAGGGTGGGGTTCGGCTAGTTGTATTTATCCACCTAGAGGGGGACGGCTAGTTAGGGTTAGCCGCCTGGTGTCTGGCTCTATTTGGGCAGAGCCTGAGTAGGGTTTGGTTTGGGTGTTGGCTAAAGTTTAACTAAGTTTAACCAGGGTTTGGAGAGGTTTCTGGGAGAGTAGAATTTGTGTAGAGAATGGGTTTCTCTCTCTCTCTCTCAAGGGTTTTAAAGTAGTGGGTGTAGGGGGTTTGATTGAGTGGGTGATTGATGAATTGGTTATTGTGGATTATGAATGGATGATTTTGAAGAAGTGTTTGGACCCCCCTATTTATAGTAAAAAAGGGGCAGGGAAGTGTCCACTAGACAACAGATCAAATTGGATAATAGGGTGGTTGATTTGACCTCCCATTAGATCTTTGTTGTTTTGACATTGTCTAGGTGAGGGGCGGCTAGTTGTAACTAGCCGCCATGTGAAGGACGGCTACTCTCAAGTTTTCGCCCCAATGATGACCTGCCAAACGTTCAATCTCTGACAAGCGGTGGCTTGGGGTGGTTACTAGGGTAGAACTGTCAGAGAAGGGGCGGCTAAAAGGAACAAACCGCCGCAATCATCAGCATTAAATGCTGCTTTATGTCCCATCCAAGGGAAACGATGGGGGCGGTTTAAGGGGCGGCTAGTTGAAACTAGCCGCCTAGTGAGGGGCGGCTACTTTAAACTAGCCACCCCATCTTTGGTTCTTTAATTTTTCTAAGTGTTGTGGCCAGGGTTGCTTTTATTCCTTTTGAAAGATGTTTTCTATTAGATTTTCAAATGTGGTCATTACCAAATATTACCTGAAGTATTTTCATTTCTTTGGACTGTCAAAATTGGGGAATCTACAATTGTCCCTCATCGGACGGAGTCTTTTGTGTGAAACAGAAAGACTTCGATCGATGATAAGGAAAGAGACCCCTATTTTGGCCAGCCCAACCTTCAAGAAGTTTAGGACACATGACCAATGTCATTTAGAGATTTAATTTAAATCATCAGAGGCTAAGTCTTGACTAGAATAGTTACCTAAAGAGTGATCCAGGTGGGGGAGTGAATAAAAGTAAAGAAGCGAGGGATCCAACCCTCGGACGGGGTTCCTATCCATCGTGCGCAAAACATCCCAGAGTCGGTTTTCCTGTGCCTACCGTTCCGTGCATAGCAACTCAGCAATCAGGGGGATATCGCAGACAGAAAAAAGGAAAAGTGTAGTTTATTTGGTGAATGGATCATTCGAAAGACAAAGATTCTGGAAAAGAACCAGAACTGAAGAAATTTGAACTGAATGGTACTGGAAATGTGCTAAAACTGCAAGAGAGTTGTGTTTGATCAAATAGGATTTGGAAATAAACCAAGACATGGCAGAGAAGGAAGTCCCTGAACATTATTCGTTTTCGTTGGGAAGTCATTTGAAGATCCTCAGTTTTTTACTTTTTATTTTCATGTGGTTTAAAAATGGTAAAGTTAACTAATGTTTGTATGAATGTAAAGGTAATTAATGTTTGTATGAATGTAAAATAAATTAGAAATAGGACAGAGGATAATGTATATGATGTGAAAGATTGTTTATAGAGCTCTTCAAATGTTATAGTATGTAGATTTCATATATTGTAATTGTATCTGGTAGAATGTATCTGAATTTGATGTACTTGTATCTGAATGTGAGATATTGTATCTGAATTTAATAGACTGTATAATGTATCTAAATTTGTAGCAATATATCCGAATTTTAGTATGTAGATTTCATAAACTATACAATGTATGTGAATGTGGACCAATTTATCTGAATTTCAGAATGTAGATTTCATAGAATATAAATTGTATATGAATTTATTTCAATTTAAATACATTACATAAAATCACAAGAACATGTGAAAAAAAACTCACATAAACTAACGCAACTAGTTTGTCAGATACATTTGAAACATATCTGAATTTAAAAAAAAAAGGTGGAGGTGGAGGTTGGAGGAGGGCTGGAAAGTTAGCCAAACTACCTCTCATATGATAGAGGGCGGTGAGAGGAATCCAGAGGTGGTGACATCGGTTGTTTGGACAGAACCTGGGTAGGGTTTGGTTTGGGCTTTGACTGAAGTTAAACTAGGTTTAACCAGGGTTTTTGGAGAGTGGATTTATGTAGGAAATGGGTTTCCTTCTCTCAAAATGGGACTCTTTCTCTCTCAAGGGTTGGGTGGTAGTAGTGAGGGTAGTGAACGTGAAAGCTTGTGGATGGGTGATGTTGCTTGGCAATGCTTGATTGAGATTGTGATTATGTTGAGGTCGTGTTGGGTCCTCTCTATTTGAGTCTCCACTGGCCAGTAGATCAAATTGGTTTCGGGGGTGTTTGATTTGACCCTCATTAGATCTTTTGTGTTTTTGATAATGTCCAAGTGAAGGGCGGCTAGTTAGAACTAGCCGCCTTGTGGGGGACGGATCGTCTCCAAATGTCGCCCCTATGATGACCTGCCAAATATACAATCCTCGACAAGCGGTGGCTTAAGACGGTTACTATGAGTAAGCCATCAGAGAAGGGGCAGCCAAATAGAAGAAACCGTCGCAATCATCAGCATTTAATGCTAAGGTTGTGTCCCACCTTTGGAAAGCGGTTTCTTAAAAAGCAGAAAAAGTTGGTGTTACTGTTGATCGCCTTCGCTGGGGTAGATTGTGGATTCTCTGCTGTGAGACATGGTCAGCCGTACACAGAGGTGAAAACGGAGAATACTTTTCTAGTTTCGGAACTTGACAAAGGGAGGTTTAAAAAGACAGGGTGGGAATGAGAGCCAGCTTATAGAGTTTAGCCGTCTGAAGGGGGACGGCTAGTGTGTAGTAACTGCAGAGTCGACCCACTAATAGGCCTGCTTGGTCGAGGAACTTCTTAATAGTCTACAATGGCTTCATTTGTTTTTTTTTTTTTAAATAGAGTCAAATGTATTATAAATAGTTCTCCACTATTTTAATTTTTTAATGTTATGAGGGAACACTCGAAATACGGTTTGAATTATTATGCTTTTACCCGAAGTCAAAAGATTGTAAAAATTTATCAAGTACTTAAAATTTTAAATGATTATTCAGAATTTAGTTATAAGTGTTGGGTTGGACCACATATAAAAAAAAATCATATAGTGTTTGAGTTAGGTCAATTGAGTTCATAGAATCAGGTCGAAGCGGATTCAGACCCAACCTATTTTGATTGTAGGGTCCTTCGGGTCAGGTATTTATGCATTTTTTCAGGTTAGGCCCGGATCGACCAGAGACTTGTTGACAAGCCTAATCATGGGGCTTCTATCAGGGGCCTAATCCTGGGCTTGAAAATAATTTCCGTTATAATTTATGGAAAATGATGTCTAGCCCCCTATGCAGCCCCACCGGTTTTCTTTTCTTTTTTTCTTTTTTTTAAAAATCACACATTCTCCCATTGATGGACATGCGGTTATATAAAATAAAGTATATACTGAGATATATTATTGTATTGTTTCACGTTGAAAAAATGTTAAATTTTTTTACGCCATTGACTATGGCATACACTATAATAGTGTAATATGATACTACACTATCATAGGATATGAAATTGTAAAATAGACTGCAAAATGGACTAAGTGTATCAGCGCTCATAATTTATACTTTCATTTGTTCATGTATTAATTTGATGTGGTTGATCGCTTCGAACAACACTGATGCAGTATTGAGGATAAGCCTGTCAATTACCCGAAAAAAATCCGAATCTGATCTGATTTCATATCCGAAAAATCAGAAATATCCGATATTTGAAGATCCGGAATACGGATATGGATATCAGTCTATCCGATCCAAAAAATATCCGTATCTGACATATATTATAAAAATATATATATTTGTATTATATATTGCCCATATTGTTATCTTGTATGATTGATCACAATGATAATATATTATAATACTATTAAATTTTCAATGTACAATATCTAAAAGAGATAATAAACCTTAAAATTTTAATTTTGATCTCTCTCTAAAATATCACTTGATTATCCAAATTAATGTTAATATTCAAACATGTCAATTATCCAAAAAATATCCGTATCCGATCCGTATCCGAAGGGATCCGAATCCGAAAATTAATATCTGTATCCGAATCTGAAAGTTAAGATATGGATATTGGCATTTCCGATCCGTATCCGTCCGATTGACAGGCTTAATTGAGGACGCAGCTGGAGTACACATTGTTCTCGCCCTAGGGGTATAGTAGTAATTTTTTTATATCAGGTTAATTTAATCCAACAACAGGTTAGTAAGGTTAATGGTAAGGGGTGATTATTTACATTATACAGAACAACTAAGGGGATTATATGGATATTTAAACATTTGAAGTGTTGATATGAATATTATCTATTTTTCAGGGGGTGTATCATGTATGGGTTTCGACCAATGTTTTTATTACGTGAAACTAAAAATTTTATTTAAATTTTTTAAGCATTTATCCACCATCTCATCTTCAATTAGCCAAGACAAATCAAACATCAAACAATAACTTAAAAAGATAATTTTTATGCTTTAATGGAATTAACATAAAAACGAAATAATATATATATATATATATATATATATATTATATTATGCATAGTAGAATATTGAAATGGGTATATATGAGTATATGACGACTATACTGTTATTAGTGATTCCGGGAACATTTTTTGTTGTGCCTCATCAATCCAGTATTTTTATTTAATGGTAGCAATCCTCAATATCTACACTTTTTTAATTACCCCTAACTAAATAATATTCCAATTATTTTTTAATCCCTTATTTTTTAGTTCCCAAAAAAATGATATTTATTTTATACATTATTATGCATTTTGTATACGTTGTTAATTTGTACTATGCTACACATTTATTATATATTGTTTGTTAAACCTATACATTGTTATATATCAAAGTACATTGATAAATCTCGTACATTATTATTCATCTTCTACATTGTTATGTAAACTGAACATTGCAAAGGATCAAAAAAAAGAAAAAAAAACTGATATATTGGGATGTTTTCATATGCCTGAGTGATCTAAAAAATATGACATATTATTAATAATTGGAATTAATTTTTCAGAAAAAAAAAACACAATCTTCCATTGTTATATAAAAATTAACAATAATGATTTTTTTTGCCCCAACTGATATACCCCATCTCAAGCCCCATGAGGTGGCAAGATTGAATTCTCCAAAATATCATTTTATGTTATATTCGTCTTCTTTTTAACCCATATATCGTAACCAATCCCCTGTATCGTAACCGTCCCCTTTATTATTGGAAGTGAAACCATAATTTCGTTGTTCTTTCTTTTTGTGGAAACAATTAATTCAATCGGAAGATTCAATCGGAAGAAATTGTGTATACTGAATACATTAATCAATTTGAAAGATTAGAGGAACAGAAAAAAAAAAGAAGTCAATTTCATTTTTTATTCAGATATAGTCCGTGTATGCGTGGTGAATTCTGAATTTTATTCTTCTGTGCGATCTGATTGTGGTTCAATCAGAATTTGATACATCCAGGTTAGGTTTTCGGTTCCCAAAAATTACAAGATTTTACGATATTTTAGTTTTCAAATTTAGATGAATCGGTTGATTTGAAAACAAAAAGTGAATTTTATTTTTGTTTCAGTCCGATCGGTGGAGAAGAGAAGAATTTTGATTCATTTAGTTTTATTTGTGACCAGTTTTGTGATGCAAACAATGGAGAACCAATCAGGTTAGTACTTTTTCGATCTGAATACATTATTTTGTTTTTTTATTTTTCGTCATTACTTTGAATCATTATATACATTAATTGAATCTGGATTTTATTTTAAATTCAGATACATGGGCTGTATCTTGATTTTCATGCATTGTTGTGTACCATGTATGATCTGTACAATCGTTTATGATTGTGTGTTTTGTGTATAATTATGCATAATGTGTCATTCATCATATTTTTTAACTTTATATCAATATTATTCGACTCATTCAGATTGAAGATTTTGAAATACACTGGACATTTACTTGTATGGAATGTGTATTTGTTAATTCAAATTCTAGATACATCTATATCTGAATTTGAATTCAGCCCATTTTTTGAAGGTTGTTATTTTTATTTTTATGGATTTGATTAATATATAGCTGATTAATATGTAATTGCTTATTGTTGGCATTTTGAAGACCTTTTATGAATTTTCTATGCAGTTTTCAGATACATGATTGTATCTTAATTGATAACATGTGGTTGATGTTCTTTTTTTTCACCAGGCAATGATGGTGATTTTGTGGACACATGTGAAGACTCAATTCATTTGGATGACATCAATGATCCATGTTCTGTGAAAACCAGTTTGTCGAAGGAATTGTTTGTTGTGCCTGATCAGCAAAATGTAGAAGAGATTGTCTGAATGTCTTTTGCTCAACTCTATCGCTGCAAATGTTTCAAATATTCTGTGCACTGTAGATCTATACTCGGGATAGTATGCCCAGTTTCTTCTTTGTTCAGCAACTCTGATTTTTTTTGCTTTTGCATAATTTGTACAACATCCAGATGCAGTTAAAATGCCTAATACAGTATCATACACATGAAATTGTCTTTTCTATACGAACAGTGGACAAACACTGTCTTTTTGTGTTTTAAGATACATGTGTATCTTAAAAATGAAATCAAGAGTTTCTAAACAAATATCAGAGAGATCAAAACTATATATACCATCTACATTTCAGATACATATGAACAGCCAGATTGCACACAAATAAATGCTATCAGATGCTTGTTTTTTCAGATACAGCAAAAGGATTTAGCCATGTTTTATATAACAATTTCAGATATAATTGATTCAGATACATACAATTTTTACAAGAGCATTAATCTATTTTCATCAAGGGATTTACAGAAACAGTTGAGTAATCCAAAATATAAGATTGAAGTTTTTAATACACAATACATTCTGATTCATGGCTACTTGTTAATAGCTTGTAATGTGACTAATGGGTTCTTTGTTGCTACATAATTGCTTCAGATTCATATTTATTTGATAACAGGTTTTCAGATACATGTACAGTTGATTAAGATACATGGATTGTTTACAAAAAAAATAATATATTTTCATCAAACAATGCATGTTAATTATCAAAGATAATATAATAATTCATGATCTACATGCATATGATATTTCAAACATTTCATTTGGCTACTATTAATTGCTCAGTCAACCAGATTTTGTTTCACTGAATCATGAAACAATTGCACATTATATAAATTTTTCAGATACATGTATCTGACTTATGTTCTTGTTTCATCAGAAGCGAAATATGCACACGAGAAAACCCTAAACAATCGAAAAATGTAATTTCATTTTTCCTTTAATCTTGATACACTGGCAGACGAAGACAATGTATCAGAAAACAATCTCATAATATATTAGAGATTAATGACAATGTATCTTGATACACATTTTTTTTTATTCAGATGCATATATCTGAATCACTGATTTCAAATTTTTTTTTTTTTATTTCAGATGCAAGTATTTGAAACAATGATTCTTCAAATAGATATCAGATACAATCAGATTAACATAAGTCGAGATAACCGAAGGAAATCGTTTTACATATTATTTTGAAAATAAAAGATTTCGTCTAATAAGAAGTGCAAAAAAAAAAAGGCGACCTCTTTATCAGATACAAACGACCCGTTTTTTTTGTCAAAAAAAAAAAAAAAAAATACAAAGCGACGGTTAAGTTTCGATTGGCGGAAGAAATCTATCATTTTTTCTTCGCCATGATTGATGGTTTGTTGGGGAAGAGAATCAGATGGATTGAAATCTTGATCGCTTAATTTTTTTTTTTTTCGTTTATATGGTTTTGTCTAAATCAAAACCCTAATATTCAAATTTTTTCGAAATATGTTACGTCGGGGAGAGGAATTAATGGTGCCACCCTTTGTGGATTCAGTTACGATTTTAATGAGGATATTAGCTAGTTGGAGGTAATTTTTAAAATTATAAAAATGATAGTTTTGTCATTGAAATTTTGATGATTTGAAAAAATCAAATAGGGAACCAATAGGAGAGTGCATCTATTGGGGCTCATAAATAAAACTTAAATTATGGGCCTAGCCGCACTAAAAAATTAATAAAAGATTTGAAAACTACTTAATACCAAATTCTCACCGGGGCATAACCATAGACGAATTACATCCACCGTCTGATCAATACATCTCTCTCTCCATATTTCAATGGACCTCAAAGTCTGAGCTCGTCAAGCTCTCCCACTTTCTTAGCAGCGCTTATAAACTATACCGTCTTTACAATCGCCCTCTCTCTCTCTCTCTCTCTCTCCGCAGATTCGATCGAAGAAGGAAGTTAGGGTTTTGGGACCTCCATCGATCATGTACAGAGCTTCTTCCGTCGCTTCCAGAGCTCGGAATCTCAAGGTCTGCCCACTCGAAACCCTAACCTATCTCCGATGGCTGGTCGTCCTCAATGTTTTTTCCTGGGTTGTTCTGTTTCATGTGTGAAAGTCAAATGGAAGCGAATTCGCCGTTTTGTTTGCGTGATTTGATCGGGATTTGTGAATTTGATCTCATTTAGAGTTGATTCGAGGGAAATCTAGCTTCGTTTTGTTTCATTTTATCACTGTCGAATGTGTGTGAAAATGTGATGATTTGGTTGGTATTTATTGATTGATCAAAAAATGTGTTTTCTACATAAATTTTTGGGAGGTTTGGTGTTTGTTTATGTCTGGTAGCGACATTTGGGTGGAATCAGAATTGTTGTACTAGTGAAATATGAATAGGAAAAGTTATTCCGATTTTTCTTGGGTATCATATGGACAAAAACAAGGATAATTAGTGGGTTTTAACTGTTCTTGATAAAAACTATAATAAGGTTATTTGAACTTCCCCCACAAAGAACCATTATGGGTTCATCCCGAATTCCCAAATAATGATTGGGAATAGAGATAAATCTATGTTGGTCACCCTAGTCATAAGTTTGGAAATTTGGGAATAACTTGGGAAGGGTAAAAAATTCTTAATTTGGTAAAATTATTGTAAACTTTGGGGAAATTCGACAAAATAAAAAATTATTGTAACACGCAAAACAATAATATCTAGATTGAACTCATGGCTAGGTTACTGCATGTTTATATGTTGATGCATGGATTATTGATTAATATTAAGTGGGTTCTACTTTTCTGAAAAGTGTGTGTTTAATATGCAAATTAATCAACAATGCAGTTGGTCATTTTTGTGCGACCAAGTGGAATAAAGGGTGTCTTTCACTTGATGTACACTGAGTCACTAATTAAACATGGGAATTGGGTTTTTGTTGTTTCTAATTAGAGAAATTTGTATTTTGGATATTGTTAGTTTGTTGCTATTTTTACTTTGAAACGGTTGTGTACAGTATTTGTGGTCAAAATATATGAAAATTATTGTTTCTAGTTAGTGCCATATGTTCTCTATTCATGCAAATTACACATGGTTTGGTGGGTAAAGGCTGTGTTCCTAGGAGGTGCAAATACTTCAATGAACATACTGTGTCTGTGTCCAACATATTATAGACACAAAACATGATACGAGTAACATGACATATATTGGAAACGTCACACGTGTCCGACATGCCCTATATGTGTCCAAAATTTAAACTTAATTCTCTGAATTTCCGGACATGTATTAGACATAGTTCAAAACATGATACGAGTAACATGACATATATTGGACACGTCACACGTGTTCGACATGCCCTATATGTGTCCAAAATTTAAACTTAATTCTCTGAATTTCCGGACATGTATTAGACATAGTTGACACATTGTGGACACATGACGCATATGAGACAACATTGTGACCTTTTCTTTACAACTATTTCAAGGATTATGTTCACAGTGAGTCAAATGGTATTAAAATCCTAATGGATATGATATATGGCACACTTCTATAGTTATACCAATTTTTATTGTTTATGGCTGTGTGCTCAATATTTTCAAATAATCATAACATGACATTTATTTATTTATGCGTCGTTCACTTTTTTGTCTCCTAGTTTCTCAAGATTTGCCATGTCACTCTGTCTGCAACGTGTCGTGTCCATGTCCTGTCTCTGTGTCCTTGCACCGTTCTGTGTTTTTAGATGATATACTCTGTCACTTTTTTTTGTTGCAACTCTGTCACTCTGCTTGTTGTATGTATTCTTTAGAAGAGGAAGCACTTTTTTTTTTTAGAAAAGAAAGTATATAGTGAAACATGTTATGTTCTTGACAGGGGCATTCTTGTGATGGAGCCGCTATTGGGGTCAATGCTGCCAGATATGCTAGTACAAGCATTGCGAAAACATCTTCCCCAGAAGGGTTTTTTGGCTGGCTCTTTGGGGAGAAGTCCAAGACGCTTCCTCCCCCAGAATTTCCACTTCCTGGTGTTATAATTCCTCCTGCATTGCCAGATCATGTGGAAACAGGACAGACAAAGATCACTACTCTCCCAAATGGTGTCAAGATTGCCTCAGAAACAGCTCCGGTATATATGCACTTCCTGAATAAAAAATTGAATTCATTACATGTTTGGATTTCAATCAAAATCAGATTTCTTTGGATGCATTGGACAGGGACCTGTTGCTTCATTGGGATTATATATAAATGCGGGCTCTACATATGAAACACCCATCTCATTGGGGGGCTCACATCTGTTGGAGAAAATGGCTTTCAAAAGTACACTGAACCGTAGCCATCTCCGCGTTGTTCGTGAAGTAGAAGCTATTGGAGGAAGGATTGGTTCTTCAGCCCATCGGGAACAGATGGGTTATACGTATGCCGCAATTAAAACACACGTGCCTGAAATGGTTGAGGTGCTTGTTGATTGTGTGAGAAATCCTGCATTCTTGGATTGGGAAGTTAACGAACAGGTATTATAACCTAATGAAGTGTTTCATGCTTCTCTTCTAGGGCCTTTTTTTTTTTTTTTTTTTGGGGGCGGGGAGGAGGAGGATCACCACCTGTTGACATTACGTTCTTGTTGCAGCTAATGAGAGTGAAGGAAGAGATTGAAGAATCCGCTAATAACCCACATAATCTGGTGTTAGAGGCAATTCATGCTGCTGGTTATTCTGGTGCTTTGGCCAATCCTTTGATGGCATCAGAATCTGCAATTAGTAGATTAAATAGTTCAATTTTGGAGGAATATGTTGTGGTAAGATGATTTTGATTCTTCATGTGGAAAAGTTTCTTTTGTTCTGTTCTTTTAGTTATTGTTTTGTTTATCGTGTTTTTTTTGCTGATATCTTTAAAATTTCAGGAGAACTACACTGCTCCTCGGATGGTGCTTGCAGCATCCGGGGTGGAACATGAGGAATTGTTGTCAGTTGCAGAGCCCCTCTTGTCTGATCTACCTAAAGTCCCTCTTCCACAGGCACCAAAATCTAAGTACATTGGGGGTGACTTCCGCCGTCAAACAGATACACCTGTGCGCATCAATGACTAGAGCTTTATTTTGTTTACTTTGTACAACCTGGTCTTTGTTTTTTCACATATTGTGTATGTTTATGTCAAAATAGAAGACACACGTTGCTCTGGCATTTGAAGTTCCTGGTGGCTGGCATAACGAGAAGGATGCCATGACTTTGAATGTTATCCTGGTCTGCTATGTTTCTTTGTGCTTAGGGTATTCCATATTGATATATTTTTCTTAGTTCATAAATTAAATCATTTGAACATTTTCTGCAGATGCTTATGGGAGGTGGTGGTTCTTTTTCTGCTGGAGGTCCTGGGAAAGGGATGTATTCTCGCCTATGTAAGTCGTTTCCTTTATCTTCCATCTGTGTGATGATACTCCTTACCATTTACTCCATAACCATCAGCTTTACAGAAAATGGGTATTAGTTTTTTTTTTTTCTTTATATTTATTTTTTTTCTGTTTTATTTTGTGGTTATATTTCTGAATTTGTTGCCATCAGTGTAAGAATGAACTTTCATGAAATGCTTTTTTCTCACCATTTTGTGATGGTCTGGCAGATCTTCGTGTCTTAAATGAGTATCCGCAAATTCAGTCCTTCTCCTCCTTTGCCAATATTTATGACAACACTGGCTTCTTTGGAATCTATGCAGCCACTGTAAGTCCTCCACTGAACTCCATCAAAACGTGTTTGATTGATACTATTTTCTTTTATTATTGGACCACTACTCTTTTTTCTATATGACATGTCATTTCAATTTTTCTGGATATGTGGAGCCAGTATAATTTTAAATAGTATCTTTTTCAGGCCTTTATGTTGCTTGAGAAGAAGCTGACGCGCCTCATAGGATATGGAATTTAGGCCTACAATTTTATGACCTTGTGAACAACATTGCCTTCTCCTAGGATATATTCATTGTGGAAAGCACACCCTTGTCACATAAATAGGAAGGTTCGAGGTGGACAGATTTTTTGAAAAAGCATGCACATGTTGCTTAGATGGACTTTTGGGTATAAAGACAACTGCCCAAATTGTAGATGGTGTAAAAGCCTTTCTAAAACTTGTCCATGCTGGTACATTGCGGGGTTTTTCATGATTTTAATGATGTAATACTCCAGATAACCTGGTTAAGAAGGAGGTTTCATTACAGGCACTTGCATCCACTGGCCATTTCTTGGCATCATAGTTAGTCTTTACTGGTTGTTTATCTTCTCTCATTGTTTGTTAGTTGCTGGTTTTGCATTGATATCTGGTGTTATAAAAAATAATGCAAAGTTCATTTAAGGTTCTTTGGACCTCAGGTCAATAACTATTAGTCTACTCAATCAGCTTCATAGCTAACTCCATCTCCCTGGTATAAGGCTCGGTGCCTCTGTTATGATTATATTTATCATTTTGGTTCCTTCAGTTTTAAGTGTTGATCTTGTAGACAACTTGTCACACATTGAAGTAGATATGCTTTCTCATACATGCACTTCTGTACTCTGTTTAATGTCATAGGTTTTTATTTTTTTTCTTGATATTCACAACTTCTAATCTTAATGCTTGTATGCAAACCTTGTTCAAAATTTTGCTGATTTTTATTATTTATCTTTTTAAACCAGGAGTCAGATTTTGCGTCTCAAGTTGTTGATATAGCATCAAGGGAAATTCTTGCAATTGCGACACCTGGAGAAGGTTCGTTGCCGAGTTTTTAAGTACCTTTTTTTTAATGATAGATTGTAAATTGTGTTTTTTTTTTTTCCTATTTGGCAGTTGATCAGAAGCAGCTGGATCGTGCCAAAGAGACCACAAAGTCTGCAGTTCTAATGAGCCTGGAAACAAGGGTGAGTTTTTGCTCTGCCTCCACAAGGATAAACACTCTTGTCCATCCCAATGTTAATTTGTGCACTATCTTTTTATGTCTCTTGCAGACGATTGCGTCAGATGATATAGGTCGACAAATTTTGACTTATGGAGAGAGGTATGCACTTTTTCAGTTTTCCTTTGTGTGTTCACTGTTCAATATTATATGTTGTCTTTCTTCTTTTGGGTCAGTAAATGAAGAATTCTGATAGTCATGCTTGTCACAAGATATGTGAAATAGAACATGTCCTGCTAAGCTTAAAAAATTTATTTACAGAATTTTAGCTTGAAGTATTCAGTGAGGATGTTGGGGATTGCCAGTTGAAAAACTCTAAGAAAAATAACTACCCAGATTTCTATGATGTGGAGTCTTCAATGAGTGGCAGTCGAATGAGGAATACATAATTTGGTTATATTTTATCATGATCATCATTATTGAATCCCTATTTTTGATAAAACCAACCAACTCTATGAACCGTAATAATAGGTCAATCTACATGTTCTTTCTATATATCCATTGACATCTTTGCTCCACTGTGTCATCCAAGTCTGTTGTGTGGATCGAAACACTTTTATTGCCTTCCATCGTTGAAAAATAGTAGGCTATCATATTTTTCTTCCGGATGAGAATGGCCTATGCCTGTACACATGAACTATTATGCCATTATTATCTTAGGTTTCAGGAGGTGTTGGTCATTGGTCATTGGTCTCTAAACACCATTTTATCATATTGTTTACGAGGATCAAATGTGTGCATGAAAGAAACAGTTGTGGAATATTGTGCTGACCCAGCTGATTGGGGGGGGGCGCCAATATACTAGCTGTCAGGGGATGGGTGAAATAAAGTGGCCACCAGGTGATGGTTGGAATAAAGTGATCGCCGGAGGTTGGGTGACATAAAGTCACCTTGGGTTATTTATTGTTTTAGGTGTCATTTGAATTTGAATTAAAAACATGTTGCCAAATGTGAATCAGTTAAAGCATTTGGTGTTTGAGCACTGGGAACGAGGAGGAACGATTGAGTAAAGTTCTCACATATGTTAGTGGAGGGATGACATTACTATTGCATCTGAGCGGATGGCCACAATTGTATAACTGTAAGTAGATGTCTCAAGAATATTGTTGCCATCAGATTGGTCAAAATGCTAATATCTGAGGAGATCTGAAATACCTTTCTGAGGATATATGGAATACCCCTTTTGTTTACATTGCATTTTGACAACTTAGTTTGGAAGTCCATTACATCTTGTCCTCTTCCACATATATGTTGCGACATTATGCTTTTGAAATGGATAGTTGAAGTCCAGCTGGTTGAATGATTGTCATCACAGGAAACCTATTGAACTTTACTTGAAATCTATTGATACGGTCACCTTGAAGGATATCACTTCCCTTGCCCAGAAGATCATCTCTTCCCGACTTACCATGACATCTTGTGGAGATGGTATAATCAGAATCCTTTCTTTTCTTTGATACAATTTCTCCTGATTCTCAAACTAATTCAATCATCGCTCTATTGCAGTTCGCAACGTTCCGAGCTATGATTCTGTGAGCAGTAAGTTCCACGCAAAGTGAGATGAAATCATGAAAGCAGCAAATTCTCCAACCTCTCCTTTGAGAGTGATTTTTTAGCTCATTTTTTTATTTTAATTATTGTAATGGATGGAAAATAAAATACCTAGAGGACACTGAGGATAGTTAATATATTTTTGTGGATCGATAAATGTGTGATCCATGGCGTTGGTGACAGTGCCCAAGCTTATTCAATACAATGATTTATTGTTATCTGTGACTTATTCCATTCCTTGTTTAATTAATTTTATCATTGCTTTTTTTTTTGTTATTATATACTTATTTTTGGTCGGAGAAAATTTTATCTTCTTTTTGGTGGGATAATATATAGTATAATTATTCAAATGCATGGTTTGTATTAGGTGAAATGCATGGTTTATAATCATTCAAATGCTGAGTTAACCAGGTGAAATTTCGGGCTTGAAAAATTAGGCATGGTGTTTGTTAAGGAAATTTATAATGTTATATCCAGTCTATTTTCCAGTCTTAAATTTAGCTTATCAGTGTTTTGAATTTTTTAAAATAATATAATTTATTTAATGAGGTAGATGTTTTCATAAAAAAATAAAGCGTATGCTTCAATGAATTGTATGAATGCATTTATAGAAAATGTGAAAAAAAATTATCGAAGCATATACCACGTTAAAATATGTATATGTTTTGATAATTTTCTATCGATGCATATACGAGTAGAAGTGGGGTTGGAATAAAGGCTGTGTGCAACAACACTCAAAAGGAAAATGATACGTCTAGCCATATGTCCAACCTTTTTCACAGTCCTCATCAGTTTTCTTTTTTCAGTAAGATACACACTCGTCCGTTGAAGTGCATATTGTTATAAAAAGTGAGTATACATTGGAATGCGTTGGCGTATTTTTTTCTTTGAATTTTTTTCTTCATATATTGCAATATACTGTGATATTAACGTTGCGCCATCGTAGTGTATAGGTGGTTAGATAACCGTTCTGGGCTGCAGATGGGGCTGCATAACATGTTGAATGTATTGTGCTCATTTGTTAATCGTCTAACCAGGCTTCATTTACCTTTGTGATTACTTTTTTGCTCATAGGAATTGGCTATTGTATAATCATGGTAATTTTAGATTAAAGCTGAGGAGGAAATAGAGTAAGAACTTTCCATTGTTTCACTCATTTGATAATAAGGTTGGCCATTTGAGGAAGGAAAATAAGGAGAGAATGCAGAAACAACAGTATGCAGAATCTCACAACCATTATGCACCACCACTTTGATCACTTCACCTTGAGGACCTCTTTGACCACACACTTTTAGCTTTAGGAGTAAACTTAGTATTTTAAAGGAAAATGTTAGTCTTAGTTATTTTTATAGTAAAAATTCACCACCACACATGCTTTTATTTTGTTTACAAATAGTAATCATCATTTAATAAAGAAAATACTATGATGTAAATTGTATATTGCTTCATTTTCAAGTTGGATGGATCAATTTTTAATAAATGTAAAATTTTTTAATGAAGTATGTTTCACTGAATTTTTAATAAAGTATATAGGATTGTATTTTGGACTACTAAAAAAATTGAGTGTAACAGCGCATTGCTAGCCAAAGATGAAACTTATTTATATAACAAAACTAACTGATTAAGTTTTGGAAGATGAAATTAGGTTATTTCATAGGTATCACGATACATTGCAATGTGGTATACTCGGTCAAAATATATTAACCCACTGTAAAAAAAAGACAGCCTTATGGTTCATATCAATTGTCACCATCAAAGAGAATGAGAGAAGGAAAAAGAGTGTTTTTTTTTTTTTTTGAAGAAATAGAAGGAAAATAGAGAAGGAAAAAGAGTGTTAAAGCAAATAAATCAATGTAGTTGATGCTTGTGTAGGGTACATAAATTATCATCCAATATATAGTCATATATTGGAATTGGGCACTTTGTTATTGTATGTATGTTGGCACTTTGCCTTTCATTGGACCTATTATTACGAGTATTTATATAAAATTTCTGGTCGTATCGTCTATTTTGTTTCAAAAAAAAAATAAAAAAAAAATAGTCATATATTAGATTATTAAGATATATCTAACTCCACTTTCGCCTAACCTAGGTTGGGCCAGCGTATACTAGATTATTATGCTAGTATATACTTAGATTAAAAAAATTATAAAAGAGGTATCATCCAGCTGATTTGAGTATATAATTTATTGATTTATTTTTATAAATGTATGTGCTTTATATTATAAAAAAATTCTAACTCTTCCATGGTGGACTCAGACTTTGATGGATTTCTGTGGACATTATTTAAGTGATGGACTTTTATAGACTTTGCAGACTTTCACAGACTTTTGCAGACTTTCGTGGACTTTTGCAGACTTTCACAAATTAACTCTCATGGACTTTCACAGACTTTTGCAGACTTTCACAAACTGACTCTCATGGACTTTCACAGATTTTCACAGACATTTGCAGACTTTCACATATTGACTCTTATGGATTTTCATAAACTTTCATAGACTTTTGCAGACTTTCACAAATCACTCTCATGGACTTTCACAGACTTTTGTAGACTTTCACAAATCACTCTCATGGACTTTCACAGATTTTCACAGACTTTTACAGACTTTCAGAGATTGACTCTTTTCACATGTGGATTTCTATTAATAAACACAAAAATATTTTTAGAATTTTAAAATAACAAATAAAGAACTCAAATATTCAAATTCAACATAAATTATTGATACCCAACATAAAATGTAATTTAATATAGTAAATATCAATATTTATATATCTGAAATGTATATTGCTAGAATGCCATGATAAAGACACCATTTTTAACTTGATAATATTACATTAGTTCACCATGAATATTGATGTCACGGTCATCCCACATACGTTTAGCTATATTTAACCGCCAATTATTGGCATCTCCGCGTTGTTGCTCTTGAGTTTGAACTTCCGGAGAGTCTTCATTGTCCTCTCGTTGTTGCTCCTCAGTTAGAACAATTTCATCATCATCTTCTAGATCTTCTGAAAACTCATCTGAATGATACTCTTTACGCAGAAAGTTATGTAAAGCCGCACAAGCCAACACTATCATTCTCATATATTCATCAAACATATGAGGTGATAGGAATATTTCATACATATGGACATTCATAAAAAAAAAGATGATAAATAAAGAAAAAAAAGTGAATAAAAATATGAAAGGCATGTGATAAAAATCATAAAGTAGATTTGTTAAAAGAAAAAAAGAAGAAATATTCACAATGCTGGAATAAAAGTCCATGAGAATCCCACCCATTTGGGTGGGATTTTGAAATGACCTTTTCCTTTATATTTCTCTCTCTAAAGTCCACAAGAATCCATCACTTATGAAAGTCTTCACAAATCCTGTTTAAATTGAATAACACATGACAAAATGTCTACCATGAGGAGTCTCAATCGAATAACGCTGGACTTTTTGTCCACGAAATAATGTCTTAATCGAATAACATTAGACTTTATGTCCACGAAATAATGTCTCAATCGAATAACGCTGGACTTTATGTCCACGAAATAATGTCTCAATCGAATAACGCTGGACTTTATGTCCACGAAATAATGTCTCAATCGAATAACGCTGGACTTTATGTCCACGAAATAATGTCTCAATCGAATAACGCTGGACTTTTTGTCAACGAACCAAAATCCTGATTGAAAAACACAAGATTTACAAATTCACGAGCATGGACATTTTGTCCATGAAAATCCTAATTGACTATTCCTATTAACTTCTATGAGTCCACCCTATGCTAAATTTTATTTTATTTTATTTTCCGTGAAACATTGATAATTGATATCCCCTTCTCTCTCCCTTTATGCCCATATCATTGGTCCCACAAAACTTGTCCCACAATAAAACCGAAGTTTCCTCCATTGTGTGAACAAAAGCAGAAGATGTGACTTTGGAGTATGTATATCACTCATATTTATATGCATCGATAAATTTCTATCGATGCATATGCTCACGTTAACAAGGCATATGTTTTAAAAGAATTTTTTTATATTTTTTATAAATACATCCATGTAATTCATTAGAGTATATGTTTCATTTTTTATAAAAGCATGTATCTCATTAGATGAAGTATATTATTTTTAAAAAATTCAAAACACATATAAACTGAAAATAGAACTGAATATAACATTACCCTATTCATTTGAGCGAAATCCACGTATAACAGTGTGCATGTCAAAATCTAAAAGTCCCTCTCATAATTCTCTGGCGATGCCGACGCGGTTTGACGAAGCTTATGCAACGTTTAGATCCTGTTGACAAAATGATCAATGATTACAACTATGGGGCTTGATTTTCCAATAACAAATTCATCACCGAGTTTTGATTAATTAGAAAGCGCGTCTCAGTTTTTAGTTCAACAAATATGCTTTTGATAAGGCATCGTTTGAATTCTAAGGCCCTATTTGATTGTACGTGGACAGTTTTTATTTTTTGAAAGGCTAAAAAATTAAAATCGTACAGTTAAACGAGACAGCTTTATTCAGAATCGGAAGCTGAATTCCTTTTAATTTTTTTTTCTCAAAATCTGTGTTTTGAAAAGCTCAAAAACATTTCTTTTTGGTCGGAATCGATTTTTTGAATTGAAAAACAATTTTCTCTGTCAAACATCAACTGCTTTGAAATATTGATTTCTGAATTAAAAAAAACATCCCAATAAAAGTCAAGTTCTAAATTTTTTTTTAAATATACATCTGCCCATTGAAACACGTATCCTAATAAATTAAAGTGTACACTGATATACATTAGTTATTTTTTTATTCAGAAATAGAAATTTTTTTTAAGCCTCATACACTACGATAAAGGCCATCATACACTACGGTATAAGAGTTTATACAAAATCAAGCGTCGTGAATCGTACATCCAAACGGTACCTAGATATAAGCTTCTTGAAAATAAAAAATCCAAACTATGTAGAGCTACCTTTTCCATAATAAATGTAGCTTTATAAATGAATTATTCTTTTTTTTTAAAAAAATAGGTAGATGTTGCAATCATGATTTTATTGAAGATTTCGAAATACAACACTGAAGGAGGTGAGAGGAAAATAAAGAAAATTCAAAACAAACCAGAAAACTAGCTATGAACATAAGGAGAGGGAGAGAAGAGGTAATTCTTGGCAGAGAAAGGCCGGTTAAAGATATTTAACCGAGCTTGACATCAAGAGATTCACCCCGTTAAACCACAATCCTCAAGTGCCCGCTATCGAAGTACACCTCCCTCGCACCCGCCATAAACCAACCCCAATCACGCACGCATACACAAAAAAATTCCCACATATTCTCCCAATAAATTATCGCACCTCTAAATAGTATTGCGTTTTACGAGAGCCAAATCGCCCAAGTACTTGCTGGGACAATTGATTGAGAGATGTGACCCGCCGCCTTGCTCGCACTGGGGTGATGAAGATCCTTGCCAGCCAACCAGAGCTCCTCCAACGATTGGAAGTTCAGGGATAGCCCAATAGTGTCCCCGATCGCCGACCACAAGCGACGAACAATCCGACACTGGCAGAATAAGTGTTGCGTTGTCTCCGGCTCCTCCAAACAGAGGATGCATGTAGTTGAGGCTGACCGATTCCATTTGGCCCTATAGACCAACGTCACCACCCTGTTGTGATAAAGAAGCCACATAAAGATCTTGATCTTCAAAGGGATTTTGGGTTTTCAGATTTGTGGCAACAGCATGCGAATCGGGGAAGAACCAGCTCGATCTCGACACCACCAGTTGTACGCTTCTTTAAAGGAGAAGCTCCTGGCGTTTATAAATGAATTATGAATGATCACAACAGTGGGTCTTGGATTTCTCATGCAGGCATTTATCACATGATTGAATGAAACATTTATTCATATATTTTTTTCTAGAGGAATATAGTATATCCTTGATTAAAGAAGCAAAAAATAAATTTAAAATATGTTGGGTATTGCAAAAAGTGACTTCATAAATGATTATCTCTCACAATTTTAAAGGACCACCATCTTCGCCAAGCACACCTTAATTGTGACTGGAAATGAAGGATCAATGACCACAATAATAAGAATTGAATCTTTTAAGAAGACATATTCAACATCACATAGTTTTGATTACTTAAAAAACACGTCTTAATTTTAGTTCAAAAAACCATTTTTTTTTTAAAAGACATCATTTAGATTCATGTTTGAGCGAATTCTACGATTTAAAATGTCAAACGCACATCCAAATGATTTTTTTGATGACTTTCGCAACTTTTTTGTTATATTTTCAACGTTTAAAGTTTTCGTAAACAATGCATTTCCATCACAACATAAATCTCCCCACACCTAAAAATATAAATCTCTCCTCTTCACTGTGTTAAAGTATCTCAATTTATAAAAAAATGAATATTAGAAGTTACACACAGTTATATTTGATTAACCCCACCAGCCGATACCCAAAAAAAAAAAAAACCACTACTTTCTTTTCTTTTAAAAAGTAACTAATTTATAAATGAATTATGAATGATCACAACAGTGGGTCTTGGATTTCTCATGCAGGCATTTATCACAGAGGCTGAGACTACGAGGGAGGAGGTCCTTGGAGTCCACCATCCCTAGGCGCATGCAAACGCAGCCACGGTCGGAGGTCCGGTAAACGTCGGAGATGGCGGCACAGCAACGGTCGTTGGCGACGAGGCCACGACAGGCCGGGATCTTAATGTGGGGGCATCTCTTCACAAACTTCACACTGTTGTGTTCTTGAAATTGTTCACCATGAACAAATGGGAGGAGGAAGAAGAACAAGAGGAGGACAAAAGGGAGAGACTTGGAGTTTGCCATGGAAGGATTTTAGAGAGGGCACACACAGCTTAATTTCTATAAGTGTTGTTAAATGTGTGAGGTATATATAGAGAAGTGGTTTGTGATGAAAATCTTTTGGGGTTTGTGATTTTGTTCTCATTGAGGAGGACCCGTGTGGGGTAGAGGAAACTTTGACCCGTGTGGAGTAGAGTTTTGAGACTGGTTCAATGTTTTTCAGAGGTCACAGTGAAGACTGGTTCAATATAATGCTATGTATCTTTATAAATTAAAGTCCCAGTACTTTCGCAATTCTTATGCCCTATTGGATACTGGAATAGGGGGGAGAATAGGGTGGAATATGGAGAATGAGTCTAAAATTCTGTTTGTTTACAAAGAATATGTTAGTATAGTTATGACAGAATAAATGTGGTATTAATATTCCATGTCACATTTGACATTATGTTATTTCACTCAATTTATTCAACTGGTAAAAAGAGGTCGATCATCTGTCATCACCGCTTATAATTCAGGGGGTCGATCCACATGTTAAATCATTTTTTTACCATTCATAAAAAAATATTTATATCTCATTCACTTTTAAGAATAATTTATTCATAATCAACTAAATAACAAAAAATTCATTATTATGTTTTCCAACAAGAATAATTAAAAAATAACAAAAAAGTTAATTTATTTTTTATTAAATAGTTATCTATCCCAAAATAACTTATATCAGTACCCAAACTTTGTCAACATGGAGAGCAGCATCACTAAACAATGACCTGCACATAAACATTGAATTAAGGAAAATGTTACATCATGGTTTTTAAATTTTTTTCGAAATATATCCCATCTAATAAGGCCCTTGTTTTCACAAAAAAGTAAAATATATAATTGAATACAGAAACACATACATTTTTGTATTTAGAGTATATATTCCATCAAAGATTTCATATATTGTGTTAAATGATGTGACATATAGAAGCGTTTGAGTATAACAATGCCCTTAGTAATTAATTGGACTCGGACTTAACTAAATCAAAATTGAAAACACGAGACTCATCTGACATATGTGTAGACCACCTTTTGAAATTCCAACATGCGAACACATTAAAAAAAAAACTGCTAATCCACTGAGTTATTCATGCAATCCTCACTTTTCCCAATATATATACATATATAAATTAATAAATTTAGAAAATGTTGAAAAATATAAATGCTTTCAACTCATTAGATTATATACTCATTCTCTTTTTTAGCCTTATTTTTTATCTCCACTGTACATCATATACATTTATTTGGAGGTCACATGATAAAGAAGAAATCTATGTATAAATACATATAACTTCGAACAAAATTGTAGAACTTAAAAGGTGAGTTAAAAAAAATTGAATTTAACATATTTTTATTTTATTTTTTATGTACTTCATTAAAAAGCAAAAATGAATTCAAATAGTAAAAAATGACTACATGAATGATTGTTCTGCACATCTTTAAAAGAAAACCACCATCTTCACCGAGCATACTATGTGTCAAAAAATGAATGGGAAATGATCATAACAATGGGGCTTGAATTCTCTGGGAAGACATTCAAGAAAGAGTTTTGATTAATTAAAAGGGTGTCTCAGTTTTTAATTAATTAGGGCCCGTTTGGTAACACGATCAGGAGAAAATTCTACTTTTTAATTAAGCAGAAAATTCAAATGTGTTACTAAGCGTGTTTCAAGAAGCAAACTTAATTAAAAAATTACTTACAGCTTTTAGTGTAAAAAATTTATTTTTTAAAAAACGCAGAAAATGCTCTTTTCATAAATCAAAGGCTATTTAAATCACTTTATTCATATTTTTATTTTTCAAACGTGTTTTCAAACAGAAAAAAAATGCTTTTGAAAAGCTAAGGCACCATTCGAATTTGCCTCTCAACAGTTTAAATGTGAAATCCGGATCCGATTGATTTTCACATTCTCTGTAGTTTCTACCACATTTTTGACATTTTAAATCTACACAAACAATGTTTTTGCATGGTAACATGAATCTCCTCTCCCTCTTTGGGCAAGGGGATAAGGTTTTGATGATAAATTGTTCTAATTTTAGAAGATAAAAAGTCTATCAATTTTGTTCATATTTACATTTATTAAAATTGCGATAAACAGTGGGGATAAATGTTATTTCAGCCTTTAAGTGGAACAAAATATCCTCATTTTCAATATCGGGATAACTGTCCACAATTTATCCCAATAATTTTTTATACCAAATGAGAATAAGCTGTCCCCTCACTCACTTATCCACATAATTATCCATTATCCCAATACTTATCCCCTTATCAAACCAGCTCTTATAGTGTTGAGGATCTCAATTTATACAGTTCAACACGAGGAATTACAAAGAGTTATAAAAAGTAATTATTGGTTACATCTGAAATTTTGAGAAAGGGAAAAATCCATATAACCCCCTGTAATCTTCCTGATATCCATATAACCCTCTGTAATATCGATATATCCATATAACCCCCTGTAAACATACCATAAATGCAAATAACCCCCCGTGGTTAAAAATTCTTTAACAGAGTTGGAATATTCCGGATATATTTCGTTATCTAAACCATGATTAACAAATATATATCCGTTATCTAAACAACTGGAGCTTCTTGTAGAAAACCATAAACGATTTGAACCCGGGAAACTTGGACCCATGTGGGGTAATTTTTTTTTTTTTTACTAAAATGGTAGGCATACGACTTAATATATTAAGAACGAAAGTTCAATACAAAATAAGCAAAGAAATAAAACAAAAAGGCTATACCAAATGGCACCTGAGTAGAAGAGATATCTACCAGATTCCAAATCGTAGACTCGCACCCTATGACAAAACTAATATGTCATTTTGGAAACTAATACTCCCCTCCCCCATACAAGAGGGCCTCCAATCTTGAACAAAACACTTAGTCATCTCCTAAATGTTTTTCTCATACAGTCTTTGACCCAATATAGATCTCTCTCCCTCCTCAACCAAACATAGCCAGCCAGACTTTACCGAGAAATTAAACCCATCCCCAGCGCAAGTTGCCATACCACCAGATCATTGCAATTCGGTTTTGTTCCCTGTTGCCTTAGAAGCTCCAAAAGCTCTAAATATTAGTCCACTTCTTCTTGTTGAACCGCTCTCCTCAACTTGATTTCCCAAAAACCAGTCAGCCCACGGGTTCTCCAAAAGAGAATGACCGTGCCCCTTGTTTGTATCTAGCAATTTCAAACACATTAGGGAATTGGGATTTAAGCAGCGTGTCACCAACCCAAATGTCTTGCCAAAAACGTGTGGATGTCCCCTCCCCGATCAGCCAACCTGTCGCCAAAGAGAAGATGTCCAGTTCAGCTAAACTGCTCCGCCAAATCCAAGATGTATGACGAGAATAAATGGGGTATCTACTATGTATGAGAGCACCACCATTGTATGAATCCCACACTACTCGACACCACAGTAAGATTGGATCCATATCCCAACCCCACAACCATTAGAGAAGCAATGCCCGATTCATGTCCTCCAAATTAAGAACCCACCCCGCCGGCACCCCCATTCTTCTTGCTATCACAGACCCGATCCCAACTAACAAGGTGAATTTTCTTCTTGACCTCCCTTGAACCACTCCATAGGAACCTTCTATGTAAGCCCTCTAATTTACCCAACACCCCTTTGGGGATTTTGCAAATGGAGAGATAGTATATCGAAAGATTCGAAAGCATCACCTTAAGCATTATCAGCCTACCGCCCATGCTAAGGAAGCTACTTTGCCATCCCTCTCGCCTCTTCTCGAACCGTTCAACTAACGGCGCCCAATCATGCTTCGTCAATTTGCCAATGTGCAGAGGCAACCCCGAGTTGTTGGGAATTCATGCACATCACAAGCAAGGATATGGGACAACCTCGCGAGGTGCCCGGCCTCCACATTTATGCCTGAAATGGAGGATTTCTTGAAATTTACAAGCAGACTGGATACCAGCCCAAAGCAACAACATACCAGTTTGACCCCCTAACCATCCTCGGGCTAGCCTCACATAAAATGAGTGTGTCATATGTGTATTGTACGTGCGAGATCATGCACCGACCACCCTTCTCCACATCGAAGTCCTCTCACCCAGCCCCCAGCTCAAGCTTTCTGCATCATTCAGCTAAATGCATTTGCCACAATCACGAAAAGAAGGAGAGAGAGAGTGTCTCCTTGTCTCAACCCCTTGTTAATGTGTAAGAACCCGCATGGTTCACCGTTTACCAACCCCAAAGCTTTCGCAGAGCAGACGCAAGCACGCATGGTCATATTTTGTTGGACTAGTTACAATGCTTTTTTGAGGTCAAAGTGAAGGCAGAAAAGGGATGAATAATAGAGAGTGAACAGATGATGAATATGCTATGTTTATAAAGGGAAAAAAATAATTGTTAGACACATCTTTGTTTACTAAAGCTTGTCGATTATCTTAGGAATATATGCACTCGTTTTAAATCTATATTTTTTGAAAGTTAAAAATTACCTGATATGCAAATATCAACATATCAGCTCTTAAAAAAATTGAATGTGGTGTTATTATCTTACATGATTAATAACAATTATAAAAATTTAAATAACTATTGTATTTTGTTGTATATAATCTTTAGGTGGAGGATAAGTTTTGAATTCTCGATTTTAATTCTTATACTCTAATATATTATTTGATCACCTACATTAAGATATATCAACTATGTGAAACATATTTGTATCTGTTACGAATCCAAATAAGAATATTAATTTTCGTATCCAAATGATTTGAGATAAATTCATATGAGTATGTAGTTTATTTTTTATGAAAAAAGATTTCATTAATCAAATATATACTTCAAAAAAATCAAAATGTGTGCGATTAGCAAAAGTAACTGCGAAAGGACCTAATACAAGATTTTCTTATTATAAATAATTGACTAGTGTATTTAGAATGATATATTAAAAAACTAATTTTTTTAGTTAGGTTAGTTTTTAAATGAATACAATGAGGTTATTTGTTTATATTTTATATTATTTTGATTAAAACCAAACTATATTCATTTGTTTTAATCTCAATAGTTTATAATAATAAATCAAGTCTATTAAGGGCATGTTTGGATAAGAGTATTGAATGGTTCGATTGGAATTGAGAATCTCAATCCAGATGAATAAGTTGTTTGAAAAATTTTCAAAAGAAGATTATAATTATAAGAGAGGGATTGGGAATGGGATTGAAGATCCCACGGAAGTGGTATTTCCTCGATCTCTATCTAGATGGATTGAAAAAAAAATTTTTTTACCCGGATTTTACATCCCTTTTTTAATCATAACCGACTCCCCCCTTTTCCTAATAATAACCGACTCCCCCCCCCCCCCCCCATTAATCCCGATTCTCGCCAAAAATTAAAAAAAAAAAATTTCTCCATCTCCACCGATCCACATCAACCAATAAAAACCAACTTCCTCAGTCTCCACCAATTCACATCAGCCAATAATTAAAAAAACACAATAGCCAAGTAAGACAAAACTTTTTTTTTTTTTATGTGTTATTCATCAATTCATGGATTTAATAATCGATAAAATATTATTTGTTAAAATTTTATTAAATAAAAGGTAATTTTAGAAGATGTGTATGGGCGTTAAATAATATAAAATTAAATATGAGTTAACATATGTTAGATTTTTGTAGAAAGAGTATTTTTAGAAATATTTATTTTTTATATTGTAATATAGGAATTATCAAACATATCTTTGGAATTAGGAATATCAATCATGTTTTCTAAATCATATTCCATACCAAACAATTTCACAGAATTCTCAATTCCAATCCACCTGGATTTGGAATCCCAGGATTCATAGAACCCTAATCCCACTTGTCAACCAAACAATTCCAAGCATATGCACAACCCATGTATTATAGGTTACACCTAGGTGGGCCTGATGGTGTCTAGGCGCACATATAGGCGCAAGCACCTGCCTAATGAACATCTTGGTTAGAGAATAAGCTTGGAATAAATTAAAATTAGTTAGAGTAACTTCATTATGGATGCTTGGATTATTAGAATAAATGAGAATCTCTATGCTAGAATTAACTAGTATAAAGTGGTATATGGATTCCATCCACCTATTAGAATTAAGTTATTACATGTTATTCAAATAAAAAGAATATGTTGACCCATTGTCAAATCAACTATCACCACCTCTTATAAATCAAATGTCATCATTTTTTTTTACATTTTATAAATTCTTATCCACACTTTATTCACATTTTATCCAAACAACAAAAACTTTATTATTACGTTTTTGAAATAAGAATAATTCAAAACACAACCAAACACAAAATCATTTTATCATTATTCATACTAGAATAGTCATAAATCTTAGAATAATTTAATCCTCAAACCAAACAAAAGTCTCGTTATCTTTTCCCACATTATGGGAGAGATGAGCTCTCTATGATATATAGGAAGGTTTTTTTTACATTCTAAAAGCCTCCCTATTTTTATCCTATCATCATTTGAAATGATCAAATATTTCATGTCATATCTACGAAATAAAATCCAACCCCATCTCTCCAAATTCTCCAAGCCCTCACCCACGAGAACAATGCTGCCTTCTTCTTCTTTTTTTAATATAAAGTTTCTTTATGGGATTCCCCACAAGTATAGAGCCTGGTAGAGAAATTTTATTAGATGAAGTCATCAAAAGAGTCTTTTGGCCTATGTTTTTCAAGATTTTAACTCTCTATTTTGGATAATATATCGAATGGAGAATCTTTTGAATATGCTCTTAGGCATACAAGATTTTAAAAATTTGATCTTTTCAAAATCATTGTTTTCACATATATATAACTTCAAATGTGAGAAAATTTATAAAGTTAACAAGTAAAAGAATGGGTTGGGATATATAAACCAAAACACTGTTTTAATCTAAGCGTTTGAATCCACCTAAACGCGGATCTAAACTTCGCCTGATGCGTGGGCATCGCCCAGAAAAGCATGAGAAGGACCATTGAGTATTTGAGTTTGACATGCAAACTTTTATTTGTGGTCTCCACCAAATGAATATGACACACACAAACTCCAAAGTATGAAAGTCATTCAACTTATGCCTTTGTTCTCACTATTAATGAAACTTCAATGTCATCTGGATCAACTTTTATGAGACTGGTTCAATGAGACAAGCAAAAACAGTTGTCTAGAAAGTGAACTGATGATATGAACATCAACGGAGAGAAGGGGTCATCATGGATAATTCAATGTTTTACAGAAGATAAAAATAAAATTTAGCTGGGGTTGTACTCATAGAAGCTTTCATGCAAGTGAGCAAGTCAACCATGGAAGACTTAGAATTTTCTTCTTGTATGTATTTTTATTTATTTTTGAAATAAGTTCAAAGTCAAACTCTATTTGCTCCAGTTCTAATCTAAATTTGTATTGATTACAAAATAGCCAATTCCTATGAGCATATAGTATTCACAAAGGCAACTGAAGCCTGATTAGATGGTCAACAAATGAATGTCGCTACAATCAATCCCATTTTGTAGCCTTATTTTTGAATTTAAGGAAAATAATACACTAATATATCTCAATGTATACTTTTTTATATAATAATATGTACTTTAATGGTCGAATGCATATTTCTAAACAAAATTCAGTGAGGGTTGTGTCCACACTTCACACAGGATCAGAAATACCATTTTCCTTTTCCTTAACCAATGCCATACCTAAAAGTTTTCAAGCCCACAACTTCATTCAGTTAACTGATCAACATAATAAATGTCTATCCCCATGTGTAGCTCTCTTCATTTTTTTAATCAATAATGATTTTAAGCCCCAGAATTTAGGTCTCATTACAAGCCGTGTGAGGTAGTATATGATCAATACCTATTATACCCCTGTGTACCTTTTTGGATAAGTGATCCCTATATATCGAAGAGTTGGTTATGCCTTTTTCTTTATTAAATATAATCAGACCATCCCCCTCTCATTTATTTATTATATATAAAAAAAATTTGTTTGGTAAATGTTGTATTTATTTATATATATATCGGAGGGACTCTATGTGGCTGACCTTACGGTCGAACTGGAAAGGCTGCCTCTGCCTGTTTGCCCTGGTCACATGAAAAATTCTTTTGAATAATCACCAACAAACAGGTGGATAAGTCAACGCCAAGATTTGAACCCAGGACCTATCGATAACACTGCTAAGCCCTAAATGTTGTATTTCATATCCATGAAATTATAGCTGCAAATGTTGACGGCTACCATTAAATTGCTTTTATTTTGTCCATGTGTCTTCACTTTTTTTGGGTTTTCATGTGTGCGGTATACCATGCCATTCAAAAGCATACTATTTATTTTTATTTTTATATCATTAAAAATAACCTATTTATTTTAGTATCAGTGTAAAGTTTAAAAAATAAGCATATTTATCATTCATGATAACATCTATCATATTTTGGTAAAGTTTTACATATGAAAATCATTCAAGTAAAAAAAAAATCAAAATACCCTTTATTTTATTTTTTAATATTTTTTTCAAAAAAAAAACAGAACATTATACTCTCTATTTTCAGTTTGATTTTGAACAATTTTTTTTTTTTAAGTCAGTTAGTTACATTTGTTAGATTTATTTTTTCAAAAATGTATCTAAACATAATATGCATTTTATTTTAAATTTTTTTTGCCTTTATGTAGTTTATATTTTCATTAAAGTTTTAAAATTTAGTTACATTTGAAAATGTAACTGAATTTTATATGCAGTATACTATTTGTTTTTAGTGTGGTTTTGAACAGTATTTGTTTGTTTTTTTTAAGTCAGTTACATTTGTTAGATTTATTGTTTTTAGAAATATAACTAACTTTATATGCATTATATTTTTGGAATTGTTTTGTGCATTTACGGAGTTTATGTTTTTCGTTAAAGTTCAGCTACATTCCAAATCTATTTGAATTTTATATATATTATACTTCATCTTTTATTTGTGTTTTTAAACCATATTTGTTTTTCTTTGAAATTTAATTACATTTCAAATGTTTCTGATTTTTATATGCATTATATTTCCATTTTCTTAAATTTTATTTTTCTTTTAAAATCGGATACATTTAAAAATATATCTGAATTTATAAAAAAAAAGTTGTAGGTGGAGGTCAGAGGAGAGCTTGAAAAATAGTCGAACCACCTCTCATATGATAGATAGCAGCAAGAGAAATACAATGGTGAAGATCACAGGAGATGAGCAGGCTAGCCTAAATAAATTTTTAAAATGGCAGATAGCTTAGGAGGATAAAAAAAGAATTTTTTAAAAGAAGTTGAGGAAGAGGTTACACGAGAAACAAAAAAAGTGGGGAAGAGTTTTTTAGAGCCAAAATTTCAATTTTTAAATGAATAGTAATATTATATTTTGATATTTTACCCTTCTGTAAAAGTACACTTGGCAACCAATGAAAAAAACAACACCTGATACGACCTGTCAGTGGGACTTAATATATGGTACTAGATAACAAGACTTTTTTAATATACGCTCATCCATTTAGTTAAAATGTTCTAAAAGGCGATGACACTAATCCAGGGGATGAAGCAAGAAAATTAAATCGAGATTTTAAAGATCATTCCCTATTCAAATATTATACATAGAAAATATAATAGTCATTTAAATTTTTATGATTAAGATCAATCATGTAAGAATATAAACAATATATAATAAAACATATACAATTTTATAATATATGTTCATATCCAAATATTTATCTAAAACAGATATACTGATTTTACAATATCAAATCATTTATAATAGTTACGGATTCAGAATGAATATAAATTAATATTTTTAACCTTCTATAAATATAACATATACATCTTTTGTTCCACTTTCTATTATTATTATTCTTTTTTTTTTCCTGCACGGGTCCAAGTTTCCCTCTCACTTCTCTATATATACCTCACACTCACACACTTCCTTTGTTTTCCATGGCAAACTCCAAGTCTCTCTCTTTTGTCCTCATCTTCTTCTTCTTTCTTCCTCTTCCCCTTTGTTTTCAGTGTGAAGTTTGTGAGGAGATGCCCCAACATTAAGATCCCCACCTGTCGCGCGCGGCCTCGTCGCCAACGAACGCCGCTGCGCCGCCATCTCCGACGTTTACCGGACCTCCGGCCGTGGCTGCGTTTGCATGCGCCTAGGGATGGTGGACTCCATGGATCTCCTCCCTAGTAGTCTCAGCCTCTGTGATAAATGCCTGCATGAAAAATTCAAGATCCACTGTTGTGATCATTCATAATTCATTTATAAATTAGCTACTTTTTAAAGGAAAAGAAAGTAGTGGCTTTTTTTTTTTTTTTTTTGGTATCAGCTGGTGGGGTTAATCAAATATAACTACGTGGAACTTCTACTATTCATTTTTTTTAATAAATTGAGATCCTTTAACATAGTGAAGAGGAGAGATTTATGTTTTTAGGTGTGGGGAGATTTATGTTGTGATATAAATACATTGTTTACGAAACTTTAAACGTTGAAAATATAACAAAAAAGTTGTGAAATTCATCAAAAAAATCATTTGGATGTGCGTTTGACATTTTAAACCGCGGAATTCGCTCAAACATGAATCTAAATGGTGTCTTTTAAAAAAAAATATGGTTTTTTGAACTAAAATTAAGACGTGCTTTTTAAGTAATCAAAACTATGTGATGATGAATATGTCTTCTTAAAATATTCAATTTTTATTATTGTGGTCATTGATACTTCATTTCCAGTCACAATTAAGGTATGCTTGGGGAAGATGGTGGTCCTTTAAGATTGTGAGAGATAATCATTTATAAAGTCATTTTTTGCAACACCCAACATATTTTAAATTTATTTTTTTCTTCTTTAACGAAGTATATACTATATACCTCCAGAAAAAAATATATGAATAAATGTTTCATTCAATCATATGATAAATGCCTGCATGAGAAATCCAAGACCCACTGTTGTGATCATTCATAATTCATTTATAAACGTAAGGGAGCTTCTCCTCTAAAGAAGCGTACAATTGGTGGTGTCGATATCGAGCTGGTTCCTCCCTGATTCGCATGCTGTTGCCACAAATCTGGAAACCCAAAATCCTTTTGAAGATCAAGATCTTTATGTGGCTTCTTTATCACAACAGGGTGGTGATGTTGGTCTATAGGGCCAAATGGAATCAGTCGGCCTCAACTACATGCATCCTCTGTTTGGAGGAGCCGGAGACAGCGCAACACTTATTCTGTCAGTGTCGGATTGTTCGTCGCTTGTGGTCGGTGAACGGGGACGCTACTGGGCTGTCCCTGAACTTCCAATCGTTGGAGGAGCTCTGGTTGGCTGGCAAGGATCTTCATCACCTCAGTGCGAGCAGGGCGGCGGGTCACATCTCTCAATCAATTGTCCTAGCAAGTACTTGGGCGATTTGGCTCTCGCAAAACGCAATATTATTTAGAGGTGCGATAATTTATTGGGAGAATATGTGGGAATTTTTTTGTGGATCCGTACGTGATTGGGGTCGGTTCATGGCGGGTGCGAGGGAGGTGCACTTCAATAGTGGGCACTTGAGGATTGTGGTTTAACGGGGTGAATCTCTCGGTGTCAAGCTCGGTTAAATATCTCTAACCGGCCTTTCTCTGCCAAGAATTACCTCTTCTCTCCCTCTCCTTATGTTCATAGCTAGTTTTCTGGTTTGTTTTCAATTTTCTTTATTTTTCTCTCACCTCCTTCAGTGTTATATTTCGAAATCTTCAATAAAATCATGATAGCAACATCTACCTATTTTTTTTTAAAAAAAATAATTCATTTATAAAGCTACAATTATAATGGAAAAGGTAGCTCTACATAGTTGGATTTTTTATTTTCAGGAAGCTCGTATCTGGGTACCGTTTGGATGTACAATTCACGACGCTTGATTTTGTATAAACTCTTGTACCATAGCGTATGATGGCCTTTATCGTAATGTATGAGGCTTAAAAAAAAATTTCATTTTCTGAATAGAAAAAATAACTAATGTATATCAGTGTACACTTTAATTTATTAGTATATGTGTTTCAATGGGTGGATGTATATTTAAAAAAAAAAGAAAATTGATGATGACATCATTTTTATCTACATAAAATCCTTGTAACTCTTTATAAATTGACATCTTCAACACTATTAAGACTGTAAAGAGATTTATGTTGTGAACAAAAGTATTGTTTATGCATATTTTAAAACGACGAAGAATGCAGCAATCTTACGATGAAAATCGTTAGGATCCACATCTAGTATTTAAATTTTTTAGAATTCAAACGATGCCTTAGCAAAAGCATATTTGTTGAACTAAAAACTGAGACGCGCTTTCTAATTAATTGGTGATGAATTTGTTATTGGAAAATCAAGCCCCATAGTTGTAATCATTGATCATTTTGTCAACACGGATCTAAACATTGCATAAGCTTCGTCAAACCGCGTCGGCATCACCAGAGAACTATGAGAGGGACTTTTAGATTTTGACATGCACACTGTTATATGTGGATTTCACTAAAATGAATAGGGTAATATTACATTCAGCTCTATTTCTAGTCTCAATTCCAGTCTATATGTGTTTTGAATTTTTTAAAAATAGTATACCTCATCTAATGAGATACATGCTTTTATAAAAAATAAAGCATATACTCTAATGAAATGCATGAATCCATTTATAGAAAATGTAAATTTTTTTTTTTGAAACATATATTTTGTTAATGTAAACATATACGTAGATTTCTATCTATCGACACATATAAGACTAAAATTGAAGTTGAAAATGAATCTAGATGTAACAGCGCCCGAAGGAATACGAGTGATATACATACTCCACAGTCACATCTTCTGCTTTTGTTCACACAGTGGAGGAACTTCTGTTTGTTGTGGAAAAAGTTTTATGGGACCAATGATATGGGCATAAAGGGAGAGAGAAGGGGATATCAATTATCAAAATTATCAGGATATTTCAATGTTTCACATAAAATATAATAAAATAAAATAAAATTTAGCACAGGGTGGACTTATAGAAGTTTACGTGCAAGTCCACCATGAAAGAGTTAGAATTTTTTTATAACATAAAGTTCATACATTTATAAAACTTGACCCACACGGGTCGAAGTTTCCTCCTCAATGCGAACAAAATCACAAACCCCAAAAGATTTTCATCACAAACCACTTCTCTATATATAACAACACTTATAGAAATTAAGCTGTGTGTGCCCTCTCAAAAATCCTTCCATGGCAAACTCCAAGTCTCTCCCTTTTGTCCTCCTCTTGTTCTTCTTCCTCCTCCCCTTTGTTCATGGTGAACAATTTCAAGAACACAACAGTGTGAAGTTTGTGAAGGGATGCCCCCACATTAAGATCCCGGCCTGTCGCAGCCTCGTCGCTAACGAACGCTGCTGCGCCGCCATCTCCGACGTTTATCGGACCTCCGGCCGTGGCTGCGTTTGCATGCGCCTAGGGATGGTGGACTCCATGGATCTCCTCCCTAGTAGTCTCAGCCTCTGTGATAAATGCCTGCATGGAAAATCCAAGATCCACTGTTGTGATCATTCATAATTCATTTATAAATTAGCTACTTTTAAAGGAAAAGAAAGTAGTGGTTTTTTTTTTTTTTTGGTATCAGCTGGTGGGGTTAATCAAATATAACTCATCTTTTAAGCATTGTGATAGGTTCAATTTTTGTAATCTCTCTTTCTTCCACATACTATCAAAGAGTGAGAGGTTGTGTCCATGCAATATTCAATTATCAATTTCTAGCTATTCTCTTTGATCTGGGAGTCTGAAAGGATCGTAGTCTGTTCATCGTGGTTCTTCCATAGCTCGCACCTCAGAAGAACAAAACCTATTGTGGTCGTATCTCTCAATGGTAGAAGCCATTCAACCCTGTGCGTGAGGGGCCTTATTCACCGAGTACAGAGTGTCTTCAAACGCTTCCACATTTCTGGATACACTTTTCTAATCATTACTCTTTTATTTTATGCTTTTAGTATATATATTTTAGAGTATGCATAATTTAATATATATTTTATGTTTATATTCTTCATGTGATAATTATAAGAATTTGTGTTTAGTCTAATAGTTATTTGTTATGCACATAAATTCTAACAATTCGGTAAAGAAGTACACAATTTCTTATATTTAAAATGAATATATGCTAGATTTAAATGGATCGCATGAGGTAATCTTTGTTAGAAATGATGAGAAAGGTTGGTATTTGGAATGACATGCATGTAAAACTTTGGTATTAAAATGCATGTATTTTATTTGAAGAAGATAATGCATACGTTTCATTTTAATTGAGTGCATGCATGTATAAACGAAATTTGCATGAAACGGTTTTCAATTAAATATGATTGAAAAACTTGTGTTTTAAATTGAATATAAATTAAGACAAGACGTTTCTATCCTTCGAACGTTTTTGTTAGGGATTTATATTTAGCCTATAATTGCTACAGAAGGGAAGAGTGAATAAAGATGATTATTAAAATTATATTATGTCATTCTATAGATAGATTTGTTCTTAGTGAATATTTTTTAAAGTGAAACACATAAGAGGAAACGACACGGCACCTATCTCTTTTTTTTTATGATATCGGAGGGACCCCCCGTGGCTAACTTTATGGTCGAGTTGGAAAGGCTACCTCCACCTGTTTATCCTTGTCCCACGAAAAATTCTTTTTAATAATCGTCAACAAACATGTGAGTAAGTCAGTGCCAAGACTTGAACCCAAGACCTACCTTTAACACAGATAAACCCTGAACCATTGTGATATGACCACACGACACTTGTCTGTTAAGTATGTGTCCTCTGCGTATATATGTTGCAGTACTGCTTGTTCGAGTTAAAGTTGGAATTCAAATATTCAAATAGCTTTCTCTCAAGTATAAACAAAGTCTGTTTTCTGTTCTCTTGAATTTTTTTTATAGTCAGCTTTTGTGATTTCATTTCATTCGATCTTGAAATTTTTGAATCTCATGTATCAGTTTGGGAAAGTTCTTTATATTTGAGTTCTAAATACACAGTCAATTTGACAGTTTTAAATATAGTTTCATATATCTTAAAGCCCTTGAATCTACAAAAATAAATAAAGTAAAATAAGTTTTATTCATTCTGAATGTGTATTTTACATTGAAGGTATCACCTTTATTTATAAGCCACAATTGGATAACAGAATTTTAATTAAAAAATTCTGCAAATCCTAAAAATTCAAAAGACCCTGAGTCCTTAACAAACTTACTGAAATCTAAATATTATAATTTAAAATCTAATCCTAACTAAACAAGGCTGGTGATTATTGACATAATATATCCTACATTAACAAGACACCTCTTATATCAAACACACAGAAGATCCTCACTCTTCGTTTTCCATGAATAAAACATAAGAATTTTCTTTTTTTCACATGTACTTACCTAAAACTCCTTATTTAGCGGGTCACTATTTACAACACTCATATACTTCTACACATGTAATGTCATCTAAAACAATATTTAACATCATTAATAGAGTATGTATTCACCATGTCAATATATACTTTACTATGAATATTGTGTAAATGTATACACTAAATTCATTCAAATATGTGCTTCAAATTTTTTTTTTTTTAAATCATGTATTTCATTATAGAAATATACGTTGTATAAAAATTAAAATATACTCCGTCTAAAAAATGAAATAAGACCACTAAATTCTTAGGGCGATAAAACCACTAAAAAAATCAAGGGCCTCTATTTCAAAATTATATGAAATTTTACGTGGAGCTAGATATCTCTCTCCTAAAAAATCGAAATTGATGGATCCCCTAAATTCAGAATCGAAATAATTAATTTCAGTTTCTACTATTTTTAATAATTTTTAATTTTTTGTTATTAGTATAAAATGGAAATTAACTTGTAACCTAGGGCAAAAGAATTTTGTTATCAATAATATTTTCAGTTTCTCTCTTTGAAACTTCTCAGTCTTGTGCTTAATGATCTCA
Source organism: Acorus gramineus (assembly GCA_030737835.1). Lineage (NCBI taxonomy): Eukaryota > Viridiplantae > Streptophyta > Magnoliopsida > Acorales > Acoraceae > Acorus > Acorus gramineus. Next base: position 10,474,017 of record CM060854.1, on the reverse strand, counting down.
ACGTTGGTTGAATATTTTATTCGTTTCACGCTATCTTAACAATTTAGTTTTTAGAATATTGTAAGCTTAGAATGCACTGCATGAGGATTTGTACACTTAGGGGCGGACCGAGGATTTAGAACAAGGGGGGGCCAGAGACCAAACAATATACTTGAGATTAAAAAAAAACATTATAACAGAATATAAATATGAAGATGATAATTTAAGACAAAAATATCAAAATTTAAGTCATTTATTAATAAGTCAATGCAACAATGAAGATCTAATAGATAATAAAAAATAAACAATAAATTACATATTTTATACTTCAGTAGCGCTCGACGATTTTTTACTTTATAAAATTTATCTACAATCATGTCATTATTAAATTTTTCAGTTATTTCTCTTACAAAATATAAAATAAAATTTTTTGCAAGAAATTCATTCTTCATCTTATTACGAAGTCTTGTTTTAACAAGCTTCATAGCTGAAAATTATTATTCGATAGTTGTTGTGAAAACTGGAAGAATCAAAACAAGATGAATCTATCAATGAGATAAAACGTATTCGACTTTTCTGTTTCAATGAGTGCTTGACATAATTCAAATATTCAAAACAAATTTTGTAATCTTTCATGAGAAAAAAAACATCAAACTCGTAATGTTGTAACTGATATCTTAACATTGTAATCTCTTGCTCTGTAAAATAAATAAATAAATTTTAACAAAAGCATTTTATCAAAATATATACCTCATTAATATGAGTATATGTTCCGATAATTTTCTATCTACATATGGGGTCTTAGATGTCACCTGAGATGATGTCATGATGTGACATAAATTTCTGGGTTTTTCTTTTTATATATACAGTGGGGAGGGGTATTGTTATTAATATTTTTTCAATGAATCCCACTTGGTCACCTGCCCCACACAACTTACATATCAACTACTCTTTCTTGGGCTTACACCAAAAAAAAAAAAACGAACTCTTTCTTGGGCTAATGGGTTGGGATTAATTGATTTAGAACCATATGAAATGCATTATACATGGCCACTAATTAAAAATTTTCAAATTCTTCCCCCCCGGGGGGTGGGGCGGCCGAGCCCCAGCTTGCCCCCCCTCGGTCCGCCCCTGCCTTCAAAAAATATATTAATCTTTTATATTCTTCAGTCCAATAATTCTTTGAGTATTGTTTAATTAATTGGAGTAAAAAAATAATAATAATTACTTTAATTAATGATATTCAAATCAAGATTAATTTTATAGTTTTAAAATATTAAATATTTTCAATTTATTTATTAATTATAATGAACAAGTCAAAATGGTATGTACTTACAATAGACATTTTTATTTTTTCCACGCTTGCCATCACAATTGGTCCATTATTTAAATGACTTTAGTTGTCTATATACACAAAGTCTAAATGTGTGTGCTCCATGCGTCAACGATGAAACTACTATAAAAATGAATGATTTATATTGCGTGATTTGTATACTATAAAAATCCAAACCCTACACAAAAATATAAGAAAAAGCACAGCTAAATAAAATTTAAATAACTATCAAAAGCCACATTTCAATATAAAAATCATAGAGCTTTCATTACAAGTTAAAAAAATATATATTAGTGCACATCAAAATTAAATTACCCTACGCTAATTGACTTGTGTTTCGATTTGTGATGTTAAATAATATTTCGACCATGGAGAACTCCACTACTACGCTCATTTATTGATATTTAAAAATAAGAATACAAGACATAAACACAACAAGATCCTCCTGAGTTTGGATCATCAAATTGATTCAATTCATTATTTGTTATTAGATCCTTTTAATTTATATAATATAATACTTCTTTGTTTTTCATATGGAAAAAAAATTAATCTTTAGTTTCAAGTGTACAAATCCTCATGCAATGCATTCTAAGCTAACAATATTCTAAAAACTAAATTGTTAAGATAGCGTGAAACGAATAAAAGATTCAATCAACGTTGAGATCCTTAAACACAAGACTCACAAGTTTCAAAGGGAGGAAACTGAAAATATTATTGATAACAAAACTCTTTTGCCCTAGGTTACAAGTTAATTTCCATTTTATACTAATAACAAAAAATTAAAAATTATTAAAAATAGTAGAAACTGAATTAATTATTTCGATCCTGAATTTAGGGGATCCATCAATTTCGATTTTTTAGGAGAGAGATATCTAGTTCCATGTAAAATTTCATATAATTTTGGAATTGAGGCCCTTGATTTTTTAGTGGTTTTATCGCTCTAAGAATTAGTGGCCTTACTTCATTTTTTAGACGGAGCATATTTTAATTTTTATACAACGTATATTTCTATAATGAAATACATGATTTTTTTAAAAAAAAATTGAAGCACATATTTGAATGAATTTAGTGTATACATTTTTACAATATTCATAATAAAGTATGTACTGACATGGTGAATACATACTCTATTAATGATGTTAAATATTGTTTTAGATGACATTACATGTGTAGAAGTATATGAGTGTTGTAAATAGTGACCCGCTAAATATAGGAGTTTTAGGTAAGTACATGTGAAAAAAGGAAAATTCTTATGTTTTTTTCATGGAAAACGAAGAGTGGGGATCTTTTTTTTTTTTGAGTAAATTTGGGCATTTTCATTTCAAATTAATTCAAAACGAACAATGTCCGACGAAAAACAAATATAGGAGAGCATAAAGAAAGCGATAGAAAAAAGAAAATGAGACTCCCATACAAACCGGGCGCACAACAAAAAGGAGTAGAAAAGGCTTCGACTCTGCTTGCCGTGTCAACCCCTTTCTACGGTTGGACTACTCCGTCACATCCAATGCGCACTCGTCCAATCTGATGCATGAAGCTCCTGCTACCCCCTTCCCCCACTCTACAATGCTTCGACGAAATCTTTCCCAAAGGTTCTCAAAATAAAAGGTGGCGCTTGCAAACACCACTTCATTACGCGACAGCCATATCGCTCAAAGGGCTGCTGGGAGCAGTGAGAGCCTCACCTTTCCATTCTTGCTCCTATTTCCCTTCTTCCGCATGCGTGCCGCTGCTTCCCATAGGTCTTGTAATGACCTGAATGTGCATTCCACCTGCGAGATCTTCCCTATGACCAACCATAACTGGGCCACCGCCGGGCATTCGCAAAACAAATGATCCATGTCCTCCTCCCCACCGTGACATAAACTACATAATGTCAATTCTCCCGGCCTCCATCTCGATCGATACACCTTGGTCACTATGCACCCCTGTAGTACTAGCCACATGAAACACTTGACCTTCACGGGTATCTTTGCAGCCCATATGCATGAAGCCTTCTCTGCCCCGGCATGTTCCCCCGAAAACCCCCTTCGGCACCAAGCATAGCCCTCATGCACTGTGTATCCCGCCTGCTTCACCAACCAGGAAATATCATCCTTCACTCCCGCCTCTGGCTTCCGTCCTTCCAAGTACCCCAGCATCTGCGTGTACTGCTCGATCTCTATCCCCCGCAGCCCCCTCCTCATCCGCGTATCCTAGCCACCCCCCTCTGCCTCCTCCGACCAAAATTCCGACACCTTCCCTAACTTGCGAATCGCCTTGTCAAAAATCCTTGGAAACAACTCCTTAAATGCCCTCTCCGCACACCAACGGTCTTCCCAAAATCGGATGGAAGCTCTGTCCCCAAGCTTCCATACCATACCCTCCATGAACTTTCGCCCCACCTCCACGAATCCCCTGCGAATGTGAGAACCGCCCCCTACTACCTCAGGCAACCTGCCTCCTGCATTCGGAGGGATCCCATACCTCTCCTTAAAAATCCCAACCCAAGTAGCCTCCGGACATACAAACCACTTCCAACACCACTTTGCCAACAGTGCCTTGTTCATGTCATAAAGCTTTAACACCCCCAAGCCCCCCTTCTCTCTTTGGAGGCACACCGTCTCCCATGCCACTAAGTATGGAGTGTGCGTCCCCTCCAAAATCCCCTGCCACAGAAAGCGGCTCCTAACCTTCTCCAGTCTATGTAGGATACCCTTTGGTGCCCTGAAAACAGAGAAGAAAACAAGGGGAGAGCAGTCAATACCGCCTTCAGAAGCACTAGACGTCCACCCCATGATAGAAGCTTTCACTTCCAGCCACTAAGTCGATTTTCCAATCTGTCCACCACCGGTTGCCACTCTGCTTTTTTCACCCTCTTCTCCACTAGCGATAAGCCTAGATGGTGACAAGGAAGACCCTCCCTACGGCATCCTATGATCTCCACCAGCCTTGCTGCCCGACGCTCACTCAAATTTATTGTGATAATCAAGGATTTAGAGAAATTTATACTCAACCTTGACAAAAGCTCAAAACAGTGCAAAATGAATTTTAAACCGTGCATCACATGAACCTGAGGGGCCACTAGTAACAATGTGTCGTCTGCAAATTGTATGTGAGTGATTTTTTTACCTGACTGTGTAACTGCCAATCCCTCAATCCATCCATCCCGCTCTGCTACCACACACAATCTGCTCAAGATGTTCGCCACCATCGTAAAAAGAACCGGTGATAGTGGATCACCCTGCCGTAATCCCCGGTTCAAATGAAAATAGCCGTGCGTCGCCCCGTTCACCACCACTGACACCTTGGCCGTGCAAATGCATAGTTCAATCATCCTCACCCATGGCGGCTGGAACCGTGAAGGCTGAGTATGTGCATTAGAAATGACCAGTCGACCTTGTCATATGCCTTCTCAAAATCAATTTTTAACAGCGCTCCTCCCCTCCCATCTCTGCTGAGCGTCGAAATCGTCTCTTGAGCCGCCACAAATCCCTCTTGTAATGACCGGCCCGGAATAAACACCGACTGAGAATCGTCAATTATGAACCCGCACACCTTACGCAATCTTTTCGCTAAGACCTTTGCCACCAACATATGTGCCCCGTTTAATAAGCAAATCTGTCTAAACTTGCTTACCGAAGATGCACCCTCCTTTTTGGCAATAGCACAATCGACGATGAATTCAATCCACCTAATCCTGGTGCACCCCGGAACACTTCTTCGAACATGTCCATGACATCCGCCTGTACTATCGACCAGTACGACTGATGAAACCGCAGCTTGAAGCCATCGGGGCCCGTCGCCTTATCCCCATCTGCCCCAAATGCCGCCCTCCTCACTACTTCCTCTGTGAATGACTCTAACTCCGCTAAACAAGAAGATGGCAGTCTCAACAAATCTTCGTCAAACCACTGTGGCCTCCACCTACGGTCCCTTTTGAACGCGCTCTGGAAATAATCCACTAAATGGTCCCCTATCTCTTTTTCATTTTTGATCACTCTGTCCCGCACCACCAGCCTTGTTATCTTATTTTTCTTTCTCCTATAAGATGTTGTTTTATGGAGAAAAAAACAAGTGTTGTTGTCGCCCTCCTTTGACCTTTGTTGCCATTCGATCTCCTCCTGCCTTAGAATTTTGGCCATCGTGTCCCTCGCTCTCGCCCTTTCTCCCCTTAACTCTTCTGGCTGTTGGCCCCTCTCCTCCCGCACGTCCATCATATCAGAAGCCTACACAGGAGGTCAATAATATATATCATACATAGACAACTAGAATGACACACATGCAACAAAAGGGGCTGACATGATATATACACCAAATGCGGAAGCAAAAGACTGAATCTGTGAATAAACATTCTACAGACTCGATACTCAATCATCTGTCCTGTGAGAGCCAATATACACAAATACAACTGAACATATATACAGACACGTGCCAAGCACGGAAATCAAATACATACAGCCAAGAAAAAGGGATGCTGATAGCCTCTGGCACTCGCGGACGTAGCGCTGCTCCGCTACTGAAGGAATCCCTCGGAAAGCTCCAACTGCTGCTCCGGCTCCAGCTCCGGCTCAGTGGCAACTGGGGAAAAACATATGCGAGGGGTGAGCCACACGCTCAGTGAACGGCACAACCCATGCATCACAGACAATATTGACCACAACATATTAATCCATTCTAAGCCATAATTTCCATAACCCAGATCATACCCTCACCCTTACCCCTCAACAAGGGACTCAGGATATTGGGACTTGCAATCATCCATAAACAAACCAGCGGGTCGCTCATCGCCAACCCACTACACCCTCACCCTCACCTTTCCAAAGGTGACATAGGATTTTGGGACTGATAATCATCCATTCACATATCCAGTAGGTCGCTCATCGCCAACCCACTACACCCTCACCCTCACCCTACCACGGGTGACATAGGATTTTGGGACTGACTAGGCTGTTGGTCACCCTTAGTCCACCGATAGTCTCTCCCTCCACTCCGTAGGCCGCCTGGTCTACTCCCACATTCAGCACAGTCCGTCACCAAATCAGGAGGTGCCTACTGATGGGAGCCCTCTGTCAGGAAGGCCCTGTCTAACGTTGGGGGTAGTCTCTACCGGATCCAACGAGGGGGACAGAACAGCCCATCCATACGCATATGATCCACTCGGATCCGCCGACTACACATCTCTACAACTCAAATGTCATGAATTCCTCTGAATTCAACCGGGTGCATCTCCACGATGCGGGGAACATGTACAATAACCAGCAACTGGAATATTATTGGGGAAAGAACTCGGGAGGGCGGCGTGAGTTCCCGTTATAGGACACTTCGACAACCAAACAAGGAACACGGAGTACCCTAACCCGGGTCTCACCGCTGTCCTCGCAAGGCCCCTCCCTTACAATATTCACCTACTCACACTAATAATTATACCAATCATTCCACATAACCTATAATATTATTGGGACTAGAAACCTTGGGAGGGCAGCCTGAGGTCCCGATACAGGACATCCCGACAACCAAACAAGGAACACGGAGTACCCTAACCCGGGTCTCACCGCTGTCCTCGCAAGGCTCCTCCCTATAATATTATCTAAGGCATGCTATTTAACAGTTATCAGCATTTAATTTACCAATTAAACTAGTAGGACACATGCATAGGCCAAGGCTTCCTAGCAGGATCAGGGGACATGATGCATGGCTCATACACATATCCTATGGGTGCAAGTCCCTAACATACAAAGACTAGGGTAGCATGCATTCTACACATAATTCACACAAGCATGGATTACATATTATTGCAAGTTAATATTCATCCATGACGCCCCAGGAGAGGTCGGTATACGCCCAAGTGCGTATAACACCTCTCGACTGGGTTGGATTGTCCCACTCACCAGTGATCGGGGTCAACGCGCGACCGTCTGTCGAGATCTGCAAGACAGGTATTATTTGGTAAGTATTAATCCACAATTATCATTAAATACATAAATAAACACCCCAAACCCACAACAAGCATCCAACACCTCCCCAACAACTACCCGCGGCCTCGGCAACCACCCGCACGGCCTCGGCAACCACCCGCACGGCCTCCCGACCGCCCGGGTGCACCGCCGCGCTTCGGCCCGCGCGTCCCGCGCTCCGCCGGCCCCTGCCCGCCGCTTGGACATCCGCGCGCACCCCGCGCCGGCATGCGAGCACCCCGCGCGCCCCCCACGCGCAGAGCCTCACCTCGCGCCACCTCGCCGCACCTCGCCGCGCTTCGCGCGCACCAGCGGCCTCCGCGCACCGCCACAGCCTCCGCGCACGCCGTCCGCACCCTCAGCCACGGCCTCGCGCACGCCGCGGCCTCGCGCACGCCGTCCGCACGGCCTCGCGCACGCCACGGCCTCGCGCACGCCATCCGCGCACCCGCGCGACCTGCTCCACGCGCACCAGCCGCCCAGCTCACCCAGCACCGGCCTCGCCGCGCGTACGCGCGCCCGCGCACGCACGCGCGCCTGCCCGCGCGCACCCGACCTGGCGCCGCCTGGGCTGCTGCTGCTGCTGCTGCTTGGCCCGGACGACCTGCCACTGCCCGAGCGCCACCACCACCTCTCCCTTGACCACCGACCACCCTCCAACCACTTCCGACCGCCCTCCGACCACCTCCACTGCCGCCGACCACCCCCAAACACCCAATCCACCTTCCTAGCATTCATCTATGCAAGAAAAGGAGGGAAAGGAGGCTTACCGAGGGGAGGGGAAGACGTTCGGTAGCTCTCCGCGCGCCGAAACCTTCCTCAAAGGCTTTCCCACGCCCCGATCTATCACGGCCCTCGATTTGGCTCGAAACAGAGGAGAGAGAGAGGAGGTCGGGGAGGCTAGGATCGTCGGAATTCGGATTTGAAGACACCGGAGTGTAGATCGGGACCCGATCTACACTTCCCGTGCTTTGGGTTTTCGATTTTGAGGGGTGGAGGGGGCTCAAACGGAAGAAAAACGGAGAAGGGGAGAGGGGAAATCACGTCGGGAGGGATGATGAATAGTGTAGGGGTGATTTTTGATTTCTTTTATATAGCGCGCGACTTAAAAACCCGGATACGCCCCGGAACTGTAAAATTTTTTGCAAACGATGCCGGAATTCAATGAAATTTTCGTGAGAGGCCAGAAATGGCACCAGGACACCAAATATGCAGTTAGATTTCCAATCGGAGTTTAGCGGTTCCGATCGAAAACCCTAAAAATTTTAAAAACTGCCAGGACGCTCCAACGGTTACCAGCAGGTTAAAAGTGACACAAATATAACATCCATCTCACTAATAATCTCCATGCACTCTTTTTGTCTTCTCCCCTGAGCTTCTCTTGCGTTTTTGCCCCAAGTCTTTAAGCAATCCTTTAGCCTTTTCAATTTGAATGCCAGCCTCCTCCTATTGCCCGCATGCCCTTCCCAGGAAGCCTTATAATCTCCTCCACTCCTTGCACCGTTGTCCACCATGACTCGAACCTGAAATTGTGAGGTTGGCGCGGCCCCTCTTGCGTAGCAAAAAATAATGGCGAATGGTTTGAGAGAATCCAAGGGAGACACTTTACCTCGCACCCGGGGAATAGATCATCCCACTCTAGGTCTATGAGTACCCTGTCTAGGGGTGCTAGCGCTAGGCTATCTCTCAAACTGCTCCATGTAAAAGACTGATTTAGTAGAGGCAAGTCAATCAGCTCTTTGTCGTCGACCCATTCGGAGAAGACCCTCATCGAGGCAGTCTCAACATCCTCCCTGTTACGTTCACCGCAGACCCTAGTCGTATTGAAATCTCCTGCTACGCACCACAGGACTGCCCAGCCCTGGTGTCGGACAACTCCATCCAGAGCAACCTGCGTTCCTCCGCCGTGTGAGGACCATAGACGCACGATATCGCCCACCTCCCACCCGCGCCCCTATCCTCAAAAAGTACTGATAGAGAGTACTCCCCCTCGAGACAGTCCACCTTTGACATACCGGAGATATCCCACGCCACCATGCATCCTCCCGATGCGCCAATCGAGCTCTTCCACACCATCTCATCCAGTCTGCCCGCCCCCAACTCGTGTAATACCCCTACACCTACGCTCTCTAATTTGGTCTGCTACAGACAAATGACCTGCACCGCTTGCTCTCTTATCATCTCTGAAACCGCACGAATCTTTCAAGGATCGTGCATTCCCCTCACATTCCAAGAAATCCCCTGCATTACAGACTGCCAATCTCCTCTCCCTCCTGCTAAACTCCTTGTCCCACCACACCCAGTTCCATCTCATTCTCATCTAGTACCTCGTCTACCTCGTCCGGGAACACCTCTTTCTCCCCATAAATACCTTCCACAAAAGTGTTGAATCGATTTCCCTCGGTCACGTGAACAACCTCCATCCCCATCCCTTCTGCCCGCACAATGACAATGGGAATCTCTCTCGCCGATTACACCTCTGCCTTGCCCCCTTTCGACGAGCTGTTTGCCTCTATCCCAATCCTCTCGTGCGCCCCCTCCTCCCCTAATTTATTTTCCATTAGCCTCTGATCCACTTCCTTCCCCTCGTCTCCTTCCCTCTCGATTGGAGGTCCCACCCTCGAATCCTCTGAAGACCCCGTGGCTAACCCCACTGACCCTAGGAGTGGTGGCAATGATGCCCCTGTACCTGATGCTCTTCCACCCTGGTCCCTCTTTGCTTCAGCATCTCAAATCAAGATACGTTTAGCCGACAGAAAACTAATCCCCTCTGTAGGCTAGGCAGATAAAGCAGGTAACCTGGTAGAGATCGAAACACCATTGCAGCCCCCTCATCACCTGAACTCGAACTCCCCAGTGAGTTGCTGTGCCCCGACCTCAAGTGCCTATATAGATCCGATCCCGTCATCGGCTCTTTGCCCCACCAGGACCAAGTCCAACCCGGCTCTGAGAATTCGCCCCCCGCCCTCCTGTATTCCCCCGAAGGCCCTCCTGACTAGGCCTGTCAACGGGTCGGGTCCAGACCCGGACCCGACCCGACCCGGACCCGATTACATGTGTAATATACCCGACCCGATTTGGACCCGACCCGAGTTAGACCCGACCCGGCGGACCCGAACAAACAAACCGGTCGGGTCCGGGTCCACCCCGCCACGACCCGTTGGACCCGACTGTTTTTTTTAATATATGCTCATATATTATAAGACCATTAGTATTAGTTGATACATAATTTTATTTCTTACTTAACTTATTTTTGTATCTACAAGTTCATAAATCATAATCATAACAAGCCTATAAATTGGTTTATTTTGAACAATTAACTTATTAGCTTTTTAATTTGTATGATTAATTAGTTTGTTGCATTATTTATGTTTATTATTTAAGTTAATATGTTAGTGTTTATTGTTTTGAATGTTGTTTAGGTTAGTTATGTTTATTATTTAGGTTAATATGTTTTTTATGTTAGTGATTATTGTTTTGGATGTTGTTTAATAATTCATTTACTTCTTTTGAATTGTATAAAATTATATTCAAACATAGTCTCATTAACAATAATGTTTTATTACAAAAAATTTCAAATAGAATGATAAGGCAAACAAATACATGAGCTCTTTTTTTTTTTTTTTTTACCCAACCATCCGGGTCGGGTCGGACCCGGACCCGACCCGGGTCCGACGGGTCCCGGTCCGGGTCCACATTTCCCCGGACCCGCTGGGTCCTGGATTGGACCCGGACCCGCTGGGTCCTGTCACGGGTCGGGTCCGGGTCCACCCCGACCCGACCCGGACCCGACCCGTTGACAGGCCTACTCCTGACTGACTCGATTATGCACTAATCCGAGATAAACCTTGCCCTGCTTTTACATGTCTATAAAGATTGACCCCCGTCACATGATCCCGCCCCCACCAGGACCAGACCCAGACCGGCCCCAATTCCTCAGGCCCACTAAACCTGTTTCCCATAGGCCCACTTGGCCGAGTAATCAGATCCGGGCCCCTTCCCTCTCCCGCCCTTGAATTTGAATTGGATAGAACTTGTTTTCCTTTTGCAGCTCTAGTCAGCATCACCGTCCTTAAATTTCTTTCTGCGCCTTCCCCTTCCGGATTGCTTGTAGGAGCCGCAACCTTACGACAATCCGTGCCCTTGTTAGTCCCCGCCTCGTCTGCCCCTCCTGACCCCTCCTTCCCACCGTCCACACAATGGCATGCCTTCTTTTGTACCCGGCCCTCTGTCCTACCAGCCGAGGTCCTACCAAAAAAAGGCCTTTCTGCGTCAGATCTGCCCTGATTTGACCACGGATTAGACCCCCCATCCAGTGCTGCACCCCTCCACGTCGCCTGCCGCTCGGACTGTCCCCTCCCTGCCTGCACCCCTGAACTGCCACCTCCTCCCTCTTTTGCCGATCCAGTCCCCACCATCTCCGTCCACAACCGCTTGGCCCCTGCCTTGACCACCTTCGCCGTGAAACGAATGAGATGTGATTCCCCCTCGTGATTCACTACTAATTCCTCTGGAAACTCCGCCTTTCCCACCATGGACACCAAGACCTCCCGGAATGTTCTGCCCTGTGAATCCATGTCCACCGAGATCACCTCCATGAGAGACCCAAAACTAGCTATTAGAACTTTCAGACACCCCGCCTCCAACCAGGGGAATGGAAGGCCTGTGATGCCGACCCGCCAGGTTGTCCTGTGCATCGCCATTGTGCAAAAACACAGCCTCCACATTTGAAGACATAGCCATCCCCCCTTCCATTTCAAGGATTCCCTGGCCAACACTTCCTTCCTCATCCTTTCTGAAACCATTTTGATAATGAATATACCGCCCCCCACTCGTCTGACTCTTTCCACTGCTCCGTCTCCCCACCAACCCTCCAGTGTCTCCTTTAGTTCCGCCAGCGGTGGCGCTTTATTAGCTGCCGTCGCCGTGACACATCCCTCCAGGTATCGTAGCTCCCTGCTTGGGTCGAAAGACCCTAGCAGAGCCATAAGCGAAATTACCTGCTCTGTACTGCTCTCCTTCCTTGCCAGCACCACTATGAAAGCACCTTTTTGTCCGCCTCTTCTGCAATTTGCCTCTACATGTCCCGACCCAAGCATCGCCTTCATGCCCACGGGTCACGGCACTCTCTGCTCCAGTGGCCGGTCCCAAGACATTTGAAGCACCGCTCATGCCACATCCTTCCTGCCATTCGCTCCGTCCCCTTCACCCATCTACGCTCCCGTCGTCCGGTCACCCGTGTCCAGCCTTCGTCCCGAGACATAAAATGCTACGTGGTGAAATCAGAAATTACATAGGTGCCATGGACAACCTTTGTGGAGGATCTTCTGTGTGTTTGATATAAGAGGTGTCTTGTTAACGTAGGACATATTATGTCAATAATCACCAGCCTTGTTTAGTTAGGATTAGATTTTAAATTATAATATTTAGATTTCAATAAGTTTGTTAAGGACTTAGGGTCTTTTGAAGTTTTAGGATTTGTAAAAATTTTTAATTAAAATTATGTTATCCAATTGTGGCTTATAAATAAAGGTGATATCTTCAATGTAAAATACACATTCAGAATGAATAAAACTTATTTTATTTTATTTATGAATAAAACTATATTTGAAACTGTCAAATTGACTATGTATTTAGAACTCAAATGTAAGGAACTTTCCCAAACTGCTACATGAGATTCAAAAATTTCAAGATCGAATGAAATGAAATCACAAAAGCTGACTATAAAAAAAATTCAAGAGAACAGAAAACAGATTTTGTTTATACTTGAGAGAAAGCTATTTGAATATTTGAATTCCAACTTTAACTCGAACAAGCAGTACAGCAACATATATACGCTGAGGACACATACTTAACAGACAAGTGTCGTGTGGTCATATCACAACAATTCAGGGCTTACCTGTGTTAAAGGTAGGTCTTGGGTTAAAGTCTTGGCGTTGACTTACCCACCTGTTTGTTGGCGATTATTCGAAAGAATTTTCCATGAGACAGGGATAAACAAGCGAAGGTAGCCTTTCCAACTCGACCATAAAGTTAGCCACGGGGGATCCCTCCGATATAGAAAAAAAAAAGAAAAAAAAAAGAAGAAGAGAGACAGGTGCCGTGTCGTTTCCATCTTCGAACAGCAAAGATTTGACATTGTAATGGTGAGCGTACTCTTTATTATTATTCGAGTACTGTACTTTTAATTGGAGTTAAAAATAATAATTAATTTAATTAATGAGTTATTCATCCTAGAGTAGACATCATTCAATCAAATAACAAGTAATTCAGAAGTAACATTTACGGGTTCAATAGTTCTAATATCTTACAATTTATTTATTTATTCTAATGAATAATTCAAGTGGGTGTTGTTACACCCAGATCCATTTTCAGTCTCAATTTCAGCCTTATATGCGTCAAGAAATTTCTATCGACGCATATGCTCACATTAATAAAGCATATACCTCAAAAATATATACAACATTACTATAGTACATACTACCTTATATATAGATTACATGTCATAACAATGTTTGTTTACATACAAGTGCCTCTAATGTGTTTCACTTTAAAAAATATTCAATAAGAACAAATCCCTTTATTTATAGAATGACAGAATATAATTTTAATAATCATCTTTATTCACTCTTCCCTTCTGTAGCAATTATAGGCTGATTATAAATTCCTAACAAAAACGTTCAAAGAATAGAAACGTCTTGTCTTAATTTATATTCAATTTAAAATACAAGTTTTTCAATCATATTTAATTGAAAACCGTTTCATGCAAATTTCATTTATACATGCATGCACTCAGTTAAAATGAAATCGCATGCATTACATTCTTCAAATAAAGCACATGCATTTTAATACCAAAGTTTTACATGCATGTCATTCCGAATACCAACCTTTCTCATCATTTCTAACAAAGATTACCTCATGTGATCCATTTAAATCTAGCATATATTCATTTTAAATATAAGAAATTGTGTACTTCTTCACCGAGTTGTTAGAATTTATGTGCGTAATAAACAAATATTAGACTAAACACAAATGCTTATAATTATCATATCAAGAATATAAACATCAAATATAAATTAAATCATGTATACTCTAAAATATATATACTAAAAGCATAAAATAGAAGAGTAATAGATTAGAAAAGTGTATCCAGAAATGTGGAAGCGAGTGAAGATAATCTGTTCTCGGTGAATAAGGCCCCCTCACGCACAGGGTTGAATGGCTTCTACCACTGAGAGATACGACCACAATAAGTTTTATTCTTCCGGGGTGAGAGCTACGGAAGAACCACGATGAACAGACTACGATCCTTTCAAAGTCCCAGATCAATGAGAGTAGCTAGAAATTGATAATTGAATATTGCATTGACACAACCTCTCACTCTTTGGTAGTATGTGGAAGAAAGAGAGATTACAAAAGTTGAACCTATCACAATGCTTAAAAGATGAGACTCTTGATGATGATATGGTGGAGCAATTTTTCCTCTGCTATATCACACAGTATGAGTCACTTATATAGGATGAGATGAACCCAACGCATGAAAGCAAATAAATCACAAACCAATTGCACCTCATCAAGGTGGTAGGCAGTTTCATTTTATGATATGAAACGCATGCAATAGCTGTGAAAACGGTTCATTAGCACAACTATTTAAAACGGCTAGAGGGGATTAAAATGTGAAAGGGTCATATGCATTTGTGGTCACTTAAAATTCTAACATTTATTCATATATATTTTTTCTAGAGGTATATAGTATATGTTTCATTAAAGAAGAAAAAAATAAATTTAAAATATGTTGGGTGTTGCAAAAAGTGACTTCATCAATGATTATCTCTCACAATCTTAGAGGACAACCATCTTCGCCAAGCATACCTTAATTGTGACTGGAAATGAAGGATCAATGACCACAATAATAAGAATTGAATCTTTTAAGAAGACATATTCATCATCACATAGTTTTGATTATTTAAAAAGCACGTCTCAATTTTAGTTCAAAAAATCATTTTTTTTTAAAGACACCATTTAGATTCATGTTTTTGAGCGAATTCCGAGGTTTAAAATGTCAAATGCACATCCAAATGATTTTTTTGATGAATTTTGCAACTTTTTTGTTATATTTTCAACTTTTCAAGTTTTCGTAAACAATGCATTTACATCACAACATAAATCTCCCCACGCCTAAAAACATAAATCTCTCCTCTTTACAATGTTAAAGTATCTCAATTTATGAAAAATGAATCTTAGAAGTTACACACAGTTATATTTTATTAACCCCACCAGCAGATACCCAAAAAAAAAAAAAGCCACTAGTTTCTTTTCCTTTCAAAAGTAGCTAATTTATAAATGAATTATGAATGATCACAACAGTGGGTCTTGGATTTCTCATGCAGGCATTTATCACAGAGGTTGAGACTACGAGGGAGGAGGTCCTTGGAGTCCACCATCCCTAGGCGCATGCAAACGCAGCCACGGCCAGAGGTCCGGTAAACGTCGGAGATGGCGGCACAGCAACGGTCGTTGGCGACGAGGCCGCGACAGGCCGGGATCTTAATGTGGGGGCATCTCTCCACAAACTTCACACTGTTGTGTTCTTGAAATTGTTCACCATGAACAAAGGGGAGGAGGAAGAAGAACAAGAGGAGGACAAAAGGGAGAGACTTGGAGTTTGCCATGGAAGGATTTTAGAGAGGGCACACACATCTTCATTTCTATAAGTGTTGTTAAATGTGTATAAGTGTTGTTAAATGTGTGAGGTATATATAGAGAAGTGGTTTGTGATGAAAATCTTTTGGGGGTTAGTCGTCTATATACACAAAGTCCAAATGTGTGTGCTCCATGCGTCAATGATGAAATTATATTGCATGATTCGTGTATGATAAAAATCCAAACCCTACACAAAAATATAAGAAAAAGTACAACTAAATAAAATTTAAATAATTATCGGAAGCCACATTTCAATATAAAAATCATAGAGCTTTCATTACAAGTTAAAAAAATATATATTAGTGCACATCAAAATTAAATTACCCTACGCTAATTGACTTGTGTTTCAATTTGTGATATTAAATAATATTTCGGCCATGGAGAACTCCACTACTGCGCTGATATTTAAAAACCAGAATACAAGACATAAACACAACAAGATCCTCCTGAGTTTGGATCATCAAATTGATTCAATTCATTATTTGTTATTAGATCCTTTTAATTTATATAATATAATACTTCGGGGTTTTTCATATTGAAAAAAATTAATCTTTAGTTTCAAGTGTACTGCTATGTACTATAGTAATGTTGTATATATTTACACTTAAAAAAAAAAGATATTTAAGCCTAAATTTTTTTTTTATATACAAATCCTCAATTATTATGAGGATTAATATATTTATTTTATAACGGTGATGTCATAGTTCAATGTTGATAAATTCAATAATTGAATCAATAATCTTTAACTTTTAAACTTTTTTAATTTAGTAAAAAATTTAGTTTTAGAACATTATAAACTTAGAATGCACCGTCATGGAGATTTGTACTGTGGAAACTAAATATATGTTTTACATGTGAAAAAGAATAAAGTATTTATATAGGTTAAAATGATGATCTAATAATAAAAAATAAATCAATATAATTTAATGATTCAAACTCAGTATGAATCTTGTTGTATTTATATCTTAGATTCTGATTTTTGAATATCAAAGAAAAAGGGTTCTCCCCATAATCAAAATATTGTTTAGTTAAGCGGGAGGGTATAAATTTTCATGTGCATTGATTATTTTTCACGCGTAATAACAGTTACGTGAGTTTTGCATTGAAATGTGAACTTGGAGATAGGCAGATCTGTTATTTAAATTTTTATTTAATTGTACTTCTGTTATATTTTTGTGTAGGGTCTGGATTTTTCGTACACGAGTCGAGCTATATAAATAATGTTTTGGTTATCTCATCGTTGAGCACACGTATTTGGACCCATTGAGATGGCAAGCGAAGAAAAGGCCCACTGCAAGTACACACCATTTTGAATTATGGATAATGTGAAATCCAGCTTCAATTCTAATATATATATATTTTGAATTTTTTAAAAATAGTATACCTAGTCTAATTAGGTACATGTTTTTATAAAAAATAAAATATATACTAAGTATGATCTGTACAATCGTTTATGATTGTGTGTTTGTGTATAATTATGCATAATGTGTCATTCATCATATTTTTTAGCTTTATATCAATTTTATTCGACTCATTCAAATTGAAGATTTTGAAATACACTGGACATTCACTTGTATGGAATGTGTATTTGTTAATTCAAATTCTAGATACATCTGTATCTGAATTTGAATTCAGCTCATTTTTTGAAGGTTTTTATTTTTATTTTTATGGATTTGATTAATATATAGCTGATTAATATGTAATTGCTTATTGTTGGCATTTTGAAAACCTTTTATGAATTTTCTATGCAGTTCTGAGTAGCATGTGGATTATATTTGTTCATTTGGATTTTCAGATACATGATTGTATCTTAATTGATAACATGTGGTTGATGTTCTTTTTTTTCACCAGGCAATGATGGTGATTTTGTGGACACATGTGAAGACTCAATTCATTTGGATGACATCAATGATCCATGTTCAGTGAAAACCCGTTTGTCGAACGAATTGTTTGTTGTGGCTGATCAACAAAATGTAGAAGAGATTGTCTGAATCTTTGAATGCCTTTGGCTCAACTCTATTGCTGCGAATGTTTCAAATATTCTGCGCATTGTAGATCTGTACTCAGGATAGTATGCCTAGTTTCTTCTTTGTTCAGCAACTCTATCTTTTTTTGCTTTTGCATAATTTGTACAATATCTAGATGCAGTTAAAATGCCTAATACAATATCATACACATGAAATTATCTTTTCTATACGAACAGTGGACAAACACTGTCTTTTTGTGTATTAAGATACATGTGTATCTTAAAAATGAAATCAAAAGTTTCTAAACAAATATCAGAGAGATCAAAACTATATATACCATTTATATTTCAGATACTTATGAACAGCCAGATTACACACAAATAAATGCTATCAAATGTTTATTTTTTCAGATACAGCCAAAAGATTTAGCCATGTCTTATATAACAATTTCAGATACAATTGATTCAAATGCATACAATTTTTCAAGAGAATTAATCTATTTTCATCAAGGGATTTACAGAAACAGTTGAGTAGTCCAAAATATAAGATTGAAGTTTTTAATACACAATACATTCTGATTCATGGCTACTTGTTAATATCTTGTAATGTGACTAATGGGTTTTCTGTTGCTACATAATTGCTTCAGATTCATATTTATTTGATAACAGGTTTTCAGATACATGTATAGTTGATTAAGATACATGGATTGTTTACAAAAAATAATATATTTTCATCAAACAATGCATGTTAATTATCAAAGATAATATAATAATTCATGATCTACATGCATATGATATTTCAAACATTTCATTTGGCTACTATTAATTACTCAGTCAACCAGATTTTGTTTCACTAAATCATAGAAACAATTGCACAATCGTTTTTTATATTTCAGATGCATTTATCTGAAACACTGATTTTTCAAATGGATTTCAGATTCAATCAGATTAACAGGAGACCAAAAAATGGAAGGGAATCGTTTCATATTTAATTTTGAAAACCAGATATTTCGTCCCCCCCCCCCCCCCAAAAAAAAAAAAAAAACCGTGACGGTGAAGTTTCGATTGTAGCAAGAATTCTAACATTTTTTTTTCGCCATTGTTTATGATCTGTTTGGGGAAGAGAATAAGATGATATGAATTCTTTATAGTCGACTTTTCTTTGGTTCGTATGGTTTTATCCAATTTGGAAACCCTAAGTTTTAAATCTTTTTTAGAATATGTTCAATCAAGGGAGAGGATTCAATGATCCCCCCCTTTTTTTTGGATTATGTTATGTGGATTAATGATGGGGAGATGATTTAATGATCCCCTTTTTTGGGATTCTATTACGAGCAAATTTTTAAAAATCTTAGAAGGGTAGTCATGTCATTGTCATTTTGGTGGTTTAAAAAAGTCAAACAGAGAACCAATAGGAGAGTGTCACCTATTGGGGCTCACCAATGGGGCCTAATTTCTAGAGCCCAGGTTGCAGCACTGTTTCTTTATAGTTAGCTTTTGTGATTTCATTTCATTCGATCTTGAAATTTTTGAATCTCATGTAGCAGTTTGGGAAAGTTCCTTATATTTGAGTTCTAAATACACAGTCAATTTGACAGTTTCAAATATAGTTTCATATATTTTGAAGCCCTTGAATCTACAAAAATAAATAAAATAAAATAAGTTTTATTCTTTCTGAATGTGTATTTTACATTGAAGGTATCACCTTTATTTATAAGCCACAATTGGATAACAGAATTTTAATTAAAAAATTCTACAAATCCTAAAAATTCAAAAGACCCTAAGTCCTTAACAAACTTATTGAAATCTAAATATTATAATTTAAAATCTAATCCTAACTAAACAAGGCCGGTGATTATTGACATAATATGTCCTACATTAACAAGACACCTCTTATATCAAACACACAGACGATCCTCACTCTTCGTTTTCCATGAAAAAAACATAAGAATTTTCTTTTTTTCACATGGACTTACCTAAAACTCCTTATTTAGCGGGTCACTATTTACAACACTCATATACTTCTACACATGTAATGTCATCTAAAACAATATTTAACATCATTAATAGAGTATGTATTCATCATGTCAGTATATACTTCATTATGAATATTGTATAAATGTATACACTAAATTCATTCAAATATGTGCTTCAATTTTTTTTAAAAAAAATCATGTATTTCATTATAGAAATATACGTTGTATAAAAATTAAAATATACTCCGTCTAAAAAATGAAGTAAGACCACTAAATTCTTAGGGCGATAAAACCACTAAAAATTCAAGGGCCTCAATTTCAAAATTATATGAAATTTTACGTGGAGCTAGATATCTCTTTCCTAAAAAATCGAAATTGATGGATCCCCTAAATTCAAGATCGAAATAATTAATTTCGGTTTCTAATATTTTTATTAATTTTTAATTTTTTTATTAGTATAAAATGGAAATTAACTTGTAACCTAGGGAAAAAGAGTTTTGTTATTAATAATATTTTCAGTTTCCTCTCTTTGAAACTTGTGAGTCTTGTGTTTAAGGATCTCAACGTTGGTTAAATCTTTTATTCGTTTCACGCTATCTTAACAATTTAGTTTTTAGAATATTATAAGCTTAGAATGCACTGCATGAGGATTTGTGCACTTGAAACTAAAGATTAATTTTTTTCCAATATGAAAAACAAAGAAATATTATATTATATAAATTAAAAGGATCTAATAACAAATAATGAATTGAATCAATTTGATGATCCAAACTCAGTGGGATCTTGTTGTGTTTATGTCTTGTATTCTGGTTTTTAAATATCAATAAATGAGCGTAGTAGTGGAGTTCTCCGTGGTCGAAATATTATATAACATCACAAATTGAAACACAAGTCAATTAGCGTAGGGTAATTTAATTTTGATGTGCACTAATATATATTTTTTTAACTTATAATGAAATCTCTATGATTTTTATATTGAAATGTGGCTTTTGATAGTTATTTAAATTTTATTTAGCTATACGTTTTCTTATAATTTTGTGTAGGGTTTGGATTTTTATCGTACACGAATTATGCAATATAATTCATTCATGTTTGGAGAGTAGTATCATCGTTGACGCATAGAGCACACACATTTGGACTTTGTGTATATAGACAACTAAAGTCATTTAAATAATGGACCAATTGAGATGGAAAGCGTGAAAAAAATAAAAATGCCTATTGCAAGTACATACCATTTTGACTTGTTCATTATAATTAATAAATAAATAAATAATATTTAATATTTTAAAACTATTAAATTAATCTTGATTTGAATATCATTAATTAAAGTAATTATTATTATTTTTTTACTCCAATTAATTAAACAATACTCGAAGAATTATTGGACTAAAGAATATAAAAGATTAATATATTTTTTGAAGGCAGGGGAGGACCGAGGGGGGGGGGAAAGAATTTGAAAATTTTTAATTAGTGGCCATGCATAATGCATTTCATATGGTTCTAAATGAATTAATCCCAACCTATTATCTCAAGAAAGAGTAGTTTTTTTTTTAGTGTGAGCCCAAGAAAGAGTAGTTGATATGTAAGTTGTGTGGGGCAGGTGACTAAGTGGGACCCATTGAAAAAATAATAATAATAACAATACCCCTCTCTAAAAAAAAAAAAAAACCAGAAATTTGTGTCACATCATGACGTCATCTCAGGTGACATCTCAGATCCCATATGTCGATAGGAAATCACCGGAACATATACTCACATTAACGAGAGATATATTTTAATAAAATGCTTTTGTTAGAATTTATTTATTTATTTTACAGAGCAAGAGATTACAATGTTAAGATATCAGTTACAACATTACGAGTTTGATGTCCTTTCTCATGAAAGATTACAAAATTTGTTTGGAGTATTTGAATTATGTCAAGCACTCATTGAAATAGAAAAGTTGAAGACGTTTTATCTCATTGATAGATTCATCTTGTTTTGATTCTTCCAGTTTTAACAATAATTACCGAATAATAATTTTCAGCTATGAAGCTTGTTAAAACAAGACTTCGTAATAAGATGAAGAATGAATTTCTTACAAAAAATTTTATTTTATATTTTGTAAGAGAAATAACTGAAAAATTTAATAATGACATGATTGTAGATAAATTTTATAAAGTAAAAAACGTCGAGAGCTACTGAAGTAGAAAAAATGTAATTTATTGTTTATTTTTTATTATCTATGAGATCTTCATTGTGGCATTGACTTATTAATAAATTACTTGAATTTTGATATTTTTGTCTTAAATTATCATCTTCATATTTGTATTCTCTTATAATGTTTTTTTTTTTAATCTTAAGTATATTGTTTGGTCTGCGGCCCCCCCTTGTTCTAAATCCTGGGTCCGCCCCTGTATATATTACATGTCTGATTTTACATCTACCAGAATGTGTGCTTAAATGAATATAGTGCATATATTGATCTTACATGATTCATTGTGAGCATTCCATATAGTTGGGTCATTGTTGTGTTCCTTTCTTATTAAAAAAAAATGATATTTTGATGAGATGTTTTTGGACTTTAGACTACACATATTGTTGTGTTATGTTGTATGGTTTATATATATATATATATGAGAATTATTTAACATGCCTCTTATTCTGAGATAACTTGCCAACATTTACCGTTCCTTGAAAATATTTAGTATTTGGGATTTGATATTTTCGTGGTGTTAGTGTTATTTATGCAGGGCACATTTATATATCCTATTGAGATATATATTAATTTCAATGAATGCATTATTATATTTATTTGAAAGCTAGTGGTATTCTAATAATATTCTGACATGAGATTGAATAAATGAAGTTTTAAATTATTTGACCATGGAGACTATTGGAATTCTTCTCCCGGATTTCATTATTGTGATTATCATTATTCTGGTCTTCTTGAGATTATTTATATATTATATGTGGCTGGAATATTCTCTATGATGCTGTTATATCATTTGATGATTAAGATGTCAGTTGAGCTCTTGATGTCTAACAAAATGCAAATAGGGGTTTTCTCAGTGATCTCTATAGACCAGTTTCACGCTTTATTGAGAAAGGCTCATTCTGCCTACCAGTTATCATTTTATGGGAGATCTATTCTATTTAGCTTTTCTTGAGGTATTATCTGAAGAACTATCTGGGTATATTCTTCATGTGACCTTCATATTTTGTGTATTATATTATGGTATTCTAGAAGAATATTCAGTGACAATTGGTCTATTCGAGGTATGTGAGTCTAAACCTAACTTTTGATTACCTTAATTATTAATGGTCATATTAAATAATTTTTTGGTAATCATGCTGATATAAATGTCTTGATCAATTGCATACTCTTATAGTGAAATCATGTTAATGTGCCTATTATTATAGTTAACATGTTTGTATGCTTAAGTGATAGTGATAGTGATCAAGTCATATTGTTTGCATGCTAAAAATAAAAAATAAAAATAAAAATTGCATGTGATTTGTAGAAAATATTTTGCATGCTTATGTGTCCTAAATTATTTTTTAAGTAATCTCTAAATGTGGGGGTATTTGTGAAAATAAATCATAAAAATTACAGTGGTAATTTATATACCCTAAAATATGGGGGGAGACATGTACCTCATTAATTAAAAGAAAAATATTGAGAGAGAGACTGTAAAATATTGGGATAATAATATGAAATTGTCTAAACAACTATAAATAAAACTTGAGTTGATTCACCTTATATCTAAGGGAATATAACTTGAGTTCGTGAGGTTGTAGAGAACTTCACTAAAGGACTTGCGAGATGATTCGTCCTTAATATTGAGACCAAGGGGGATTTGGGTTAAGCCCATTAAATAATTACCTATAGTGGGCTCCCTACCATTGTGATTGGAAATCCCATGAAGATGGTTTTCAAGGGGTTAACGAAACTGTATTAGTAAACTTGTGAGTATTGTAGAAGAAAAATTCATTTAACCCATCCCTATGGTAACAATGCTAACTGTAACGGAAGTAGGTTGAGCTAATGCTCTTAATGGGTTCGAGTACTTTTTGGACAGGGTGTGGTCCATGCAGGCACCCTGGAGAACTCACCTATATGAGTGCACGGACGTGGGGCTGCGTTCTTTGAGATTTGAGCTAAATTTCTAAGGCACTCAAGAAAGGATACGAGCACATGGCCGTAACGTGCTACCCCGCAGAACATGACTCATATCCTGTATCGTATGTGTGATTAGTAAAACCGGACTAAAGGGGTCGAATTCAAGGACTTAGTCTATTCAGACTTCTCCGAGGGATATGGTTTACACTAAGTGAAGGTTCAAACCTAGAAGGTACATTCACCTATTACATGGTATAAGACGCTCAAAACTCTTTGTTCCATCCCAGATCAATTTGCCTCCATTCCAGACCAATTTATTCCTTTCCTTTAACCATTTTATCGTGTTATATGCATTTTCGATCAGTGGGGGATTGTTAGAATTTTAAGTGATAAAAAATGCATATGTCCCTTTTACATTTTAATGCCCTCTAGTCGTTTTAAATAGTTGTGCTAATGAACCGTTTTCACAGCTATTGCATGCGTTTCATATCATAAAATGAAACTGCCTACCACCTTGATGAGGTGCAATTGGTTTGTGATTTATTTGCTTGCATGCGTTGGGTTCATCTCATCCTATATAAGTGACTCATACTGTGTGATATAACAGAGGAAAAATTGCTCCACCATATCATCATCAAGAGTCTCATCTTTTAAGCATTGTGATAGGTTCAACTTTTGTAATCTCTCTTTCTTCCACATACTACCAAAGAGTGAGAGGTTGTGTCCATGCAATATTCAATTATCAATTTCTAACTATTCTCTTTGATCTGGGAGTCTGAAAGGATCGTAGTCTGTTCATCGTGATTCTTCCGTAGCTCGCACCCCAGAAGAACAAAACCTATTGTGGTCGTATCTCTCAGTGGTAGGAGCCATTCAACCCTGTGCGTGAGGGGGCCTTATTCACCGAGAACAGATTGTCTTCACTCGCTTCCACATTTCTGGATACACTTTTCTAATCCATTACTCTTTTATTTTATGCTTTTAGTATATATATTTTAGAGTATGCATGATTTAATATATATTTGATGTTTATATTCTTGATATGATAATTATAAGAATTTGTGTTTAGTCTAATATTTGTTTGTTACGCACATAAATTCTAACAATAAATGTTTCATTCAATCATGTTTTTAGCTCACATTATAGTTTTATTTATGTGTGTCTAGGTCGTATATTTATATATAGATTCTTTCATTGACATGTGATCTCCAAATAAATGGATATGACCCAGAGGCCAAAAATGAGGTTAAAAAAGGGTTGGCATATAATCAAATGAGTTGAATGTATATATATATCTCTTTTTTAATTTTTTTTAATCTAATATGTATTAATCTAATCTAGTATATACTGAAGAAAAAGAGAGAACTACGTGAATGATTGAGTGCATTAGTTTTTTTTGTCTTTGTGTGTATCCACACGTAAAATGAGTCTCCATATTTCATACTTCTCTCTATTTCTTTCACCTCCAATTCAGATTTAATACTACATTTTTCAATTTATGAATTCGATGTAGCAAATCTCTACTTTTTTTCAAAAAAAGAGAAGAAAGAGTAGTGTATCTAAAATAAGTTAAAATATTAAGAACATCGATACACTCAAGCACTTCTGCAAATGTCACACCATTTAACACAATATATAAAATTTATGATGGATATACTCTAAATGCAAAAATGTAAACGTTTGTACTTCATATTTTGAGAAAACATGTACTCTGTTTGATCAGTATATATTTTGAAAAGACTTATTTCAAAACATATGTATGTTTGATTTGCAAGAGTGATAGTGTACCTTCGATCATTCAATGTTTAGCTAGTCATGGTTCTTGTGATACCATGGATTTGACAAAGGCGCGTCTATCCCCACCAAGGGTTTCCCAAAACCCACCAGCGACCAAAAAGAAAATACTTAGTTTTGTTTCTTGAATGGCTAACTCCACCATACCATCTCTTCCCAGCTTGACCACACATAGTCGCCATGTGAAATTTTGGTTGACTGATATTAGTCGAATAGAGTCCATAACTTTCTGACCCTTCCTAACCTCGTTTGACCCGACATATGTGATTTTAACCTCCCAGGTTGACCACATAGTGACGGGCAATCAAACTTGGTCGAATGGAGTCCAGAACTATCTGACCCTTCCTGACCCCTGCTCGACCCTAAATATGTGATTTTAACCTCCTAGATTGACCACACAGAGTAGTCACTATTAGTGATGGGCGATCAAACGTGGTCGAATGGAATTCTGAATTATGTAACCCTTCCTGACCCATGTGAAAAATGTGATTCATATCTCCCAGGTCGACTAAACTTGGTCAAATTGGGTCTACAACCCTCTAAACCTTGCTGACCCTAGGTCGATCCCTTAGCCCTTGTTTGGAACGGGAATATGATTTATTCTTTGGGTATACATTTAATCTGGCATAAGTGAGTATAAATAAGGATAAAGTGATTTTGTGTTTGGTTGTGTTTGGAATTATTCTTGTTGGTAAATGTAAGAATAAATGTTTTATTGTTTGGGTTAAATGTGAATAAAGTATGGATAAGGATTTATAAAATGTGAAAAAATAATGATAGTTGATTTGACAGGTGATTTATAAGAGGTGATGATAGTTGATTTGACAGTAGGCCCACATATTCTTTGGGTGAAATAACCTAGGATAACTTTAATTCCATGGTTGGTTGGAATCCATATACAACTTTATACCAGCTTATTCTGCATAAGATATTTCAGGATATACTAGGCAAACAAACGGGCTAAAACCCCTATTCCGGTCAATACCAGATTATCCGGGGACTTATTCCTGTTCCAAACGGGGGCTTAAAGTACTGATCAACTATGCGTGGTCCAATGGAGTCTATAACCGATTTGAACATTGCTGACCCTTGTTATAGTGTTGTCACATAAGTAAAATCCAAAACCTACTACCTATGCGGCTTTAGAGAAGCTAAACCATCAATGAAGAAAAAAATAACTCTCATATGCACATATACCAATCCCCTCATCATCTTCCAACCCTATAAAATACAATCCACGTGAGTGAACATAAGGGAAAACTAGAAAATGAAAAACCTTATACAATTGCCATGCAAATAAATCCTCCTCAACCATCCATCCAAAACCAACACTCTCTCAACTTCTTCTATCCCATATTAGCCAAATTAAAACAAAAACAAACACTGAGCTTAGGCGCTTAAGAGTGAAAATAATAGAAATGGTAGGCGGTGGGTTTAGGCATTGTGTGTTGATGCATTTATAACATGGTGGATTTAGTAACTAATTACGTTTCAATTGGTGGGTACAGATACATGGTGGGCTTAGTCGATTGCTTGGTGGGATTAAACACGCCCATTTGACAAACCTATAGAAATGCAAAAAATATACCAAGCCTCTTCTCTTGATGTCTTCCATTAATGTTGGTACATCCATACATATTATGTACGCGCTTGCGGGACACATGTTGTAGTAGAGTCTATACTGTCATAATGCAGTGTACACTAATGCAATGTATGAAAAATTAAAATTTTTATTTTTACAGCCCTCTTAAAACCCATATTTGCCGAATTACCCCTCTTATTTCTAGCAATACATAAATACCTCATAAATTTTAATAAGTCATGCAACTTTTCACCTTCGTCAGTCGTCATAGGAATGCAGATCGAACCATGACTAGATTCTTAATCATACCTGTGAAATAACCAATTTACCCCTCACTTAAGCCACCCATCCTACGGAACCTGCATGACTTTTCTCTCCCTCTCTTTCATTCCTTCTCTTCTCTTCTTCTGTTGCAATCCCTAACACTAACCCAAATAGAAATCTCCCAAATCACAATCAATCACTCTCTCTCTCTCATTTACTATCTTCCTCTTGATCCTAATTTTTACCAATTAAATCAAACCCAAACCACATCTAGATCACACAAATCTCCTTTGATTTACAGTATCAACACTCCTAGGGATCAAGGCCCCTTCCACGGATCGCACAAATCCCCTTCGACCATGATGTGGTTTGGTTTGCAAATAAATTGAAGGAGACAAATGTAAGATAGAGAAATGGTGGAACAAATGAAGAAGGAGAGAAGGTTGAAGGAAGAAAAATGACCCAGGTTCGACTGTCCAAACAGAGAGTGTGGAGGCTATTTTAGACTATTTATATGTGACCGACGGTGGCTAACGAAAATATTCTATTCAATCCTCACAGACACTAACATCAGGGGTAAATTTGGAAGACTTATTAAAATTGCAGGGGTATTTATGTAATGGTAAAAATAAGAGAAGTATTTTCACAAATACTGGTTTTAAGAGGGCTATATATGCAAAATAAAAAAACCAAAAATAATTATACACTTATTTATTTAAGTATATACTTTACTTTTCATAATAACATGTAAGTGGGGCTACAATAGGGTTGCAAAAGAGGCTACATCTATTAATTTCCATTATATAAAACTTTTTAGAAAAGGATTTCTCATATTGAGAAACTCTTCAAACTTGTGTATTTATATATAGGGCGCCGTTACACCCAGATCCATTTCCAGCTTCAATTCCAGTCCTATATGTGTCGATAAAAAATTAACGACGTATATGCTCACGTTAACAAGGTATATACTTTGAAAGAATTTTTTATATTTTCTATAAATGCATCCCTGTAATTTATTAGAATATATGTTTCATTTTTTATAAAAGCATGCACCTTATTAGATAAGATATACTATTTTTAAAAATTCAAAACACATGTAATCTAGAATTGAGACTGAAAATAGAGTTGGACGAACCATTATCCTTATTTATATATATATATATATATATATATATATATATATATATATATATATATATATATATATATATGCAAGGTAAGTTTATCAATATCAATATCTTATAGGGTTCAATATCAACCCACGCAAAACAATGAACAAAATAAATCTAAACAAATAACACACAAAACAAGTTAATTAGTAGTTGATAACTTTGTATCAGAAACTTGTCTCTCTATCTTCATCATCATCCATTTGTCACAAAGCAATCACATAGAGTTAGTTAGGATTTTTTTTTTTTTAAAGACGGTAGGCAGGGACACCTTAATATTTGTTAAAAGAGAAAAATCTATATAAACCCATGCAAACTGTCCGAAAATCCATATAACCCCTTGATGTTTCCTTAAATTCATATAAACCATTAAAAACATCTATATAAAATCAAATAACCATCTAAATTAAAATTTATGTTAACAGATGATGAATATTATGTTTGGTTGACCATAACTGAAAGCACAGTATACTAAAAAACTCATTCAATGTGTTAAAAATGTAAAAAATCTTAAATAAATGATGATTTTAACCAACCAGATAGGTTTTTATAATCTATTCAGAAGGGTAAAATCGTCATTTGTGTAGGTTTTTTGTATTTTAACATGTTGTAGTAGATTTTTGGTATACTATATTTTCAAATAGGGTTAACCAAACAGAATATTAATAGAATATTCCTCATATTTAAACTCAGGGGGTAATTTAGATTTTTATATGATTATTTAAGGAGTTATATGAACTTCAGAAAAAGTAGCGGGGTTATATGGATCACACACCTTACAAGTGGTTATTTGAATTTTCCCTTGTTAAAATTATAAACTGAATTTTAATTTAAAATAAACAATTATAACATGTTTTTTAAAACTTAGTAAAATTTACGTAAGTTAAAATAAACTTTAAAAGGTCAAAGTATAAAAACCGGGTAAACCATGCTTTTTATGCGCACTGTTACACTTTTTTTTTTTTTTATAGTTCAAAATGTACTCTTATATACTTTATTAGAAATCCATTGAGTTATTTACATCGTTAGACAATGTATGTATCTCGTTAAATTTTTTCTTACACTTAATAAAAATAAGTTCATTCAACTCAAAATGGAGCAATAAACATTTTTTATCGTTGCATATATTTCATTAGATTATGTTTACTATTAAAAAAAAAAAAAACATGTGTGGTGTTTTTGAACTGTAAAAATGACCGAATTTAACATTTTTCTTTGCGTAATTTTTGTAAAGATAGATAAATAAAATGGGCACTGTTATACTTAGGTATTTTTACCAATCAAAATATAATTCTATATGACTCGTTAGAAATCTAGTGAAATATTTATATCATTAGATGATATATATACCTCATTAAATATTTTTTTACACTTAATAAAAATAGTTTTATTCAACTCGAAATAGTGTGAGATATATATTTTATCAAAATATATATAATGTTTGCTACTGTTTAAAAAATAAAAAATAAAAATGTATGTAGTGTAAGTTTTTGATGGGTAAAAATGACATTTGCCACCAAAAGATGTGGGCCTCTCGGGCCGGGCGGAGTTGGTCGGGTCAAGGTTGCGGCCCACTTGTTTTCTCCCACTCAACTTCACACGCCTTCAGACATACCGTTTTTTCCTCTCCCGAAACAATGCGCCTCCACCGTCTCATCGCCTCCTCCTCCTCCGCCGCCGCGGCCGCCTTCTCCTTCGGCAGTCCCACACGATCATACGCCACCACATACGGAGGCCGGATCGTCGGCGCCACATCCGACGGCCGCGAGATCTCCGTCGAGGTCCTCCACCCCCCGCCGGACCTCCCCCGCGACCCCGGCCGTGGCGGCCATGCCCTCCCCCGACGGGACCTCGTCTGCCGCGTCTCCAACATCCTCCGCTCGTCCTCCTCCTCGGACCCCCTCCTCGACCTCTCCGACTACCTCCAAACCCTAGCTCTAACCCTAACCCCCGCCGAGGCGAGCGAGGTCCTCAAAACCTTAAAGTCCCGGCCCTCCACGGCCGTCGACTTCTTCAGGTACTGCTCCACCCTCCCCGGCTTCCGCCACGACTGCTTCACCTACAATCGGATCCTCACCGTGATCACCGGATCCGACGGCGGAGGAGGCGGCGTTGTTGACCGGGTCAAAGTGGTTTTGGACGAGATGGAGAGGGAGGGGGTGAAGGGGAGCATATCGACGGTGAATATATTGGTTGGGATCGTCGGAAGGGAGGGGGTCGATGTCGGGGAGATGGAGAGGTTTTTGGGGATGGTGAAGAAGTGGGGGTTGAAGTATAACTGTTACACTTATAAATGTGTGGTGCAGGCTTATTTGAGGTTGAAGGAGGTGGTGAAGGGGTTTAGGGTTTATGAGGAGATGAGGAGGAGAGGGTACAAGTTGGATGTGTTTGGGTATAACATGTTGTTAGATGCTCTTGCCAAGGCTGATATGGTAAATCCTCTTCTTCCTTCTTGTTTTTTTCTTTACCTTAATTTGATTTTGGAAAATGTTAAGGAAAGTTGTCCTGTGTGGCTGTGTCACATGCTTTGATTTTTCCTGAAGGTGTAAATATTACATAATGAAACATATGCGGATATGACTTTATAGAAATGAAGTGTATATTATAATGGATTGTATGGATCACTTACGAAAAAAAGTGAAAAATTTTATATTTTCTCTCATGAAGCATATACCTTGTTGGAGATATGAGACTGCATGCCATGCTGCAAATAAGGAGTGCATGTAACATCGTCCTTTGGTTTTAGATGGTTTTATTGATCATGCAATGTTGGTTTATGTAAACTGGAGGTTTTATTGAATTTGAAAAGATTGTGTTATTGGATGGTGATTGGTGTTTTGATGGAAAGTGAAGGTTTGTTATCTGCATAATGGGTGTTTTTTCCGATACGGAATTGGCTTCATTTCAATTCTTTTGAGTTAAAGGGTTTGAGCAATCTTATAAGATCAAAATCGGCTTCTATATTGAGGTTCAGGATATATGTTGATTGAATGATTATTTAAGAGTTCTTCAAAGGTTTTTGGGCCTTTTTTTTTTCTTTTTGAATATGGTTTTGTCAATAACACAATGTTCGATTATCTTGTTTGTGGTTTTGAGTTCAATTGCACTTTAGAACAATTGTGTTTTTGGATGGCATTTTGTGTTTTTGAAGTTGAAAGAAAGTGAGGGTTCCGGGTTGTAGATTTTTGTAATGTTATTTTATTGAAATTTTGACTTGACTTCTATTTTACGGTTAAGGATTTTGATCTTGTATAGGATTTGAACCTACGACATTGGGTTTTGGAGACCCACGTTCTACCAAACTGAACTAAGAGCAATGACAAGCTCTTTTGGAGGTTAGGGTGTTTTGTGATTGGAATGTTGATTTATGAGTTTTTTGTGTATATTTTCTGTGCTCTATCTTGTAAGATGAATCTGATGGTATTGATCAAACTGGGAAGTAGAAGTGTGATCATTTGTATTATATGATGTGAACAAGGTTTGTTTTGTGTAAAAGTCAGTGTCCAGAATATTTGATAACATTGAGCTTAACTATCTGTTAGCTTATAGGAGAAAGAAAATGTAAGCTTCAAATATTTCTGGCTTCATCTCTTGTTGCTTTGAGTGAGTAGTAGGATGTTGTTGTTTGAGTTTGATTTCAATTATCAATTGAAATAGAAGTGGGTATCTGGTGAAAAATACACTGAAATATGATCATATTAATGGGTTTTTTTTTCCACTGTATATGGCAGGGTGTTGGGAGGGAAAAATAGTGGTTGTGATTTTAACCTTTAGTATTTTTGTTATACAAAGTGGTTGTCCTCTTAGCTCAAGCACTTTGACACACACCAAACATGTTCTAATGTTCTATACTCCTGATTGTGTTTTTATAGGCATTCTGTATAATGTGAAGTCAATTAAAATAAAGGGTTAAAGACATTTAAGTCCCTACAAACATGGGAAAACCCATATAAGTCCCTACTAAAATTGGGACAGACGTACGAGTCTCTGAAAACTCAGAAAAACCCAATTATCATCCCTGAGTTAAATTTTCATCCAAATTTAACGGAATATTCCATCACATATAATTGTGTAGACATTGAAGTCCTTATAAACAGTCATAAAGACAAATCAGTCCCTGCAAAAGACAAAATTGCCCCTTAAAGACTTTTATATTAAATTGTGTACACATTGCAGTCCCTATAAACAATTATAAAGACAAATTAGTCTTTACAAAAGATAAATTGCCCCTGAAAGATTTTTACATTTAATTGGATAGACATTACAGTCCTTATAAATAATCGTAAAGACAAATTTGTTCCTCTAAAAGATAAAAATACCCTTGAAGTATTTTTACATTTAATTGTGCAGACATTGCAATTTAAAAATTAAATACCCTCTAAAAAAATGCAATTTCTACACAATTAAATGTAAAAATTCTTCAGGGGCATTTTTGTCTTTTACATGTACCAATTTGTCTTTACGATTATTTATAAGGACTGTAATGTCTATCCAATTAAATGTAAAAATCTTTCAGGGGCAATTTTGTCTTTTGCAAGGACTAATTTGTCTTTATAATTGTTTATAGATATTACAATGTGTACATAATTTAATGTAAAAGTTTTTCAGGGGCAATTTTGTCTTTTGCAGAGACTGATTTGTCTTTATGACTGTTTATAAGGACTTCAATGTCTACACAATTATATGTGACAGAATATTATGGGAATATTCCATTAAGTTTGGATGGAAATTTAACTCAGGGATGATAATTGGGTTTTTCTGAGTTTTCAGGGACTCGTATGTCTGTTTCAATTTTAGTAGGGATTTATATGGGTTTTCTCATGTTTATAGGGACTTAGATGTCTTTAACCCTAAAATATAACTTGTAGAATGGCTTTATTAAGTTATTAAACAAAAAGTTCTCTTAGATTGATGTCTCTCTTAGAAAAAATGGTTCTTTAATTCAATCTCTATAAAGCTGTCCATGGTATCTACTGGAAACTGTTTTGTATTATGTTTCAATTTCAAAATCATCACTTTCATTTGATCTTTTCTTTCTCTGGCAGCTGATGCATGTCAATTTAACAGGTCGTACAAGCCGAAAAAGTGTTTGCAGACATGAAACTTCGACACTGTGAACCAGATGTGTTCACTTATACAATCTTAATCAGGATGAAAGGAAAGATTGGGAAATCAGATGAATGCCTTTCTTTGTTCCAGGTGATGCTAACAAAGGGTTATACCCTTAATCTAATTACATACAACACAATGATTGAAGTACTAGCAAAGAATCATATGGTAGATAAAGCGATATTGTTGTTCTCCAAAATGATTGAAAATGATTGCAGGCCTAACGAGTTTACATACAGTGTGATCTTGAATGTTCTAGTTGTGGTGGGTCGGCTGGATAGATTAGATGAAGTCATGGAGATATCAAAGAAGTACATGAACAAGTCAATCTATTCCTATTTGGTAAAGACACTGATCAATTTAGGCCATGTCAGCGAAGCTCATAGTGTATTTTGTAAAATGTGGAACTATCACGACAGTGGCAGCAGGGATGCTTTTGTGTCCATGCTAGAGTCTCTATGCAATGCCGGGAAGACATCAGAGGCTTTGGATTTTCTTAGTAAGGTTGGTGAGAAAGGATTGATGGCTGACACTGTCATGTATAACATGGTTTTCACAGCCCTTGGCAAGTCAAAGCAGGTAGCTGATATCTACAATCTTTACGAACAAATGAAAAGTGAGGGTCCCTCCCCAGATATCTTTACATATAACATTCTCATTGCAAGCTTTGGTAGGTTGGGTCTGGCCAATGATGCATCCAAGATATTCAAGGAAATGGAGAATAGTGACTGCAAGCCTGATGTGGTTACTTACAATTCCTTGATAAACTGTTGTGGGAAGAATGGGGACCTAGATGATGCTCACATGCGATTTAAGGAGATGCAGCATAAGGGGCTATGCCCCGATGTTGTCACTTATAGTACTCTCATAGAATGCTTTGGTAAGTCAAATAAAGTGGACATAGCATGCAAATTATTTGATGAGATGCTTGAAGATGGATGCTGGCCAAACATCGTAACATACAATATTTTGCTAGGCTGTCTTGAGAAGTGTGGGAAAACAACAGAAGCTTTTAAGTTGTACGCTAAGCTCAAAGAGCAAGGGCTGACTCCAGATTCCATGACATATGCAGTTCTTGATCGTTTGCAAAGTGCATCATGTAGGACAGTGAGGGTACCATATTTGAAGGAAATCGCCAGCTGTTGATATTATGATCCTGTTGCAGCCAAGAAAATGAAGAGATTGAAGAGTGCTCTAAAAACCCACATAATCTTGTATTGGAGACAATTCATGCTGCTTGGTTTTCTGGTGCTTTGGCCAATCCTTTGATGGCACCTAAATCTGCAATCAATAGGCTAAATAGTTCAATTTTGGAGAAATATGTTGTGGTAAGATGATTTTTAATCCTACATGTGCAAGTTAAAAGTCTGTTTCATTTAGTTGTTGTTGTTGTTGTGTTCTTTTATTTTGTGTGAGTGTGTATGTTTGAGAAAATTGTAGGAATTCTACCACCTTCCTTCTTGCAGAATTAACAGGGGTACAATTCCAGATAGAACAAAACAAAAAAAACAAGGAAATAGGCAGAGCATCAGCAGATGAGCAATCTGCTGCAGTTAGCTCAAAAGGTCAGTAGAACAGCAGAGAGCCCAAAAAGAAACACAAAAAATACACCACTGCCTCAGCAGACATTGTCCATAGTGCACCAGATCTCTCTATGATTTTCAGTCTTTCCTGTACTAACTCCACCTTTTGTGCTCGCGGCACATTGCGTCACCCAAACTTTGATGAAAACCATTGTGCTTTCCCAATCATTTTCAAGATATGGCCTGGCCCCCTTGAAGAGCACCTCATTGATCCAAATGGCCCAAGAACCTGCTGGAGTGAGATTAAAATGTTTTTTTACTCAATTTGCTGATCTCTTTAAAATTTCAGGAGAATTACTCTGCACCATGGACGATGCTTGCGGCATCTAGGGTGGCTTGAGCAATTGTCGTCAGTTGCAGAGCACATCTTGTCTGATCTACCTATAGTCCTTTCAGAGGTACTGAAATCTAAGTATGTTGAGGTTGACTTCTGCCATCAAACTGATTCACTGTGCATATCAATGACTAGAGCTTTGCTTCATAACTGTAGGTCCAAAGGTTCTTCATAGTGCTTTAGTATTAATAAAAATGATTTTCCGTGCTGAGAAGTTTATGCTGTTAGTGACTTGATCTGCCTATGATTGTCTTTGATCTATAGCTCTGGACTCTTTGGAAAGGAGATTTCTAGGGTGCTTGGTGGTGGTCTTGTGCCAGGTGGGTGTTTGTTGATCTGTTATGTGTGTGCCAGGTATGGGTGTTTGTTGGTCTGTTGTGTGTGTATGTGTAGGAGAGCCAAAATTCAAAATTCGTCGAAGTTGCTTGCTGAATATGCATAGGACAGTTATGCATGCTATATGTTATTTAAAAATTTAAACTATATGCGGACAACATGTTTTTATTTTTTATTTCACAGAATGGGTTGCGTTTTCTTTAGAATGTTTTCACTGCAGCAGCATAATGTTTTATGAATATAAGTTCACAGAATTAAGAAAAGTGCATTTTTTTTCCAATAGTATGAATGCAGATGAAAACCATTTAAACTGGATGTACTTTTTCGTAGTGCTCCAATCATCTGAAGATGAGATCATCCACAAAATTCACAACATTTTGATTTTTTTTCTTGAATTATTTTCATTATATTACTTAGAACAGATTTTCATTGTTTTCTTTGCATGATAACCTACTACCATGCCTTCTCTCATGTATGCTAAACGGAGCTTATGTTTTCTGAATCCGAATTTAGTTGCTGTAGTGGATCACTTTTTTCTTCATAATTACTGTTTCTTATATATTCTGTGTGGGATTTTACAGGTTCTCTAGTGTTAGTTGGTGCTGATCCTGGTGTTGGCAAAAGCTCTCTGTTACTGCAGGTATGGGCCCATTCTGTGGACCGAGTCTTCTGTGATAGGAATGGTTTTTCATTATGATAAAAAATGCTTGTGAAATTGTTAATTGAACGCTGCACTGGCTTTTTCAGCATGCTTTATGTTTCCAATTTTGTTAAATTGAACTGGATTTATTTATCTCTTTTTTCTTTTTATGATGTGTGAAGGTTGCTGCAATGCTTGCTGAAGTAGACGTTTATGTCCAGCGTGGTCCTGTTGTTTATGTATCAGTCGAAGAGGTTGTCTCTGGTTATTGGTGAATTTTCTTTCATTGATGTAACTGCACTTGTGTCATTACATACATAAATATAAATGTAAAGTCGTTCCTTAATAGGTGGATTTTTTATAATGTGACTTATGCTGAATCTAAGAGACTAGTTCAACAAAAAGGTTGGGGATGTTTTCGAATCAGCTGCCAAGCTGATGTCTACCTTCCTTGAAATTGCATCTAGATGTTGATTGAAACCAATTGACAGTGATGATCCAGCTTGGGAGAATAGTTATTAGCTAATAATTTGAGTTCCTATTCCATCATCTATATGTTGTAGCTTTATAGTTCTCTCTCATTTTCCACCTCTAGTTTTTCCATTCTGTAAACAGTATGTTCTTTTTTTTTTATAGAGGAGATGATGTGTTCTATTTGCCTGACAGAGTATTGAGCAAATAGGAAATAGAGCTCACCGCATGAGAATTGGGACATCTAACCTATATCTTTATTCAAGTACAGATGTTGAGGTACATTCCTGAAGAACTCTATTAATTAATTGATTTGAGATGACTTCTGTGTTTCTATCCCCATTTTTTTTTTGGTGCTTATGGCATAAGTGATCTCTGTCATATCTCTGCATCCCAGGGAAATTGATATATCTAGTGAGATATATACTATTTTCACTACTTTGTATGAGTATTTTTTAACGTAAAAGAATTTCATAGCGTAGTTTTTTTTGTATGCAGGACATTATTCAATAAAAAGCCTTAAAACAAGGCATTATTTACGATTCACAAGTTATTTATACTGTTTATTTATTTATTATTGATGAGTATCAGCACGAATTCTAGAGATACTATACGATAATTTTGTAAGTTTTCACCATATTTTTTTTTAAAGTTGTATGTTAGGTGAACCAAGGTAAGCATTCTCTTGCAACTCTTTGTATTTTGTTATGTTGCAGACTTCTCTGCTGTTGCTTTGTAATTTGCCCTGATTAAGGAAATCATGGTCGTAGACTATCACTTTCATTGAATAGATATTATATTTGGTTGCTGGGAAATGAAATGGTGGTTGAGACTATCATTTCCATCTTTGGGGTGAAACGATTTCTTTGATTTTACTGATAAGTCATTTCACTAAAATGATAAACTAGAAGTGGGGTCTATAGTCATTTACAATCTGACAATGAATTATGTCACATTTGAAAAGTGGATCTCATTTCCATTTCCCTCTCCATCACACGCCCCACCTTGTTTTTAATCAACTAAACACAACATCCTTCAATGCGAGTCTTCTGCAGATCTTTGGGGCAGACTTAATGCGTGCACATGTTCTTCATGTCTCCATGCACTTTGCACTTCGATTTGTATACACAATTCAGGTATGCCCTGGTAATATATTATTCATAACAAGCTACTTTCAAGCCATGCTTTTATTTCAGATCAGCGGTATTTTATTTATTTTTGTTCACATCCTAAAATGCATTGTAGCTTTTCTTATTTATTTTCATTCTGGCTAGTGCAGCTGTTTTGTTATTTGAGCATCATTTGTCATGGTTTTTCGATAAATTCATTGTGTTAGAAAGTTGAAACCATTACAATATACTACAATGACTACTCAAGGAGAATAAGAAAACAATTGTTTGCAATTATTGTTGTAGTCTGTGTTTATTTATACCCATTGGTCTGGACTTTTGGTAAGCAATCTTAATTTTATTGCAGGACATATTGGAAAAAATTCATTCCCTTTCTCCTAGAGCTCTTATTGTGGATTCTATTCAGACTGTTTATTCAAGGGTACTGACTGGAAGCGTTGGAAATGTCCAACAGGTTGGATTCTCTATTATTTCAGGAGATTATGTTTGATTTAGATTATAAGGTCGTACATATATTTGTTTTTCTTTCTTTGAAATGTTTTTACTTATGGTAGCGTTTTCTCAGAATCCTGAGATAATTTTTGAATGAGATGTGCAACCATGGATATGGACAGTGGAGGACAGTCGCTTTATGTTCTATACTATGCAACGTTACTGTGTACACTGTGCTTGTTTTGTAACACTTCTTTTTTTTGTTGCTAACGGCGGTATCGCAAACCCTTCGAGGGAAGGACTATTCCTCCAGGTGTCCGCACCAACCCACTTGGAAGTTCCCTATGGACACTTGTCAAGGGTGGGAATCGAACACGTGCTAATGGGGAGCAAACTCATAGTGCTAGCCAACTCACCAAGACCCTGGTGGTTTTTGTTTTGTAACACATTGAGGAACCTTTATTGTTTTAGCTATTTGTTCTGTCATGATATATGGTTTATTACAGGTCATTCTTTGGTTGAATACCTATGGGTTACTTTGTAATCTCTTGGTTAGTTTACTTATTATATTTAATTTTTTTGAAAGTTAGCATAATTGCAGAAATGATGGTAATTGACTATGTAATCATAATACGGGAACTGTGCTTTGCTTCACTATGCATTGCTAAATATGTTATGCTACAGGTGAAGGAGTGCACTTCTGCTTTGTTAGGTTTTGCTAAGCAAACAAATATCCTTGTTCTTTTGGTATGCCTTGCTATTTCTGATGAATTTTCTGTAATACCTGACAATCTTGAAAAATATCGTTATCTTCTCCTATTGGTTCCTCTGAACTTGCTAAATTTAAAATCATGAATGCTAATGAGTTGCCTTAATTGTCACCTTTGGGATATGATAATCCCCATGTATCTCAATCTGTTCTTGATGGCAAGTCATTTTGTATCTTTAGCTACAAAAAACAAAGGTGGTGTCCACAAAATTATATTGAACTGGTAAACTATTTAATAATTGATGCAAGAGCAAACTGCAAAATGAAAAGAGGTGAGATATCAGAAATGTAGAATGTTTTGTGTGCGTCGATTTAGAAAGGTGGCGTCACCTAAATTTATTGCTAACTGGTAAGAGCACAGAGCATCATAAAGGAAAAATCAAGCAAGAAAACCTGAGACAGACTAGCCTTAGTGGGTACTACATCAGGACATATCAGAATATCTCACTCTAAATGAACCTTCCCATATTTTGAATATGCACCTGTTCTTCTTCCCTGAGAACAGCACCAATCATTTGAGAGAGAAAAAAACAACTGCCCAAATAATAGAATATTACAAAGTCAAGCATTTAAAAGTTTCTCTTGTTTGGTTGATGATGCTTCAATATTTTTATAGAGCTTCCAAGGGATTTCAAGAAATCTTTTGGTGATTGTAGTTTAAAAGGAACTCATAAATATTGGCTTTAATGATGAGGTGGCTACCCATTTTTGTTTTTGCTTTTGTTGGGAAGCTCCTAATAGGATTGTGGAAGAAATCTTATTGAGCTTTGTGATATATGACAATCATGATTGTAATTAGAAATTTTTGAGGGTATGTGAAAATATGTTTCCTCATTATTAATAAGGCCTATAATAAGTCTTATAGGGTACTATCTGAAACTCACATACTAAAAGTCTAAAATTCTGTTGCCTGTATTATTTACATTACCAAATAAGGGAAATATAACTGACAGCTAAAATTCTTTTTTCTTTTCTCTAATCAACTTTTCCTCTCATAAAAAGGAATATGAAGAATAAGCTGTTTCTAAGTGATTTCTGCTGTGCATTTTGGCAACTTGTGATATTAAGTCTACGCTTGTAACTTCAAACATAGAATTTATCAAGACTATCATGTGTCCATGGCATTGACTTATTATATAGTATTGCATTTGGAAGTGTACAACTGTATCTATAAGGATGTCATAATTTTAATTTTCTTATATTTTACTCTGCGAGATATAATTTTCCTTGCCTCTTTGTGAAGCTCAAATTGTTGTCCTCATACATCTCAGGTAGGACATGTGACAAAAAGTGGTGATATCGCAGGGCCTCGTGTATTGGAGCATATAGTAGTAGATGCTGTTTTGTATTTGGAAGTCGGTATTTTGTTATTTGTTTTTATTAGTGGAATCATTCTAATTTCAGTTAATTTATCCAAATTAACTTTGTTTGCTTTGGATGATGCTTACAAATTTCTGAGTATGTTATTGCTCAGACAGGTCGACGGATCTCTGTCGTCCTAGTGAAACATACTTCGACTAAGCTTCTGTCGACACTTATTCAGACAGATCGACGGATCTTTGTTGT
Source organism: Acorus gramineus (assembly GCA_030737835.1). NCBI lineage: Eukaryota > Viridiplantae > Streptophyta > Magnoliopsida > Acorales > Acoraceae > Acorus > Acorus gramineus. The sequence continues at coordinate 10,432,843 of CM060854.1, read as the reverse complement.
CTCAGTGAAGAAAACTTCGATTGGACGCTGTCGAACTGGGTAGTGGGAAAAGGAGATAAAAAAATAAAGGGTTTTTTTATTTTCAAGTCCCCACAAACTATAGGATTTAGTGATCGATCCCTCAATTCTTCATATTTTGGTTTTAGTTCTCAGATTTAAAGAATATGTTCCTTTTTAGTCTCTCCCAATTATTGAAAAGAAAATCAAATAATTTAGGGCTATATCCCTCCCAGGGACTAAAAAAGAACATATGGGGATTAAAATCAAAATATGAAGAAGTGAAAGATCGACCACTAAATTCTATAGTTTATTGGGACTTAAAAATAAAAAAAACCTAAAAATAAAATAAATAATGGTATTTTGGTAAATTTGGGTAGTAGGAAAGATTAAGTTGGGTAGCGTGTATATCTTTATCCGACAAAGACATCACAAAATATTGATCGAGGAACCAAACTTGGATTGTGGATTATCAACTATTTTAAGAGATTAAATGAACATATAAATCTTCGGTTTGTGTGAAAGATCTACAAGCTACAAAGCACGGACACTTCCCCAAAGGTCCCATATCTGACATGGACACGGCTCTAGTCGTGTCTGTCTTCATTTTGTTTTGGACACTCTTAAGACACGGTCCAGTCAGTTTCAGCCCAAAAGTAAAAAAGAAAAGAAAGGCTCAAACATAGTCCACAAGTATTCAATCTATTTAAAACATCTTAGAACAATTCATTTAAACAAAATCTCTTTTTTAAGGTTAAAAAAATAATGATTTATTGGTTTAAAACAGTGATTTATTAGTTTATGCACATGATTATAAATAGTGAATTAAATAAAATGTGTTTGTTTATAGAAAATAATGATACTGTTGTAAATACATGCATATGAATGTGCATGTAATTGTGGATGACTTCTTGGTGCCTGTACATATTAGTGTGTGATATTAATTGTAAATTCATGTATATTGTAAATACATGAATGAGATATTATGATTGTTATCCCTATAAATAGAGGGTTTGTCAAACATCAAAGGCATGGAAAAGAAATGAGAAGTTCTTGAAGAACAATACTTCCTCTTGTGCTCAAATATCTTTTGTGTTTATTTTGTGTTTCTATCTCTTTCTTTTTTATTTTATAACACGTTATAGCACGAGAAGCTTTTTGTCAAAAATATCGGTTTGTATTGGTGGGTATATAATTTTGATGTCTTCCTCTCTTATTGGTAAAAAATATAGTATAAGAAGAAAAAAAATTCACTATAATACTAAGCACATTAGAGTGATGTATGTATAGTTTGAATTTTCTATAATCGGTCGTCTATATATATTATATGTGTGTATATATATACAACAAGTTCTCATCAGATGTTCTATATGTGTATTATTATATATTTTCACATTTATCCTCACATATTTCATGTATGTTATTATAACAATTTTTTTTGAATAATAATTAAATATCAGCATCTTGAAATCAATGACTTGTGTATATATTGTTTTACACATTTATTTTATATGTACTCATCTGATTGTTTATTTGTAACTCAATAGAAGAGTTGAGGTATATCACGCTTATATAAATGTCTCTATATATGCATGTCTGTTGCAACATATAGATATATTATGTTTTTAGATGTTCATAATTCATGAAATTGAAATCATATTGGAATTAAAGATAGAATTCCAATGCTATATTTCTATCAATTTTCTTTTGACTAAATTATTTTCTAAATATGATAGAGTACTAGACATGCAGTGTATTTGGCTGATATGATTTAGATTATTCTAATTCATTTATTCAATTTTGTGCATAAATCTTGATTTTTATCAATTATGATAAGTATTTTCAATTATTGTATTTTGGTGAGTTCATGATGTTTAAATCATCATGATTTTATTTTGTTTACATGTGGATATCAATAGCATCCAATTTGAGATATTTCCTTATTCGGGTTCTTTGTTAAAATGGAATTGGGTTCTTTATTAAAAGGGAATTGTTTATTTGTTTTCATCTTGTATTATTGTTAATTAACAATTCTCACCCATCCATGCATTTTTTTTAAATCGGATAAAGTAACTGAAAGATCCAATTGATCACAAAATGATCCATGTATATCAATTGGATGTTTATCAAACCTGGTTGACTGACATGTTTGGTCCAATTTAAATTATTAATTTCCATGCATCACCATCTTCTAAAGAGCATATAATCTGTTTTGACTGTGGAATAATGTTTTATTGTTTCAAGTATTGCTTAGACATGTGTTATGAATTAATTTGAGCATCTTGATATTTTCAATAATAGTTCTCTTCGCATATATTTTATGTCAGATCTGTTTTGATTATTATATATATTAAACAAATATGTATGTTTTTTTATCCAACTCTGTTAATCGCATCGGAAGGGTTATAAGATTACATAGGTTAGATATAGTGCAAGGAGTATGCTTGCAAATAATTTTTTTTGTGGTAATTAAATTACTGTAGTCTTTTTTCTATGCTGGCAAATAACTTGGTTGCATCATCTCTGCATGGTATAGATTAAATATTAGCATGCATGGTGTCCATGATGAATTTGTTAAAGAAAAAATGATGAAAGCTAAATTTGTCTTGATATTATACTTTATACACTAATTCAATTTATCTTGATGTCTCATTCTTAATGAAATATCATGTGTTCAGATACATCAAAGCTGAAAGTTCTTTTCTTTATTTGCAAGTCTATATTTATAGACACTAATTGAAGAGATATATCCACCTTGATGTTGTAAAGAAAATCATGTCCAAGTAGGACAATGAAAAAAAAAATTATCATATGAATCCCTGAAAATAAATAAAATAAAATAAAATAAAATATCGCAATGTCCCACAAGACCATACAAAAGATACGAATTTTTTTTTGGATCCTTTTAAGGACCATGAAAAAAAAAATTATGATCACATGTATCTTCAAAGATCATGTAAAATGTATAATTAAAAGTGTTCCTGAAGGACTATATATAATTTTATTATCCCTGAAGGATTATGTAAAAATTATGGTTATCTGGGTCCCTGTAGGACAATACAAAAGTTATGAAATTTTTATGAAATTTTATTATCCCTGAAGGATATACACAATTCATAACTGTTTGTGTCCCGGTAGGACCATTAAAAAAATGGATATATGTATCCCACCAGGAACATGTATATTATGATTAGCTTTGACCATTATAATAAAGAGAAAATTATGATTAGTTTTCACTATCATAATAAAGAAGATTTAAAGATTAACCTCATTGACAAAGGTTCACCGGCCATTATGCCTCAAATACGCTCCAGTTATAGCAATATTGAGAGCATCAATTTTATATATTCTCGTTGCCGAACAACGATTTGAAGAAAAATCATGTAACCCAACTCATTGCGTAGCATCATTGCCTGAAGCAAATGCATTTTATTTTATTTTCACCATGGAAGTTGTGGTTAAGAATGATGAGATCATGATTTATTTAGTTGAAAGTACAAGAATCATAGAGTTTGTAAAACATTTCAAACCACTGAAAGTGGATTGCTAATGAACAAAAGCTCAAAAAGGAAACCGAGCTTTGGCTAAGTCAGCAAGCACCTCTCACCTCTGTGAATGAGGTCAATGGATCAAATCTTGAGGAGCACCATTTCTTCAAAAAAAAAAAAAAAAAAAACAAGGCGCTCAAGGAAAATGTTTTATAGAACAAACCCCTAACACAAGGAAAATGATTGTTATTTATGTAGTACTTAAAAAATATGGCCACGTACCTGATGTACGATCAGAATTTTGTCATTTATGTATTTATATTTATAAATTTTTTTCTTTGTTATATGAAATGCATTTTCTTATTTTTATATTTGTCTTATTATTTTGAGTTTAATATTAGTTAATTCAAATGTTAGTACTATTTATGGTACTATAAATATGATTAAAGGCTCTTGAAGAACAAATATTATATGACCATGAGGTATATAATGATGCTTCGAACAGTTGAAAATTCGATTACAAAGAACCAGAAGTTTCTTTCTTCCAATGATGAGGATGTTTTTACAACACGATTTGTGAATCATCATTATAATGAGATAATATTTCCTTCGTTATGGGGAGGAAATATGTCGCTTAACGAACGACATAAAATTTATTAAAACACTTCATCATAAGAGAATTGAGCATCCGTGCCATATGCATTTACTTATACAGAAAAGTGACAAGGTTGCATATTCAAATGTAAAAACTCCAGTTCGGATTGGTGTTCTAGTTGAAAAACTGTCAGTGTGCTGGCTAAATAATTCACAAAATATGCCTGAAATATGGAAGACCTATAAGTTCAAAAGATCATTATATACCTGAAAGAGAAAAATAATGCTCTAGAAGAGCCTGAAACACTTGTAAGATCAACATTATTAACTTCTGCAGAAGATAAAATATCCGAAGAGACATATGTCCCTGAAGTGACGCGTCCCCAAAGGATATACATGGAAATAAGAAAATTCCATATGTTATACAAATACAAAAAGATCTTGTGGGATTGCAAACAAGTGATCATTGATGATATATTTTGCTATAGCTACTAAAATCATGATTTAGAACAATATTCATTGTATGAATATAAGGAATGCCAAAAGTGTGGCCGGCCGATTAGTGTAAAAGACAAAAATAATTTTCAGAAAGAGAAAGGTACGAGAAAAGATAAACAAAGAGGCTAATACTCCCGAAGAGACCTCAATACAAGCAATAGAAGCAATCGACCAATTTCATCTTTCTAAATAAATAAGTTCAGAAGACGTAGCTCCCAAAAGACACATATAAACAATGAGATCTCATTAAATAATAAAGAAGAAAGATGAGATATAATAAAATCATTGTTGACAATGTATTTCATATGATGTTGCTTTTGCTATTATAAAAGATAATGAGGATCCGAAACCGAACAATCGTAGAATGTCGACGTAAAAATTATTGGCTAAAAATTGGAAAGAAGCAATGTAGATAGAATTACATATGCTAGCGAAATGTGAAGTATTTGAACCTGTTGGCCAAACAACTAAAAATGTAAAGCCTGTAGGATAAAAATGGGTATTATAAGAAAGCACAATGACAAAAATTAAATTGTGAGATATAAAGCATATCTTGTGGCACAAGATTTTTTACAGATACCTGATATTGACTGAGAAAATTATATTCTCCTGCGATGGATGCAAATCACATTTTGATTTTTAATTACTTTAGCAATCTTAAAAGGGCTGAATATGCTTCTAATGGATGTAGTTACATCATATTTATATGGAACACTAGAAAGTGAAGATCCTTGAAGGATTTAAAATGCCTGAAACAAATAATGCATCCGAAGCATGTATTCTATCAAAAGATCTTTACATGGGTTCAAGCAATCTGGTTGCATTGGAACAATCGCCTAAATGAATATTTATTGAAATTAAAAAGGATATGATCCAATTTGCCCTTATATTTTCATTAAGAAATCAGAATTATTGCAATATATATTGATGATTTGAATTTGTTAGGGATTCCAGAAAAGCTTACAAAATTGCTTTAAAAGAAAGAATTTGAAATAAAAATCTTGGGAAAACAAAATATTGTCTCGATATACAAATCGAGCAAAACCAAAGTAGAATCCTTGTCCATAGTTCTGAAGCACTTTGCTATGTACAAATATTCATCCATTAAGTTCTCTTATAAATGTCAGATCATTTGATCCAAATAAGGGCTAATTTTTCATCCAAAAGAATATTTTTGGTCTTGAAATAACATATCTTAGTGCAATAATATAAGTGCAATAAGTGATTTATTATATTACACACAAGGTATTAAATTTGACATTATATTTTTAGTTAACTGGATTGGTCAGGTTTTATTTTACATGAAGACATTGGTATTGTGAAAAACACATTTTGTTTTGTAAAACAACAAATATGGGTTTATGCTATTTAAAATGAATTTCTAATGATTAAATATAATTCAACATTCATCATGAAGATAATATTACATATATAGCATGACTTAAAGGAAGCTTCATCAAAGATCCATTCAACAAAGCATTACTAACCGCGACGTTCAAGAAATTGAAATAAAACATTGGAATGCATCGACTCAAAGATCTTCATACTAAAACAGGGGGAGTAATTTAATTCAAAATATTTGTGTATTGTACTCTTTTTCCTTTGACCAGGTTTTTCCCACTGGGTTTTTCTAGTAAGGTTTTAATGAGGCAGTACGAAACCATACACTAGAATATTGTACTCTTTTTCCTTTTAGGAGTTTTTATCCTATAGGGTTTTTCTTAGCAAGGTTTTAAAGAGGCATATTCTTGTGTGAAGGTCATCCAAGGGGGAGTGTTGTAAATACATGCATATGAATGTGCATGTAATTGTAGATGCATGTAATTGTGGATGACCTCTTGGTGCATGTATACATTAGTGTGTGATATTAATTGTAAATTCATGTATATTGTAAATACATGAATTTACAATTATGGTTGTTATCCCTATAAATAGAGGGTTTGTCAAACATCAAAGGCATGGAAAAGAAATGAGAAGTTCTTGAAGAACAATACTTCCTCTTGTGTTCAAATATCTTTTGTGTTTATTTTATGTTTCTATCTCTTTCTCTTTTATTTTATAACAAATACATATTTATTTATTATATTAATATATTTGTTGCCGTGTCTTAGCAGTACCCGTGTCCTAATTTTTTAAGAATTACCATGTCGTCGTGTCCGTGTCGTCGTGTCACCGTGTCACGTGTCCATGTCCATGTCCGTGTTTCATAGTCTACAAGTGAATGAAAAAAGTAATATGGGGAAAGCAAACAATGGCTTTTAAAATATGAAAAAAATCTTGAACCTTTTTCTGTTTTTTTATTCAATTTTTTTTTTTCTGAAGAATTGATCGTTTGAATTATACAAATCTAAAACCTTGAAGGGTGCGGTTAAGTATATTTATTGTTTAATTCTCTGTTTACTTTCAGGGTGAGAGGTACTCATCACATCGGTTATTACGATCAGTTAAGAACCGGTTTAACGGATGAGGTATATGATTCTCTCTTCATTCAATGTGCATATTCTTCTTCTTCTTCTTCTTCTTAACCCTCCCTCAAAAAATCACAGAACCAACCCTATTACAGTCAAATCCCCAATGCCTAATAAATCTAGTGACTGATCATCACACATTCTTGAAATATAAAGATTCTAAGAAGATCATTTCATTTCCAGAGGGCCAAATGGATTAATTCTTGTCAATATATACTGTGTCTTACTTGATATAAATACTGGTAAGAAATCATTTTGATGCCTCTATTTTCTCACAGACTCATCTGACACTCATTTTATGTGGAATTGGTGCATGGGACATTGTTTAAATCATTTGAAAAATTTACTGTAAGCTGCCAGAAGTGGCATGTAGAAAAGAGAACCTGTCAATCATGGTTTGCTATGCAAAAACTGTTTAGAATGTTAAAATATGAAAAATGCCGAACATATGTATTCCAATTTTTTTGGTTGATGGAATGTCATGATCTTTCAGCCAAATTATTCCATTAGTAATTGACATATCTTGTCCAACTGATCAGTACAGTGCCATAATCAGAGTTGATTACCAAGCAACTCTTTCTCCCAAGTATTCAGGGTTACAGAAACTCAATGTCAGTGCTTCGATTTCTACAAAGGAAATCCAATATCTCTATTGATTGTCTTTGAATTGAGCTTCAATTATCTAAAACACCAGGGCACTGCCCACCTCCAAAGTGGTCTGGGTTCAAATCCGATCCCTGACAATGTGTTCTCCAGCGGGACTCAGATTAAAAAAATCTCTGTTGATTAGCTAAAACCGGAATCTGCCCTCATTTGATAATAAAAGTGAATGGACACATTAGATGAATTAATCTGTGAACTGCTATGCCTTGTTGCCTTTTGTCAGGTAATGATATTTACTCCATTTTTCATTCCAGTTGTCATTTGCTTTTTAATTTGAGATCGGACAGATCTGAGCTTTTCATGTCATAATAATTTGTGAACCTTCCAGTGTCCATAATTGAATCCATTGACATATATTTCTAGGAATTATCTTAAACAGAACTTCTGGGGTCATAATGGATTATATAAAGCACAATACGACATGAGGTGTTGCCTTCATGCATATCTAGATTTTTCCTACTTTATGTCTTCGGCATAATCTTTTTTATTGACAGAGTACAAATTTTTTTCCTGTCACATTTAATTATGCAATGGTATATTGTTATAAAGCTCAGTGTCATGTCAGCAATGGCCAATTTAATATCCGCTTTCCTATTAGTTAGCATTCTATTTATTTGTAAGAGGCAGGCGGTGGACAGTGAGCGCGAGTTAGGTCTGTTCCCCCTCTGGTACATAACTTTGTGTCATCTTTAGAAAGAAAAAAGATAAATGCTGTTTTACAAATACATTGTATGATTCTTAAAAAAAAAAGACGGTATATTGTTAGTAGTGCAATATTTTGTTTTGGAATGTCAGAAAATTTATTCACAAGCTCAAAGGGGTAACTGATCTGACACTACTAGAAATGTTATCTATTGTGGCGGTTTAAAACCGTCCCCATAACTCCAAAACCGCCACAATATGTATTTCTGACGGTCAGCAATCTGCCTGTATTATAGGGGTCGTATTAAGTTTTTGGAGGTGGTCTTGTAATTATTAGCGACGGTTGATGTTGCGATGGTTCTCCCAACCGCGGCTATAAGTGACTTCCCATTAAATGTTAATCTTCTACCTTACAACGTTTTTGTCAACCGCGGTGATAGATAACTCCCATGAAAACTAGCCTACTATTTTTGTGCGTGATTTTTTATTTTTGCTATAATTTTGCAATTGTCATTAAATGTGATTCACCTTAACCTACCACCATTCATCAATTTAAATCAATACAACAAAAAATAATTCTAATAATATTTTATTATTAAAAACACAATTGAATAAGAAAAGACATTTCATAGATTAGATAAAACCCAATCCAAGTCTTACAAACAAAGAAACTTAATTAAAGGATTCTATCATGCAAAAAAGAAAATAAAATGATTGTATCTTATTGAATAAATTACAAATCTAAGCATCTACTGTCGATCGAAACATGAAAATAAATCATTTAGACACTGAAACTGAGAAAGCTGATTAATTTGTTCTTGCATTTGTTTCATCTTCTCTTCCCTTTGTTGATCTTGTTCATGCATTTATTATATTCTTTCTAGCATTTGTTGCATTTGTTGTGCATACTCCTCATTTATTATTCAAATATGTTGTGTATGAGCGCGCCCATGTCCTTGTTCTCTATCCCTTACAAAGTACTGTGTTGGTATAACTCCATCATCTAATCCACGAACCCTCTCATTATGTTCGGCTCCAATCACTGCAGAATGTATAAATCAAAATACAATAAAAATAATTTAAAATATGAGGATAATAACTATAAATTAATCGTATGTACTGAGTCATAATATGACATAGAATACAAATAGGATACACCCAAACATAGAATATATTTTCACTGTTTATATTCTAAATCTATGCATCTAAAATTCCACCCAAAAAAATCCATGCATTTGACTTATGCATCTGAAAATTTATTTAATATCCTTGTATTGATGTTAATCAATTTTTTTATATTAATATCTAGAAAAATAATATAAATCTGATAGGTTTGTTTCTCTATTTTTTTTATTCCTTTTTACATGATTAATTGAAAACCGCCCACCATAAAATTGGTGTGCCCACACAAGACCAAACATTAACAGGCAAATGAAAATTATACATAACAGCAACAATAAACTTTCAAAAATTGAATCTTTACCCTTACTTTATCATCATGCCCTGTTTTAAAAATGCAAAGGCATTTCTATTGAGGACCTTAAAAACAAATTCACATAAAATGTGTTAAAAATGTCATCAACACAAAAATTGATTGGAACCCTAACTTTTCAAATACAAAAAACAAAAAATGTAAAAAAAGAAAGAATGAGATGATCCTTACTAAATGAAAGATATGGGTTTAACGACCATTGAAGAAGAGAATTGGCAAAGAGGAGAGGAGCCCGATGGAGAAGACAAATTTCTGGAGATTGCACACAATATAATCGGTTAGTTGCCATGAATATATTAAAAAAAAAAAAAGAGAGGTGGTAGAGGAATAGATTGGCCAAGAGAAAAGATGAGATCATATCACCTTATTTTTCTTTTTCACCAGATTTTTTTGGTGGGGATGGTGTAGGAAGAAAGGATGTGTTATTTTTGTTTTAGCTAACCCTATAAAAATGGGGGGTTTTTAGGTTTACGAAATATATATATGAAGGTGGTTTCTAAAATCCTTAGTAACATAAACAAATTTAGGGTGTTTTTTTGGCGCCAACATTCCCTCTTAAAATTTTGTTACATTTTCCACATTCCCTCCTAAAATTTTGTTGCATTTTCTAAAACATTACAATAATATATATGGGGGTGGTTTTTTGAAAATCACAGCAACATGTTAGTCATAAATTTGTCACCCACAATTAAAGAGCCGTTTTGATGGAAATCGATGGGAAAAGATATATGTAGTGGTGTTTATGAAAAAACGCAACAATTAAAAACGTCCCTAAAACACCATTTTCTTGTAGTGTGAAGAACCCATTTTAGCCTCTCCAGACCTACCGTAGGGACCTGAAACCTCACCTCTCCCTTAGGGAGCAGTAGTGGAAGGTTCATATTATGCTCTTTGAATGACTTTGTCATATTCATGTGAAAGTAGAAGACGCATTGCTCTGGCATTTAAGTTCATTGTGGCTGACATAATGAGAAGGATGCAATGACTGTGCATGTTATCCAGGTCTACTATGTCTCTTTATCCTTAGGCTATTCCACTTTTATACTTGGTTCACTAGTTGAATCATTTGAACATTTACACACACACACATTTTGTTATCATGAACATTATCTTTTCCTCACCATTTTGTAATTCTTGATGCCTTGCAGATCTTCGTGTCTTAAATGAGTTCCAGCAAATTCCGTTTTTCTCCTCTTATGCCAATATTTACGACGACATTGGCTTCTTTGGATTCTATGCAGCCTCTTATTGCTGTTCATTGAACTCCACCAAAATATTTTTATTGATGTCATGTTCGTGATTAGTGATGTGCTTCTATATTTTGTACTACATGCCATTTCAGGTTTTTATGGGATATGTCGAGCCAATAAAATGGTAGTAATGTTTTTTTCATGCTTTTATGGGATATGTGGAGCCAATAAAATTGTAGTAATGTTTTTTTCATGCTTTGATGTTGCTTGAGAAGCAGCTGATGCACCTGATGGTATATAGAATTAGGCCTATAGTTTCATGACCTTGTGAACTTCATTGTCTTCTCCCTGGTTCAATTCATTGATTTTTTTTTTTTTTTGATGAAATTTAGGGAAACTGTACCTGAGATGGAAAGGAGAGACCCCATTGACATTATTCCAGATTCTCATGTTGAAATTTGAAACTGATCGAAGCAAATGATGGCAGCACCCAAGTGAGGGAAAACAGTGCAAATGCACTTTATAATGTGTGCTATATATACTTTAGCATAGGAAAATATGCTATATATACTTTTGTTAAGGAAGATTTGTCATACATTGGGCCAATGTTGTGGGTTACTTTTTTTGGGTTCTTGTTGAATCACTTATCCAAAAAAATTTATAGGTTATTGGAGCATCACTCTTGTCAATTCATAGTTCAAGGAGACAACCGATTGTCCTTTTTATTTTATTTTTTGAGTGAGGTAAACTGAATTTTTTACATATTACTTGCAAGCCTTTTCAAGTAGAATGTTCTTATTTAAATTTTGCTTTGTTTCCTTTTTTTTTTTTTGTTTTTTTTAAAGTCCCGTTTTGGATTGCATAATGACATAACAATTGGCTTTTGATGCGCTAATGGCTAACCCCACGATCCAGAATGTTGCAGCAGAGTAGTGAAATGTTGGTTTGTTTTACAGGGCATTGACCAAGTTGATGAAGTAAACTTCATCTCTATCACTCTGTCGACAATCATTATATTATATTAGATGATTGATTATTTTTTTGGGTTACCTTAAAGCCTATCGAGCTAGGCATTAGAACGAGACTCGAACTCCTGATTTAGAATGTTCCACAGAGCGAGTTGAGCTTACCAAGATCTGTGAGATTTGTGACATTTTTGGCAGCACATAATTTGAAATTGATGTGGTTCGATTTTCATTTTATGGTTTCAAGTAGACACATGATGTGAGGTTGATGTTACACGTGATCCATATTTGTAGTTTCTTGTGCTGTCTCATGTTGTTAACGTGTATACAATTTGTTGACGTATATATTTTCTTTATTTTTATTGGATTATATGTTTCATTATATAAAGTATATATCTTTAAAATATCAAAACATGTGGTAACCGTAAGCGGCATTATTCTTAATGTTATCATCATAATAATAATGCACCTATTTGGGGGTTCAGAATAACCCAAGAGGGAATAGAAAAAAAAAATAGTTTTTGTTTTGTAAGAATAAATTTTGATAGTTATATATGGATAAGTTAACATAAACCCTAATAACTATTATTAGAGGGGCTGAAATTGTTTATTAAGGTTTATCTATGTTAAAGGATAAATGACTCTTCTATGTTATTTGAAAAAATTATCTCTTTTAACACTTTTACATATACTAAAAATATGTTTTATTTATCATTTCAAGCACCTTTTACACTTAAACACTAACATTTTATGTGGGGGTATAACTGTTATATTAAAAGTTATAACTCTTTATTTACTTTTTATCAATCATGTATTCTCAATTTATCTATGGTTAAGTAAACAATAAAAATGTTACAATTTGATGCAGTTATCGAGGCGAATAACTTTGTGTCACACCTAAATAGTTTTACCAATACTAGAAAAAGAGACTTCAATTCAATCCCTTCATTTATTTGGAGTAGTATATCTTATTCTTGTTCAACTATAATGGTTGTTTCATCTAATCTTATGGTGTTTTTGCACACAAACGCGAAGGGAAACTGAAGGAAAATGAAATTATTTTTCCTTTGATCAGTTTACATGTTGTTTATGTATGTAATAGAAAATGATAAAAAATAAAAACTGTTATTTGTGTCTGTAATAGAAAATAATGGAAAATGAAAATTATTGATTGTGACTTTGATAAAAAATGACAGAAAATAAAAATATATTGTTTGTATTATGATACAAAGTAAAGAAAAATGACAAAAAAAAAAAACTTCTTATCAATAAAAAAAACTTTGTTTAGTCCATGACCAGCCATTTGTGCTACTGAGAAAGAAAAAAATACCTCGTTAATTAACCAAAGTATCAAATCCTCAACAACCTTTCCATGTTTAACATTATCTATCATGTCGTCTCATATATCAAACCATCTTTCCATATTTTTTTATATTTAAACACTTTCATTAGTCTTTCAATTCAATTCATTGAATTAAAAAAAACTCACATATCAGTCGCCTACCAAAATAAAAAAATCAAATCACAGATCTAAGGTTTAAATTTAGAAAACAAAAATAAAAAAAACCTAGGTCTATATGTACGACGTACATATTAATAATAATAAAAAGATCACCCATTCCGTTGAATAATGTCATTTATTCAACTGCTCCACATGAACCTTATAGGAATAATAATAAAAATAACATTGTGACTCTCCAAAAATAAACAATATTTAAAAAACAAATTACAAGAAAAACATGCTTACCTCGAAAAATTGGTTGTGCAGTTCGATTAAAGGAGTGTTCAATACGATACTGACTGAACTGACCAGATTCAACCTTGACTGGATCTGGCCTCGAAAAATAACATTGTCACATGCACTGAATTCATAAAAATGATATAGAGAATAAAACATATACTTAAAAAAAAAAAATATTAAAAAATCACTTACTCCATCGACCAATCTCATTCATTCCCAAATGCCGAGGGTCCCAAGATCTGAAAAAAAATGTTTCCTGTTTATTTTTTTGGAGATTTTTGTTTATTTTCAATTATTTTATTTTATTCCTAATTAAAAATTTATCCATGTTTTTTTAATTGTTCCTAATTTTTCAGAATTTTATTTGTTTTATGTTTTAATTTTAAACAATAATACCAGGTCACATTTTAACTTTTAATTGCTAATTTTTTATTTTTATATACTTTTATTTTCTGTTTATTATTTTTTTTCTTTTTGAGTTATTTTATTTATTTTTAAAAATTTATCCTGTTTTACTTATTGTTGCTTTCTATTTTATTAGAATTTAGAAATAAAAAATGTTACTTATTTTATTTTTATTATTTTCAATTTTTCTTTCATATTTTTATATTTTATGTTTTATATTTCCTATTTTATAGGGATTTTTGCTTTGTTAATTAGTTTACTTTATATTTAAAACTTATCCGTATAATCCCTTTATTTGTTTTTTGTTTCTTCTGATTTATCTGGATTCGGTTTATTTATGATTTGATTTTAAAAACAATATCATATTGGTTCATATGTTATTTCTCGTATCTTTTATACGTTTTATTTTTTGTGATCCCATTTTCAAAAAATATTTTATGATAATAAAAAATTATGTTAATATGGGGCTCCATTTTAGAAATATGTCTAGGGCATCATCTCTTTCATTTAATCTTTTTTTTTTTTTTTATCAATCATGTATTCTCAATTCATCTATTGTGAAGTAAATAATAAAAATGTTACTATTTTAAGTAGTTACTGATGCAAATAATTCTATGTCACACCTGGATAGAGTTATATCGAAGACACTCCTAATAATTTTACGTGGGTTTTTATCCATACAAATCCCTTCAGTTATCTAGCATAGCATATTTTATTTTTGTTCAACCAAAATGGTTGTTTCATCTAATTTTATTTTCATGCCAGTGAACATGACAATTATTCTCTCGTAAAATAAAACAATTTATCAAGAAAATAACGGGAGCACGTACTTACCTAAAAAAACATAACATTTTACATGCAATGAATTTTAAAAACATATGTAGAAAATGAAGTATGTACATCTATGATAAAAAAAAAAATAAAAAAATCACGCACTCCATTGACCAATCTCATTTATTCAACTATTCCCATAAATCATTTCGTACGAAATAAAAAATAGAACTCTCAAATTACAACTCGCCAATTAATAACTCTCCAATTGATCAACGTTGATTCTTCAAAAATAAAAACAAAAATCACATTACAAATAAAATAGAAGGAACGCATTCTTTTGATGAAAATCATGAAACATTAACCACAAAAAAAAGAGTACAATTAACATTAAAAAAAAAACAAGAACGAACTAAATCAAAACACTATGATAGAACAACATAAATATTGCGCCATCTCTAAAACAGACCGAGTGTATGAGCGCTTATTGGAAAATGATGCCCAACCCCATCCACAGCCCTTGTTGCTTTCTTCTTCTTCTTCTTCTACTCGCAGTTGGGGCACCTGGAGCACTTGGGACACCATGTTTTAGAACAATTTTTCAAGTGCTCGGGGTGTAAACATTCCTTGAGTTTAGAACAGGTGGCGGCGCATCCTTTGGAGATTTCGTTGTTGATGCGCTTGCAGCTGTCACGCCCCAGGCGTCCCCGAGACGTGGCAAAATAATAAAATATCAGCTATCAATACCTGAGGTCAATAACAATACACAAGGCGGCAAAGCAAGATAATGATAACTGACTGAAAAGCGGAAGCATAATATATAAACAATGTCTGTAAATCAAAAACATTATTACAGACTCGAATACACAATCACTGTCCTGTGAGAGCCAAGTCTAGACCAAAGAAAATACAACATGTGCCACATGCACGATTTACAAAACATAAAATGACTCTAGGAATGCTGACAGCCTCGCACTCGCCACCCGCCGGCAGAACGCTCCACGCCCATAAGACCACGCCATAGGAAAACTCCAGCTCCACGCCCAACACTGCCCCTGAAAAGAAACAGTATGCGAGGGGTGAGCTACAAGCTCAGTGAGTGGCTGAAAACCAATCACCATACTACAGTTCAATACATAATCAATTTCCTTTCAAGGAAAACATGGGTGGAAACCCATGGATAACTGGGTCACGCGGCGGCGCGACCATCCTCACCCCCACCCTCACTCTCGGAGGGAGTCTTTTGGGACTTTTGGGGAGAGACCATACCGTCGGTCGAAGAGACCCGGATTTACTGGTCTAGAGACCATACCGTCGGTCGAAGAGACCCGGATTTACTGGTCTACTCAACACTACTGGATCATCTACATCTAGATAATTGCTCAAACGATGCCTTTAAACATCGACACAGGACCGGACCCAACAACTATGGGAACGGTCGAACAACGAATGGGTCACGCGGCGATATTCTTCACCTCATCCTTACCCTCACTCCTGGAGGGAGACTTTTGGGACTTTTGGAAGAGATTTAGACTGCTCTACACCCTTGGTCCACCCGGTAGCCTCTCCCACACTCCGTAGCCTCATACCTGGTATACTCCCACTATCAGTACTGTCCGACGCATCGGAGGTACCTACGGACGAGAGCCCTCTGTCAGGTCAGCTTTCCAACGCCGGGGAGTCCCTACTCGGATCCAACGAAAGGGGAGAACGATTCCCACGCCCGTAACATCATTCGTTAACCCTCTCCCAGGTAGTATCTACAACCCGATCTCCTCAACTCACCGCTCTACACCCTTGGTCCGCCAGTAGCCCTTTCCCCGGGTAGCCTCTACCTGGTATACTCCCACGATCAGTACTCTTCCGAATGCATCGGTGGTACCTACGGATGGGAGCCCTCTGTCAGGACAGCTAAACCCGAGAAGTTCCTACATCGGATCCAACGAAGGGGAGAACGATCCCATGTTCGCAAAGCGAACCCAATGGAAAACAACTACTCTCGATACTCACTTATCGAGATATCAAAACACAGGCATAACAACAATCCATTCAACACACTCATATTAACCTTAAAATAGTCATAGTCCCTATACGGGAGTAACTACACAAGTTAGTGGGTCGTAACATCGCCGACCCACCCCACCCTCACCCTCACCCTTTAGGGGTGACATGGGCCTTTTGGGACAGACTAGGCTGCTCTCCACCCTTGGTCCACCGGTAGCCTCTCCCACACTCCGTAGCCTCTACCTGGTATACTCCCACGATCAGCACTGTCCGACGCATCGGAGGTACCTACAGATGGGAGCCCTCTGTCAGGGCGGCTGTCTAACGCCGGGGAGTCCCTACTCGGATCCAACGAAGGAGAGAAAACAGCCTACTCACGCGCATACGATCCTCTTGGATCCGTCGACAACGATTCCTAACATTTCTAATGTCATGAATTCTCAAGAATTCCTCCAGGGCGCATAACTAAGATGCGGGAAAACATATATTATAACAACAAGGTTATAATATTCTCTAAGGCATGCTTACAACAATATAATCACATTTGATTTAAATAAATTAAACTAAATGGGAAACATGCGTAGGTCGGGGCTTTCCAATCATGGAACATGATATATGGATGCATATCCCTAGCATACAAGGTCTAATGTGGCATGGTTACATCATATTAATCATGCATTACATAGTATCTACATATTATAGCTAGGGGGCCCCATCGATGCGCGACGCGCGTCTATGCGGGTCGAGCGCATCCCTAGAGAGGGGGGGGATTGGAATCGAACCACTCACCTTACAACCCGGGACCTCGCGCATCCCATCCGACGAGATCTGCAAGGTAGGGGCATCCAATTTGGTGAGTAACAACACAATTTACACATAGAAATCATTAGAAATACCCAATACTCGGACAAGCATGCATACGGACTCGCACGCATGCGAGCACGCACGTACGCACGCGAGTCCGAGTGCCCCGACACCTACCCGAACCCTCGGGCAGCCACACGCATGGCCCCCCGCACGCGCACGCACGAATGCGCACGCACGCACGCACCCCAGCACCATCGGCGCACTGCCGCGCGCCTGCCCGCCCCCAAACGCGCTGCCGCGCGCGCCCGCGCGCACTGCACGTCCAGCCCGCGCCCTCGCGCAGCACCCCGCGCATGCCCCAGCACGCGCACGCACGCGCACGCACTGGTCCCCAGCCCCGCGCCCAGGCGCACTGCCTCGCGTGCGCGCACT
Organism: Acorus gramineus; assembly: GCA_030737835.1. Classification (NCBI taxonomy): domain Eukaryota; kingdom Viridiplantae; phylum Streptophyta; class Magnoliopsida; order Acorales; family Acoraceae; genus Acorus; species Acorus gramineus. Next base: position 10,414,686 of record CM060854.1, on the reverse strand, counting down.
CTCCCGCGTGCCCGCGCCCACCCCCTCGCGCCAGCACCCGCGCGCACCCGCGCGCCCACTCCGCTCGCCCGCGCGCGTCTGCGCGCACGCGCGTAGACTGCCCCCAACGCGCGCCCAGCCTCTCCCAACCCCTTTTTAACCCTCCCCAACCCCTCACACACACCCTAACCCATATGCATAGCATGCATGAACACCCTAACAGCCCCTTAAGCCATGAAAACCAAGAAAAGAAGAGGAAGAGCTCACCTTTGGAGGGGGAATGAAAGGGGGAGACTCGGGGGCCCTCGATGCACCCGCGACCACCTCAACCACCACCACCTCCTCAGCCCTCCTATGGCTGCAAATCAGGGGGGAAAGGATCATGGAAAGGGACCTAGAGAGAGGAGGACAAACAACAACAACAACACTTACACAAACACTCACTTGCACTTGCACCTTCTCCTTCTCTTCTCTTTGGGGAATTTTCACAAACACATGGGGGGCTTGAGAGAGAGGAAGAGAGGGCTTGAAGAAGGTTGACGTGTGAGTGTGGGAGAGAGAGGGAGAGAAGATATTTGTTGCACATAAATATCTAAAGAGGGGTGGAAATGACCTAGTCGTCCTTTGACTAGAAATTCTGCGCATGCTTCACTGGAACAGCCATAACTTCCTCGATATAGCTCCGAATTGCACAATTCCAATTCCGTTGGAAAGCCAAGAGGATTATCTACAACTTTCATGTTTATGCCAAGATCAAATAATCCCTCCAGCTATTCCGAAATTAGAGCTAAACATGGAACAGGGCAGCTGCCAGAATTTTCCTCCCCGGGGTATACTTGGTAAAATACCCATAACTTTTACTACATGAATCCAGTTGATCTAATTCCACTTTTGTGCGAAAGCTAACTCAAAACTGAACATCTCATAATAAAATCATATTTAAACCTCTTCATCTTGGATTTTAACAAAATCAAATCCAAATACCACATTGGAAATACATAACTTCGAGGAAAAAATAATGTAGCCAAATTCTCAATCAGAGCGCTCCAAATGACACAGGCACAACAGCAGCAGTCCTCGTTGGCTTTGTCGCCACGACAGGCATCGAGGGGGCTGCAGGCATTAAGGTTGTCCAAGAGGAGGAGTTCTTCAAGTTCTTCATCCATGGTTTCTATTATTAGATCGGAATTGTTGGGGTGGACAAGGAGGAGGAGGACTTGGGAAGAGTACTTTGGCATGTTTCTTACTTCCTTGGTATTTCTTTGGTTTTGGTTTGGCTTTCTTTTATAGTCATATTTGGTGAGTTATATAGCTTGAACTTTAATAAATTAATAGCTAATTATTATATAGGGGCTGAATCATGTGCTTGTTTTTATATACTTGTATCTTGTTTAATTTTTACTATAGGATTGTTACATCATCATATTAACAATTTTGCCCTCATTGAATACAACATTCATACCCTTTTATTATTTCACCACCCATGCTCTCTCTCTTTCGAAGCAACTTTTTTTCCTTGCATTTATGTTTCCTTGCATTTATGTTTCCCTTCTATTGAAATCCTAATGTACCACCACCAACCCATTAACATCTGTCACCTTCCATCACATGGATTCCCATCTGGCCACAAAAAGAACTCTGTCAATGTTGTCTTCTTAGTCCACTGTGTCTGTCCAGCCTTGTCAAACCCTCCCTCTATCTTTTGGAAAATATGACCCCCTCATCCGATATTGATCTATAACATGGTGACTTGTTTGATCCTTGGTATGTGTTTTTACATTGTATTATCTGGCATCACCCCCGAACCAATACATTTACAGTTTATGATTTTTTTTCTTTTCTAGATCTCTCCGCTGCCCTTTGGATATATGTGTTTCAGACGTTTCAAATTTTTTGTTAATATATAAGAACATGAAAAACCCAATGTCTATGCAATGTGTGTTTAACACTATGAAATGCAGTATTCAATCACCCGTTGGACTTTTTGGAAGGGTTTTAGTTGGTTACATCAGTTGGTCTTCATGATAGATTTTCTTTATCCAACTTTTATTTCTAATATGGGACATGTAATACATTAGTACACTCTCTAACATTTTAATGTCATGACTGTTTTATATTATGTAGTCATTTTTTACATTTGTCGTCTCCAAATGTTGAGATTATAGTATGTTCACATTTTTATTTGCCACATACATTATTAAATTGTTCGCATTACTACTCATTTGACTGAATTCGTTTTATTTGTGTGTTATTATTAGGTATATTTGCTCATGTGTTTTATGTAAATATCATCTGAATTATAAACTCTTTCATATGTTCTAAAAATTAGTTGTGTTAAACTCATTCATGTAGTCATTTCATAAGCAGCCCATATTAAGTTAATACAATATGCCAAATAAGAGACAACCATTAACCAACTGTTAGATATAATATCAAGAAAGTGGCCTACTAGGGAAGAGGGAAGAGGCTAGTAGATCCAAACAAAGTTAAGGTTGTGTGAGATAATGCCAAACATGAGGTATTTGTTAGAATCTGCTTAGATGAGATGAGAATGGGGAATAAGCTAAGCTGTCTTTGAATGAGGCGAGATATGATAACTTGAAGAGAAGATTTGAGTTAGATACAAAGGTTCAGTAGACCAGTTTAAAAACCATTGGGACACCATCAGAAAGGTACGACAAACACGGAAAGCTCTTCAGAGTCAGATAAGCCGGGGTAGCGAGGTGCCCAGGACATATGACATGCCCCAAGAATGGTGGATTGAATTTTCTTGGGAGATTTCGTTGTTGATGCGCTTGCAGCAGTCCTCGTTGGCTCTGTCGCCACGACAGGCGTCGAGGGGGCTGCAGGCATTAAGGTTGTCCAAGAGGAGGAGTTCTTCAAGTTCTTCATCCATGGTTTCTATTATTAGATCGGAATTGTTGGGGTGGATAAGGAGGAGGAGGAGGACTTGGGAAGAGTACTTTGGCATGTTTCTTACTTCTTTGGTATTTCTTTGACTTTCTTTTATAGTCATATTTGGTGAGTTATATAGCTTGAACTTTAATAAATTAATAGCTAATTATTATATAGGGGCTGAATCATGTGCTTGTTTTTATATACTTGTATCTTGTTTAATTTTTACTATAGGATTGTTCCATCATCATATTAACAATTTTGCCCTCATTGAATACAACATTCATACCCTTTTATTATTTCACCACCCATGCTCTCTCTCTTTCGAAGCAACTTTTTTTCCTTGCATTTATGTTTCCCTTCTATTGAAATCCTAATGTACCACCACCAACCCATTAACATCTGTCACCTTCCATCACATGGATTCCCATCTGGCCACAAAAAGAACTCTGTCAATGTTGTCTTCTTAGTCCACTGTGTCTGTCCAGCCTTGTCAAACCCTCCCTCTATCTTTTGGAAAATATGACCCCCTCATCCGATATTGATCTATAACATGGTGACTTGTTTGATCCTTGGTATGTGTTTTTACATTGTATTATCTGGCATCACCCCCGAACCAATACATTTACAGTTTATGATTTTTTTTCTTTTCTAGATCTCTCCGCTGCCCTTTGGATATATGTGTTTCAGACGTTTCAAATTTTTTGTTAATATATAAGAACATGAAAAACCCAATGTCTATGCAATGTGTGTTTAACACTATGAAATGCAGTATTCAATCACCCGTTGGACTTTTTGGAAGGGTTTTAGTTGGTTACATCAGTTGGTCTTCATGATAGATTTTCTTTATCCAACTTTTATTTCTAATATGGGACATGTAATACATTAGTACACTCTCTAACATTTTAATGTCATGACTGTTTTATATTATGTAGTCATTTTTTACATTTGTCGTCTCCAAATGTTGAGATTATAGTATGTTCACATTTTTATTTGCCACATACATTATTAAATTGTTCGCATTACTATATTGTACTCATTTGACTGAATTCGTTTTATTTGTGTGTTATTATTAGGTATATTTGCTCATGTGTTTTATGTAAATATCATCTGAATTATAAACTCTTTCATATGTTCTAAAAATTAGTTGTGTTAAACTCATTCATGTAGTCATTTCATAAGCAGCCCATATTAAGTTAATACAATATGCCAAATAAGAGACAACCATTAACCAACTGTTAGATATAATATCAAGAAAGTGGCCTACTAGGGAAGAGGGAAGAGGCTAGTAGATCCAAACAAAGTTAAGGTTGTGTGAGATAATGCCAAACATGAGGTATTTGTTAGAATCTGCTTAGATGAGATGAGAATGGGGAATAAGCTAAGTTGTCTTTGAATGAGGCGAGATATGATAACTTGAAGAGAAGATTTGAGTTAGATACAAAGGTTCAGTAGACCAGTTTAAAAACCATTGGGACACCATCAGAAAGGTACGACAAACACGGAAAGCTCTTCAGAGTCAGTTAAGCCGGGGTAGTGAGGTGCCCAGGACATATGACATGCCCCAAGAATGGTGGATTGAATTTTCTTGGGAGATTTCGTTGTTGATGCGCTTGCAGCAGTCCTCGTTGGCTCTGTCGCCACGACAGGCGTCGAGGGGGCTGCAGGCATTAAGGTTGTCCAAGAGGAGGAGTTCTTCAAGTTCTTCATCCATGGTTTCTATTATTAGATCGGAATTGTTGGGGTGGACAAGGAGGAGGAGGAGGACTTGGGAAGAGTACTTTGGCATGTTTCTTACTTCCTTGGTATTTCTTTGGTTTTGGTTTGGCTTTCTTTTATAGTTATATTTGGTGAGTTATATAGCCTGAACTTTAATAAATTACTAGCTAATTATTATATAGGGGCTGAATCATGTGCTTGTTTTTATATACTTGTATCTTGTTTAATTTTTACTATAGGATTGTTCCATCATCATATTAACAATTTTGCCCTCATTGAATACAGCATTCATACCCTTTTATTATTTCACCACCCATGCTCTCTCTCTCTTTCGAAGCAACTTTTTTTCCTTGCATTTATGTTTCCCTTCTATTTAAATCCTAATGTACCACCACCAACCCATTAACATCTGTCACCTTCCATCACATGGATTCCCATCTGGCCACAAAAAGAACTCTGTCAATGTTGTCTTCTTAGTCCACTGTGTCTGTCCAGCCTTGTCAAACCCTCCCTCTATCTTTTGGAAAATATGACCCCCTCATCCGATATTGATCTATAACATGGTGACTTGTTTGATCCTTGGTATGTGTTTATACATTGTATTATCTGGCATCACCCCCGAACCAATACATTTACAGTTTATGATTTTTTTTTCTTTTCTAGATCTCTCCGCTGCCCTTTGGATATATGTGTTTCAGACGTTTCAAATTTTTTGTTAATATATAAGAACATGAAAAACCCAATGTCTATGCAATGTGTGTTTAACACTATGAAATGCAGTATTCAATCACCCGTTGGACTTTTTGGAAGGGTTTTAGTTGGTTACATCAGTTGGTCTTCATGATAGATTTTCTTTATCCAACTTTTATTTCTAATATGGGACATGTAATACATTAGTACACTCTCTAACATTTTAATGTCATGACTGTTTTATATTATGTAGTCATTTTTTACATTTGTCGTCTCCAAATGTTGAGATTATAGTATGTTCACATTTTTATTTGCCACATACATTATTAAATTGTTCGCATTACTATATTGTACTCATTTGACTGAATTCGTTTTATTTGTGTGTTATTATTAGGTATATTTGCTCATGTGTTTTATGTAAATATCATCTGAATTATAAACTCTTTCATATGTTCTAAAAATTAGTTGTGTTAAACTCATTCATGTAGTCATTTCATAAGCAGCCCATATTATGTTAATACAATATGCCAAATAAGAGACAACCATTAACCAACTGTTAGATATAATATCAAGAAAGTGGCCTACTAGGGAAGAGGGAAGAGGCTAGTAGATCCAAACAAAGTTAAGGTTGTGTGAGATAATGCCAAACATGAGGTATTTGTTAGAATCTGCTTAGATGAGATGAGAATGGGGAATAAGCTAAGTTGTCTTTGAATGAGGCGAGATATGATAACTTGAAGAGAAGATTTGAGTTAGATACAAAGGTTCAGTAGACCAGTTTAAAAACCATTGGGACACCATCAGAAAGGTACGACAAACACGGAAAGCTCTTCAGAGTCAGATAAGCCGGGGTAGCGAGGTGCCCAGGACATATGACATGCCCAAAGAATGGTGGATTGAATTTTCTTGGGAGATTTCGTTGTTGATGCGCTTGCAGCAGTCCTCGTTGGCTCTGTCGCCACGACAGGCGTCGAGGGGGCTGCAGGCATTAAGGTTGTCCAAGAGGAGGAGTTCTTCAAGTTCTTCATCCATGGTTTCTATTATTAGATCGGAATTGTTGGGGTGGACAAGGAGGAGGAGGAGGACTTGGGAAGAGTACTTTGGCATGTTTCTTACTTCCTTGGTATTTCTTTGGTTTTGGTTTGGCTTTCTTTTATAGTCATATTTGGTGAGTTATATAGCTTGAACTTTAATAAATTAATAGCTAATTATTATATAGGGGCTGAATCATGTGCTTGTTTTTATATACTTGTATCTTGTTTAATTTTTACTATAGGATTGTTCCATCATCATATTAACAATTTTGCCCTCATTGAATACAACATTCATACCCTTTTATTATTTCACCACCCATGCTCTCTCTCTTTCGAAGCAACTTTTTTTCCTTGCATTTATGTTTCCCTTCTATTGAAATCCTAATGTACCACCACCAACCCATTAACATCTGTCACCTTCCATCACATGGATTCCCATCTGGCCACAAAAAGAACTCTGTCAATGTTGTCTTCTTAGTCCACTGTGTCTGTCCAGCCTTGTCAAACCCTCCCTCTATCTTTTGGAAAATATGACCCCCTCATCCGATATTGATCTATAACATGGTGACTTGTTTGATCCTTGGTATGTGTTTTTACATTGTATTATCTGGCATCACCCCCGAACCAATACATTTACAGTTTATGATTTTTTTTCTTTTCTAGATCTCTCCGCTGCCCTTTGGATATATGTGTTTCAGACGTTTCAAATTTTTTGTTAATATATAAGAACATGAAAAACCCAATGTCTATGCAATGTGTGTTTAACACTATGAAATGCAGTATTCAATCACCCGTTGGACTTTTTGGAAGGGTTTTAGTTGGTTACATCAGTTGGTCTTCATGATAGATTTTCTTTATCCAACTTTTATTTCTAATATGGGACATGTAATACATTAGTACACTCTCTAACATTTTAATGTCATGACTGTTTTATATTATGTAGTCATTTTTTACATTTGTCGTCTCCAAATGTTGAGATTATAGTATGTTCACATTTTTATTTGCCACATACATTATTAAATTGTTCGCATTACTATATTGTACTCATTTGACTGAATTCGTTTTATTTGTGTGTTATTATTAGGTATATTTGCTCATGTGTTTTATGTAAATATCATCTGAATTATAAACTCTTTCATATGTTCTAAAAATTAGTTGTGTTAAACTCATTCATGTAGTCATTTCATAAGCAGCCCATATTAAGTTAATACAATATGCCAAATAAGAGACAACCATTAACCAACTGTTAGATATAATATCAAGAAAGTGGCCTACTAGGGAAGAGGGAAGAGGCTAGTAGATCCAAACAAAGTTAAGGTTGTGTGAGATAATGCCAAACATGAGGTATTTGTTAGAATCTGCTTAGATGAGATGAGAATGGGGAATAAGCTAAGTTGTCTTTGAATGAGGCGAGATATGATAACTTGAAGAGAAGATTTGAGTTAGATACAAAGGTTCAGTAGACCAGTTTAAAAACCATTGGGACACCATCAGAAAGGTACGACAAACACGGAAAGCTCTTCAGAGTCAGATAAGCCGGGGTAGCGAGGTGCCCAGGACATATGACATGCCCCAAGAATGGTGGATTGAATTTTCTTGGGAGATTTCGTTGTTGATGCGCTTGCAGCAGTCCTCGTTGGCTCTGTCGCCACGACAGGCGTCGAGGGGGCTGCAGGCATTAAGGTTGTCCAAGAGGAGGAGTTCTTCAAGTTCTTCATCCATGGTTTCTATTATTAGATCGGAATTGTTGGGGTGGACAAGGAGGAGGAGGAGGACTTGGGAAGAGTACTTTGGCATGTTTCTTACTTCCTTGGTATTTCTTTGGTTTTGGTTTGGCTTTCTTTTATAGTCATATTTGGTGAGTTATATAGCTTGAACTTTAATAAATTAATAGCTAATTATTATATAGGGGCTGAATCATGTGCTTGTTTTTATATACTTGTATCTTGTTTAATTTTTACTATAGGATTGTTCCATCATCATATTAACAATTTTGCCCTCATTGAATACAACATTCATACCCTTTTATTATTTCACCACCCATGCTCTCTCTCTCTTTCGAAGCAACTTTTTTTCCTTGCATTTATGTTTCCCTTCTATTGAAATCCTAATGTACCACCACCAACCCATTAACATCTGTCACCTTCCATCACATGGATTCCCATCTGGCCACAAAAAGAACTCTGTCAATGTTGTCTTCTTAGTCCACTGTGTCTGTCCAGCCTTGTCAAACCCTCCCTCTATCTTTTGGAAAATATGACCCCCTCATCCGATATTGATCTATAACATGGTGACTTGTTTGATCCTTGGTATGTGTTTTTACATTGTATTATCTGGCATCACCCCCGAACCAATACATTTACAGTTTATGATTTTTTTTCTTTTCTAGATCTCTCCGCTGCCCTTTGGATATATGTGTTTCAGACGTTTCAAATTTTTTGTTAATATATAAGAACATGAAAAACCCAATGTCTATGCAATGTGTGTTTAACACTATGAAATGCAGTATTCAATCACCCGTTGGACTTTTTGGAAGGGTTTTAGTTGGTTACATCAGTTGGTCTTCATGATAGATTTTCTTTATCCAACTTTTATTTCTAATATGGGACATGTAATACATTAGTACACTCTCTAACATTTTAATGTCATGACTGTTTTATATTATGTAGTCATTTTTTACATTTGTCGTCTCCAAATGTTGAGATTATAGTATGTTCACATTTTTATTTGCCACATACATTATTAAATTGTTCGCATTACTATATTGTACTCATTTGACTGAATTCGTTTTATTTGTGTGTTATTATTAGGTATATTTGCTCATGTGTTTTATGTAAATATCATCTGAATTATAAACTCTTTCATATGTTCTAAAAATTAGTTGTGTTAAACTCATTCATGTAGTCATTTCATAAGCAGCCCATATTATGTTAATACAATATGCCAAATAAGAGACAACCATTAACCAACTGTTAGATATAATATCAAGAAAGTGGCCTACTAGGGAAGAGGGAAGAGGCTAGTAGATCCAAACAAAGTTAAGGTTGTGTGAGATAATGCCAAACATGAGGTATTTGTTAGAATCTGCTTAGATGAGATGAGAATGGGGAATAAGCTAAGTTGTCTTTGAATGAGGCGAGATATGATAACTTGAAGAGAAGATTTGAGTTAGATACAAAGGTTCAGTAGACCAGTTTAAAAACCATTGGGACACCATCAGAAAGGTACGACAAACACGGAAAGCTCTTCAGAGTCAGATAAGCCGGGGTAGCGAGGTGCCCAGGACATATGACATGCCCCAAGAATGGTGGATTGAATTTTCTTGGGAGATTTCGTTGTTGATGCGCTTGCAGCAGTCCTCGTTGGCTCTGTCGCCACGACAGGCGTCGAGGGGGCTGCAGGCATTAAGGTTGTCCAAGAGGAGGAGTTCTTCAAGTTCTTCATCCATGGTTTCTATTATTAGATCGGAATTGTTGGGGTGGACAAGGAGGAGGAGGAGGACTTGGGAAGAGTACTTTGGCATGTTTCTTACTTCCTTGGTATTTCTTTGGTTTTGGTTTGGCTTTCTTTTATAGTCATATTTGGTGAGTTATATAGCTTGAACTTTAATAAATTAATAGATAATTATTATATAGGGGCTGAATCATGTGCTTGTTTTTATATACTTGTATCTTGTTTAATTTTTACTATAGGATTGTTCCATCATCATATTAACAATTTTGCCCTCATTGAATACAACATTCATACCCTTTTATTATTTCACCACCCATGCTCTCTCTCTCTTTCGAAGCAACTTTTTTTCCTTGCATTTATGTTTCCCTTCTATTGAAATCCTAATGTACCACCACCAACCCATTAACATCTGTCACCTTCCATCACATGGATTCCCATCTGGCCACAAAAAGAACTCTGTCAATGTTGTCTTCTTAGTCCACTGTGTCTGTCCAGCCTTGTCAAACCCTCCCTCTATCTTTTGGAAAATATGACCCCCTCATCCGATATTGATCTATAACATGGTGACTTGTTTGATCCTTGGTATGTGTTTTTACATTGTATTATCTGGCATCACCCCCGAACCAATACATTTACAGTTTATGATTTTTTTTCTTTTCTAGATCTCTCCGCTGCCCTTTGGATATATGTGTTTCAGACGTTTCAAATTTTTTGTTAATATATAAGAACATGAAAAACCCAATGTCTATGCAATGTGTGTTTAACACTATGAAATGCAGTATTCAATCACCCGTTGGACTTTTTGGAAGGGTTTTAGTTGGTTACATCAGTTGGTCTTCATGATAGATTTTCTTTATCCAACTTTTATTTCTAATATGGGACATGTAATACATTAGTACACTCTCTAACATTTTAATGTCATGACTGTTTTATATTATGTAGTCATTTTTTACATTTGTCGTCTCCAAATGTTGAGATTATAGTATGTTCACATTTTTATTTGCCACATACATTATTAAATTGTTCGCATTACTATATTGTACTCATTTGACTGAATTCGTTTTATTTGTGTGTTATTATTAGGTATATTTGCTCATGTGTTTTATGTAAATATCATCTGAATTATAAACTCTTTCATATGTTCTAAAAATTAGTTGTGTTAAACTCATTCATGTAGTCATTTCATAAGCAGCCCATATTAAGTTAATACAATATGCCAAATAAGAGACAACCATTAACCAACTGTTAGATATAATATCAAGAAAGTGGCCTACTAGGGAAGAGGGAAGAGGCTAGTAGATCCAAACAAAGTTAAGGTTGTGTGAGATAATGCCAAACATGAGGTATTTGTTAGAATCTGCTTAGATGAGATGAGAATGGGGAATAAGCTAAGTTGTCTTTGAATGAGGCGAGATATGATAACTTGAAGAGAAGATTTGAGTTAGATACAAAGGTTCAGTAGACCAGTTTAAAAACCATTGGGACACCATCAGAAAGGTACGACAAACACGGAAAGCTCTTCAGAGTCAGATAAGCCGGGGTAGCGAGGTGCCCAGGACATATGACATGCCCCAAGAATGGTGGATTGAATTTTCTTGGGAGATTTCGTTGTTGATGCGCTTGCAGCAGTCCTCGTTGGCTCTGTCGCCACGACAGGCGTCGAGGGGGCTGCAGGCATTAAGGTTGTCCAAGAGGAGGAGTTCTTCAAGTTCTTCATCCATGGTTTCTATTATTAGATCGGAATTGTTGGGGTGGACAAGGAGGAGGAGGAGGACTTGGGAAGAGTACTTTGGCATGTTTCTTACTTCCTTGGTATTTCTTTGGTTTTGGTTTGGCTTTCTTTTATAGTCATATTTGGTGAGTTATATAGCTTGAACTTTAATAAATTAATAGCTAATTATTATATAGGGGCTGAATCATGTGCTTGTTTTTATATACTTGTATCTTGTTTAATTTTTACTATAGGATTGTTCCATCATCATATTAACAATTTTGCCCTCATTGAATACAACATTCATACCCTTTTATTATTTCACCACCCATGCTCTCTCTCTTTCGAAGCAACTTTTTTTCCTTGCATTTATGTTTCCCTTCTATTTAAATCCTAATGTACCACCACCAACCCATTAACATCTGTCACCTTCCATCACATGGATTCCCATCTGGCCACAAAAAGAACTCTGTCAATGTTGTCTTCTTAGTCCACTGTGTCTGTCCAGCCTTGTCAAACCCTCCCTCTATCTTTTGGAAAATATGACCCCCTCATCCGATATTGATCTATAACATGGTGACTTGTTTGATCCTTGGTATGTGTTTTTACATTGTATTATCTGGCATCACCCCCGAACCAATACATTTACAGTTTATGATTTTTTTTCTTTTCTAGATCTCTCCGCTGCCCTTTGGATATATGTGTTTCAGACGTTTCAAATTTTTTGTTAATATATAAGAACATGAAAAACCCAATGTCTATGCAATGTGTGTTTAACACTATGAAATGCAGTATTCAATCACCCGTTGGACTTTTTGGAAGGGTTTTAGTTGGTTACATCAGTTGGTCTTCATGATAGATTTTCTTTATCCAACTTTTATTTCTAATATGGGACATGTAATACATTAGTACACTCTCTAACATTTTAATGTCATGACTGTTTTATATTATGTAGTCATTTTTTACATTTGTCGTCTCCAAATGTTGAGATTATAGTATGTTCACATTTTTATTTGCCACATACATTATTAAATTGTTCGCATTACTATATTGTACTCATTTGACTGAATTCGTTTTATTTGTGTGTTATTATTAGGTATATTTGCTCATGTGTTTTATGTAAATATCATCTGAATTATAAACTCTTTCATATGTTCTAAAAATTAGTTGTGTTAAACTCATTCATGTAGTCATTTCATAAGCAGCCCATATTAAGTTAATACAATATGCCAAATAAGAGACAACCATTAACCAACTGTTAGATATAATATCAAGAAAGTGGCCTACTAGGGAAGAGGGAAGAGGCTAGTAGATCCAAACAAAGTTAAGGTTGTGTGAGATAATGCCAAACATGAGGTATTTGTTAGAATCTGCTTAGATGAGATGAGAATGGGGAATAAGCTAAGTTGTCTTTGAATGAGGCGAGATATGATAACTTGAAGAGAAGATTTGAGTTAGATACAAAGGTTCAGTAGACCAGTTTAAAAACCATTGGGACACCATCAGAAAGGTACGACAAACACGGAAAGCTCTTCAGAGTCAGATAAGCCGGGGTAGCGAGGTGCCCAGGACATATGACATGCCCCAAGAATGGTGGATTGAATTTTCTTGGGAGATTTCGTTGTTGATGCGCTTGCAGCAGTCCTCGTTGGCTCTGTCGCCACGACAGGCGTCGAGGGGGCTGCAGGCATTAAGGTTGTCCAAGAGGAGGAGTTCTTCAAGTTCTTCATCCATGGTTTCTATTATTAGATCGGAATTGTTGGGGTGGACAAGGAGGAGGAGGAGGACTTGGGAAGAGTACTTTGGCATGTTTCTTACTTCCTTGGTATTTCTTTGGTTTTGGTTTGGCTTTCTTTTATAGTCATATTTGGTGAGTTATATAGCTTGAACTTTAATAAATTAATAGCTAATTATTATATAGGGGCTGAATCATGTGCTTGTTTTTATATACTTGTATCTTGTTTAATTTTTACTATAGGATTGTTCCATCATCATATTAACAATTTTGCCCTCATTGAATACAACATTCATACCCTTTTATTATTTCACCACCCATGCTCTCTCTCTCTTTCGAAGCAACTTTTTTTCCTTGCATTTATGTTTCCCTTCTATTTAAATCCTAATGTACCACCACCAACCCATTAACATCTGTCACCTTCCATCACATGGATTCCCATCTGGCCACAAAAAGAACTCTGTCAATGTTGTCTTCTTAGTCCACTGTGTCTGTCCAGCCTTGTCAAACCCTCCCTCTATCTTTTGGAAAATATGACCCCCTCATCCGATATTGATCTATAACATGGTGACTTGTTTGATCCTTGGTATGTGTTTTTACATTGTATTATCTGGCATCACCCCCGAACCAATACATTTACAGTTTATGATTTTTTTTCTTTTCTAGATCTCTCCGCTGCCCTTTGGATATATGTGTTTCAGACGTTTCAAATTTTTTGTTAATATATAAGAACATGAAAAACCCAATGTCTATGCAATGTGTGTTTAACACTATGAAATGCAGTATTCAATCACCCGTTGGACTTTTTGGAAGGGTTTTAGTTGGTTACATCAGTTGGTCTTCATGATAGATTTTCTTTATCCAACTTTTATTTCTAATATGGGACATGTAATACATTAGTACACTCTCTAACATTTTAATGTCATGACTGTTTTATATTATGTAGTCATTTTTTACATTTGTCGTCTCCAAATGTTGAGATTATAGTATGTTCACATTTTTATTTGCCACATACATTATTAAATTGTTCGCATTACTATATTGTACTCATTTGACTGAATTCGTTTTATTTGTGTGTTATTATTAGGTATATTTGCTCATGTGTTTTATGTAAATATCATCTGAATTATAAACTCTTTCATATGTTCTAAAAATTAGTTGTGTTAAACTCATTCATGTAGTCATTTCATAAGCAGCCCATATTATGTTAATACAATATGCCAAATAAGAGACAACCATTAACCAACTGTTAGATATAATATCAAGAAAGTGGCCTACTAGGGAAGAGGGAAGAGGCTAGTAGATCCAAACAAAGTTAAGGTTGTGTGAGATAATGCCAAACATGAGGTATTTGTTAGAATCTGCTTAGATGAGATGAGAATGGGGAATAAGCTAAGTTGTCTTTGAATGAGGCGAGATATGATAACTTGAAGAGAAGATTTGAGTTAGATACAAAGGTTCAGTAGACCAGTTTAAAAACCATTGGGACACCATCAGAAAGGTACGACAAACACGGAAAGCTCTTCAGAGTCAGATAAGCCGGGGTAGCGAGGTGCCCAGGACATATGACATGCCCCAAGAATGGTGGATTGAATTTTCTTGGGAGATTTCGTTGTTGATGCGCTTGCAGCAGTCCTCGTTGGCTCTGTCGCCACGACAGGCGTCGAGGGCGCAGGCATTAAGGTTGTCAAAGAGGAGGAGTTCTTCAAGTTCTTCATCCATGGTTTCTATTATTAGATCGGAATTGTTGGGGTGGCCAAGGAGGAGGAGGACTTGGGAAGAGTACTTTGGCATGTTTCTTACTTCCTTGGTATTTCTTTGGTTTTGGTTTGGCTTTCTTTTATAGTCATATTTGGTGAGTTATATAGCTTGAACTTTAATAAATTAATAGCTAATTATTATATAGGGGCTGAATCATGTGCTTGTTTTTATATACTTGTATCTTATTTAATTTTTACTATAGGATTGTTACATGATCATATTAAAAATTAAAACGTGACATCAAAACCTTATGTCACAAAATTGATTGTTTGCATGGTCGATGGGGTCTAAAAAACAAATGCAAATTTGTTGGGAAAATAAAAAATGTTGCGCTAAAGGCTGACTTTTGGAATTATATAAAGAGTTTTTTGAGACTTTGATTTTATAAAAATAATATTTAATTTAAACTAGTATTTAAACATTCTCAAAAGCCCTAATTTTGAAAAAAAAAAAAACCAAAAAACAACATTTAATTATAAAAAATTAATTTCCACAAATCTAACAAAAAAATATACACACAACTACAAAAACTATAATAGCCCACGGTACTAGAGATCACGGTTCGCGTTAAAACGTTATAATAGCTACTAAAGGTCATGGCTTGTTTTAAACCATGATCGTTGACTGCTCAAAAACCATGATAATTTTTTGAAATTAACCTTTGCTCACGGTTACGAAAAAAGCGTGATTAAAAAAATTATCATTTGATCACGGTTTTAGTGTACGGTGATAAAAAAAAATTATCATTTGATCACGGTTTGTATAACCTATAAGCATGGTGATATTTAAAGCGTGATTAAAAATTATACTTAGAGTTATTTGTTATCACTAAAGAAGCATAAGGATCACGGTTTGCATAATTCCGTGATCCAATAAATTAAATTTTTTAAAATATTACAATATGACATTTGATCACGGCTTTTGAAAAGAAATAAAAAAGACGTGAAATATATATATAAAATATCTCGAATGATTTTTGTGTCAAACCCTAACTACCCTACCAAAACACATTAAAAAAACCCTAAAAAGAAGAAAGACCCCACTGTCCCCTCCTAAAAAAATTCCTAAAAAAAACAGAGAGACCCCACCATCCCCACCTAAAAAATCACGGTCGACGGCGCCGATCCCCACCGTCTCCACCGTTGCGGATCTCCACCGTCCCCACCGGGGCCGTCCTCTCACCCCTCTCTCTCACGAGCGTAACCTCATCTATATTTCAATTATGTGTACATAAATATTTTTTCAAAAGTTGCTATAAATATAAAAAATATTTTTTCAAACACCACCGCAGTATTTTTATGGCATCGATTACATCCTGGAGATGTTTAAGTTTTTTTTTTATAAAATAAATACTTAACTAAACGCAATTTTTTATAAAAATTAAATAAAATACATACTCATATGAGTTGAATGCTCTAAATTTTTGGTAATATAATATATATTGTTATTTGTTTTATATGTTGTGTTGGTGATGTGGCACATACGAACAAGATTGCGAAATGGATTGAGTGGAACCTCATCTATATTTCAACTATATATATGTACATAAAACATAGATAAATATGTTGTATATAAGAATAACAACAATGTAAAGAGATTGTAAAGGAGAGAAGAGAGAGTGACCTTTCACAATGGCTGGAACTCGCAACCACAATTCTCTTTGTTGGCCAACTCCGAGCGGCTCCCCCGCCATCGGATCGACAATTTTGGCCTCTAAGTTCTCCGAAAGCTTCCCCGCCGACTCGTAGTTCTTGCACTCTTCCTCCCTTATCATCCTTGCTATCCTTCCTGCCTCTGCCTCCATCGATCTGTATCCCTGTCACCACCACCATTTCCTTTTTTAGGGGGGAGGTAGATGGGGGCCCTAGAGGCTCCCTTAACCCGTGTAAGATTACTACTAGTCAAATTTTATTATTTTGTATGCACAATTAATGATTAAATCAAAATTAGTCTTGGAAGCAAACTCTTAAAATGAATACTCATATATATATTCACCTAATATCAGAATCTAGAAAGACTTTTTTTTTCTTTTTTTTTTCTAGGAGGATGTGATCCAATTAGTCAGTTATGGTCATTTCTACGTAAAAGACTAATACCAAATTTACGTTCATAGATGATGAATATTTTGTGAATATTATGTTTAGTTAACCCTGATGGAAAATACAGTATACCAAAAAAATCCTAAAATGTGTTAAAAATGTGAAAAATCTTCTATAAATGACGATTTTACTCTCTCGGATAGGATTTTATAATATATCTAGAGAGAGTAAAATCATTATTTTTATAAGATTTTTCACATATTTAACACATTGTAGTGGCTTTTTAGTATATTGTGTTTTCAGTCAAGGTTAATCAAATGAAATATCACAAAATATTCCTCATCTATTAATGAAAATTTTATTCAATGAGTTATTTGATTTATTAGGTGTTTTCAGGGGGTTAAATGGATTTTAAGAAAAGTTAGGGGGGTTATATGGATTTCAGTAAAATTTCAGGGGGTTGTATGGATTTTTCCCTTAATTATAATAATAAGAAAGCTGGCAACTCTCAAATTCAACTCCCCAATCCATCAAAATTGACTCTCCAAAAATATATATCGTTTAAGAAAAGCACATACTTACCTCAAAAAAATAACAGTCACATGCAGTGAATTTAAAAAATTTATAACCATATGATGTACAATACAACTAAATGACTCACAATGATCTAATAATTCTCTCTTTACACAATATTTCTTGTATGCATGTAATTTGTCATTATTGTAATCTCATGTTTGATCAGTATTTTAGTTGCATTTTGCCCTGGACAAGCTTCAATACCAGATAAATAACTAGTGATAGCAGTAGGGTTCATTGCTGCAAAATAATAAATTATTTTTCCATGTCATGAATAAATTCAACACCACACATTAAACAATCTAACTAAAATACATAATTAGCTAGATTTTTTTTTTTTTTTAATCTCAATTTCTTGTAATTCTTTCGTTGGATCGAATTACAATATCCAATATCGAATTATAATTATAGTCCTTCCGTTGGGCCGAACTACAATCTTATATTGGAAAACATGAAAGTATATTATTACAATTCTTCCATATGGCTGAATTATAATAATATATGAATCAAAATGAGATGATAGTTAAAATAAAATTAATCATAAGAAAGTTTAACACCGTTGGGCATAAAAACTTTATTGATATTATTTTATTTATCATCTCCTATCTTGAAAACTTAAATCATATATAGTGATGACCCTCCGTTGGGTTGATCAACACTAAACATGAAACTTAGCATAATATAATAAAATAAATATGACCATAAAAAATTATATCATATTTCATTAATCACTTATTAAATCATTAACCATAACATGAATTATTTAACTCTTATAAAATTCATGCATCAAAATAAATATATATTAACAAGATAAGCCATATTTAAAATTCATGAATTATTTAAACAAGATATAATCCATGCACCATGAATTAACAAGACCGAAATAAATTCATGCACAACAAGATCACCGAGACAATATCATATGATCACCGAGACTAAGACTATACATATATAATATGATCACCGACACTATCAAAATATAAATCGTTCATTTACATGCATGCCATCATTTAGTGGTTTGTGTCTTTATCTGTTCATCATAGTGTCAAATACACATGCAACACAATTCATGCCATTAATAATAAATAGTGACATGTTCACACACATGCTGTCACCAACATCCAAATCAAAATAACTTATAGAATTAAATCGACATTTCTAAAGTTATTCGGACATGCATTCATAATCAAAATTCACCCTAATATGTTTTATACATTAAAATTAGATGGCTCTGATACCAATTGTTAGACTTTATCATTATGCGGAATTTTTAAGAACATAATTTTGATGTATAAAAACATAGCGAATGTTTTCATAACAAGATTACATAATATATTACTAACCTTTTTCCATGATACCAAGATGAGTTGTATGTCAAAATACTCAAGATTTGGCCTTCTTTGGTTGAGATCTTCAAGTCACTACTCTCACCTAGCTTAATGGGTAGCAATATGTGGTGTAGGAATTTCTTACACAAGTTGTGAATGTGTGTCTTCTTAGAGTATGACTTGGGACCTCACCCTTATATAGACATCTTCATTAACCTTTGGTCTTCCCATTAAAGACCATTAGTATTTCTATAACTTATTCCATTAATCCATAAGTTATACATGAATACAACCATAAGTATTCCCATTAATCCATGAGTTACATGAGTTTCTAATGACATTTGATTTTCCATATCTCATAACTACCAAAGGCATTGAGTTTTCTCATTACCCCATTGAACATTATAATGGAGTTTTTGTACATGAATGAAGGTTGAAACATCTCAAAATGCGCAACGGATGTTTTATTTGTCTATAAAACCTTTTGGATGCCATAAATCAACTTGTTCACCTTCTAATTATTCTCATAAATATTTTTCTTATGGAGTAACATCTAGTAGCTAATTAAATATAAACATGTAAAGGCCACATAATATAAAAAATGTTAACATATTAATCATTTATTCTTAATTTATCTATAATGAAGTAAACAATAAAAATATTACTATTTAATACAGTTACTAAGGCCAATATCTCCATGCCACACCTGGATAGAGTTCTACTAATGCCACAGAAAGAGACTCCTAATAATTTTACTTGGGTTTTTATCCATACAAATCCATTTATTTATCTAACATAGCATATCTTATTCTTGTTCAACTAAAATGGTTTGTTTCATCTACTTATTCTCAACTCGGCGGACATGACAATTAGTCAATTATGGACTGCTAAGCTGCCTATGACTTTTGGGATGAACAAGGCAGTGCTGATAACAATTAAAAAAAATTATATCATTATTCTAAATTAGTCATTGTACTGTTTTACAATGTACATATTGATAATAAGAAGATCACCCATTACATTGACCAATCTCATTTATTCTACTGCTCCACATGAATCACACCAAAAAAAAAAAATTGCTTCACATGAATCCTATAATAATATAGTAAAAAAACAAAGGCTGGCCACTCTCGAATTCAACTCCCCAATCAAACATAACATTTTCACATCCAGTGAATTTTAAAAAATGATACAGAAAATGAAACATCTATTTCTATAAAAACAAGTAAAAAGGTCACCCACTCCATTGACCAATCTCATATGCTCACCTGTTTCCCATAAAAAATTTCATGAGAAAAAAAAAAAAAAAACACCAGGCAACTCTCAAATTACAACTCCCCAGTTGATCAACAATGATTCTGTAAATATTTAAAAAATTGAAAAGCACACGTTCCTCTCAAAAGCATAACATTTTTACATGCAATGAATTTTTAAAAAATGTTATAGAAAATGAAGTATATAATCTCATGATACAAAAAACAAAAAATTCACCCACTACCTATATTGACCAATCTCATTTATTCAGCTGTTCCCATAAATCTTAAATCGTTTCATATAAAAAAAAAAATGGCAACTCTCAAATTAATTACAATTCCCCAACTGATCAACATTGTTACTCCAAAAATAAAATAAAAAAATATTTTAAAAAATAGAAGGAACAGACATTTACCTCTAAAACATGACATATTTACATGCAATGAATATATTCATAAATCATTTCATATCCCAAAAAAAAAAATCATTTCATACCCCAAAAAAAAAAATCATTGGCGCCTCTCAATTACAACTCCCCAATTAATCAACATTGACTCTCCAAAGAAATAACAAAAATATAAAAAAAAAATAAAAAGGAACACACACTTACCTCAAAAACATAACATTTTTACCTGCAATGAATTTTAAAAAAAAATATGTAGAAAATGAAATATATACTCCCACTCCAATTGACCAATCTCATTTATTCTAACTGTTCCCATAAATCATTTCATACAAAATAAAACATGGCAACTCTCAAATTACAACTCCCCAATTGATCAACATTGATTCTTCAAAAAAAATCACATTACAATAAAATAGAAGGAACACACACTTTTGATGAAAACCATGAAACAGGACCTCAAAAACAAGAAAGAAAAATTAACATAAAAAAATAATCAAGAGCGAAAGAAATCAAAACACTATGATAGAATTACATGAACTATAATAACAGGCAAATAATGTACTATATATCTATAAAACTGACTAAGTGTATCATCGCTTGCTTTCTTCTTATCCTTCCTCTGATCTTCTTCTTTTTTTAATAAAAATCAAGAGCAACTGCACCCTTTACACATAGGACACAAGTTGATCGTATAACATTTACTGGGGAGATCCGGGTGTTTATAGATGTTGAGTTGCTTACAGACGCATGGGCATCCCTTGGTCTTGAAAATAAAACAATTTATCAAGAAAATAACGGGAGCACGTACTTACCTAAAAAAACATAACATTTTACATGCAATGAATTTTAAAAACATATGTAGAAAATGAAGTATGTACATCTATGATAAAAAAAAAAAGAATAAAAAATCACACACTCCATTGACCAATCTCATTTATTCAACTATTCCCATAAATCATTTCATACGAAATAAAAAAATAGCAACTCTCAAATTACAACTCAGCCAATTACTAACTCTCCAATTGATCAACGTTGATTCTTCAAAAATAAAAACAAAAATCACATTACAAATAAAATAGAAGGAACACACACTTTTGATGAAAACCATGAAACATTAACCACAAAAAAAAGAGTACAATTAACATTAAAAAAAACAAGAACGAACTAAATCAAAACACTATGATAATGTTGCGCCATCTCTAAAACAGACTGAGTGTATGAGCGCTTATTGGAAAATGATGCCTAACCCCATCCGCAGCCCTTGTTGCTTTCTTCTTCTTCTTCTTCTTCTTCTTCTTCTACTCGCAGTTGGGGCACTTGGAGCACCTGGGACACCATGTTTTAGAACAAATTTTCAAGTGCTCGGGGTGTCGACATTCCTTGAGTTTAGAACAGGCGGCGGCGCATCCTTTGGAGATTTCGTTGTTGATGCGCTTGCAGCAGCCCTCGTTGGCTATGTCGCCATGACAGGGGTCGAGGGGGCTGCAGGCATTAATGTTGTCCAAGAGGAGGAGTTCTTCAAGTTCTTCATCCATGGTTTCTATTATTAGATCGGAATTGTTGGGGTGGACAAGGAGGAGGAGGAAGAGGAGGAGGAGGACTTGGGAAGAGTACTTTGGCATGTTTCTTACTTCCTTGGTATTTCTTTGGTTTTGGTTTGGCTTTCTTTTATAGTCATATTTGGTGAGTTATATTGTTGTGCCTGTGTCATTTGGAGCGCTCTGTTTGAAAATTTGGCTACATAATTTTTTTTCCTCGAAATTATGTATTTCCAATTTGGTTTTTGGATTTGATTTTGTTAAAATCCAAGATGAAGAGGTTTAAATATGACTTTATTATGAGATGTCCAGTTTTGAGTTAGCTTTCGTACAAAAGTGGAATTAGATCAACTGGATTCATGTAGTAAAAGTTATGGGTATTTTTTCAAGTATACCCATAACTTTGGGAAATTCTGGCAGCAGCCCTGTTTTATGTTTATCTCTAATTTCAGAATAGCTGGAGAGATTATTTGATCTTGGCATAAACATGAAAAATCTTCTATAAATGACGATTTTACTCTCTCGGATAGGATTTTATAATATATCTAGAGAGAGTAAAATCATTATTTTTATAAGATTTTTCACATATTTAACACATTGTAGTGGCTTTTTAGTATATTGTGTTTTCAGTCAAGGTTAATCAAATGAAATATCACAAAATATTCCTCATCTATTAATGAAAATTTTATTCAATGAGTTATTTGATTTATTAGGTGTTTTCAGGGGGTTAAATGGATTTTAAGAAAAGTTAGGGGGGTTATATGGATTTCAGTAAAATTTCAGGGGGTTGTATGGATTTTTCCCTTAATTATAATAATAAGAAAGCTGGCAACTCTCAAATTCAACTCCCCAATCCATCAAAATTGACTCTCCAAAAATATATATCGTTTAAGAAAAGCACATACTTACCTCAAAAAAATAACAGTCACATGCAGTGAATTTAAAAAATTTATAACCATATGATGTACAATACAACTAAATGACTCACAATGATCTAATAATTCTCTCTTTACACAATATTTCTTGTATGCATGTAATTTGTCATTATTGTAATCTCATGTTTGATCAGTATTTTAGTTGCATTTTGCTCTGGACAAAGCAACATAAAGTTGCTTATGCGAGAAAACTGATTCTGATAAATATATACCAACATTGTCAAGAGTACGCCCTTAAACTTTAGTTATTATCAAAAATTGAGTTTAAAATTGAATTTGTTGAAAGCTCTCTCCAGCAATCCTAAAAATTGAGTTTAAAATTGAATTTATTGAAAGTTCCTTGAGTTTAGAACTTGGGGGGGCTTGTGAAAGAGAGAAAGAGAGGCCAGCAGAGGTTGACGTGGGGATATGGGAGAGGATGAGAGAGAGAGGAGATATTTATCACCCAAAAATATCAAAAGAGGATGGAAATGACTAAGTCGCCCTTTGACTAGAAATTCTGCGCATGCTTCACTGGAACAGCCATAACTTCCACAATATAGCTTCGAATTGCACAATTCTAAGTCCGTTGAGAAGCCAAGAAGATTATCTAAAACTTTCATGATTATGCCAAGATCAAATAATCTCTCCAGCTATTCCGAAATTAGAGCTAAACAAATAACAGAGCTGCTGCCAGAATTTCCCTCCCCGGGGTATACTTGGAAAAATACCCATAACTTTTACTACAAGAATCCAGTTGATCTATTTCCACTTCTGGACGAAAGCTAACTCAAAACTGGACATCTCATAGTAAACTCATATTTAAACCTCTTCATCTTGGATTTTAACAAAATCAAATCCAAATACCAAATGAGGAATACATAACTTCTAGGAAAAAAATTTATGTACCCAAATTTTCAAACAGAGTGCTCCAAATGACACAGGCACAACATTAATGCTGTAGTCCAGGAGGAGGAGTTCTTCAAGTTCTTCATCCATGGTTTCTATTATTAGATCGGAATTGTTGGGGTGGACAAGGAGGAGGAGGAAGAGGACTTGGGAAGAGTACTTTGGCATGTTTCTTACTTCCTTGGTCTTTCTTTGGTTTTGGTTTGGCTTTCTTTTATAGTCATATTTGGTGAGTTATATAGCTTGAACTTTAATAAATTAATAGCTAATTATTATATAGGGGCTGAATCATGTGCTTGTTTTTATATACTTGTATCTTGTTTAATTTTTACTATAGGATTGTTCCATCATCATATTAACAATTTTGCCCTCATTGAATACAACATTCATACCCTTTTATTATTTCACCACCCATGCTCTCTCTCTTTCGAAGCAACTTTTTTTCCTTGCATTTATGTTTCCTTGCATTTATGTTTCCCTTCTATTGAAATCCTAATGTACCACCACCAACCCATTAACATCTGTCACCTTCCATCACATGGATTCCCATCTGGTACTGTTTTACATTATTCTAAATTAGTCATTGTACTGTTTTACAATGTACATATTGATAATAAGAAGATCACCCATTACATTGACCAATCTCATTTATTCTACTGCTCCACATGAATCACACCAAAAAAAAAAAATTGCTTCACATGAATCCTATAATAATATAGTAAAAAAAAAAAAAGCTGGCCACTCTCGAATTCAACTCCCCAATCAAACATAACATTTTCACATCCAGTGAATTTAAAAAAATGATACAGAAAATGAAACATCTATTTCTATAAAAACAAGTAAAAAGGTCACCCACTCCATTGACCAATCTCATATGCTCACCTGTTTCCCATAAAAAATTTCATGAGAAAAAAAAAAAAAAACACCAGGCAACTCTCAAATTACAACTCCCCAGTTGATCAACAATGATTCTGTAAATATTTAAAAAATTGAAAAGCACACATTCCTCTCAAAAGCATAACATTTTTACATGCAATGAATTTTTAAAAAATGTTATAGAAAATGAAGTATATAATCTCATGATACAAAAAACAAAAAATTCACCGACTACCTATATTGGCCAATCTCATTTATTCAGCTGTTCCCCATAAATCTTAAATCGTTTCATATAAAAAAAAAATGGCAACTCTCAAATTAATTACAATTCCCCAACTGATCAACATTGTTACTCCAAAAATAAAATAAAAAAATATTTTAAAAAATAGAAGGAAAAGACATTTACCTCTAAAACATGACATATTTACATGCAATGAATTTATTCAACTGTTCCTCATAAATCATTTCATACCCCAAAAAAAAAAATCATTGGCGCCTCTCAATTACAACTCCCCAATTAATCAACATTGACTCTCCAAAGAAATAACAAAAATATAAAAAAAAATAAAAAGGAACACACACTTACCTCAAAAACATAACATTTTTACATGCAATGAATTTAAAAAAAAAAATATGTAGAAAATGAAATATATACTCCCACTCCAATTGACCAATCTCATTTATTCTAACTGTTCCCATAAATCATTTCATACAAAATAAAACATGGCAACTCTCAAATTACAACTCCCCAATTGATCAACATTGATTCTTCAAAAAAAATCACATTACAATAAAATAGAAGGAACACACACTTTTGATGAAAACCATGAAACAGGACCTCAAAAACAAGAAAGAAAAATTAACATAAAAAAATAATCAAGAGCGAAAGAAATCAAAACACTATGATAGAATTACATGAACTATAATGTACTATATATCTATAAAACTGACTAAGTGTATCATCGCTTGCTTTCTTCTTATCCTTCCTCTGATCTTCTTCTTTTTTTAATAAAAATCAAGAGCAACTGCACCCTTTACACATAGGACACAAGTTGATCGTATAACATTTACTGGGGAGATCCGGGTGTTTATAGATGTTGAGTTGCTTACAGATGCATGGGCATCCCTTGGTCTTGATGGCTGTGTTGATGGACTCGCAGCACTTCTGGTTGGCGCGGCCACCACGACAGGCGTCGAGGGGGAGGGGGCCGCAGGCATTAATGTTGTAGTCCAGGAGGAGGAGTTCTTCAAGTTCTTCATCCATGGTTTCTATTAGTAGATCAGAATTGTTTGGGTTGACAAGGAGGAGGAGGAAGAGGAGGAAGAGTGGGAGGAGGACTTGGGAAGAGTTTGGCATTTTTTATTTTTTTTTTACTTCCTTCGTGTTTGTTCTGTTTTGGTTTGGCTTTCTCTTCTGGTTATTGTTGGTGAGTTAGTTTAGACTTTTATAAATTAATAGCTGATTATTTATTTGTTATGTTGGGGGTCACAATCTTTTACTTGTTTTTTTATACTTTTATGTTGTTTGACTTTAATTGTCTTTGTTTTCTCCTGGATGTATTTGATGAGTTGGTTTGGACTTTTATAAATTAATAGCTAATTATTAATTTTTTATGTTAGGATCTTTTACTTGTTTTTATATATTTATGTCTTGTTTGACTTTCATTGTTTTCATCACCATATTGAAAATCAGATAGTTGTAAATATATGTAAATATAAAAATAAAAATAAAAAAAATTTATTTCGCTTGACACATTTATTGCCATATGACGTTATGCACGATGATGTGGTACCTTAAATAAGTTAACTAAGATACAAGCATAAAAAAAAAACAAAAAAAAAAACAAGCAGAGAACTCTGTATGGGTTACCTACGTGGGGTTGTGTATAGTAGTTATTCGACTACACACCTACATTTACAGCCTCGTCTACTAATGAGGAACATACCTCATGAATTTTTTTGGGGCATTCTATAAATGAGCTTATATATATATGATTTTTTAAAAAATATTGTATTTAAGACTGAAAAAGGTTGAGTTGAATCCACTTTCTTCTCTTGTAATATAAAAATTTGTAACGATTAGAAATGTTTTTTTGAGCGAATTGTGAGTATTTCCATTTTAAAAAATATCAAAATAGACAATGTCATAATTGGAGATAAGAAAGAACAGATTAAAAAGAAAAAATATAAAAAAAGATAGAAACCGTGCAGAGGAGCGATTTGAAAATTATAATAATGAAACCCTTCATTTTGAACAACCAAAAGCAACTTACAAGAAGCTATAAAAACTCTCAATAATTGTTTTAGGAAAATGTTAGACTCGATCATTTTTACCAACCTAACCCATACGACACATGTTTTCATTTTGTTTTTTAAATAGTAAACATGATAAGGTATATGTTTCACTGGATTATTAATGAGGTATGTAGAACTATATTTTAGACCGTAAAAAAAACTAAGTGTAACAATGCCCATTGTTTTAATAGTGAATCACATTTACTTGAGCACTGATACACGCAGCCCGTTTTTGCAGCCCGTACGCTATGATAAAGTGATATATACTACACTATCATAGTGTATAAGATTCTATCATGATATATAACTCAAATTTTTTTTTAACCATAAAAAAATAAATTAATGTATCTCAGTATATACGTCATTTTATATAATAGCATGTACTTCAAAGGATGAGTATATAATTTTATAAAAAGTGAAAAACAGGCTAAACTACAATTAGGGATGCAATGTGGGCTACGTGTATCTTTTTATAAATATGGACGCGTTTTCTTATGGGCCACACTAACACACGGCTTACCAACACAGACATTTAGGCCCAAAACCCTGAACGATATCATTTATTAAAAAGAAAATGTAGATTCAATTCTTTTAACAATCTGAAACGTAGATCATACATATTTTTATTTTTTGAAAAATTGTAAACATCTTTTAATGACATATATGATTTGATAAAAAAATATATATATATTATTTTAAGTTGAATTAACTTATTTTTAATAAGTATACGGAAAATTTAATGTATATATATGATTCACTGAATTTTCTAATATTACATATAAAACTGTATTTCATATTACAAAAAAAATTGAATATAACAGTGCTCTTATTAAAAATGTGAAAAAATTTCAACTAAGTATTAACAATGCTCTACTATAAGTATCATTTTTCCTACTGAGTACTGATACACGCAGTCTATTTTGCAGCTCGTTTTGCAGTCTTATATGCCATGATAACGTAGTATATAATGCAGTATCATAATATATGGGGTTCTATCATAATATATGGCGTAAAAAATTTTATCATTTTTTCAACTTGAAAAAAATATAGTATATACTTTATTTCATATAACAGCATACATTTCATTTGAACTACAATTGAAGCTGCAATAGGAGCTAGATGTATCATTTTCCCCACTACAAATTGCCCAACTCGGGCAAGGCCCATCATAAACCCCACAGTTGGCCCGTTTATGTTGTAGATTTAATCGCATGGAAATTGTTACATCTTTTACAATCCAAAACGTTGAACATATATGTTTTCAATTTTTTTAAATAATAAATATCATCTGACGATGTATTTGCTTTGATAAAAAAATATATTTTACTCCATTTTTATTTTTACATTTTTTAGAGGAGAGTATATAATGAGATAGTGGAGTATATATTACATTGAACGCCTTCATACATTATATTAGTGATGCGATGACTGTAAACGGGACTCCAAAACAAACTGATTATATCGACACCCTTAATTGCATAGACTTTATCAACAAGGAAAATGTTACATCTAGTCATTCTATAGTCATTTACGCCAAATGAAAATGTTTTGAATTATTTAAGAATATATTTATTTGATGAAGTATATTTTTTACAAAATGTGAAAGTAAATACTTGAATGAATTAAATGCATATATTTATTTATAATTTTCTAATAATGAATATTCTCAGTGAGGTGTTTTCATATATTTTGTTTGGACTGTTCAAGAATACAGAAATGACTACCAGAATGTCTACATATATTTGTGCCCTATCCACAATGAAGATTTTTAGTTCAAATTGTTGGGTGTGATTACTCCCCCTTAGCTCATCTATTACCCCGCCCTCCAAAAAAAAATATCATAGAAAATGAAGTATATAATCTCATGATAAAAAAAAAAAAAAAAAATTCACTCACTCTATTGACCAATCTCATTTATTCAGCTGTTCCACATAAATCATTTCTTTAAAAAAAAATAGTAACTCTTAAATTAATTACAATTCCCCAATTGATCAACATTGATACTCCAAAAATTAAAATATGTTAAAAAAAATAGAATGAACACGTATTTACCTCAAAAATAAAACATATTTACATGCAATAAAGATAAAAGGATAATAGCCAAAAGTCACTGCAACATTTAAAAAAGGGAAATATCTATATAACCCCCTACAAGTTAGCTAATATCCATATAACCCCCTGTATTTTCTAAAAATCCATATAACCCCCTGTAAGTTTCCATGGTTAAACAAATACCCCCTGGATTAATTTTTCGTCAACTACTGAGGAATATTCATGGAATATTCCGTCAGTCAATGTTACCCAATAAATTTGATACGCATATAACCCCCTATAATTTAGAAAATATCCAAAAAAAACCCCTCTACATGACAAAAATACCCTTTCTTCGACCCTTTCATTGAATCTCCTCCTCCTTCCTCCCAACGGTCTGATTTTTGACCGTTGGGAGTGTTGTGTCTTCAAAACCATGATAAATTGCTTGTGATCCATAATGTTGTAGTCATCTTCTCTTATTGTTTATTGTATTCTTTCATTCCATCTTTATGACATAGGGTTTTTTTCTAACAACACCATCTTCTTCTTCATGTTTTAATCCCCACTGTTCTAAGCCAAATTGAGAGATCTTGTGCTCTATCACTTGTAATCAAAGACGGAATTTTCTCCTTTGAAGCTTCCAAGCAACTATGTCAGAAAGTGCTAGTGTTTAAGTTTTGCATACCAAGTGTTTGATGATATGTTTGAATGAATTTTCTTAGCTTAATTTTCATTATAGGTCAGTAGCCTACGAAACTCAAACGTCAATCCATTTCCCGCGCATATTCGGCCACGTGAATGTCGTTGCAAGAAAGGCGAATGCCCGATCTATACATCTCGTCAAGAACGTAGTAAAGGTCGGAGATTCTATTGTTGTCCATTTAATAGGGTGAGTGAATTGAATTCAATGATTTTCAAGTGTTTGTAATTACTAATGAGTGAGATCTAATGAATATTCTCCTTTTGTTTGTCATTTTTTCAATGTAGACTCCTCAAGATTGTCGATTCTTTGAATGGATCGATGACACGGATGATCCAATTGTTCAATTGACGTTTGAACTAGAGAACCATGAAGAGTACATGAAAAAAAGTTTGAAGATGATGAACAATAAGTTGACAGTGATTATGTGGTGCTTCATTGGTCTTTTGTGTATTCAGTGTATCAAATTAATGTTTTAGAGACGAATGCATTGCCAATGATGTTATGTTGTTGTTGGATGTTTATTTATCTATGTTAAATGAATGAAAACTGTTGTTATTTGGTGAATGGAATACTTGGATTGGGGTTGCACTGCAGTAGTTTGGAATGCTTGGATTGGAGCTGAAATGCCATTCACACTGAATTTTGTTCACTGTCATACAATGATTAATCTGAATATGGCATGTGAGTAATATCTTGATTGGTTTGAGCTTAGTTCATTCTCATACATTAATATGCAAAACAGACTGGGACTGTGTGCAACAATTTGGAATAATCAGGAATTGGACTGGGTTGGGACTGGACTGGGTGCAGGATTGAGCTACAATCTAAGATCTGGTTGCAACAATCTGGAATAATCAGAATTACTACTCAACATTGTCAATTATTTACATTAACTGAAATGGAAAAAAAATAGTATAGCATTCAACCTGATACATCACCCTGCATAACAAACTTGAGCATCATTCAAACTGAAATATGTTATAGCATTCAACCTGTTACACCACACCATAAACCTACTGTCTTACAACACCATAGCATTCAACCTGTTACACTACACCATAATAGCTCCACAACATTCAAATAGAAAGGAAAACACCTCCACAACACACAAACTACAATTACTTATTACATAAACAACACAGTACACACACCACAATGTTTGATAATAGGCTCCACTCTACTAAATATGGAAATAGATGCCACTCAAAGAGACAAAAGCAGTCAAGACAACCTTGCTTTGTGTAATACTTCAAAATCCATGTAGCACCTGTCATATATATTGATCTATGTTAGTGTTTGCAATGAACACATATATATCTCATCCAACAGACTAGTATATACTTACATTTGCTTTAATTTTTACTACCCTGAGTTCCAGTAATATGTAGAGTACCACCCCCCCTCTTTGATTGCATCTTTGGTGTCCCCCTCATTGAAGATGATGGCTTGGAAACCCCTCTCCTTAGTGGATGTACTCCTAATGACTCGCCTCTCCTAACACCTCTCCTTGGTCCACTAGAAAAGGAACACATATAAACAGTTATAACAGAATGCATCTATTCATTATATGTATGATTCAACAATAGTTTTAGCATATACATACCTAGTGGTTTCCATGTCATGCACACTCATAGAAACACTTCCACTGAGCTCTCCGACACTCATACTACAATTGAATCATCATTTTCAAAGTCAGATATTGAACATAAGAAGAATGAAAAAAAAATGAATCAAGGGTGGTATGTACCTCACGCCTTGCATGTTAGTTGAGACTCTGAGTGTGTGAATGCTACTGTCTGCCCTTGAAGTATCCACTCTTGGATATCCACCTGTTGTTGCGGATTGACTAGCTAAACTACCCACTTTGGCTTGACTTCTAAAGTCCCTCACAGTGGTTTCGATATTCAGTGCATTCCAAACTGTTTGTCCCTCTTGACCATGCACCCCACCACTAGGAACATTGCTGCCATCACCAGTAGCCCGACCCACACTACTTCCCTCATCAGCCATGCTACTCTCCTGAGTACTTCGATCAGTACTCACGAATGTGGTAGACCTACATATAATGATTGTTAGACATATATACATGAGTGTGAATAGGTGGTCAATATCTAACTAGTGTACATATAATACCTGCTACCAGTGCCTTGGGTACCATGGGAATAGACCACAGGATTGTTGCAGATTCTCTTATTATGTCCTTGTTCTTTGCATCTTGTACACATATAGGATCGTTTCTTCTCATTCCGATCTCGGATTCTGCTCTTCTTTGGTCTCCCTCTTTGCTTAATGCATTTCGGAGGTTGTACAGTGAATGGGAGTTCAACTCTCTCCCAGAATACCCTACTTGGCATGGGTGCAACTGCAATAGCATATGTGTCCTTAAACTTCTGCAAGCTATACACCTCATCGACAAAATCACATATGTCCAGCCCCCTAATTCGTGTAATGAATGCTGCTGCGTGCACACATGGTAAACCACTCACTTGCCAAGCTCTACAGGTGCATGTCTTCTCATCCAATCTCACAACGGCAGTGAAATCTAGTCAAGCAACCTCTGCCATCACATCTGAACTCCTTCTGACTATGTATTCTCCAATGTCCTTCACAATATGTTGAACATACTTGAAAGCCTTTGGGACAAGCTTTCCCTTCCATTTCCTCCCCAAGCCCCGTCGATGATCCATCCTCTCCATGATCTTCTGCCTAATAGTCTCTACCATATCCACTATTGGCATGTGTCGAGCCTTATTAATCCATGCATTGAAAGACTCGGAAATATTGTTCGTTACATAAGCACACTTTCCACTCGGGGAAAATTGTGATCTACTCCACACTTGAGTTCTCAAAGCCTCAAGGTAAGCTGCTGCAGCTGATGATGCCACCCTAATCTCCCTTAGATTCCACTCAAATGCAGCTCTCTGGTACGAATTAGCACAATTCCACACTAATCTTTCAAATAACTCACCAGGGTATTTCTTCTTGAAATTACTGTAAAGATGTCTAACACATGTCCTGTGTTCCACATGTGGGTAAACCAGAGGTACAACTGACTCTAGACCGTTGTCCTTGTCAGACATGAAAATGAGGCCTTCTATCATCCCGAGTGCACTGTGAAGGTTCTGCAAGAACCATTTCCAGGAGTCTCCACTCTCTTTTTCGACAACAGCAAACGCCACAGGGAATAGACAACTATTCGCATCAATCGATGTGGCACTAAGCATAATCCCCTTGTATTTACCTTTGAGATGACACCCATCCAAACCAAGAAAGGGTCTACAACCCTTTATGAACCCCATTTTGCAAGCCTCAAGACAGATGAATAACCTCTGGAAGGAATGGTCAACGTCCAGAACATATTGGACAACACTCCCTGGATTAGCCTTTAGCAGCTCCTCACGTAACTCAGGAATTAGCCCATATGAGTAAGCAGAACTACCATGTATGATCTCTAATGCCTTCCCCCTTGCATGCAAGACTCTTGAGTATGGCAGTGTGAGATTGTACTTCTCTTGTATTTCAGCCTTCAACTTTGATGGACCAACTTCTGGAGTTTTCTGAAGCTTTGGGATAAACTTATTTGCAAGCCATCCTGAGGTTGCCATTTCATTTCCAACCTTGTTCACACTTGTGCATGTGTGCTCATCTTTCAATGTCTTCACCTGAAATGTCACCCCATCACTGAGAACTGATGCATGGATGCGCCAAGTGTAGGGACTACTCTTGCACCTAGCTGTCACACGACACCTTTCATTCTTCTCATAGAACACAACAAACTCATGTATCACACAATGTTGTTTCAAGGCATCTCGAAACCGGTTCACATTGGGAAATTTTGAACCGACCTTCATATCAGGGGTTTCGTCATTGATCTCCACAAATTCGCTCTCGAATTCATCTGAACATACCTTATCAGAATCTGATCCACTATCATTGACCTCCGTTCCTCCAACTTTTAGAACATCATCACCTTGACCTTCTGCATCTTCCTCATTCTGCACACTGTCATCCGACATGCTTTGTTGCTCCTCATCATGGATTAAAATATCATAAACATCAAGATCTTCAACATCAAACTGCAGCTCCTGTTCAGCGTCCACATCATTATCGCTTGAAACAATATTTTCAATCTGCATGGCATGGGGATTATCCTCAATAGGGGGCTGAAAAGGGGACTGATTCACATCATGATTCACCACAGGGGAACAGGCTTGAACAATGCTCTCTATAGGTCTCTGATCTCCCACTACTGTCTGTGATACTACCTCGCTGGCTGCTACTGAATTGGGGGCTGCAGAAGAGGGTTCGACTTCATCTTCATTGTCAATGACATATAGTATGAATTTCTTGCTTCTTTTATTTTCTTTGAAAATTTGAAGGAGCTTCGCATCATTGTCGATCACTATATACTTCCTTGGCAATGAGTTAGGTATCATGTAAGTAAATTTGACTGGCCGAGCATTAGTAGAATTTGCCCAAGGCCCAATGTCCTCCCATAAGTCGATCATTGCAATCTTTTCTTCATCAAGAGATTCAGTAAATTGCTTTCCATACAAATATCGCTGCCCGTAATGTGATTTGACTATTTTTCACTGACCACCATGCATAAATGTAACTCGGAATACTGTATCTTCATCCATAATTGCCTTCATTTTACATAAACAAACCCAAATTAATACCTAAACAATGGCATATAATGGAATGCAGTGAAAGCCTTAAACAAATATCTATTAACAATATCTTCAATCAATGAAAAGCCCTAAATAGAATTTGCCCTAAACATCTCCAATTTTTTTTCCCTAAACATTAAATCTTAACAACATTCAATATATAAGATAGAAGAAAAAACCCTAAATAGAATTTACCCTAAACATCTCCAATTTTTTCCCTAAATATTAAATCTCAACAACATTTAACATAAGATAAAAGAAAAAAACCCTAAATAGAATTTGCCCCAAACACACAAGATCCATGAATAGACAAAAACCCTAAACACATAAGATCCACAAATAGACCACAAAAAAACCCCAAACATGAAGCACAATGACAAGCATAAAAAATACATCATTTTAGGGCATCAAAACCAATCATTTTAGGGCATCAATAACAAGCATTTTAGGGCATCAAACAACACCTCTATTTAGGGCATGAATAACAAAGATTTTAGGGCATCAACAACAATCATCAAACACAAGATTTTAGGGCATCAAAATTCATACCTTATCCGCCACAGTAAAGAGAGGATGACTGCACGGTCTATGGGGATAAAAAGTCTAAAACGTGAGGGAGGAGAACCCGTGGGAATGGAAAAAAAGCGCAAGAGAGCCCAGTCCTCGCGTCAACGTTCGTTGAGATGCGCCAATCCTTGCGTAGGCATTCGTTGAGAGGTCGGTCCTCGCGTCGGCGTTCGTTGAGAGGTCGGCGACTACTCAAGTTGTTTGTGTTTATGAAGGTGGGAAAGTTGTGTTTGTGAAAGTGGGGTTTCAATCGGGTTGTGTGTTGATGAAAGTGACGGGGGTAAATTCATCATTTACGCATGTGTAGTTAGGTTAACTAGACCTTGGTAACTTAGTGTTAACGGTAGGGGGCTACATCTATTTAACCAAAACTTACAGGGGGTTATATGGATGTTTAGAAAATACAGGGGGTTATATGAATATTAGCTAACTTACAAGGGGTTATATAGATATTTCCCTTAAAAAAAACAAACTTCCAACATTTCATACTCTAAAGCCCACACATTTATTTAAACTTCTTGACTCCTTCAAACTTCTCAGACTCATCCAGCAAAACCACCTTTACTTCTTTTTCTTTTACCCTCTGTTTGGATTGAAGAATTAAGTTATTCTGAATAGATAACTATATTAATATATATAATAATTCTATATGAATAAGAGATTTTCTGTTTGGTTGTTTTTTTTTATTATTCTCATTGAAAAACGTAAGAATAAAAGTTGAGTTGTTTGATTGATAAAAAAATAAAATATAAATAAAGTGTAAAAAAGTTGATTTGACATGTGGGCCCATGAGAATAGATAAACTGAGTTTAACTTATCTTAGGGATTACTTAGAATTATTATACTCTCTTATACTTATTTGAACTGACTTAGTAATGTCAAGTTATACTCTGCAAACAAACAGTCATTTTCCCTATCCATTCTTATACCACCCTTATCCGAGCTTAACCCGTTACCCAAACTCTTTCAGTGTACTTGTGGTGAGTCCCTTTATAATGACTCTTCAATTCCAAAAAGATTGATTTTTTTTTTTTTTTTTTTTTTTGTCATCTGTCATGATTGAATGATAAAGTGCATACTAAGTTGTTATAAAGGAACAGATGATTCCTTTTATATAAGTTCATGAATTGGTTTTTTTTTTTTTTAAATAGAATAAATTAATTCAATTACATAATCATGCATGTTAAGGTAGATAGCTCACGTTTTTTTCTTTTGTATATGAAGTAGGTGAATATGGGTTTTTTTTTTTATCACACAAATAGATAACAGAGAAAACGAGAATGATGATGTTAACATGAGATTGATATCTGAGTCTAACATTTAGAGAGGATTTAGTTAGACCATGCTTTCGCATTGTTTCTAATTTAGATATAATTAAAACAAGATTTAAAAGTCTAGCTAAACTAAAAAAAAAAAAAACGAAAAAACAAACGAGTGAAAAACAACAATGTTGTTGGTGACATTTATAGGGATTAGTTTGGTAAAAATAGAGGATAATGTTGGTATTTTAAAAGATCACGTTAGATTCTTAAGCGATAACGTTTAGAAGAGAAAGTATCTATCTTAAAAGATAATGTTGGATTCTGAATTCTGATAAGGTGATAAGATTTAATTTAAGATAAAACATTTAAGAATGGCATTTTGATATACAAAAGGAGGGGAGGGTATAGACAGAAAGTGTTATTTTGGACGAAGAATAATGGGATTCAAAAATTGGGACCAGAAATAACTCCAAACAAA
The DNA here is from genome assembly GCA_030737835.1 of Acorus gramineus. Lineage (NCBI taxonomy): Eukaryota > Viridiplantae > Streptophyta > Magnoliopsida > Acorales > Acoraceae > Acorus > Acorus gramineus. Next base: position 10,377,860 of record CM060854.1, on the reverse strand, counting down.
TGAGGGACCTAAAAATAACAGAGAGGTGACTGTGAGGACCCCTAAGTTATTTTTTCAAAATATTAAGATTTAAAACTTGAAAAATTATGCAAAGATTTTCTAAATATATGTTTTTGTAAAATTATTTATTTAGTAATTTTATGATAAATAAAAATAAGAACATCACCAACTCCATTGACCAATCTCATTTATTCAGTTGTTCCACCTAAATCATTTCATACCAAAAAAAAAAAAATCATTGGCTGTTGTGTGTATAACAAACAGATATTGGGCTAAACACAAATTCTTATAATTATCACATCAATGATATAAACATCAAATATATATTAAGTCATACATACTTTAAAATATATAGTAAAAACATGAAATAAAAGAGTTAGGGATTAAAACAAATGTATCCGAAAATATGAAAGCGAGTGAAGACATTCTGCCCTCGATGAATAAGGCCTCCTCACGCACAAGGTTAAATGTCTCCTACCATGGCCGATACAACCACAATGGGTTTTATTTTTCTACGATGCAATTTACGGAAAAACCACAGTGAATGGACTGCGATCCTTTCAGACACCTAGATGAAGGATCAGAATAACAAGATATTGATAAGCAAAAAAGGAATAATGATTTAATCTCTTGAGAATGAACATTTTCTGGTTGATGTGTCAAAGCCCTAAGCATGCAACTCTCATCTCCTCTGACAGCAGGTCACATTTTATGGTGGAGATGAAACTTAGAAACTCTTGTGTATATGGAATAGGTGCTTCATGGGTTGATTCCCCTCAAGAAATGAGACATATGGTCCTTTATATACACAATGAACCAGAAGCGAAACGTCTCATAGAATTAAATCATCCGAATAAACATTTCTATGGGAATTAAACTCTTTAAACGCATGCAATGATTTCATTTGTAACTCGTGCATTAATTACCATTCATGCATGCAATTATAAAACATTTATATGTGAATGAACTTCCAAAATGTTTGAAAGTATATGGGCCGGTTATAACACATTATTATGTATTTTTGGTCACCAAATTCGAACATTGGCAACTCTCAATTACAACTCCCCAATTGGTCAACATTGATTCTCCAAAGAAATAAAAAAAGAAAATAAAAGGAACACACACTTAGCTCAAAAACATTACATTTTTTACATGCAATGAATTTAAAAACAATGTAGAAAATGAAATATATACTCATGATAAAAAAATCATCCACTCCAATTGACCAATCTCATTTATTCTATTGTTCCCATAAATCACTTCATACAAAATAAAAATGACAACTCCCAAATTACAATTCTCCAATTGGTCAACATTGATTATTCAAAAAAAAAATCACATTACAAATAAAATAGAAGGAACATGCAGTACACTTTTGATGAAAACCATGAAACAGGACCTCAAATAAAAAAAGAATTAACATAGAAAAAAACATCAAGAGCAAACGAAATCAAAACACTATGATAAAACTATATAAACTATGATAACACGGTATATATTACGTTAACAATCATTGAAAAATGATGTCCAACCCTGATTATTTTTCTGCTCCTCCTCCTTTTTATAAAAAAGAAGGGCAACTGCACGTGCGGCACATAGGATACCATTTGATATAACTTGAAATGAAGAGCTTCGGGTATCCATATTTCTTAGGACTTCAACTTGGATCGGGTTAAACCCGACTGGTTGAACCCAATTTTTACATAGATTGGGTTGACCAAATCGGGTTCGGGTTGGCCAATTCGGGTTGACTCACAAATTGGGTTGGGTTCAAGTTAGGTTCGCTCATAACCAAACCCAACCCTTACCCGTAAACTAATAGTTAAAAAAAAAATCATGACCGTTCATTCTGTAGCTTCTAATATGGGAAGTCCAAATTTTAGGTAAATCTAGCTAATCTTACGGGTTAGGTCGGGTTGATTTATTTAATTTGCACATCATGTTAGAAATTCGGGTTGGGTCGGGTTGGTCAAATTCGAGTTGAAAATCGAGTTAGGTCAGGTTGATTTATTTAATTACAGGTTGGGTTCGGGTTGGTCTAATTCATGTTGAAAATCGGGTTGGGTCAGGTTAGGGTTGGTTAGTTTGGAATTCGGGTTGGGTTCGGGTTGAGGTGAACCAGAACCCAACCCGCCTGAGTTGCAGCCCTAATATTTCTTGAAGTTGCTCACATACGCATGAGCATCCCTTGGAATTGATGACTGTGTTGATGGACTTGCAGCAATTCTCATTGGCAATGCCGCCATGATAGGCATTGGGATAAAGTAGTTGTTACGCCCTGAGGCGGCCATCCCCAGAGCGTTCCAATAATATCAATATCAGTGAGTCATACACAAGAGGCCAATAATGACTCCAACAAAGTACAACAGTAACCAATAAAAATCAAATAACTCAAACAAGACAATGATGAGCAATGGTTAACTAAAGGTGCAAAAATGTAAAATACATAAAAAGTATGTAATACAAAAAAAAATCATTACAGACCAGAAACTATAATCACTGTCCTGTGAGAGCCCAGAGTCTAGTCAACAACAAAAGACCACATATGCAACTGACACAAATACGATTATATACAAGGAATGCTGATGTCCTCACCCTCGTAGACCAAAAAGACTGGACGCAATGCACCTCACGGGAGCTCCGGCTTCACATTCGACCCTGCCTCAACTGGAGAAACAACACGTGAGGGGGTGAGCTACAAGCTCAGTGAGTGGCACAGATCCACACATCATACACAATAATAAGTATCCGATGAAACAATAAAGAGTTCCAACAACTAAGGAAAATAAACCAACAATCATAAGTGTCATACAACTCCAATCTCATCCTCACCTTCAGCCCTAGGGTGACATGAGATTATTGAAGAAAGAAAATCAAACTCGCTAACTCCCATAACCTTCCGGTAGCCCTCTCCCGGGTAGCCCTCTTCCTGACGGACTTCCAAGATAGGTACGAAGCCACAAGGTTGTTGAAACACACATTGGGCCTCCTATAATATGGCGGCTCCATTCAGGATAGCTCCAACTTCGGGTAGCTTCAACACGGATACAAGGTAGGGGAGAAGCATATCTCCACTCACAACATAATACTTATGGATCCCCTATCGTTGGTTATCACTCACCAAACCATATTAAATCCAATTGAAGTTATACAATGATACATCATTCAGATGTAGGAAGATTAATTAAGTTCTCACCTGATTTATGTCATGGAATGACCCTAGAGACGGGTCACACGCGTGCCTAACACACTTAGGCAAAGAGGTCTATTATTCTAAGCACATATACATAATAAGCTATCATTTGGCTAAAAAATTAAAACAAGGATCATGGGTGCATGATAGATTTAATCAAACATGGATTATGGATGCATAAGAGATTTAATTCAGATGCAGGAATATTAATTAAGTTCTCACCTGATTTATGTCATGGAATGACCATAGAGACGGGTCACACACGTCCCTAACACACTTAGGCAAAGAGGTCTATTATTCTAAGCACATATACATAATAAGCTATCATTTGGCTAAAGATTTAAAACAAGGATCATGGGTGCATGATAGATTTAACCAAACATGGATCATGGATGCATAAGAGATTTAATCATTCAAGTAAATAGATATTCATGGTAGTGGGATTACAAGAGACAACCTAAAGCATGCTTTGTACTTATGCATTCATGTATGGGCAAGTTACATAATTATACAAAACAAGGAGGGGTATGGAAGTATGGTTATGCATACATGGGTATGATATACAAGCAAGCATGGGATCCTACACAAGCTACAATTTATAATAATCCTATGATGTAAGCTATCTAACATAGTATGAGTCTAGTAAATCCATATGATTTAGCCATCATGATTAAATATAGCTATGGAGCCCAAAGAAAATTACTCAAAGCACTGTTAAGTGCACTAAGCGCTTCCCAAATGAGTGGGTCAAACCACTCACCAACAACCGAACCACCACGTGTCCAATCTACAAGGCCTGAATCACAATAACATAGAAATAGGTGAGCAAATCAATGTGTTTGGCTTGATTACATAAACGCACGGACCACACACCGAGCTCGCATGGCAAGCGAGGCGCGGGGGCATGCGAACCATGCCCCGGGTGCACGCAGGCATCACGCGTGGGCAGCGCACTCTCCGCGAGCGCTGGTCTGCCCTGCATGGGCAGCATGCATCTCCCTCCCCTTCCCCTCAAATATTTAACACTCAAACACACATAAAAGCAAATACTACTCATGCATAAACCCAATAACCTTCAAACAACCACAAGACCAACCAAAGAAAGAGGGAAACTCACCTAGAAAATGAGAGGGGCACAACCACACTCAAACATGAACACATTGTCACCCCATCCCCTCCATCTCCTCCCTTGAATACGCACAAAACACACACAAACATGGCTGGTTGAGATGTCCAAAGAGGGTGAATAAGAGAGGGTGAGGAAGAGGAAGAGGGAGAGAGAGAGAGAGATCAACCACATTAAGTACACACATAAACAAAATCTCACCTTTTCTTTCTTCTTCTCTTCTTTCTCTTCTTCTTGAGGGGTCTCGAGTGCAAAAGAGAGGGAGAGAGTGAGGGGTGGTGGGATTGACTTTTGAGGTGAATAAGGTGCAGAAGGGGGTGAGTGTTAGTCTACTCTCACCACTAATAAGCTTTATAAGGGGAAAAGATGAGGAGGGGGGTGTCATTTGTTTAAACTCACCCACCTACTCATCAAGGAAGCTTACATGGCAAGCATTTGATAATTCACACCAACTAAAGTTCAGTAATGACCTAGCCCGGATACTGTTCGGAACTACGAAAAAATTTTAAACCATGTTAGAACTTAATGAAAATTTATAGGTAAGCTCATATAAATGCGAGGAACGCAAATATGCAATTCAGTTTTTGAATTGATGGCCCCAATTTTAGTAATAAATAAAAATGTGATATGAACCACTCCCAAAAAGTGACACAAACATAACAGTAATAATATGGTGCAGTCATCACTTGATTCACTCATCGATGTATATGCATCAATAAGGAAAGCGTATGAGCTCATTGAAGCATATACCTCACTGGACAATGTGTATTCTTTATCGACGTATATACTTCGATAAGGAATATATATACATAATTCACACGGATCGCATATTATCATTTCATTTATAAGCCCATGTTTAGATATGGAATAGGGGGGATAACCAAGGATAGTGTGGAATAAGGGGTATAAGGCTGTTTAGATGGCTGGAATAAATATGAATCTGTATAACAAAATAAACTATTTTGAAGTGATTCCAGCAAACCTTGGAATTAAGTTATTCCGGATTATTCAACCCAAAAAAATATGTGGGTCCACTGTCAAATCGACTATCACCACCTTTTATAAATTAACTGTCAAATCAACCATCATCATTTTTTCACCTTTTATAAATCATTATCCACACTTTATTCACATTTTACCCAAACAATAAACATTTTATTATTACGTTTTCTAACAAGAATAATTCAAAACACAACCAAACACATAATTATTTTTTTTCTTATTCATACTAAAACAATCATAAACATTATAATAACTTAATTTTCTGTCCAAATGGGTTCTTTTAAATTCATAATAGTCCCCTAAAATAGATGGTGAAGCCTATTACAAGTCATAATTGAATATACCCTTTTTTTTTTAATAGGTGAAGAAGGTAAATTGTAGGAGGGAGGAGACAAATTTTACAACCATTAAAAAATCTCTCTTTTCTATTTTAAGTTAAATATTTTTCTAAAATTGAGATAAAAATAAGGACAAAATACATTTGGTCTTCATGTCTTTATGTGAAAGAAATACATGTCAACATTCATACCATAACTTCCACACACCCATGTTACCATAGAAATATATATATATATATTTTGTTGAATTTAAAAAATTTGGTCTAAGGTACACATTTTTCAGATTCTTACGTTTCTATTAATGTAAAATTCAAATTTTTAATGGAATCTTCCATTGTGTCCTGTTTTTCATATTTTTCAATTCTTCTAGACAACATGACAACTTTGTGCAAAAACGACTATGGGAATGATTTGTGAGTAAAAATTTCCATGAATCATATGGTTCTAACACATCTCAAAAGACTCTAGACAACAAGAGTTTCCCAAAAAAAAAAAAAGACTTTCATAATTAATTTCCACATGAATGCCAACAACTCACCAACAATATCCCTACCCACAAAAAGATATATACCTCAATGAGTTGTACCTGAAGCAGCAACATCATAAGTGACATATTTGGAAACAATACAATTGATATTCAATTCATTGTTTTGCCCAATCAAACAGTTCCTATTCTTTGTGAAATGCAAGCATTTGCATCGCCTCTTCTAGGATGATCCTTCCATGGTTCAATTCATCTCCTCCAGAGGATTTCGAGAAGTGCGTGAACCTCTGCTGTGACATCATTAACAGAGGGAGTTACGGATATTTCATTATTTTATGAGGACTTTATGCAATTTTGACCGATTGGCAAGGAGTTATCTCAACTTTTTTTTCTTCATTTTATGGACACAATATAACATATCATTATGTGTGAGATATTACTTGCTCCAATAGAGTTGTTTGACATGTTAGTATTAAAAGTGTATGCTGCGATCAACAACTTATCTTTGCATTACAACATTACATGTAAATCGAGTATTATAACTTTAGTTTCAGCAAGTGGCGGAGCTAGGATTTAGTTAAAGAGGGGCTCGACCATAAGTGACGAATATGGAATCATCAATTTTTCTTTACTTTAGATATTTCAAAACAACTGGATAAATTATCCAAAAAGATTATTATAAAATGTCATTCAGTAATTTTAAAGAAATATATCTACAACAGTACTCCTCGATGACTTTTCATATTATAGAAATGCCGCATGATATTTTCGATAGCAATGCTATCAAAAATATCATTTTCGATGTATGTTATCAAACAATCATTCAACCATTCGTCTTCCACCCGATTGTGCATCTTATTCTTCACAATATGCATAGCAAGACAAGCTCTCTCAACTGTAGCCATAGCAACTGGTAGTATAAGCACCAATATAATGAGTAAATAAACATGTGGATACGCAATATCTGATAAACGAATTCTCTTTTGACCTTGATCTTCTTTATTGATGGTAGGAGGTAATTGATCATAATTTCTTTTGAAAAAAATTTCCATTGCTGTTTCAAGCATGAAAAAAAAATTAGAAGTTGAGTGGATCCACATAATGATGTTATTCTTGAAGTTCAAAAATTCATAAAGGCTTGAAAATTAAAAAAAAATGCTTTTCAAGAAAATTAGCACAAATATAGTCACCAGGCAATCCTCATACAATAACAACAAAACAAGTAAAAACAATAAATACCCAAATAATATTTCAAGCCCAAAAACAAAGAACCCAAAAAAACCAAAAAAAAAAAAAAAAACATTAATCGGATCACAACTTTCAACATCAAAAAACCAAAAAAAAAAAATTAATCTTTGTCAACACCCAATCACCCATGACTCAATGAGAAACAAACAATTGTGTCATGCAAAGGATCAAGAAAAGAAAAGAGTTAAAAAAGAAAAGAGTTAAAAAAGAATAAAAACCTTAAATGGGGTGTCCTCTAAATGGGTTGAGTTGTGGCTTCATGGGGACCTCTGTTTTTGCTCAACCTTGTGAATATAAACAGCTGAGGGTTTAGGGAATGGGACCCCCCTTTTCTTTGTATAACATATTCCTATATTACTCCAACCAAAATATGTATAGTATTATTTTGTCCCATATTTTTTCATTTGCCCAAACACGCATCATTACATTAGTACCTTATGTTTTTATTTTTCAAAATTGAAGCAGGGCTTGACCCCCTTTGCCCCTTAATGCCTCCACCACTAGTTTCAGCTTGTGAAAACCAATTTCTTCCAACATCCTATCCAATATTTAACTAAAATAAAAATAACATCTATCATAATAAAAATTAAAAAAAAGAAAAAAACAAAGTTAATGACTCGAGAAATAAATTAAAAGCCGACAAAAGTATATGTGTATCCCAAAAAACAATGATATGTATATCATGTTCAATGTTTAAGTGACCATGAGATGTGTGTGATAATAACATCAAAGAAGTGTAATTGTCCCGTCCGGCTTGCCCAAGTGGACAGGGACATCACTCCCCTCGAGGAGGATCCGGTTTCAAGCTTCTATGGCTTAAAAAGCCTTGTGGGCTTGGCTTGTGGGCTTTAATGCCTAGATCAGTTTCTAGGTTTTTATGGCCCAGTTTATAATAGTAAAAATAGGATGGGATCTTGTAACCCTCTGGGGCATTTGTTACCCAAAAAAAAAAAAAAAAGTAAGTGTAATTGAATGGCAACTGACAATGCATTGAGTGCCTTGTAATTTCATAATGTGAAATGTGTCCATTCATTATATATGACCCCATTCATTTTATGAATTGAGTATTATCTGATTTAGTCAAACAAAAACCAGTACAAACAGATGATCCATTACCCTCATTTCATATATATTGCAAATGTGAGAGCAATGATTCATATGGTTCAACCTTAACACTTATGAAAGAATAATGAAGTGTACATGTTGATGCACTTGTTCATTATTGTAATTAATTTGAGGGTCCCAAAATTGTATGTGAAATCTTTAACTATAAGAATGTATGCATTCAATTTATTCAAAAATAAATAAATAAATATTTGAATATATATTGTATTATAAAAATAAGTACTTCATTAGACATGTATAGACCTTCCAAAAAATTCAAAATACATTGGACATGCAAAAGTGACATCAAGGATAATTGAGTGTATAACATTTTTTCATGGAAAATAACAAAATATATAATTGCATGTATATAATTGAACACAAGTTTTTTATGTGGTTGAGGAGAAAAAAAATTTTATTAACTATGACAAATAAGCTCCAACTAAAATTTTCCAGCAAATGGAATTGGATTCTTGATTACATATAAGAAGTCAGTGTAATCTGTTCTTCAGATTTTCTAATCTTCTAGACTGATGACTTTGTTCAAATGTTCCTTCAGATTTTCTATTCTTCTAGACAGGTAACTTTGTTCAAATGTTCCTTCAGATTTTCTATTCTTCTAGACAGGTAACTTTGTTCAAATGTTCCTTTTTTCCTTGAATCGACATAGATTGACTATCTTGAATTGAACATGAAAATATTTTTCTGTATGATTTTGACAAGTCAACTGACACAATGCAAAGAAAGGTAATGTTTATGAAATTTAGATTATAATGGCAGTCAAACCATAAATAGGAACCAATAAAAAACAAAAACACCTTACAACAGGCCATATTTTGAAACGGTGTTGGAGCTTGCAAACCTTTCAAAGACTATGGGTTGATGATCTTTGTTAGTTTTCTTGATAGGGTTTTTAGTGGCATGACTGTAGATGTTAAAGAAAAGGAAATTCTTATCATTTGAACATGTTTCACATGAAATTCTATATCATATTCACTAAAAATATTAGGGTTTTTTATTTTTCAGTCCCCGTAAACTAAGTTTATGATTTAGTGATATATCTCTCACTTCTTCATATTTCGATTTAAGTCTTCAGATTTAAAGTATATGTTCATTTTAGTTCTTTCTATGAACTCAAAAGAAAACTAAATAATTTAGGGATAAGTCCCTCTGAGGGACTAATGAGAAACATACCATTTAAATCTAGAGACTTCAATCGAAATATAAAGAAGTGAAGAATCGATTACTAAATCATATAGTTTACAGAGACCTAAAAATAAAAAACCTAATAATAATAATAATAAATTATAAAATAAACAAGAGAGAGATAGAGGAAGAGAGAGAATCAAATATACTTCTTCATGCGTGTAGCCCCATTTGGAATCATTATATATATATATATATATATATATATATATATATATATATATATATATATATATATATATATATATATATTATAAAAAGCTTATGTCCCATTTGGATAGAAAATTAAGGTAATATGAGGTTTATAACTATTCTAATATTTATAAAAAATAAGTGATTTTTTATTTAATTATGTTTTTAATTATTTTCGTTGGTAAACGTAATATAAAAAAATTTGTTGTTTGGTTGACATGGATAAATTGTGAATAAAATGTGAATAAGATGATTTGACATGTGAGTCTCCTGATTTATAAAAAATGATAACAGTTGATTTGACAATAGGACCAATATATTCAAGTGGATTGAATAACCTAGAATAACTTAATTCCAGATGATAGTAGAAATAAGTATATCTCTTTATAGCACTTAATTCTGACATATAAATTCTTATTTATTCCACTCTTCTAAACACTCACTTTATCACTATTCCATTTCATCCTTGTTTATTCCACCCTCAATTCTCAAACTGAAAATGGGCTAAAAGATATAATTAATTATTTTCTTTTATAAAAGTTATTTTGAATTTTTTATACAATTAAAACAAAAAAAGGTAAAAATGTAAATTAACCCTTTTAGAAAACCGATTATTTTAAACCAGTTTAATGGTTGGTTCTATACGTGGCCTTTCGTTGATTGAAATTCACATTAGAAATCTTTTTCTCTTAGGTTCAATTTACATTTTATTAAATGTAACCATAAAAACCATTTCTGTAAGATTTCTTCATTATGACTTTCTGAATACCTCTCTTAACCTTGGGCAACAATGTCCGTGAGGTTCACATGTTTATTTGGTCCAATGTAATTGTGCCACCTATTCCATATAGGTAGTTGATTCACATGTTTGATATTGATTGTTTTTTATTGAGTCGAGTCACATGCTTAAATTGTAGTATATGCTGCTTCGAAAACTGTTACAACAAAAGGTTGTTTTACTTATTAAATAAATATCTACTATTATTTATTTATAACTTTTAAATAGTTATAACAAACATGTCTATAACTTATCATAAAAGTTATAATATGTAAATTTAAGTTACAACAAACATGGCCATAATCCTTGCATATAAGTTGAGGGATATAAATAGTCTATTTCACTACAATTTCCTAAAGAAAAATGTTCCACTCAATCTCCAAAACATAGTTCACCCACGTCTTTATTTTATTTTTTTTAATCATATACCACGTTTAATGAAGTATGTATTTTTATAAAATGTAAAGTAAATACTCTAATGAATAAAATGATATCATTTATAAAAAAATGTGAAGATTTTCAACGATGCATATAACTCATTATAGTAATTGGATGGGCTAACGAGGTATATAAGGTATATTTGTTGCTGTTAAAAATAGATTTAGTATAACAACTCTCTTTTTTAAATACGGATGTGGCTCATGGTAGTATCATAAATACATAAGGTAAAATTGTAACAAGATAAAATAACATAAAGAGTCAGTTTTATAACAAATCGCTATCCTAAAATATCATATGTAGTTCATGGTCCTAATGATTTAAGAGGTGTGATTTAAACCAAACTTGCAAGACCAAGATCAAATTGTTGCAATCGAATAATAGTGTTGTGGACCACGAGGCTAGGGATCAGCAGAATCGATAGATTCCTCTCATGGCTCAGTAGCAATGTTACTCTTCTTTTTTTTAACTTAATTTTAGTCTTATATATATTTTAAAAAAAAATTATCATTTTTTATAAATGGATCTATGTAATTTATTGTATTATATATTTTATTTTTTTTATAAAAACATTTAAATTAATAATACTATTTTTAAAAAATTAAAACATGTGTTGACTAAAATTGAAACTAAAAAAATGTACTGTAAGTAACATTTTTCTATTTCTTTTCCACACCTAATACTCCATACCATTTTACTTTATTTTCACCATAGTACATGTATTCATTATCTACTCGTGCAAAACAATTCTTGGCATGCAAGATACAGATGGGCCATGGATGCTTCAATTAATTAGGAAAAAGAAACTTTGAAAATGAAAAATTAAAAAAAAAAACACAGACCACAGAACTAAAACGTGGGACTAAAAAGTCAAAGATGTTTCTAATAGTATGAATGTGTGATGACTCCATTCATAGATGTTGGTGGATTCTATGGGAATGGGATGGTGCAATTAACTGCATTGGCATGCCAAAATAGAAGGACATTTTGATATCAGGCCACCATAGTTTTTATTGGGGTACCTTCGAAACATGGTATACAAAACCAGATTCTATTTTAAGTCATAATACATAGATGATGACACATTTCAAAAAGGGCAATACAGTGGATTGCAAATATGGATGCTCTGGTCATATACACAAAACCAGATTCTATTTTAAGTCATAATACATGCATGATGACATATTTCAAAAAGGTCAATACAGTGTATTGCAAATATGGATGCTCCGGTCAGATGAGACTTACATTAGAACTTGAACTGAGTTGAAATATGACCTAATATTCTAACTTCTGGATGGGTTTGGATTGAAATTTTAGTGTTTAGATTTGGATTAATTCAGGTTGGATTTGGATTGAGGATCCAGATAATCTGAACCCGACTTAGAACATGAAGGAATGAGTGATATATTTAAAGTAAAATTTTAATTTTAATTTTTTTTAAATATGAGATAAAATTTGAATTGACAGATTTATTTTTACCTAAAACCTATAATTTCACTTTTCTTGTTTTATTTCTTTATTATCTAGTTATTCCTCATTTTCTTTTTTTTTTCTTCTTTTTTTAAAGAAAAAGTAGATACGTTACCCTGATTTCATTAAATTGAAGTTAAAATACAATCTAAAAGAGGAGGGGACCGTAAAGGAGAAAAGGAAAGACATAAAAACAACAAAATATCGTTTCAGCCTCATGGCTATTCCTCATTTTCTTATTTTTATTTTTCGTGCAAAACATTGAATATCGCACGGTTTTAATTATTTAAATAACACGTATTTGAAGTCAAACATATAATCTAATCTGAATCAAACTCAAACTCAACCCAATTAAAATCAAATCCGACGGATGAGATTGAGGTTGAGTTTCTCATATCTTATGATTGGATTGGGTTTTATCTCTCAATATCCATAAGAGGATATATATATATATAACTGAGATGAAATGCAAGACAAGAGTCAACCAATCAAACTATTCTTTAACTTTTTATTACAAATTTAAAAATAATTAAGTTCACAATTGTGTACTGTCCAATTTAAAAAGAAAAACATGCCCCCACTTCCTGGTTAATCATATAGGGACTACCATCATAGGCTGCATTTGGAAACATATTGGAAAAATATTATTGTGCATAAAATAGCTTAAATAAACTCAATTTCTAGAAAACTCAATTTTTATGTTTTTTAAAAAGCATACTTTTTGTGCTAAAAATTATAACCAATTATATAATTAAGTTTGTTTTTGGGGAGGCATTTGAAAATTACATGATTTGTTAGCTTTTTATTTTTTTGAAAAACAAAAACATGTTCAAACACGTTTCCAAATGTTACTTATTCACCCGTGCTTTTTCTAAACAGCCCTTGCAATAGTGGCATTTCCGTCAATTCAGGACATTCCAAACTTTTGGAGAGTCATTCATAAAATTTATAAAAGGATACCTGACACTATTATAATTCCCTCTACATCATTACGTAAGGTGAGGATCAAACCCTAATATGGACATATCAGTTAACGTGAGAGATCAAAAACATATTAACATCTTCGAGATCTGAATGATTGTCATAATGCAACAGCTATAAACAAATTCAATGGGACCGGAGTTTAATAAAACGAGGTGTCTAAATGAGACTAAGGTACAATTCATTCTCTAACTCCATTTAACATGATATCTTCTGACTTTGTCGGAGTGTCTTTAGAAAGGAGCATCCCAACCTCAATCACTTAGTTGAGACAAGTTCCTCACAAGGTGACTGTTTGAAGAAGATAGATTGAGAAGGTGAAAAAAGACAGACATCGATTAACATGTCATTCGATCATCCATAAAATAACCCTCCCACGATAACATGTGTGTATTAAACTCTTAATTCGGAGCATTCTAAAAAGAAGAAAAACGCATATGTTAAAAGAGTTTTAGTTGAAAGGACCTTGAAAAAAAATATGTAACTTCAAATTTATAAGATTATCATATTTAAAAATTTGAGGGATCTAAAAAAATAGAAAGCTAAATAAAATATTTAAAATTATATTCTTTTATATTTCTAATGATTTTCTTTAAATCTCATCTTAAAAAAAACCTTGAATCGCCAACAAATATGATCGTAGAAATGTAAGGGGATAACATGACCATGTAATAATAATAAGACAAAGTGACACACACTTCCATTATTGCTGGCAATACAGTCCAAAAATATAGGACAAGATAATATTCTTTAAAAAAAAAAAAAATTATTTTTAAGTCTTCATAAATTATATGATTTAATAATCGATCCTTTATTTTTTCATATTTCAGTTTAAGTCTCTAAGTTTAAAGGATATGTTCTTTTTCAGTCCCTCCTAAGAACTGAAAAGAAAATTAAATAATTTAATGATAGATCCCTCCTAAAAACTAATAAGAAACATATCCTTTAAATCTAGAGACTTAAACTGAAATATGAAGAAGTGAATGATTAATCACAAAATAATATATTTTATAGGACTAAAAAATAAAAAACCCCTTGTCTGTTCCTTCTTCTGGTTCAACTTTGCCGTGCTCATTGGGAAGCAGCCTCCCATCCTCCCCTCCCTCACTTTCGCCACCAAAATAAATCACGTCAAAAACCACTAACAACAATCCCCAAAAATATCTCCCTATAAAAACATATACTTCACATACAAATCATCACATAGAGAGAGAGAGAGAGAGAGTCCAATCAATTTTGTTGTTCTCTGATGGCTTCCAATCATCCCATCAAAAACAGGTTCACAAACCTAAGAATCTCAAATTCCCTCCCAAACCTTTCAGACGAGCCATCCAATCTCAGCCCCAACTGCAACCCCTCCTTCGACTTGAAGACCTCCCTCTCCGCCGCCGTCAAGGTTTCCCGCGCCTCGAGGTCCTCCGTCGATCTCTACAACGGCGGCGGCAGTGTCAGAGGGCCAAAGATCGTACGCGGCGATGATGGGTACGTTCTGGAGGACGTGCCGCACCTCCTCGATTACATCCCCAACCTCCCGGTGAGTCATTATTATGATATTATTATTTTTATGATTTTTATATTTTTTTATTAAGTTATTTTATTATTATTTTTTAATATTTATAAATAAAAAAATTCATTAATTTCTTTTATTCTAACACCACAAAAATAATTGCGTCTTGAATCAAAATATAAAAACGAATAGAAATACATAATCATAAGAGTGCAAAATTTACCAACATCCAATAATAATTAAACGAGAATATTTTTATTTATTTATTGGATTATAGAGATGGGGCTACAATTCTCTTTCCACGATTAAGTATTAAACTTAACTTATAAGTTATATAGACAAATTATATTTGATTACTAAAAAACTTTAATATTATAATTTTTTTGATGTGGATGTAAGACATATCACAAGACTACGTGTAAGGTTACTGTGCCCCCAACAATTATTCTTAATGTGATTCATATTTTATTTATTACGAAAATAATTGCATAGGTGGTCCACTTCTGAAAGTTCAGTTTATCAAAGTTATTTTTAATGATTATAATCTACCGAAAACCTGATATAATAACAGTTGTATGTATTATAAATAATAGTTCCTCGTTATATTTGAATTATAAATTGTTCATATTCTTAAGAGAAGATGAGAGATTCTTATTATATATTAATGGAATGATCCGTGGAATCAAGATTGAAGAGACGTCTATTAATATAAAACACTACAATAAAAAGCAAAAAAAGAAAATACAAGTTAAGTCATTGCCTTCAACAGAACAAAGATTGCACATGGTCCTACATCACAACAGAAATCCCAATCTTTTATGGGGTCACGTTTCTTTTTATTCTTGTTATGAAGGAACACCCAGAAAAATTACATAACTTATACAATTGTATTTAAAAAAAAAACAATCCACCTTTTAAACTACAATTGCCAAACTGCTCCATAGAGCCGAACACTTTAATTTTTAAATGTTCTCAAAATAGTAACTCTCCTTCATAGATGACAACATTGCATGGAAGCTATAAAAATCAGCATTTGGCATGTGTAAGAATTTGGGAAACCTTCACCTTAGTTATTGAATCTCCATAGTCATTTAAATTGTTGATTTTAATAGGAACATTTAGCTAGATTCTACCTTTTCTCAAAAAAAAAAAAATAACATTTAGGAATGTATCAACTTAGACAATAATATGCTTAGCATGAGCTTGATGCGGTGGTTTATGACACTTCCATGGCATGGGGAAGAGATGTAGGCAAGAAGGGAATGTGTTGCCCAATCCGGGCTCATATACCAAATAAATAAATAAAAAATAAAGACAATAATATACTTAAAAAATTTGCCCAAAAGGAAGGTCATGTTGGAATTGAAAGAATTGACTAAAGTTAGGTACACATTGTGGAGTCGATTGAATGTATGACTCTAGTTTTCTTGTCTGAATGATTCAATGAATCCAAAGTGCTGCAAAAACATTGGGTCCATTGAAATTGAAAGCATTGTTTTATTTATTTAATTTACTTTTTATGGCTATATGGGCATGCTTTATGATGATGTTATGATCAATCATGCACGCTCAGTTATTGGTGTATTTTTGTTTACTTTAATTATGTGGTTGAAAAGTTTCCCTTAATATTTAATTCTTGGACTCAATAATGGATTGAAGCCCAATATAAAAAAAAAAAAACAATATTAGTTTGCTTTAATTAGGTCTATTAACTTAGGATTACGCAGTTGGGAATTAGCATAATCATTTACCACATTAAATTCTTAGGACAAAAAATTTATATACTGATATTTTCTATTTTCCAATGTTTCATATACTTAAATATAATTTATATGACATTGTATCCAAAATAAAATAATGAGTGGTCAAGATTCATGCCACAAACACATGAACTCTTGTGTGTGCAAGTCCTTGTCATCATCAATTAGGTTGTTGAACTAATAGCAATATCAATCTCACATTGTTTTTCGCATAAGTTTCTGCTTTACTGGGCAATGTTGGATAATGTTAAAGATAGTCACGTTTATAGTGTTTTACATGTTTTAATTTTTTAAAATATAATAAAATATATACTCTAATAAATTATAAAAATACATAACTAGTAACTACACAAAGAAACCAAAAAAATTGTTTTCACGTTAGCAAAATGAGACCGCATATATATGGTTGAAAATAAGAATTGCCCATAAGAATGCCCAAATTTGTTTGAGGTGGATAAAGAAGTGTATTTATAGATGATTATTTCTTAATAATATGTAAAATATAGTAAAAACATAAAATTCATTAAGACAACATTGATGTGTATATTATATTTAATAAGGTCGTATTTTGAAATTAAAGAATCATTACAAAGGGCTGGTTGCCAAGAAATTAATCTTTGATTTGCGTAACAATAAACCATATGTTAAAATTTATAGATGATTATTTCTGAATAATATGTAAAATATAGTAAAAACATAAAATTCATCAAGACAACATTGATGTGTATATTATGTTTAATAAGGTCGTATTTTGAAATTAAAGAATCATTACAAGAACTGGTTGCCAAGAAATTAATCTTTGATTTGCGTAACAATAAACCATATATTAAAATTGTCCGCATTGTTTTGGTACACGCCATACATTTTGTATTGAAAATATGGTACTTGTCATAGGTATATGCGCATGATTATTTCTCTTAATGTAAATACTATAAAATTACAGGGAGCCAAGTCACCATGTGTGACACATGCCATACGTATAGATAAAGTATATTTTACTCATATTTCTAATAATGCTAGTTTTTTTTATAACTAAAGTCATTTATTAAATTTTAACACAAAAAATTATCATAGAAAACTAAAAGGCAGACTTTATCCTCACATCAATCCAAAGGCTTATATTAGGTTAACTTTGACATAAAAAGATAATAAAGAATTATTTTTTAAATAGACAAAATTTTCATAAACTTTTTGAAAAATAGTGTGAACTAAAATATTCATGTTTAAATTTTGGACAATGTTACATTCAGTTCCATTTTCAACCTTAATTTCAGTCTACATGTGTTTCAAATTTTTTAAAAATAGTATACATCATCTAATAAGATACATGCTTTTATAAAAATGAAACATATACTCCAATGAATTGTATGGATGCATTTATAGAAAAAGTAAAAAAATTCTTTCAAAACATATAACTTGTTAACGTGAACATATGCGTCGATAGAAATCTATTGATCTGCGTGCTTGATTTTTTAGTTAAAATGATATAACAATTGTCCCCGTCAACATCCACGCCTTCCATAAACTGAATTCAAAGGATCCACTCATGACTCATCCACCGTAAAAATATTTGTTTTATTGCGCATGAAAGAAAATATACGTATATACATATATATTAAAAAAAATTAACCAATAAAAAAAAGAGAGAAAAAAAATGAGTGGCTTTGTCTTCTATTTTATGGGAACCTCTTTTACATGCCTCCCGTGGTTGGCTGTGTTTCAATGACAACTCCCCGTACTCGAAATATCTAAACTACCCCCAACGGATCCTTCCAACTACCAAACGACCACCACTCTCCTATGACCGAAAATACCCTTCCACCGTCCAATCCACCATTGGCATTTCCGTAATTACACACAAACCCAACCCCAAAGTCTCAACCAGACCAACCCAACCCGAGATTCCATGTGAATCCGAATAAGAATATTCCGTTAATGGCATTCCTGAAATTAATTTAAAATGCAGGGCTAGTTCCAGGACCTCTTCCTTCTTTCCGTGTTTGTTTTTCTTCAACATTTCTTCTTTCTCCTCTCTCTTTCGTAATCGGAGACGTCAAAATGAAACCCTGAAAAAAGAAAGACAAATCACGAGGAGTGAAAGCGAGACTTTCTTTGAAACCCTAAAAAAAATTCAAACAAATCGGGCGAAGTTTTGTCTATATATTGCGCACAAACGCTGTCAATCATGGCATTCTTCAACAGGCCTTTGCTTGAATGGGTTCCTTCTCTGTTTTGTCTCCGGATCGCCAGATCGATCAGAATCTGAACCTCAAGAGCTCTCTATCTTCTTCTGCTGCTGCTGCTCCGGTTAGGGCTTCGATTTTGGCGAGGATGAGTTTCGTGGGGAAGCCTCGGTTGAAGATCGTTGAGGGTGAGGCGGGTTACGTTCTCGAGGACGTCCCGCACTTGACTGACTACCTTCCTGATCTGCCTGTGAGTGGGTTTGGAATGAAATCGGGGGGTTTTAGTTTGGTTGGTTTGGATTTGAAGTGAAAAGTTGTGATCTTGAGAGATGGGTCAATTGGGGATTCTTGGCTTGCTTTTTTATTTATTTTAAGTTTCGTTGGTTTGATCTGAAGTGAAAGTTGTGATTTTGAGAGTCAGGTCGATTGGGAATTCTTGGTTTTTTCATGTTTTTAATTTTGTTTGGTTTGGTTTTGAAGTGAAAATTGTGATCCTGAGAGATGGGTCGATCCGGAATTCTTGGTTTGCTTTTTTTTTTTTAATTAAAAAAGTGGGTTTTGTGTATGAATTGTTCTGAAAATTTGATTTTTTTTGTTTTGGCAGAGTTATGCGAATCCGTTGCAGAATAATCCGGCTTATTCAGTTGTCAAGTAAGTGCTTTTTTTTCTCTGATAATTTGTTCTTTTTGTTGTATGGATTGGACTCCGTTGTTTAGTTGATGTGGGTGCTGTTGAATTGATAAAAGTGGTTGTTTGAATTATTATGCAGGCAATATTTTGTTAATGTTGATGATACCGTTGCACAGAAGGTGGGTCAACCTTAGTTGCCTTATTGTTTCATCTAATATGAAATTTCTTTTTTGCTTGTTCAAAATTTTTACTTATTTGATATTTAAATGTCACATAGATTGTCGTTCACAAGAGTAGTCCAAGAGGGACACATTTTCGTCGTTCAGGGCCACGTCAGAAGGTTTGCATGTTTATCTCATGTGATATGTAGATAGAAATGGTAAAATATTGTGTTCGTCTGTGATAAAAGGTGATATTGGTTAATAGGTGTATTTCGAGTCTGATGAAGTCCATGCATGTATTGTGACTTGTGGAGGCCTGTGCCCTGGGCTTAACACGGTGATCAGGGAAATCGTGTGTGGCTTGTACCACATGTACGGAGTCACGAAGGTCCTTGGAATTGAGGTGAGAATTGTGTTATTTTATGTTTTGAGTTTCCAATATTTAATCATCTTGGAGCTTGCATATTAAGGCTCTGTCTTACTCATTCTCTGTTCTCTAGGTAACCATTTATGTGCACATGGTATTGATATTGCAAGAATTACTTTGTAAATAAGAGTTGTAACCCTTCTTAGAGGCTGAAGCATGTGGTTGAGATGACAGATGACACAACTTTTGCATGGATGTTGTTGGAAAAACTTTATCTTGTTACATATTGAGATACATGCAACTTGAATATTAATTTCTTGTACATACTAATGTGTTATGCACCTGATTAATATTGCCTTGAAAATTATGCTGTACTTTGCAAAAGAACTAAAGGATATGCGAATTAGGTGTTCCGGCATTGCAATTTTTTTAAGTTTCTGTTTTATCAAATTTTGGGTGCCTGGAATGTCAATGCCATCTAGCCACTCATATAGTGTCTTTGCAGGTTTTATTGCTTTATTTTGTTTTTCAGCATGTAGTTCCGTGATATTATTAGCTAACCCTTGTGGTATCTTCTATAGGGAGGATACAAGGGTTTCTATGCTCGTAATACAATTGATCTAACACCAAAGTCAGTCAATGATATCCACAAACGTGGTGGCACAATACTTGGTAGCTCTCGAGGTGGCCATGACACTGCAAAAATTGTTGATAGCATCGAAGATCGAGGTATAAACCAGGTATGTACAGCAGAGAGAATTGTTGGTGATATGTGAAAATTGAAATATATATATATCATCACTTTTTTTCACAAATATCTGAATGCTAAAATTTGAGTCTTGGATTTATTCTCATCTTTCAGGTCTATATAATTGGGGGTGATGGAACCCAGAAGGGGGCCTCTGTGATTTATGAGGTAATATAATTTGGAGGCCATTTTGCCTACCTGTTTGAAAATTCATGTTTAGTGAGGATATTATTGTGGCTCTGGAGTGTCTATTTCATTTCTTCTACAATTTTTTATTGCATCTCTGTTGAAGAGCACAAAAGCATTAGCTGCATTAGTAACTGAACTATGTTAATTTTCATTTTATGAATTCTCTCATCTTCAAATCATACAGGAAATTGAAAGGCGCGGTCTCAAGGTTGCAGTTGCTGGAATTCCTAAGACCATCGATAATGACATTGCGGTAATTCTATTGACCAATTACCAAATCCTACTCATTCCAGCTTCCTAGCTTAGCTTATGCATTTCATTCTCATGTTCGCTGGAGTGGTTCTCACCACTACTCGATGTTTTCTTCCTTCTGTGTTTGTCTAATCAGGTCATTGACAAGTCCTTTGGTTTTGACACTGCTGTTGAAGAGGCTCAACGAGCCATTAATGCTGCTCATGTTGAAGCTGAAAGCGTCGAGAATGGCGTAGGTGTTGTGAAGTTGATGGGACGCTATAGTGGTGAGTTTCAATTTATTTTTTTATTTTTTTTGGCTTAAGGGTGCATTTGCAAACTAGTTTGAAAAATGGTGTATGTATTACTTAAGGCAGCTTTGCCTTTTGAAGACAGTTTCTAGGCATCACGCTTATGTTAGCTTCTTGAAAAGTTGTTTTTCCACAACTAAAAACTGTTTTCACTTTCGTCAAAAGCTGGGACCGCTGGGGGCATTTGGAAACGAGTTTGGATCAAGTATTATTCCTGCAAAAGCTGAATCTCCAAAAGCTGTCCAAACCGGTTGCCAAATGCTGCCCAAGGCTAATTCTTAAACCTTTGTTCAAGGATTTAATAATATTGTGGATGTGATCATTTCCAATTTTATTGATTGATATTTGCAATCTTGCAATCTTGATTATGCCTCGTCTTCCTTGTATTTAAGAACATTATTTTGTGCAGGTTTTATTGCTATGCATGCTACTCTTGCCAACCGAGATGTGGTACGTGTCACCTCTTGTCTTTTTTGGGTCATAATTTTTTTCTTTAAACTTTGTGTTGAAGATTATCTCCTTGCGAAGGATGGATGCTGTCTGTTTACTAAGGTTTACATGGTATCAATGAATCGTTTTGCTGGATTTTGTCAGGACTGTTGTTTGATCCCAGAGTCTCCCTTTTATCTGGAAGGACCAGGTGGGCTGTTTGAATACATGGAAAAACGTCTCAAAGAACAAGGACATATGGTTCTGGTTGTAGCTGAGGGTGCAGGACAGGACCTCATCGCTGAGAGCTTACGGTCTATGAACCAGGAGGATGCTTCAGGAAACAAGCTTCTTCTTGATGTTGGGCTATGGTTATCTCAGAGAATAAAGGTAAGAGTCGCAATAACATTCACATTAATGTAGATATGTGGAAGTATAAAAGAACAGGCATTATGTAGAGAGGAGTGATTCCATGTGGCTATGTAGAAAACGGTCCACCATGCGGCAATCACTCCTTCCCATCCAATCAAGAATTCCCGTTGATCGGATGATTTTTAATGAATTTTTTCTTAACCATCCGATTAATGGAATTCTGAATCGGATGGTTAGGAGTGATTCCTTCATGGCCGCATGATCCGCATGGAATCACTCCACTATATATATAGTGAAAACCTGTTTTACTTGATAATTTCATATGTTTCCTGTTAATCATGTGTTGCATGGAGGATTCAAAACCTTGTAAAATGTGTCATGCTTTATTGAAAATTATATTTCTTGGCCAATGCAAGATTTCCAGCAAAATATGGTTTTTTTATGTTAATATCTGTGAAGTTATTTGAGAAAATTTCTTGTCATTGCAGGATCATTTTGCGAAAAGACCGAATATGCCAATTACTCTCAAATATATAGGTGGGTTCCAGAATTTATTTGTTGTAGTGTTTTTGTTTTCCCTTGAAAATAAGTTATGTAATTGTTCTAACTTCTAACCTAGCTCTTTGTTTTTGTATATAGATCCAACATACATGATCCGGGCAGTTCCAAGTAATGCATCCGATAATGTGTACTGCACTCTTCTAGCTCATAGTGCCATTCATGGTGCCATGGCAGGATACACTGGCTTCACCATTGGCTCTGTCAATGGGAGACACGCCTACATTCCTTTCCATGTAAGTGCAGAAGTCTTATGGTCCATGTCTTTTCTTTTTAATAACTTTTAAAATGTTTTTCTTACTGATGTTTTTTTGTTGGTCTGAAATGAAATGCGGGATAAGATTGTCATTTCCATCTTGGGTGAAGCAAAAGATATAATGAACATTTTCAACAAAAATCACACAACATATAGAGAAGTGGATTCCATTTTCCCATTCAGTTGTACCACAGCACACCCCATTTCAGCATGAGAACTGGTTCAGTGACTCAAAATCTGACCTATTTAGTGACTTGAACTGATTTTTAAATGAGATAAAAGAGATGACATCCTATCACTTTTGGGAGGATTGGTTATCCTTTTATTACCTGTCCATGTTAGCTTAAACCGCTATGCTTATTAAATCCTTTTCCTTTAGGCATTTTCTAGCAACCAAACATTAAGTTACCTCTATTGTCAACCCTAGCATCCATAGAACTTTAAAGCTTGCCTTCCTATCATTCATGAGGACATCTTTCCAGCATTTGACTGTACAAACATTACTTGTACCTCATATCTGTCTTTCATATATAATATATCTCATATCCAATCAATCAAGTCAAAAAGAACATTACAATTGCAGACAAAGTAAATGATTTGATTGAACGGTTTATAAATTCCAGACCATGTAAAATTAATAATAACTTCAAGAAAACACTGATCAAATGATTTATTGTTATCATCAAGCAGTGTTTTGGACAATTAGGCAAATAAAGATGATCTAGTAAAATATTCCACTTCAAGAGCACTTTTGAGTATTAGTTTAGTTTGTGAGCCTCGTGGGTCAAACCTATGGATTAATAAACCACTAACACAACCCTTTAATGCACTGTGGATGATCTATTCTTTTACACTTGAAGGTGCTCAAATAAAAATACGTTGGGTTGCGATGATTTGGTATTTTTGTGAAATTGCATGATGGAAGTGTGTTATGTTAACTTTTTCCATTCATAATGAATTTCCATGGGAATGCATACCTTGTGCTTTTTTCATTCTTTTTTTTTTTTTTTGGTTGGTAGGTTAAAGTTTCTTTCTTTTTCTGTTTAAATCTTTTCCTATCAAACCTAAGGCTCCTCAATAAAGAGGGAGTACTTCTGTCAACCTGTCAAGAGGTGATTCAGTGCAGAAACTGAATTCTTAGGTATTTGATTGAAAGTCTAACTATTTCAAATTTTATTTTTCTTGTGCAGAGAATAACTGAGACGCAAAATAAGGTTGTGATAACAGACAGGATGTGGGCAAGGCTGTTGTCCTCAACCAATCAACCCAGCTTCCTGAACTCTCAAACCATTGAGGACTCCAAAAAGGAAGAAACACCTACCCAGTTATTGGATGGAGAGAACTGCAATGAAAATGGGTCCTTGGATGCCAGAGAATCTCAACTCATATAGATTTCTTCATGAGGTGTTGGTCTGTACGTGGGAAGAGTCCTGAGGTCCAATTTCATTGTATTATTTAGTTATCTTATTATGATTGCATCAGGAAAACAAATGATGTTAAGAGGCTGCATGTGTGTATAATAGCTTATTGACCATGTTGTATGGCTGTATTCCTGGGGATCACCAATTTTGGCCCCGTCACTGGGGGATGTTATCTATAATGGAATAAAATGTGACAGTTAGGAGGTATACACTGTTTTTATTAACATTCATTTAAGATCTGCTCTGCTGCAAACGAAGTATTATATGACATGGAATGAACAGATATATCAGCTTTGTTTTCTCATTTGAAAAAAAAAAAAATCTTAATCTCTATTACAATTGTGTCTTATCTCCTAAATATTCTTGTAATGTGATGTACTCTTTTTTTTAAAACTTGGTTACCCACACCCTCGCTAAGATGAACTATTGGAAAAACTTTGCATTTTTATTTCTAGCACCCTCTGACCTGAGTGTTTTTTCCGCCTCCTGCATCTCTCTTTTTTTTCTTTTTTTTTTTTATTGGAGGACCTCTCGTGGCTGTTTTTACGGTTGAGTTGGGAAGGCTACCTCTGCCTGTTTGCCCTGGTCTCACAGAAAGCTTGATTAATGTTACACTTTTATTTTGAATGATGTCGGTTTTATAGTTTATACATGTTTTGGTTTTGTTACAAGATTACATTTATTTATAACATGTATGTAATTAATCTCAATATGATTAGTCACATAAACCTTTGAATTTTGAATGGCATTTGTCCCTTTTTTTTTTGTTATCACTTTTTTTCTTATGGGAAAAATGTTATTTTGATAAACACTTCAAACACATGCATGATAGTCATGTTTTTCTTCACTTTATCTTTTTATTTTATTTTTTATGGGTGGTTGGTTATATTTGAATGTCATTTCTCTCATCTTTGCATTTTTTTTTGTGGAAAAACAAACTTGTGAAAGCTCAACAATTACTTCTTTTTTGTTTTGTTTATACTTCTTTTTAATTTTTACGAGACATCGGAGTATTATGTGAGATGGAGTAAATTGATTTTGGGACATGTAGAAAGTTAACAGCCGCTCCTCTCTGAAACGATCTTCTTGAGTTTTATTCATTAGATGGTTAAATTCTTTGATAGAGTTTATGACATAAAGCCAATGACTGGGCAATGTAAGGAGCTGGGCTTAACTACAAACCCTCACTAAGGGCTACGACAGCTTAATAACAAATAATGTTCTTTACGAAGTGCAGTTTATGGGACTGCATTGAAGGCTTGAAAGCTCTTGCAAAGGCGGGGCGTGAGCTATAGTCATGACAACAATTTCTCATCACCTTCATGATAGTCAGATAAATCATCATTCTGATATATTAAAAAAAATGAAAAAGTGAGTTTAGAGTCTCACTACTCATTCATCAACTCCAACCACAATCTCTATTTTCATCTCTATTCTATTTTTTTATATTTTTTAATAAAAATTTAATTTATCATATCTCTCTTATTTTTTTGATGTATTATACATAATTGAGGTTTATTAGCGAAATTTAAAATCCGTAGAAGTTAATATTATTAGTTCTGGACCAAGTGACCAGTAAACTTATCAGTTATTCTAAACTGATTTCTGTACCCGAAACACCTGTATTCGTATATAGATGAAATATATGCATCCAAAAAACCTGTATTTGTATCTTATTAAAATATTAGGAGATTATTAATGTAGCGATACATCTATTTTAAGATGGATCTGGATCATGTCTTATTATGTGCTGTTGTGTTTTGTTGTTGTGCTTTATTTAATATTTCATGTATTTTCTTTTGTTGTATTATCAGTTTCGATTAGAATAAACTCATTTTAGAACATAAGTGTAAATAATAATTAATATAATATTAATGTAAAAAAATAAAAAATATATTAAATATATAACATTTTTAAACATATGTTAAACATATTCAATATTAGACTCATTTGAATCGTATCGACGACATCTATCCAATGGTATCAATTTTATGAAAATTAAACTTATATTATAGAAGTTATCAAACATTATTAAAAAAATAAAAATAAATAAGAAACCTCCACATTTGGAGGCTCAAACAGTGAGCCTCCAAATATGGAGTCTCATTTAGTGGCCTCTAAAATAAAGGTTGTTTTTGTCGATCGTTGGAGAGGTAACACAGAAAATAGATAGTGTACGCAGGTGTCTGGCCTTTTTAAGGTCCCAAGAAACCATAAAGGTTTTGGAACTTTGATGTAACTCTGCTATGAAATAGAGCCTAACTATAAAAAAAAAAGAAAAAGAAAAAGAAAAACAAATAATGTGCTTTTGGCTATCAAAAGAAAATTTAATGGAGTGAATTCCGAGAACACTTATATGGACTATCATTTGCCCATCGACATGTAGAAATTTTATTAGATGGCAAAATGCGGGTAAATCCATTATATTGGTATATAAGGTTGCAGGATGAATGAAAATTAAAATTACATCTTCAAAGTGAGCCTAAGAGTGAACTCACTAGTCCAAACTTATCTCTTATTATTCTTCTTATGGGAGTTGAAGGTGGCGATAACCAATCTTTTATCCTACTTACGTTTGATCGTGACCGATCCGTTGAAGGTGGTGAGCATCCTCTTATCCTTCTTCGTTTGATCAATCGATTCATTTGAGGTGGCGAGATCTCTATCCCCATTCCCCATCAATTGGTATGAGAGTATCCAGGAGATATCTTGCAACGCTGATTGCGAGACAATCCAGCTGTCATAATCTCATTTCAATGGCGTTCAAATAATTTTAGGTTTTGTATTCGTTCACCTACAAGGAGACCTTGGAAAGCTTCATAGATTGGAGTCTCCCTCCAATCTATGACGAATATCCTTCAGATGATGAAGAGGTGTCCCATGCAACTAGAAGAAATAAATGGAATAATATTGTATTGAGTAATGAAGACTGAAAGGTCTTTTATATAGTTACAAGATATACAAACCTTAGAAAGAGAAAATGATCAAAATACCCATGACAAAAATTCCCCACATGGGCCTGTTGTTGGGTCTAGTCCCTCCGGCCCAGGGGGGGAGGGGACTGCGGCCCATGGGAGGCGTTGCCCCCCAACCCCCGGGCCTCCGAGAATAGGCCCAACAACAGGCCTATATAATGACTCCAATACAACTAAGTCCCCTTTTCCTTCACCCACCCCCTCTAATGAACCTACACATTTCATTGATTCCCTTCAACCCACTATTTTTCATGAACCTCCACATTTTGTCAAAGCAGCCAAGCATGAGTCTAAATAGGAGGATCCATTTTTGTCATTCTCTCTCTTATCAAACTCGCCACCACTTCTAGTAAAAATTCTACTTGATTCATGGATCAAAGAATTTTGTTCCAAATGGAAGTGCATTATCCGACGTCCTGGATGATATTCAGTGCAACCTAGATCTTTATGTGAAGCTCAAGGATGAGCTTTTCTCCAACCTGGAGAGTTTGATACATGAGCATCTAGTTTCATTAGCCATGGATCCACCCAACTCACAAAATGACATTTATGGATTGACTGTGTATTTATTTTTTTTCTAAAGTAGTCAATGTCTTGTAACTTGTATTGTTCCATTCCCAAATATTGGAATTGGAATTGTTCTATAATTTGCTTTGGATTATTCTAATGTTTTGGAATATGGTAATTGTTTCAAAGGCATAGGAATGGAACAAATTAACATTGAAATTGTTTGTCCTTTATGAGGCTTGTCTCCTCCCTTGACCTATATAAACTCTCAAAGATGAATGAAAATACAAGTTAAGTCAAGTTTAATCAAATTTATCTAAAGTTAGCTAAGAGTGGATTCTCTTAAGTAAAACTTATCTCTTACCCTTCTTCTCGTGGGAGTTGAAGGCGACAAGAATCAATCTCTTATCTTACTTACATTTGATCGTGACCGATCGGTTGAAGGTGGCGAGCATCCTCTTATCCTTCTTCATCTGATCGACTAATCCGTTTGAGATGGCGAGATCCCTATCCCCATTCCCCATCAATAGGTAGACAATCATCATAGTACAAAATCAAAATATAAATAAATCAAATGAAAAAAAATAAATCTCATTCCTCGATTACAATTATGTCCATCCACAAAATCTACTATATTAACTATACTAGCTCTAACACAGAACATCCTCCAGTCGTTGATGAAATTTGTTGCCAGTCTCCCAAATATTCTTGTAATATGATATACTCTTTATTTAAAAACTTGGTTCTAAGTAAATTAAATTACCCACACCCTAGCTAGGATGAACTATTGGAAAAACTTCCCATTTTTGTTTCTATCACCTTTCAACCGTAGCCCTTTTATCGCCTCCCACATCTCGCCCAGTGAACTAGCTTGGTTAATGCTATATTTTTATTTTGAATAATGTCAGTTTTATAATCTACACATGTTTTGATTTTATTTGAATATTACATTTATTTAAAATGTGTATGTAATTAATCTCAATACGATTAGCCATATAAACCTTTGAATTTTGAATGGCATTTGTTATAACTTTTTTTATGGGTTAAAGACATCTAAATCCCTACAAACATGGAAAAACCCATATAAGTCCCTATTAAAATTGGGACAGACGTACGAGTCCCTGAAAATTCAGAAAAACCCAATTATCATCTCTGAGTTAAATTTCCATCCAAACTTAACGGAATATTCTCATAATATTCCATCACATATAATTGTGTACACATTGCAGTCCCTATAAACAATCATAAAGACAAATTAATCCCTGCAAAAGACAAAATTGTCCCTGAAAGATTTTTACATTTAATTGGATAAACATTACAGTCCTTATAAATAATCGTAAAGATAAAATGGTCCCTGTAAAAGACCAAAATGCCCCTGAAGAATGTATTCTACCGGTTAAAATATTGTTTTTACATCCAAATTGTGATCTTCAGGTGGAGTGTGATTGATAGGATAGAAGATGAAAAAATAAATAAATAAATTATATTATTTATCTTTATGATTGTTTATAAGGACTGCAATGTCTACACAATTAAATGTAAAAATCCTTCAGGGGTATTTTTGTCTTTTACAAGGACCAATTTGTCTTTACGATTGTTTATAAATACTATAATGTCTATTCAATTAAATGTAAAAGTCTTTCAGAGACAATTTTGTCTTTTGCGGGGATTAATTTTCTTTATGATTATTTATAGAGACAGCAATGTGTACACAATTTAATGTAAAAGTCTTTTAGGGATAATTTTATCTTTTACAGGGATTAATTTGTCTTTATGACAGTTTATAAGGACTTCAATGTCAACACAATTATATGTGATGGAATATTCTGGGAATATTCCTTTAAGTTTGGATGGAAATGTAACTCAGGGATAATAATTAGGTTTTTCTGAGTTTTCTCTGAATTTGCAGGGACTCGTACGTTTGTCCCAATTTTAATAGAGACTTATATGGGTTTTCTCATGTTTGTAGGGATTTAGATGTCTTTAACCCTTTTTTTATTATGGGAAAAATGTTATTTTGATGAACATTTCAACACATGCATGACAGTCATGTTTTTTTCACTTTTTCCTTTTTTTTTTCTTTTTTTTTTTATGGGTGGTTATATTTGAATGTCATTTCTCTCTTCTTTGCATATTTTTTCTTGTGGAAAACAAACTTGTGAAAGTGCAACAATTAATTTTTTTTGTTTATTATTCTTTTTCATTTTTATGAGATATTGGAGTATTTTATGAGATGTTGGAGTAAATTGATTTTGGGACATATGTATACAGTTAACAACTTCTATGTTTAAAGGTGATCTCTTTGAATTTGTTTTGGTAGAGTTTATAACATAAAGACCACAGCGTGATGGAGCTCATGTGAGTCAAGATTGGATATGTTACGACGGCAAACATTCATAAGATCGATGCCACAGATCCTCTCACCAAGCGGGTTAGAATAGCTTAATAACAAATAAGGTGCTTTTGACTATCAAAAGAAAATTCGACTTCTAGAAATTTTCGACGATGACAAAATATGATAAATCCATCATATTGGTATATTACTGCAGCCAAAACAATTCAAATGAATGTAACTTAAAGAATTAGTAATAACTTTGCTGAATCCTTTTTTTTAAGTAATTTTTTTGCAATTTTTTATGATGAATGTAGTTGTCATCTTGTCCATATATTTCATTTTTAGTAATTTTTTTGAAAACAATTGCACTAGAATGCATTAAAAAAAAAAGAAAACTTTTGGATTGGAGTAGCATGAATAATGATGTAACTAAAAGTCTCTCATTATGAAGGGTATAAGTAACATAAAAGAGTTTACAATCTATTAAGAAGAATTTTTGGGATTCCAATACGTATTCAATTCAGGTAGGGGTATTCACATAAAAATTATTTATATAAGATAACCATTATACATATTTATTATTAAAAATTCAAACCTATAAAAAATATTATATATATAACAAATTGCAAATTATCCAAATTTGAATAGTTCATTGTGATTCATATTGGATACCATGTGTTGAATATGTAATTATGTATCAGCTACAAATTTACGTAAACAAATATATTCTCACAAAACTCTAACCAGCTCAAAAACATTACAGTTATTTATGGTAAAAGAAAGCATTACAAAATTCACTTTTAGATTTGCATATTTATATCCATATAAATTTATTTAAAAAATTCAATAAATCGAGCTTTTGTTTTTTTAATTATTTTTAAGTAATCACACGGTTTGAATTAATATGGGTCCTCGATTGATTTGATTTGTAAATTAATTATATATATCTATTATCTTATATATATAATAGATGGAACAATTATATAGACTTGAGATATGATTATGAGTGAAACTGTTTTCTAAATGATATTCATGTCAATTATTTGCAAGATTATAATATTAAGTAATAACAACTATTTGAGAAATATGTGGTTTCATACAAAAATTTTCCACATAATATTGTCAATTAATTAAACAACAAAAAATAAGATCTTTTAGTTTTATTTGCAGGTAAATCTAGATTCTTTTTATTGGGATCTTATATGAAATGGTTTAATTAAATATGGCTTCCATAGCTAATGAAAATATTTCCTCCGTGTATGTTTTATTTTCTTCTTCATCGTATTCACTATTTTTCCACAAGTTTTTTTTATTGAGCGTTGATACACTTAGTCCATTTTGCAATCCCATAAACTATGATAGCATAGTATATGCTGCGCTATTATAGTGTATAGTGTTCTCTCACAGTATATGGCGCAATTTTTTTTTTCAAAAGAAAAAATATATATAGTATCTTAATATATACTTCATTTTATAAAACAGTATGTACTTAAATAGAAAAAATGTATGATTTTAAAAAAAAATTGACCTGAGCTGCAAATGGGACCGGACATATCATTTTCCAAGTGAGGATCACAAAATAAGTTTATAATGCGGACTAAACCATAAATTGAACATAACACAACAATCAAAGGCTATGCATTGCATTTTTCCCCAATAGGGCTTAGGCAAAAAATGATACATCCAGTCCTTAAATGTAGTCTCCTCTACATATCCCAATTATTTTATTTTTTTCTTAAATATATATACTTGTATAATAAAGTACAGACAATTATATAAAAAAAAATTATATCTAAATGAATCAATATTTGTTTGAAAAAATCACTATTTTGACCTAAGGTCTTTTTCCTGCCTCCCACATCTTATCTAGTGAACTAGCTTGATTAATGCTACATTTTTATTTGAATAATATCAGTACATGTTTGGATTTTATTTGAAGATTACATTTATAAATAAAACATGTATGTAATTAATCTCAATATATTATCCACATGAACCTTTGAATTTTGAATGGCGTTTGTCCTTCTATTTTGTTATCACTTTTTTTCTTATGAGGAAAATGTTATTTTGATGAACACTTCAACACATGCATGATAGTCATGTTTTTCTTCACTTTTTCTGTTTTCCTTTTCTTTTTTATGGGTAACCATTTGAATGTCCTTTCTCTCCTCTTGTATTTTTTTTTTTTTTTTTTATTCTTCTTTTTAATTTTTTACGAGACATTGGAGTATTTTATGATATGGTGGAGTAAACTGATTTTGGAACATATGTTTAAAGTTAACATAACTATCTCTCAAGTTTTGTTCGTTAGTTGTCAAATTTGTAAATTTTATGATATAAAGTAGATAGCTGGGACATGTAAATATAATGAGCTAATGGAAAGCTAAGACTGAGGATGGCAATTTTCATTAAAATCAATAATCCTCACCTAAGCGAGCTACAACAACTTAATAACAAATATGCTTCACAAAAAAAAAGAAGCTTAATAACAAATAAGTTGTTTTTGATTATCATAAGAAAAGAAAATTCAAGCTGAGTTCCGAGGACACTTATATGGACTATCATCTGCCCATCGACATATAAAATTTTTCTTAGACGACGGGCAAAATGAGGGTAAATACATCATATTGATACATGCGTTGTTGCAACAAAAAAAAAAAAAATTCAAATGGATGTAACCAAAAGAATTAAAAATAAGTTGGTTATGGATGCAATTTTTTTAATGATGAATGTATAAGTTGCCTCATCATCTTGTGTGTGTGTGTGTGTAATTTTGCTCTAGAAGTGAATGATGCATTAAGAAGAAAATTTTTGGATTTAGTTGCATGAATTATGATGTAACCAAACCCCTCTCATCATAAAGGGTTTAAAATAATAGAGTTTACAATCTATTTCAAATTTTTGGGATTCCAATAATATTAAGTAATAGCAACGGTTAGAATAAAGAAAATGAGTTTTTCATATTGTATTAAAATAGTTAAAGACTATTTATAGATACACAAAGAAAAATAGGAAAACAATAGACTTAATAATGATTTAATATTGTCATAATAATCACTTTTTAACACAATTATTAGAAAGTTATGTGGTTTCATAAAATTTTAGAGTTTTTTATTTTTAAATCTCCATAAACCATATGATTTAGTGATCAATCCCTCACTTTTTTTATATTTTTATTTTAATCCCCAGATTTAAATAATATATTCCTTTTTAGTCCTAGAAAGAATTTATCCCTAAATTATTTGATTTTCTTTTTAGTCCCTGGGAGAGTTTAAAAAAGAACATATCCTTTAAATCTAAGGGACTAAAAACAATATATGAAGAAGTGAGGGATCGATCCCTAAATAGGTATGTTTACCGAGACTGAAAATTAAAAAACCCAAAATTTTATCCGCATAATATTATAATGGGTTTTGTTAACGAGGGGATCAGGTTACGTCCAACAAGCGTTTGACAATTTGATTGTTCAACGCGTTCTTGATCGTCCATTCTTATTTTGTTGTAATTGAAATACTTTGTAAGATTTCAAAACTAAACTTAGAATCCAATTAAATTCTAAACCTTCTTTTTTATGATTCAATTAATTTGTGTATCTCAAAGGAAGAAGATCGAATGGTCAGAAACACGTTGGACAATTAAATTGTTCACTTGTTGGACCTAACCCGATCCCGTTAACGCCCTTAGGGCACTTATTAACCCATATTAATTACTAACTTTTTAGGCAACTCAACAAATTAATTATGATACGGGTCAACAAAAATAAAAGATTTTTTAAAATACAACACGACCCCTAATAAATTCACCACACCCAATTTTTCCCTCCCACCCCCGCTCATCCACATTTTATATATGGCCAAACAGAAAAGGAAACTACATGTATTCCTATTCCTCTCAAATGGTGTTTAGCTGCCATACTATACCCCAGTAAAGACCAAGACTGGATTAGCTGCTCAGTATCAAAATATACTAGAAGAAATGCCCAGAATTGAATGGAATATGTATACACCAAGGCATTTTTTCTATATAAAACATTTCATATGCACAATGTGAACACATCATACGCTACTCAAAACAATCAACTACTGAATGGCCTATCCTTCAAGGGGAAAACAAAAGAACAAAAGGGTACATGCCTCTGAGAAAAATGTGTGCATGCATGCAATCTCTTGTAAAAGCTCTGCCATTCATACACGTCAAACTAGGAACTGATAAAAAAAATCATGCAAGATTTACTATTATATGATTATACATGTACAGAATGTGGCAGAAAAGGAAATGAAAATGTGCCAGTAAAAAACCCCAAAAAATACACTTACAGCAACAATCAAGTTAGCTTTTCTTTCTTTGACCCCATTGACATTCCTTCTACCTGGTGATTCACTTACACATAATGCCTGTATTTGATTGTTTAATTCAGGTAAATCAGATGTTATGGAACAAGCCCCGACAACTGCAAAGAAAGGAGAACAGAAATCCAAAGTGACTAGAAAAAAAATACATGAAACAAAGACTGATTAAGGCAATGGTAATGAATCATCCAAATCATCATTTTTCAAGCAAAAAAGTGAACATAAATTAAAAAAAATTGAATGTTTGTATGAACAGAAATTTGCAGCCAGCTAGCCCAGTTTCAGTTAATAAACAGCAATCCCTGTAGCCTATCCAAATAAACTTGTCCAAAGATTTCACTAATCCCCAAATTTGAATTTAGATCGTTCATGGCCTTTTTATTATATTGTTTTAGTATTTTTTTTCTTGTCGGTTGATGGAGTCTTAGAGATATGTTGGGAGGAAGAACACATGACATGATGATTTGGAGATACTTTGCAAAGGATGGATGGTCGAGGCGAAATGCTTCTCGCGTGCATCCCCTAATTCATTAGTTAATGTTTGCTTTCATCTAGTTTATTCATCACATGAGGAGAATCAGCATCAAAGAACATCAAATCAATCATTGAAACTCGATCTTATTCAACATTGTGAGGAAGTTAGGGTCAAAGAATATCCTTAAAGGTTCTTTAGCTCCACTTCCTTGCAATTTACCGATATCCATAAACAAATGCAAACCAACAGAGCCACTATATCAAGGAAAATGGAAGACCTAAATACAATTTGATATAACGGAAGATAAGAGGAAACAACGAAAGAGGGATACAATATGATGATATAAGTTGATATCAGAATTGTTGTATTTCTGCGAAAGGAATCATTCAAGGGCAATGTTTATGGAAAAAAAAATTCCAAAACACAAACACAGAAATCTTTTTATAATAGAACAAAAGGAAGACTAACAAATAATAAACAAAAGCTTTTGTAATGCAATTCATATTCTAAAAAAGTCCCATGCAACCAAACCACCTCTTGGCAGGTTGGTTTCTTCTCTTGGCAGACTAAAGCTTTTATCCAGGACTCGAGTCTTGTACTGCTCTTAAGAGGGTAAAATTAACCAAAAGGAAATAAGAAAAACAAATTACCTACCAAAAAAAGAGTCCCCTGTAACAATGAAATGAAAGCTTAAAACTGTCTCATCTATGAAATACTCAGCAAAACCTAATAAGTAATAACAAAGGGGTTGCACAA
Source organism: Acorus gramineus (assembly GCA_030737835.1). Lineage (NCBI taxonomy): Eukaryota > Viridiplantae > Streptophyta > Magnoliopsida > Acorales > Acoraceae > Acorus > Acorus gramineus. Next base: position 10,341,780 of record CM060854.1, on the reverse strand, counting down.
TACCACAGCTGCACACAAATGTCCTAACTTGTAAATTTGTAATCACGATTATGACAGTACAGCAGAGCTCTCATATAAACAATCCATGATAACTAGAACATCTACAATGATACACTTTCCTACATGATATGATTATCTGCACAAGTAAATTGTGCTAAACTTATAGAAAATGTTTCTTCAGAAGGCTACAAAGAATTTGGACAATATTCAGCAGAAGTGTGGAAAAAATACCTGAATCTCAACAAGAAAGGTTCGATACCCATCCAAAACCACAGCAACAGCCAACCCAGATAGAATATGTGAATCAGAATGGTGCTCACTCAAAAATATCTCACTGGGATTTGAGACAGCTTGTAAGGAACAGCATTTTATGTTGTCTTGGAGCTTTATTCCTGCCTGCTTCATGAGAACCTTCCACAATAAAACCCAAAATTGGTTAGTCCTTTAGAGGTACTTGGTAACTCATACAAAAGACACATGGAAAGTTCTTTTATTTAATCAGTTAGCCTTGTGAATGAAATATGGAATAGTAACCAGATGAGAAATAATTGACACCTTCAAAGAGGCATGATGACGCCACTAATTAAATGAGAAAGTTCTTTTATTCTTAATAAGACACAAGATCCCTCCATCTAGCTGAATGTTTCTGCAACATGTTCAATTTTAACATACACAACATATATCCCAGATCAAAATTCTCAACATGCATCTAGTCATACAATTTAAAATAATTAATCCTATACATATCATGTTCTACACATTATGCCAGTACTATAAAAGCTGAAATAGATTGACTCCCAATAATGCTAAAGCATCCAAAAAAGTATGAGACAGACAATAATCTTCCAGCTGGTGTCCACTTAACAATAGGCAAACCTTGAGTACATCAACAGGATATATATGGGCATCATTTCATGAAAACCATTGGGATATAATGATGGAAGTTGACCTTTTTTCTCTTGACTCTAGTATACAAATACCAGATTGACAGTGGTTTTCTCAGAAGTTCCACTAACTTTCAATACTGCTTGACAATACCCATATACTGAACTTAACGAATGTGATCAAGCAGTAAATTCACTGTGTTTTCCTTTTGTGCGTTTAGGTGTGTGTGTGTGTGTGTGTGTGTGTGTGTTTTTGTCAAGTGTAAATATGTTGTCTACTTCTTCGTTCCCTTCTTTCTTTTTTGGTTCTGCCTGTTGTTGTTTCTTTTCAGGCTTTGTACCACTTGACTTTTCAACGAGTGAATGGCTTATCCTTCAAGGGGAAACAAAAGGGTACGTGCCTCTGTGAGAAAAATGTGTGCATGCATGCAATCTCTTGTAAAAGCTCTGTCATTCATACACATGTCAAACTAGAACTGACCAAAAGAAAATCATGCAAGACTTAATATTATATGCTTATACATGTACAGAATGTGGCAGAAAAGGAAACGAAAATGTGCCAGTAAAAACATCCAAAAAATACACTTACAGCAATAATCAAGTCAGCTTTGCTTTCTTTGACCCCATTGACATTCCTTATACCTGTTGATCCACTTACACATAATGCCTGTAATTGATTGTTTAATTCTGGTAAATCAGATGTTATGGAACAAGCCCCAACAAGGCAACAACTGGGAAGAAAGGAGAACGGAAATCCAAAGTAACTAGAAAAAAATACATGAAACAAAGATGGATTAAGATAATGGTAATGAATCATCCAAATACTCATTATTCAAGCACAATGTCAACATAAATTAAAAAAATTGAATGTTCGTATGCACAGAAATTTACAGCCAGCCATCCCTGTTTCAGTTAATAAACAGCAATCTCTGTAGCCTATCCAAATAAACTTGTCCAAAGATTTCACTAATCCACAACTTTGAATTTAGATACTTGACTTCATCTAAGTTCATTCATCAATGAGGAGAATCAGCATCAAAGAACATCAAATCAATCATTGATGCTCAATCTTATTCAACATTGTGAGGAAGTGAATATCCTTAAAGGTTCATTAGCTCCACTTCCTTGCAATTTATCGATATCCATAAACAAATGCAAATCAAGAGAGCCACTATATCAAGGAAAATGGACGACCTAAATACAATTTGATAAGACGGAAGATAAGAGGAAACAAAGTGGGATACAACATGATGATATAGTTTGATGGGTAAAATGTGTTTGGACCCCCTGAAGTTTTCTAAACCTCCATAAACACCCCCTATAGGTCATGTTTTCACTTTTTTGGTGGGGGTTTTTCACCTTTTAATTAATTATTATGTGATTTAATTCTTACAAAAATGCATTTAAAGAGATAATTATTGTATAAATTAATATTCGTAGAGCATATATCTAAAATTAATTATATGGATATTTAGATAGGTGAGGGTAAAACAGTAATTTTAAATCACTTTTGTTACATTTTAACGAAAAAGTATAATGGCATTTTTGTAGGTTTTGAAAACTTCAAGGGGTGTAAGTTCATGTTTTTATATTTTAGGGTGTTTCAATAGGTTTTCAAAACTTCAAGGGATCTAAATGCATTTTACCCTAGTTTGATATCAGAATAGTTGTATTCTGCGAAAGGAACTGTTCAAGTGCAATGTTTATGAAAAAAAAAAATCCAAACACAAATATAGAAATCTTTGTATAATAGAACAAAAGGAAGACTAACAAACAATAAACAATAGCTTTTGTAATGCAATTCATATTCTAAAAAAGTCCCATGCAACCAAACCACCTCTTGGTAGGTTTTATCCTAGACTCGAGTCTTGTACTGCTCTTAATAAGGTAAAATTTAACCAAAAGGAAATAAGAAAATAAAAATTACCTACCAACAAAAGAGCCCCCTGTAACAATGAAATGAAAATTTCAAACAGTCTCATCTATGAGATACTCAGCAAAAACTAATAACAAAGGGATTGCACAGTACCACAGCTGCACGAATGTCCAAAATTGTAAATGATTATGAACGGTACAGCCAAGCACTCATATAAACAATCCATGATAACTAGAACATCTACAATGATACACTTTCCTACATGATATGATTATCTGCACAAGTAAATTGTGCTAAACTTATAGAAAATGTTTCTTCAGAAGGCTACAAAGAATTTGGACAATATTCAGCAGAAGTGTGGAAAAATGTGGAAAAAAATACCTGAATCTCAACAAGAAAGGTTCGATACCCATCCAAAACCACAGCAACAGCCAACCCAGATAGAATATGTGAATCAGAATGGTGCTCACTCAAAAATATCTCACTGGGATTTGAGACAGCTTGTAAGCCAATCTGTGACATTTCAAACACCCCGAGCTGCAAAAAGATTTTTACAACTAGAAGCTTTATAACAATATACCATTGCATAATTAAATGTGACAGGAAGAAATTTGTAGTCTGTCAATAAAAAAGATTACGCCTAAGACATAAAGTGGGAAAAATCTAGATATGCATGAGGGCAACACCTCATGTCGTATTGTGCTTTATATCATCCATTATGACCCCAGAAGTTCAGTTTAAGATAATTCCTAGAAATATATGTCAATGGATTCAATGATGGATACTGGATGGTTCACAAATTATTATGACATGAAAAGCTCAGATCTGTCGGATCTCAGATTAAAACGTAAATGACAACTGGAATGATATACGGAGTAAATATCATCATTACCTGACAAAAGGCAACGAGGCATAGCAGTTCGCAGATTAATTCACTTTTATTATCAAATGACAGTAGATTCCAATATTAGCTAATGAACAGAGAATTTTTTAGAAGAGCAAGGGGTAAAATGGCGTGTTGGGTTGAGCGTGAGGCGAGCGAGGAGGGTTGGCGGGTGAGGAGGAAGCGAGGGGGCAGGGAGTCTAGAGCGGCGGTGAAATCAGCTCGACGAAGGGCAATCGGTGGAAGGGAAACGTCGGGGAAGGCCGGCCAAGGGGGGCGGCCTGAACGTCCATGGCACCCGCTGTTTTAGGTGCCTTGGAGCAGATCATTGGTAGGGAGCCCCTTATCTGCCTGAGATGCAGGGGAACTGGACACTGGGTGTTTGCCTACCCCGTGGTCCGGGGCTCCGGTACTCGAAGTCCCAGTATGCAGGGCGGAGGAGGTGCTTCAAATCCAACTGGGGGACAACTTCAATCCTTGCGAGGAGGAGAGAGGACTCAGGTGTTGTGTGGTGGCAACTGCCTCCGGCTGGTCACCAACCGAAGATGATGTCCGGCTGATGGTGGAGGACAGATGGGGGATGAAACACTGGTCCCTGGACAGAGCTCTAGGACATGGAACATTCCTACTGAGGTGATGAGTCCTCAGCTTCAGGGTCAGATGGAGAGGAGGGGCGTCATGCACATGGTGGCGTGGTTCCTGAAGTTCGGAGCAACCCCTTCGGAAACATACAGGTGGAAGATGAGACTGGGCGGGGTGGCACTCCATCGGCAATCTGTTGATTGTCTTAGGCAGCTCACGTTCGGATTCGGAAAGATAACAGAGGTTGGAAAGAAGAGAGTGGATGGGCAGGGGGTGGCTTTCGTGTAGTTCACTCTAGTGGCGAGGGTGAAGCGTTCGTGGCCTCCGACAATGACGGCGGCATATGGTCGTGAGGCATTCATTCCTCATTCACAACGAAGCAAAGAGTACAGAAATGGCCTCAAAGCGTGCGTGGGCGGAGATTGTTCAAGAACATTCAGCAACCAGTAACGGGTTCCTCATCGATGGGGGAGGAAAGCGGCCGGAGGGCGCAAAGGAGGAAGAAGAATCCGAGCTGCGGCTCCGGACCGACTCGGCGCGAGCCGCGTCGCTGCAAAACCTGGTTGCAGAGAAGGTACAGAGACCGTACGAAAGAGCCAATACAATTGGGTCAAGCTCGAGTATGGAACACACAAAGCACGTGTCAGACCTCAAGCCCCAAAATCAAGTCAGAGATCCACCGGGTTTTGCCAGAGGAGATAAACATGAGATCTTCACCTTCTGACAACCTAGAATCAAAATCAGTGGGCAAGCACGCAATTTGACCTTCGCACTACCGTTGGGCTCTTTTGTCCAGGAGACTTCAATGGGCGACAAGGGGTCAGTTGATGGGCCAGATGCAGGAGTAAATGGACCAGGTCTTTTGGGCCAGGGTCAAAACTGGGTCTGGCATTGGGATGCCTCAGGTCGAGAGAAAACCAGGCCCATAATCTTTAGATCCTTTTCCCATGCCATAGTTAGGATTCTCAACCCATGTCCGACATCCAAACTTCCACGATTTCTTCTGCCTGAGACAGTGTGTCTGGTGACCATGCCGAGAGGCAGGAGGCGTGGCCATCTTCCGGGCCGAGGTCTGCCAACTGATAACATCTTCCATCGGGGACTATGCTCGCTTGCGACCACGCTCTGTATATGGGAGTAATGATCCAGGAATAGAGCACCACGAGCGGCTTCGTCAATAGCGTAAGGGGGGAGTTCGGCATGTGCGGGCCTTTCTTGTTGGAGGACGTGCAAGCTGACACCCCGGGTGGGGTGGGGGTGCGGGCGAGACCGTCGCTACCCCGGATGCTAGGTCGGTGGAAGGCTTGGATAGACATCACCGTCGGGCGGAGTCTCCTTAGACTCTTAGACCTGCCTGGTGAGTTTATTGGGAGATACAACCGTTTATTTATATGTTAAAGTGCCTTATACGGAATATTAGGGGTCTTAAAGACCCTGTGGAGAGGAGAGCCATTAGAGACTTGGTGGCGGCTAGTCGAGTACCGATCGGTTGTATTCAAGAAACAAAGATGGACATGGTTGATCGGCAAATCATGTCAGAAATTGGGGCGGGGCTTCTCAATGAGTGGGTGTTCAAGGGAGAGAGAGGCGCAGCTAGAGGGATCTTAATTTGCTGGAATTCGTCCATTTGGAGAGCCGTTAACAACTCGGTGGGCAATTACTCCGTATCAGTCCTGCTAGAAGACAAGAGGACCGGGGGTAGATGGTTCTGTAGAAGCATTTATGGCCCGAAAGAGGACGCGGAGCGAGTATTTTTTTGGGAGGAGCTCTCGGCGATTCGTACACATTGGAACATACCAGTGGCGTTCATGGGACATTTTAACGTGATCCGAAGGGTGGAAGAAATAAACCAGTAGAGCCTAGTTTCCCCTGTTATGGCGAGCTTCTCCAACTGGATCGAGGAAGAGGGTCTTTTATACCTTTCGATTTCTAACCACCAGTACACCTGGAGCAACATGAGGAAGGTGTCGTCACTTGCAAGACTAGACAAAATTTTCATTGATGAGGATTGGGATGGCTTATTCCCGGGATGTGGAATCAAAGGTCTCCCTCGAGCGGTCTCAGACCACCTAACGCTTATGTTGGAATCCAAATCGATCAGAAAACCCACGGATCCTTTTCAGTTCGAGACATGGTGGTGTGAGGTCAAAGGGGTGGAATGGTTGATTCGAAATTCCTGGAACTCTAGTGCCAGTGGTTGAAAGGAGCTCGTCAGGTGGCCTTCAAATTGCGAAGGGTGAAGAGGATCCTGCAACAATGGAGCAAAGCGGTGAGAGCAGTCAGATCTGAAAATAAGCAAGCTCTTCTACATGCTATCCAGTTGTTGGATAGGGCAGAGGAAGATGCTACGCTAGCGGCGGAGGAGAGAATCAGGAGGCTAATGCGAAAAGGGAGCTCGCAGAGATTCTCAAAATGGAGATTGAATGGAGGCAGAAATCGAAAGCTCTTTGGTTAAAGGCAGGAGATAACAACACTAGATTCTTTCATCGAGCGGGGGGCCGAGAGTTTCATCGTGATGTGGGGGAAATTCTGTGCAGCGGCACGCGATATTTCTATGATCGGAGGGAGACTACCTATCCAGGGATAATTTGCTTTGGTGTCCTGTTGGTGGATGGTCGTTGTAATTCCCTTGTTTTGGGGCTTTTATTTTAATTTATACAAAGGCAAAAGCCAACCTTTTCTTCAAAAAAAAGAAAAAAGAAAAAAAAGATTCTTTCATCGAGGGACGACTCAACGCCATTAGGTGAATCACATTTCAAGCATTCAGATTGGGGAGAGGGTGTGGAATATATGGGAGATATCAAGTCTAATTAGGTGGAGCATTTCAAGCGCTCCTTTCGCAAAAGAAGGGGATGAAAGTCAGGTTGGGAGGATTGGGACCTGCCTCAATTGAGTGATGAGCAGCTCGCGTTGTTGGAAGCGCCGTTCGGCGAGGTTGAAATAAATCGGGCCATAGCAAAGGCAGAGGGGGACAAGGCCTCAGGACTAGATGGGTTTGGGCTGATCTTCTTCCAACGCTACTGGTCCATTGTGAAGGATCACGTGGTGGCCATGTTTGAAGAGTTTTACATGGGATCGCAAAGTGTGGGCTGCTTCGCACTTCGTCTTGATTCCGAAGAAGGACGGAGCTCCGAGGGTGGAGGATTTCGCCCGATTTGCTTGGTCAACAGGGCATATATGATTGTGGCCAAAGCCATGGTTAACAGATTGAAACAGGTGTGCGGAGACCTCGTGGAACCCACGCAAGCTGCTTTCTTGCCGGGCTGTCTGCTGCAAGAGGGATTCATCTCTGCGCAAGAGTTGGTTTTGGCTTTACATAAAGATAAACGAAGGGGGCTCCTCTTCAAGTTAGATTTTGCACGGGCATACGATAGTGTGGATCGTGAATTACTTTTGAACCTGCTGGAAATGCATGGTTTTCAACCAGATGGGTCCGCATGGTGCGACAATGAGTACACACAGTGAATGCATCCCTTGTGATCAACGGCGAGGTTTCAGGTTTCTTCCCCTTAAACCAGGGACTACAACAAGGCAACCCTCTCTCACCCATTCTCTTCGTTATTGTGGTCCAACCTTGCAGGTTCTCTCTCGGGGAGGAAAGTGTCGATCCTACAATATGCGAAAGACACGATCCTCCTTAGTGAAGCCAATGCGAGGTACGTTCGGGAGTTGCGTTTCATACTTTTCTACTTTGGGCTTCTCTCAGGGTTCTCCCTCAATTTAAACAAGAGCTCCATGCACGGGATTCATATTTCAGTTGAGGAGAAAGCCAGTTTGGCTGAGAGCATGGGATGCCCGTCTGCGCCTTTTCCTCCAAGTATCTCAGCCTTCCGTTGGTCAAAGGGTGGGTAACAAAGGAGCTTTGGGATCCACTAGTCGATCGGTTCGAGAGCAGGCTTGCAGGATGGAAAGCCAAGATGTTGGGTTGACTTGGGGAGGGAGTTTGACGCTCCTGCAGGCTGTGTTGTCAAACTTACTGATTTTTTACCTTTCGGTGTTTAGACTTCCGGTAGGTGTGCTCAACAGAATTGACCGTATTCAATGGCGGTTTCTTTGGCAGGGCGGAGAGGTGGACCGCAAGGCTGCACACATGGTGGCCAGGGAGACCGTATGTCGGCCTAAAAGAGAGGGAGGATTGGGGGTTCCCAATCTTTGGATTATGAATAAAGCTCTCCTTTCTAAATGGGTGTGGAAATGGATCTCGCGGTGTGGTTCGTTATGGACCCAGATAATGAGAGAGAACAGGGGAGCGGCGGTGGCCTACAATGAACGCGAGAGTGATCCCAATGTGCAAAAGCCTGCTCGGGGACCAGGAATTTCTGGAGTATGCTTTCGTGTGGAAGCTCAGAGACAGAAGTTTGACACATTTTTGGTTGGATAGATGGGCAGGGGATGCTCGTCTCTGTGATCTGGCTCTGAACATCTTCAGGCTAGCTCACAAGAGGGACGGGTCAGTGAAAGAGTTCTTTCTAGCAGGACCCAGTGAATGGCAAATCGAGCTTGTTCATACGAGGCTAATCGAGGTAGAGACTCCTCAATATGCTGGTTTATGGGAGGGCATTGGGACTCTATGGATTCAAGAAGGAGCGGACGATGAGTTGAGGTGGAAACCCCTGTCTTCCGGGGAGTTTTTAGTGAAGAACGCTTACAACTGGTGGCGAGTGTCCCTCTCCGGCAGCACGTCGACTTGTCCACTGTTCAACCAAATATGGAGGCAAAAAATTCCTTTGAAGATTAAGGTGTTTACTTAGTTCTTGTTACTCAAGCATCTTCTAACGAGAGCATACCGTGCTAGGTGGGCGCCCAATGACTCCACAGTATGCCTCTGTTCAGACCCATTGGAGAATGTTCACCGTCTATTCTATGCAAGCTCGGTGGTGAAGGAGTTCTGGGAGGCAGTTGAGGTGCACACTAGTCTTCAAACTGCTTTTCAGACGTTTGAAGAGCTATGGGCAGCCAACCTATCCTTGAGGAGGGCGGCGGACAGCAGACTAGAAGCCACCAAATCGCAGTCCATCATACCGGCGAGGACGTGGACTATTTGGCATACGCGAAATGATGCCATATTCAGCGCAACGCGGGTCTACCAAGAAAATATGTGGAAGATGTTTTGAGGTTGCTTGCGGGACTAGGGCCGGTACATTGCAAAGGCGGAGGAGGTCGATTTCAAAAATGGGAGGTTATGTATCACGGGATAATCATTGTCGTTAGTACCTTTAGGTTCGGATACCTCTTCTAACCCGGGGGATAGTGGATGTGAGTTGCCCCCCGTTCTTGTTTACTTTATGTTTTCACAATCTATTATTCCTCCTTTCGGAGTTTGTAATTAGAAATAAGAAATGAAATCGGATAGAAAATATCTACTTTCTTTAAAAAAAAAAAAGAGAGATTTTTTTAATCTGAGTCCCACTGGAGAACACATTGTCAGGGATCGGATTTGAACCCAGACCACTTTAGAGGTGGGTAGTGCCCTGGTGTTTTAGATAATTGAAGCTCAAGACAATCAATAGAGATATTGGATTTCCTTTGTAGAAATTGAAGCACTGACATTGAGTCTCTGTAACCCTGAAAACTTGGGAGAAAGAGTTGCTTGGTAACTAACTCTGGTTATGGCACTGTACTGATCAGTTGGACAAGATTTGTCAATTACTAATGCAACAATTTGGCTGAAAGATCATGACATTTGGAAAACCCATGACATTCCATCAACCAAAAAAAAATTGGAATACACGTTCTGCATTTTTCATATTTTAACATCCTAAACAATTTTTGCATAACAAACCATGATTGACAGGTTCTCATGTCTACATGCCACTTCTGGCAGCTTAAAGTAAATTTTTCAAATGATTTAAACAGTGTCCTATGCACCAATTCCACATAAATGAGTGTGTAAGAAAAAAGAGGCATCAAAATGGTTTTTTTACCAGTATTTAGATCAAGTACGACACAGTATTGATAAGAATTAATCCATTTAGCCCTCTGGAACGAAATGATCATCTTAGAATCTTTATATTTCAAGAATGTGTGATGATCAGTCACTAGATTTATTAGGGATTGGGGATTTGACTGTACTAGGATTGGTTCTGTGATTTTTTTGAGGGAGGGTTAAGAAGAAGAAGAAGAAGAACATGCACATTGAATGAAGAGAGAGAATCATATACCTCATCCGTTGACCCAAACCGGTTCTTAACTGATCGTAATAACCGATGTGATGAGGACCTCTCACCCTGAAAGTAAACAAAGAATTAAACAATAAGTCTCAGAATAATCAACTTATCACACTGAGCGGCAACATTTAAGTAATCATGTAAAACTAGACATCACTAATCACCAGTGGAGTGGATATGGTAAAACTTATTGAATATATAGAACCATTCTCGCGTCCATTAACAGAGTTTTTTTCATTGAATTTGATCCAATATTTATGCTAGAGGATCAATAATAATAAATATATATATATGTGTACATTTAGTCAATTTGCCATCTGTATTTCCACAAAATTTGTATCATGTTACACATCCATTTTTCACTGTCACTTTCCACAGATAAGAATTTTGCAATAGGCATTCAGTCAAAATCTATGAGCTCCAATGTTAAATATATTAACCGCATTCTTCAAGGTTTTATATTTGTATAATTCAAAGGATCAATTCCTGAGAAAAAAAAAAAATTGAATCAAAAAACAGAAAAAGGTTCAAGATTCTTTTCGGATTTAAAAAGCACATGTTTGTTTTCCCAAAATTACTTTTTCCATTCGCTTGTAGATCTTTCACACAAACAGAAGATTTAAATGTTCATTTAATTTAATTTAAAATAGTTAATTATCCACAACCCAAGTTTTGTTCCTCGATCAATATTTTGTGAGGTGATCTTTTATTCCTTAGGGAATTGGGGAAAAAATGGTTGGTGAATTAGAAAATCTTCACAGTTCTACAATCACTCACACATAAAAAAATGCTCGGTACCTATAGACATGAGATCATGCTAATTTCAGTAAGGACTAAACATCAATTTCCAATCCCAGTTTCATTAACCGGAATAATTCCAAAAGCCATTTGAGGGGTCTGCTCTTTTCACTTTACATACTTTGAACAATGTAATTGATCATTTTATGTTCTTCAGATGATGTTTTTGGTTTGAATCACATTCTTCATGTGATTTTATAGTACAGTATCACATACTCTATATAATTGCAATGATTTCTTCCTTCTACATGGAATAATGCCATCTTTTCTTAGGTATTCTGACAATATGATATCAACAATTCATGACCAGAAACAAATAGTTTTCCACAAGTGTGCATGAATTCTATTACATCTTCACAAAATTCAAAGAAAAACATGTGTAGGATCCAACCAAAAACATATTCAGAAATTTGTAAGCATCATCCAAACAAACCAAGTTATTTTGGATAAATTAACTGAAAAAGAGAAGCATTAAACTAATAAAAACAAATAGCAAAATACCAACTTCCATATACAAAACAGCATCCACTATATGCTCCAATACACGAGGCCCTGCTATATCACCACTTTTTGTCACATGTCCTACCTGAGATGTATGAGGACAACAATTAAAATTAAAATGAGGATAACAAATTATATCTTGCAGAGTAAAATATAAAAAAATTAAAATGATGACATCCTTATAGATACAGTTGTACACTTCCAAATGCAATACTATATAATAAGTCAGTGCCATGGACACATGATAGTTTTGATAAATTCTATGTTTGAAGTTGAAAGCATAGAATTAATATCACAAGTTGTCAAAATGCACAGCAGAAACCACTTAGAAACAGCTTATTCTTCATATTCCTTTTTATGAGAGGAAAAGTTGGTTAAAGAAAAGAAAAAAGAACTTAGCTGTCAGTTATATTTCCCTTATTTAGTAATGTAAATAATATTCAGGCAACAGAATTTTAGACTTCAGTATGTGAGTTTCAGATAGTACCTTATAAGACTTATTATATTAATAATGAGGAAAAATATTTTCACACCCCCTCAAAAAATGTATAATTACAGTCATGATTTTCATATATCACAAAGCTAAATAAGATTTCTTCCACAATCTCAACAGGAGCTTCCCAACAAAAGCAAAAAAAAGGTAGCCACCTTCTCATCATTAAAGCCAATATTTATGAATTCCTTTTAAACTACAAATCACCAAAAGATTTCTTGAAATTCCTTGGAAGCTTTATAAAAATATTGAAGCATCATCAACCACACAAGAGAAACTTTTAAATGCTTGACTTTGTAATATTCTATTATTTGGGCAGTTGTTTTATTCTCTCTTAAAAGATTGGTGCTGTTCTCAGGCAAGAAGACAGGTGCACATTCAAAATATGGGAAGGTTCATTTAGAGTGAGATATTCTGATATGTCCTGATGTAGTACCCGATGAGGCTATATTCTGTTTCAGGTTTTCTTGCTTGATTTTTCCTTTTCCTTTATGATGCTCCATGCTCTACCAGTTAGCAATAAATTTGGGGGACACCACCTTTCTAAATCCACGCACACAAAACATTCTATATTTCTGATATCTGACCTCTTTTCATTTTGCATTTTGCTCTTGCATCAACCATTAAGTAGTTTACCAGTTCAACATAATTTTGTGGACACCACCTCTGCTTTTTTTAGCTAAAGCAAGAGATACAAAATGACTTGCCATCAAGAACAGATTGAGATACATGGGGATTATCATATCCCAAAGGTGACGATTGAAATTATGCCTTTATCTTTCCTAGATGATATATAACCAAATATTACTTTGAAAATGAGAAGAAAAAAAAGTTATGAGGAGAATTATTTATATTTGAAAATGAATCATCTGCTTAACTTTTGATGCTTTTTAAAGTTTTTTCAACCCCTAGTGAGATCTACCTTATTTCATTTTCACAAATAATCTATTGAAATAAAAGTGTAAATAGTACAATGTCATGTTAAAAAAAACAACAACAAAAAAAAAAATTTAAGTCTTCAAACCCCGCGCGCACGCCGACCCGTACGCACACGGGGGGTTGGGTGAAACGGCGAAGATGTGATTGTCACACATCTTTCACATTTATTTTGAACATAACAATTTATGTTGGAGTATAATTGTCATTTCAAAAGTCATGCTTTTATCCATCTGTTATCTGTCACATATCCTCACTTTATTTAAATGAACCAAACAATAAAAAATGTCATTTTTTATGTTTCCCAGTGAGAATAATTAAAAAACCAAAACAAAAATTCTCTTATTTTACATGGATAATTGTCTATCCTGCTACCTAGCTACTATAGGTATCAGGGCCAAATAACTCTATGTCACATCTCAAACATGATAAGCCTATGTTTGGATAGTGAAATAGTTGTGATAATAAGGTGTGGAATAGGGGTGAATAAATTCAAAAACATGATCGTTGCAATGAATAAATGTGTATAACTATGTTAGAATATGTGAGAATAAGTCGGTATTAATATTTCAAAGGCCTCTTAGAATTGTGTTATTCCACATAACCTCTTCCACTGATATAAAGATCTCACATATCAAATCACTTGTCAGCACCTCTTATAAATCATATCATTTTTTCACCTTTTAGAATTTCATTATCCATATTTTATTCATATATTTCCCACAACATATCCATAATAAACCAAAAAAACAAAAAAACTTCATTAATATGTTTTTTTTTAACAAGAATGATTAAAAACACAATCACATAAAAAATTACTCATTCCTTATTAATATTGAAATAGTTATCAATATTAAGCTTATGTCGCTCAAAAGTGGACCTAAATAAATATAGATATGATTTGAATATCCAAAATTCAACACCCAAAATAAAAATCAAATATCAGATATCTAAAATATGTTAAAGAAATCCAATAATTATCCATTATATAACATAAATTTATATGTATATACATAGACCAAGTTTGCTGGTTTAACATAAAATTAACAAAAAAAACCCAAACTAATCATAAAAATATAAATTTATTAATATAATGATACTAATGTAATACATATCAAATACAAATATTTTTTAAATCGACTACCATCTTATTAGTATCCACTCTAAAATATTTCAAATACACAACGATTTTACAGAGAGCTGACACACTCAGTTTGTAGTCTCATCTACAACCTAAAAGCAATCACCTAGTCTACACTACGATATATCGCGCAAGAATTTTTTTTTTTTTGTAAAAAAAAATACACTAACATATCTCAATATATAATTCATGTATGTACTTCAATATGCGACTGCATATTTAAAAAAAAAAAAAAACTAATGAGAAATGCAGGCGGGGCTACACACTTGAATTGACATCATTTTCCAAATTCTCAATTATTGGATATGGTTATTTCCTAGAAAATCGATCATGAGGAAGAAATCATTTTAGTTAGCTCTATTTAACACCCCCCCCCCCCCAAATATCTTTGCACCCTCCTCTTTTTTGCACACCCCTCACTTATTATGTTTTAATTAAAAAGTCCCCCATATATAAACCTGTTTTTGAATTCATGTCCCCCCCCCCCCCCCCTTCTTCGCAAAACTCTAGCCCTCTCTCATATCTTTGAATTTCACTCATGCCTCTCCCGGTCTACCTTGTCTTATTGTCGTCTCTCTTTGTCTACCTCACCTCAAATCCCTCTCTCTCTCTCTCTCTCTCTCTCTCTGTTTATCTTGCGTCACAGTAAAAGAGTGAATAATCGTCAATTACAACATTGATTTGAAATAGTTTGGTTCGAACATTTTGAAGTATTTATTGTATGCACAACATTTATTGTATGATATGGTGGATTGAAACTTTGAATGGGTATTATAGTATATTTTGAAGTGTTTGTCTCATAATAGTGGTTTGAATGGGTACCGTACTTCAAAGATGAAATGTATGATATGATATTGTAGTTCAAAAGATATTGTAGTACATTTTGAACTGTTCGTATGATATAGTGTCTGGTGATTTGATTGAGTATTATAATGATTTGAATGAGTGAATTAGTTTTGCAAAAAGGCTCAAAACTAGTAGAATCGACATTGCATTTGTCGAATGTGAAGATACAAGACGACACCCTCACTATTCAGCTTACAGATTATGTAAAGGGATCTGTTGTAGTTGTCATCGACAATTGTATCGTGAATGCTGAAGAGTCTAGAGATGACTATGTTGTTGCTATATATATTTATCCCTCTCGCCCTGACAATTTCGCGCCCCCTCTCGAATATGAAGAGAGCCACCATCTCCCACATGTTTTTCACATGAACCCTGGAGTTCTTGAAACTCATCTCATAGGTGTCCTCCAAAAATAACCCACTTGACTACCGGGACGATCGGAAGATCAAGTTTATGAGTCGTGAGTTTCCCGATTGATGTAGATCATTTCCCACCATCCACATCCCCTCAATGTCTAGGAAAGCAACTCTCCAAGACGTGGCTGCTTCCATTGCCTCCCAAAGTGCTCTAGATACCCGACACTGACAAAATAGATGCACTATCCTCTCCGCAGAGAGCCATGATACCAGTTCAGACACCCTCCAGTTTGTGCGATAAACCTTCTTAGACATTGAGTACATGCTTTTATACAAAGTAAAGTATGTACTCAATGAAATTTTTATAATGATGATTTTTCATAGTATACACAAAAAATGTAAAAGAAAATGTGAACACATTCTCCAATAAAAATATCATTTTATTTTTGAAGAATGTTAGATTAGACATTTTTTTGGTAGAATTCTTAAAAATGATTGATTTGGGTATTTTGAAACTTTAGAAGATTTTTGGGTATTTTTCCTATTTATAACCTAATTAATATAATTAGTTAAATATTGTATATAAAAGAGAAAAAAAACTTTGTGATTTTAACATTTTTCGTAAATAATAACATAAAATAAGAGAAATCTATAAACTTTAATTTATTATTAATATTATGTGATAAGAGATATTGCGATTCTATTAATTAATATTATATATATTTATAATTTCACTTCTGAAAAGATCCATATAACTCCTTGTAATCCATATAATCCACTGAATTTTTCTAAAGTCTATATAACCCCCTGAAAACATCTATGTAAATGCAAATAATAGCCCATTGAGTTAATTTTTTATTGACATATGAGAAATATTCGATTTGGTTAACCTACTGAAAACACAATATATTAAAAAACCCATATAATATGTTAAAAATGTAAAAAATCATCTATATAATGATAATTTTACCAATCCAGATAGGGTTTTATAATCTATTCGAATTGGTAAAATCATCATTTACAGAGTGTTTTTACATTTTTAACAATTTATAAGATGTTTTTGGTATAATGTGTATTCAGCGAGAGTTAACCAAGTAAAATATTCATATGATATTACTCATTTGTCAACTGAAGTTTAACTCAGAGGGTTATATGGATTTACATAGGTGTTTTCAGGGGGTTATATGGACTTTCAGGGGTTATATAGATTTCCGGCAGTTTACATAGGTTTATTTGAATTTTTCCCATGAATAAATAAAACCTTACAAAATTGAGTGTAAAAATTATACTTTTTTTAATAGGTTGAATACAATAATTTTTCTAATGTCAATTGAAATACAACTTTTTCTTTTGTATTTTATAAAGACACTTTTTGATAATATGTCAATTTATTTTCTTTAAGTTATTTCAGTAATGGAACACAATAAATTCTGGCAAAAAAAAAAAATTCAACACCTCAAACACCAGCATAAAAATCTTGGAAAGTTCCATTATGGGACACAGTAAAAACCGAATTATTTCTAGAATTGGGAACACTTGTTATATACTTTTTCATTGTTATTTATCAGAATGATTTGTCACGTGCTTCACTTAAACACAACAAATCTTAACCCCCCCTTTGTTTTTGGAATAAATCTCCGGATAACATCAGATAAGGGATAAAGGATGTTTAGAAACCCTAGATAACCCCTGATAAAGTATGTCAGAATAAACTGGTATAAAGTAGTATGTGGATTTCAACCAACCCATGGAATTAAAGTTATCATAGATTATTCTACTCAAAGAATATGTGGGCCCACTATTAAATCTACCGTCATCACCTCTTATAAATCACATGTCAAATCAACTATAATTATTTTTTTACTTTTTATAAATCTTTATCCATACTTTATTTACATTTTACCCAAACAATAAAACATTTATTCTTACGTTTACTAACGAAAATAATTCAAAATACAACAAAACACAAAATCACTTTATCCCCACTTATGCCAGAATAAGTGTATACCCAATAATAAGTTATATTCCCGCTCCAAACGGGGGCATAGGGGCAGAGTATGTATCAAGGAGTGAGCCTCATACATCGGTCCAAACGGCCTCTGCAGGTTTAATATCTCTTCTAATCTACGATTTCAGTATTGAAATCGCAATGGCTACCTTTGTCAAAATATAAAAAATCTTAAAACTGTTACATATAAGTATTTTTAAGGGGGTTATACATAATGTCTTTTGATAAGCTAGGAGAAGTGACATGTTCAGTGATCAGTCCTATTTGGCCCATGAAGTATTATCTGTGTTAAATGAAACATGTTATAGAAGCAGAAATCTGTCACACCGTAAGATCTGTTTAAAAGGTCATACCGCTTCGACCCATGACATGTGGCCATAAACACACCACTATTTCAGATCGGGCTAATAAACAGCCTAGTCAGACTCCTGACCAAACTGGGGTGAATGGGGTTATATCTCATGTCCGACTTGAATCAAAAGCACGGAGTTCGTATCGGCGAGATATTAGAAATCCCAAGAAATATTCCCTTACATAGTGACTGTATTAAACTGTAGTTACAAGGCACTGATCATAAGATTCTATGTGTTGACCGATCCAAGAGCCACGTGGAAGATTCCATCCCATGATATGCTCACACCTCCATGATAGTACACACACTCTCTCCCACTATAAATAGGAGGGTATCCCCTTCATCAAAAAGGGGACGGAGGGATAGAGACTTCTTCTTCTTCCCCCCAAAAAAGAGAACCCTAGACTCAAGCTTGGAATCCCATTTTAATAGAGTTTGGGCTTCACCATCGGAGGTTCTCACCAAAAAGGAACTACGTGTGGCTTGATCCCTCAAAAAGGGTACATAGGCAGCCTGATTTACATCAGGTTCAGTCCAGACGAACATCATCAATCTCTCCACGGTGGACCCTAATCGTCGTCTCTTCGCGAATCTACTCAAACCAAACCCGGACCGTCCTCGAGTCCGGCCCAATCAAAGAGGAGGACATTTTCACCTCCCACACATGTGATTCTTTGTTTTAAAATGGGGAAACCAATTTAATCGGCAGATATTTTTTAAAATTTTTCTTATGAAGGTATCCTCAAGAATTTAAACATCATAGAACATTAGAAATCTGTTTTATTTTTGTTTTGTTGTTTTTCTAATTTTTACATTATGATGTATGACTATTTTCTCTGAGGATACAAATCGATCCAAGGAATAATCATTCAACAAAGCACTACTCTTTAGGTGAACCCAATAGGTTGAACCAGATTTTCAGGCAGGTTGGATTAAAAAATCTATGTTTACGTAAGCATGTCAATGAATCAGGTTCAGGTCGGATCAGGGTAGACCCAACCTGTTTCGATTGTCGAGATCTTCAGGTCGAGTACATATCAAATCCGGGTATTTTGAATCAGATATTTTTCGCCTTTTATCAAGTCTGATTCTAAACCGACTCACTAGCAAGCCTAGGTCGGATCAGGAGGGGCTAGACTTGGAAGAGATTTGCTTTATTACACATGGGGTAGGGAGACCACGCTTTTCTTGTTTGGGTTGTTTTATTTCTATTTTTGCATAATGAGTTTGAATAAATAGAGTAAGCGTATTATAAATAGTTTTTTCATAGTTTTGAATTTTTTTTTATTAGGGAAAAATTTAGAACATAGTTTCGATTATTTTATAGATGAAAAAATCAGTCCCGACTAGAACATAGAACCTGGTCGGGGTGGACCCTACTAGAACTCGTTCTGATTATCGGTCCTTCGGGTCATGCCCATATCGGATCTAGGATCCTTCGGATCAGATATTCTACATCTTTTATCAGGTCAAATCCGGGTCTAGACCTGACCCACTGACAAACCTATTTTCAAGTAGAGGGATTCAGGTTAAATAATTCTTCACTTGGGGCCCGTTTGGGAAGTGGAATTGCTTAGTCAGCCCTGATAGTTATGCTGAGATAGATAACAGTGTTTGGCATAATAAGCCTATCTGTGTTCAGTTGTATTTTGGGTTACTCTTATTGGAAAACGTAAAATGCAGAATTTTGTTGTTTGGTTCACCCTAGATAAACTGTGGATAAATTGTTGATAAGGAGGGAATAAAAAGTTATTATTGTCAAAATGTCAACTTTGCCCTCAGAATATAAGTTTCTATTTGGTGCTATTGATGAATATTAATCAATACATGATGTGTTTGATTAAATCTAGACCGTTCGTCTTATGTAATAATTTATGGTGGGCTTTTACATATAAACAAAATTTACCATTTAATCTAATCAAATATATATTGTTAATTATTTAAATGATTGTTCAATTTACATTCATTACTCTACATTTACATTCCGATCAAAAATAGGCCTGTCAACGGGTCCGGGCAGGGTCGGGGTGGACAAGGACCTGACCCGTGGCAATACCCGGTGGGTCTAGGTCCAAACTAAAATCTGGCGGGTCCTTGGAAATGTGGACCCGGACCCGGACCGGGGTCGGGACCAACCTGACCCGAATATGATTAATAAAAAAAAATTAGAGAACTCATGAATTTGTTTGCCTTATCATTGTATTAGAAAATTTTTGTATAAAACATTAGTTTTGAGCTTTCTAAACTGATGTCCTGACATTATATTTAAACATATTTTTGTACAATTCAAAACAATAAACACTAACATATAACATTCAAAGTAAACAAAAATCTAAACAATATAACAATGAACTAAAAGGGAGAGCTAATGGTTATTTGTGTCACAAAGTAAACGTTCAAAACAATAGACACTACATATTAATCTAAACAACATTCAAAACAATAAACACTAACATATTAACCTAAGCAATGAACATAAATCATGCAACAACCCAATTAATTATACAAATTCAAAAGCTAATAAACTAATAAGGCTTGTCAACAGGTGGATTTGGTTGGTTATGGGTTATGATTTATGGGCTTGGTTATGAACTTATGAATACAAAAATGAGTTAAAACTTATACTTGTAACTTGATAAATAAGAAACAAAATTATGGGTCAACTAATACTAATAGTCTTGTAATATGCGAGTATATATTAATAAAATAGTCAGTTCTCGGATCCAACGGGTCAGGGCGGGGTGGAACTGGACCCAACCTGTTTGTATGTTCAGGTCCAATGGGTTGGGTCTAAATCGGGTCGAGTATAATACACATGTAATCGGATTCGGGTTTCAACCCGACCCGTTGACAGGCCTAATCAAAAACCTCCTACGATCATCTCGGCGATCAATCCGACGGTCACGATCGTGTTCAGCCTCTTCAAGAACGCGCCGAGGCCGGAGCTCGTGCGGCGGTTGATCGAGGCGGAGATCTTGACGAGTGAGTCGGCGGGGATGAGGAGGACGAGGGTGGGTGACACATGTAGGGTGGAGATCAAATCTCCCTTTTAATTTAAGTGGTTCAGATGTAATGTGGGAAGCCAAAAACAATCATGGGCTGTAATTCTTTGTTATTTATTGGGTACAACAAATGGGTGGACCAGATCTAATCTGGATAATGACTGAGTTGTATTTTTATTCCTAGATAAGTCTTGACAAACTATTCTCACATTTTATTAGAATTGTTATCAGACTTTATCGTAGCTTATCCATGCATAACTATCAGAGTTTATCCTCACAAAACGAACAACGGATAAGGACTATTCTGCTATTATTCACCTCTATAATAATTTGATTTAATATGGCAATTAAAACTTATTTAAAATTACTTAAAACTATGTTTTTAATATTCCACATCTATTTTGACATAGCTATGCCGAATTATTCCTTACAAACAAACTGGTTTTTTTGGGGCTTAATCACTCTTATTCCATCCTATTTCACATCTATTCTTTCACACAACCAGGGGCGTAAAGACTAATTATGACTAATACCTAATCGAATGTCTTCAATTACTATACTAATGTAAACCCGAGAAAAGTTACTCGAAAAACTCGATCAAGCCTTTTATCCATGGAAATCTCACCCCACTCATCCACATTTTATCCATGGCCAAACAGAAAAGGAAACTATTTGTTCCTATTTTTCTCAAATGCTGTTCTTATTCCATCTACCTGCCCAAACCAACAGGCAAATCTCTGCATTTAAACTGCCATACTATACCCCAGTTAAGACCAAGACTGGATTAGCTGCTCAGAATCAAAATATACTAGAAGAAATACTCAGAATTGAATGGAAAGTGTAGACACCAGACATTTTTTCTATATAAAACATTTTCAGACAACACATCATACGCAAATCAAAACACATATATACACTAGTGTCACTCCAAAATATTACAGTTGAGCCAAAGAAAATCAGGCTGATTGGAAAACTGATCTGATCATCTCTTTTAAGTTTCTGCAGCCCAGTACCGTCATGCCATCAAAATGGAGTGCCCCAAGTGATTTCTCCGCAACTTTAGGTATTATACACTTATTGTATCCCAGTTTAGCAACAGCATTCACCCTCTTATCCATTTGCGGGACCTTTTAAAAAAAAAACAACCGGACCACATGATGAGCCTTCCATCAGATTTGAATAGCATATGGAATAACTATGCATTGATGATATACTCGGGTGTATCGGTGGATGCATGCCAATTTTGCTGATGTTAATAGAAAAAGGTCTTTAGAAAGAGGCAACAGGAAATCAACGGGCTCACCATTCGTAGCTCACCACCAAGGCCAATCTCTCCAATAAAAGCAACCCCTTTAGGTATTGGAATCTCCAAGAAACTGAAGATGACATGAAATTGAACAATGTAGAGGTGAACATAAAAAAAATTGTATCGCAGAAACCAGAATGACCAATAAGGATTATAATGCTGTCAATCAAAAGTGAGTAGCCTAATAATATTTAATCTTAAACCTTTTAGTGACACCTTCAATTTATTTAGCATTTGTTAAAAGAAAGGGCACTGGATGTACATTAGTCAAATTCTATTCTTATGCTTACAATAATACATGTGGTTCTGAATAAACCAAACGCCTAACAGCATTAACATGGGAAGGCATAAGACCAAATCATATAGAAACAGAACAGATATATTTATTAGCTCAAGAGACCTGAAAATGCCCAAAAAATGTATATGGATGACAATGATCTTGTGAAGGTCCTAAAGTTGTTTTGATAAGCGTACCTTGAGATCTTGACTAGAGCTCAAGCAAGCAGAAGTTAGGTTAGGGTTTTAGACAGCCCACGAAATATTGCAAGTGTCTATGACATGAACCATTGGCCAGTCAAATTTTCATTTTCTTTTATCATGAACTTGGAGTAATAAAAGCTCATGATCTAAGACAGAGAAATTATAATTGTGCTATTTAACTAATGTCTAAAACTGGCCTACAGAATTATTCACAATAATAGTTGGCAGGCAATATATTGTAGATAAAAGTTGAAGTGTATCAAAAACCTGCTACATATTGCAGCTGCCACCGCAAGATCTCCGGCAGTTTCTGTCAACTGAAAGCCACTGACAACATTCAAAAAGATTGACTGCCAAAAAATAGAGAAAGAAAAGCAGTAAATAAATCTGAATGCATTTTGAAAATATGGCACAGTACATCCTGCAAACAAATTAAAGATTTCATGATCATAGGTCAACCATAAACTGATTAAGTATAAGAAAGTATCACTTGCAGGAATATGTTATTCAAGACAAACAAAACATTCTAGTAACTAGAAATATAAAAGATGCTTGTTGGAGTATTTGGATCACTTGTAATGAATGTATTTTCCAACGTAGGAAGTTCTACATGGAAAATACTTGAGCATTAATATCCTAATTGCTTCAGGGCACGTTTGGATGCAGTGATTATTTGTACGTGTTTTCTTGCACGTGCAGGAAAACTTTTGCACACTGTTTGCACATGATTGTCTATTTTCATGTTGTGCTATCATTTACACACACATTCTTATTTGTAGTTGTTTGTCTCACATATGCGAAACTGTTTGCATAGTAAAAAAATATGTAAATATTGCATGTATTAGTTTTTTAATATATACATAAGCCAATGTGGTTAACAAAAAATAGCTCTAACATAATAGAATATAAACAAAAATAAATCTACTTTCAACTAACAAATAATCCCGCAGTGTTTTTTATATTTTATATATAGCAATTTTGTTGGATAATATCTAGGATAGTTAGATAAGATTTTTTGGTATATTTTAATATAATAGCAATTATAATATTTTATGCCACATTAATATTTATAATCCACACAATTATATTATTCTAAATTATATAAATTTATAAAATGTAATTATCTATTTTCAATCTTAAGATAAGATTAGGAGAAGAAATATTTATTTTGGATAATAATGGATTTTAATAAATTTGTTAGAGGGTAAAGATGTAAAATTACATTACATACACTTGAAAATCCTTTCTGGTTAGTATAATAGATAAAAGATAAATGAGAGATGAAAAAATAAAAGCTGTTACAAATGATAACACATGGGATTGGTTGGGATTTTAATTGCCCTATTTAATGGGGCCAATGAGAACACTAGGATTTTATTAGCTACACTTATTTATCATAACCAAACAAAATATTGTATTTGATCCAGTGCAAATGAAAACCCACCCTCATTTGCACAATATCCAAACAAACACTCAACATAGGGTTACTATGATTTTGGGAGTGGATACACCATCAACTATTATGGGCAACCTATGGTTCGGGAGGTGACACTTTGGGCTCTTCTCCCAAAGGGGTTATTTCCTTTCATTTGAGCTCTTTTCTTATCTCTTATATTTCATCTTCCTAGTTATTTAAATTTTGTACAGAGATGTCTCGTCTCTTTTGTTCCCGGGTTAATCTTTTATAAATAAGATACCTCCTAAATCTTTCTAAAAAATAAAATAAAGATAAAGAAGCTTAAGAAGGAAACCGAAGAGGAGAGGAACAGCATATTACGTTGTCTTGGAGCTTTATTCCTGCCTGCTTCATGAGAACCTTCCACAATAAAACCCAAAATTTGTCAGTCCTTTAGAGATACTCGGTAACTCATACAAAAGACATATCATCGCTTTCTACTGAATCAAATATTTATTTAATCAGTTAGCCTTGTGAATGAAATATGGAATAGTAACCAGATGAGAAATAATTGACACCTTCAAAGAGGCATGATGACGCTACTAATTAAATGAGAAAGTTCTTTTATTCTTAATAAGACACAAGATCCCTCCATCTAGCTGAATGTTTCTGCAACATGTTCAATTTTAACATACACAACATATATCCCAGATCAAAATTCTCAACATGCATCTAGTCATACAATTTAAAATAATTAATCCTATACATATCATGTTCTACACATTATGCCAGTACTATAAAAGCTGAAATAGATTGACTCCCAATAATGCTAAAGCATCCAAAAAAGTATGAGACAGACAATAATCTTCCAGCTGGTGTCCACTTAACAATAGGCAAACCTTGAGTACATCAACAGGATATATATGGGCATCATTTCATGAAAACCATTGGGATATAATGATGGAAGTTGACCTTTTTTCTCTTGACTCTAGTATACAAATACCAGATTGACAGTGGTTTTCTCAGAAGTTCCACTGACTTTCAATACTGCTTGACAATACCCATATACTGAACTCAAAGAATGTGATCAAGCAGTAAATTCACTGTGTTTTCCTTTTGTGCGTTTAGGTGTGTGTGTGTGTGTGTTTTTTTTTTTTTTTTTTGTCCAGTGTAAACATGTTGTCTTCTTCGTTCCCTTCTTTCTTTTTTGGTTCTGCCTGTTGTTGTTTCTTTTCAGGCTTTGTACCACTTGACTTTTCAACGAGTGAATGGCTTATCCTTCAAGGGGAAACAAAAGGGTACATGCCTCTGTGAGAAAAATGTGTGCATGCATGCAATCTCTTGTAAAAGCTCTGTCATTCATACACATGTCAAACTAGAACTGACCAAAAGAAAATCATGCAAGACTTAATATTATATGCTTATACATGTACAGAATGTGGCAGAAAAGGAAACGACAATGTGCCAGTAAAAACCTCCAAAAAATACACTTACAGCAATAATCAAGTCAGCTTTGCTTTCTTTGACCCCATTGACATTCCTTATACCTGTTGATCCACTTACACATAATGCCTGTAATTGATTGTTTAATTCTGGTAAATCAGATGTTATGGAACAAGCCCCAACAAGGCAACAACTGGGAAGAAAGGAGAACGGAAATCCAAAGTAACTAGAAAAAAATACATGAAACAAAGATGGATTAAGATAATGGTAATGAATCATCCAAATACTCGTTATTCAAGCACAATGTCAACATAAATTAAAAAAATTGAATGTTCGTATGCACAGAAATTTACAGCCAGCCATCCCTGTTTCAGTTAATAAACAGCAATCTCTGTAGCCTATCCAAATAAACTTGTCCAAAGATTTCACTAATCCACAACTTTGAATTTAGATACTTGACTTCATCTAAGTTCATTCATCAATGAGGAGAATCAGCATCAAAGAACATCAAATCAATCATTGATGCTAAATCTTATTCAACATTGTGAGGAAGTGGGTCAAAGAATATCCTTAAAGGTTCATTAGCTCCACTTCCTTGCAATTTATCGATATCCATAAACAAATGCAAATCAAGAGAGCCACTATATCAAGGAAAATGGACGACCTAAATACAATTTGATAAGACGGAAGATAAGAGGAAACAAAGCGGGATACAACATGATGATATAGTTTGATGGGTAAAATGCGTTTGGACCCCTGAAGTTTTCTAAACCTCCATAAACACCCCCTATAGGTCAAAAACATGCAATCACACCCCCTTGTAATTAGATTTTCTATTAAGATGAGATAGAAGTACAATTTTACCATTTTAATTAATTTTTTATCATGTTTTCACTTTTTTGGTGGGTTGTTTTCACCTTTTAATTAATTATTATGTGATTTAATTCTTACAAAAATGCATCCAGATGCATTTAAAGAGATAATTATTGTATAAGTTAATATTCGTAGAGCATATATCTAAAATTAATTATATGGATATTTAGATAGTTGAGGGTAAAACAGTAATTTTAAATCACTTTTGTTACATTTTAACGAAAAAGTATAATGGCATTTTTGTAGGTTTTGAAAACTTCAAGGGGTGTAAGTTCATGTTTTTATATTTTAGGGTGTTTCAATAGGTTTTCAAAACTTCAAGGGGTCTAAATGCATTTTACCCTAGTTTGATATCAGAACTGTTGTATTCTGCGAAAGGAACTGTTCAAGTGCAATGTTTATGAAAAAAAAAAAATCCAAACACAAATATAGAAATCTTTTTATAATAGAACAAAAGGAAGACTAACAAACAATAAACAATAGCTTTTGTAATGCAATTCATATTCTAAAAAAGTCCCATGCAACCAAACCACCTCTTGGTAGGTTGGGTTCTTCTCTTGGCAGGTTAAAGCTTTTATCCTAGACTCGAGTCTTGTACTGCTCTTAATAAGGTAAAATTTAACCAAAAGGAAATAAGAAAAAAAAATTACCTACCAACAAAAGAGCCCCCTGTAACAATGAAATGAAAATTTCAAACAGTCTCATCTATGAGATACTCAGCAAAAACTAATAACAAAGGGATTGCACAGTACCACAGCTGCACGAATGTCCAAAATTGTAAATGATTATGAACGGTACAGCCAAGCACTCATATAAACAATCCATGATAAGTAAAACATCTACAAAGAGGATACACTTTCCTACATGATATGATAATATGCACAAGTAAATTGTGCTAAACTTATAGAAAATGTTTCTTCAGAAGGCTACAAAGAATTTGGACAATATTAGCAGAAGTGTGGAAAAATGTGGAAAAAAAATACCTGAATCTCAACAAGAAAGGTTCGAGACCCATCCAAAACCACAGCAACAGCCAACCCAGTTAGAATCTCTGAATCAGAATGGTGCTCACTCAAAAATATCTCACTGGGATTTGAGACAGCTTGCAAGCCAATCTGTGACATTTCAAACACCCCGAGCTGCAAAAAGATGTTTACAACCAGAAGCTTTATAACAATATACCATTGCATAATTAAATGTGAGAGGAAAAAAATTATAGTCTGTCAATAAAAAAGATTACACCTAGACAAAAAGTAGGAAAAATCTAGATATGCATGAAGGCAACACCTCATGTCCGTATTGTGCTTTATATCACATCCATTATGAACCCAGAAATTCTGTTTAAGATAATTCCTAGAAATATATGTCAATGGATTCAATGATGGATACTGGATGGTTCACAAATTATTATGACATGAAAAGCTCAGATCTGTCCGATCTCAAATTAAAACGTAAATGACAACTGGAATGAAATACGAGTAAATATCATTACCTGACAAAAAGCAAAAAGGCATAGCAGTTCACAGGTTAATTCATCTAATGTGTCCATTCACTTCTATTATCAAATGAGGGCAGATTCCAATATTAGCAAATCAACAGAGATTTTAATCTGAGTCCCACCAGAGACGCACATTGTCAGGGATCGGATTTGAACCCAGACCTCTTTGGAGGTGGGTAGTGCCCTGGTGTTTTAGATAATTGAAGGTCAATTCGAAGACAATCAATAGAGATATTGGATTTCCTTTGTAGAAATTTAAGCACTGACATTGAGTCTCTGTAACCCTGAAAGCTTGGGAGAAAGAGTTGCTTGGTATCTAACTCTGGTTATTGCACTGTACTGATCAATTGGACAAGATATATGTCAATCACTAATGCAACAATTTGACTGAAAGATCATCACATTTGGAAAACCATGACATTCCATCAACCAAAAAAATTGGAATACATGTTCTGCAATTTTCATATTTTAACATCCTAGACAGTTTTTGCATAACAAACCATGATTGACAGGTTCTCATTTTCCATATGATTTAAACAATGTCCTATTCACTATATCCACATAAATTGAGTGTCAAATGAGTATGTATGAAAATAGAGGGACATCAAAATGATTTTTTTACCAGTATTTAGATCAATTAAGGCACAGTATCGATAAGAATTAATCCATTTGGCTCTCTGGAAATGAAATCATCTTCTTAGATTCTTTATATTTCAAAAACGTGTGATGAACTGATGATCAGTAACTAGATTTATTAGGGATTGGGCAATTGACTGTACTAGGGTTGGTTCTGTAAATTTTTGAGGGAGGGTTATTTGATTGTTGGGTAAGGCTTTATTTTTCTCCCCTCCATATTTTTTGTTTTACTTTCTCTTTGTATCTTCGATTGGCAGATTTCTCATTTGCTAACCCCTACAGTTAGGGTTTACCCAGGTTAACATATCATTGGTGGTATAATCCCACCCTCAATTTATAAAAAAGATATAAAGAAAAAAGAAAGAAGAAGAAGAATGATCTATGAACATGCACATTGAATGGAGAGAGAGAATCATATACCTCATCCGTTGACCCAAAACGGTTCTTAACTGATCGTAATAACCGATGTGATGAGTACCTCTCACCCTGAAAGTAAACAGAGATTAAACAATAAGTCTCAGAATAATCAACTTATCACACTGAGCAGCAACATTTAAGCAATCATGTAAATCATACATCACTAATCACCAGTGGAGTGGGTATGATGAAACTTAATGAATAGACAGAACTGTTCTCGAGTCCTTTAACAGAGTTTTTTTACTGAATTTGATCCAATATTTACGCTAGAGGATCAATAAAGATATGTATATATATGTAGATTTAGTCGATTTGCCTTCTGTACTTCCACAAAATTTGTATACGTTACACATCCATTTTCCACAGATAAGAATTCTGCAATAGACATTCAGTCAAACTCTACGAGCACCAATGTTAAATGTACTTAACCGCATTCTTCAAGGTTTTAGATTTGTATAATTCAAAGGATCAATTCCTGAGAAAAAAAATATTTGAATAAAAACACATAAAAAGGTTCAAGATTCTTTTCAGATTTAAAAAGCACATGTTTGTTTTCCCAAAATTACTTTTTTCATCCGCTTGTAGATCCTTCACACAAACAGAACATTTAATTGTTCATTTAATTTCTCTAAAAATAGTTTTTTTTTTGGGTTGGTATCTCTTAAAATAGTTTATCCACAATCCAAGTTTGGTTCCTCGATCAATATTTTGTGAGGTGTTCTTTTATTCCTTGAGGGAATTGGGGAAAAAATGGTTGGTGAATTAGAAAATCTTCACAGTTCTACAATAACTCACACATAAAAAAATGCTCGGTACCTATAGACATGAGATCATGCTAATTTCAGTAAGGACTAAACATCAATTTCCAATCCCAGTTTCATTAACCGGAATAATTCCAAAAGCCATTTGATGGGTCTGCTCTTTTCACTTTACATACTTTGAACAATGTAATTGATCATTTTATGTTCTTCAGATGATGTTTTTGGTTTGAATCACATTCTTCATGTGATTTTATAGTACAGTATCACATACTCCATATAATTGCAATGATTTCTTCCTTCTACATGGAATAATGCCATCTTTTCTTAGGTATTCTGACAATATGATATCAACAATTCATGACCAGAAACAAATAGTTTTCCACAAGTGTGCATGAATTCTATTACATCTTCACAAAATTCAAAGAAAAACATGTTTAGGATCCAACCAAAAACATACTCAGAAATTTGTAAGCATCATCCAAAACAAACCAAGTTATTTTGGATAAATTAACTGAAAAAGAGAAGCATTAAACTAATAAAAACAAATAGCAAAATACCAACTTCCATATACAAAACAGCATCCACTATATGCTCCAATACACGAGGCCCTGCTATATCACCACTTTTTGTCACATGTCCTACCTGAGATGTACGAGGACAACAATTTGAACTTCACAAAGAGGCAAGGAAAATTATATCTAAAATATAAAAAAATTTAAAATTATGACATCCTTACAGATACAGTTGTACACGTCCAAATGAAATACTATATAATAAGTCAGTGATATGGACACATAATAGTTTTGATAAATTCTATGTTTGAAGTTACAAGCATAGAATTAATATCACCAAGTTGTCAAAATGCACAGTGGAAACCACTTAGAAACAGCTTATTCTTCATTTTTTTTTTTTTGGGAGGAAAAGTTGATCATAGAAAAGAAAAAAGAACTTGGCTGTTAGTTATATTTTCCCTTAATTGGTAATGTAATTCAGACAACAGAATTTTAAACTTATAGGACATGAGTTTCAGATAGTACCCTGTAAGACTTATTATAGGCCTTATTAATAATGAGGAAACATATTTTCACATGCCCTCAAGAATTTCTAATTACAATCATGATTGTCATATATCACAAAGCTCAATATGTTTTCTTTCGCAATCTCATCAGGAACTTCCCAACAAAAGCAAAAAAAAGGTAGCCACCTTCTCCTCATTAAAGCCAATATTTATGAATTCCTTTTAAACTACAAATCACCAAAAGATTTCTTGAAATTCCTTTGAAGCTCTATAAAAATATTGAAGCATATCAACCAAACAAGAGAAACTTTTAACTGCTCGACTTTGTAATACACTAATATTTGGGCAGTTGTTTTTTTCTCCCTTAAAAGATTGGTGCTGTTCTCAGGGAAGAAGAACAGGTGCACGTTCAAAAGATGGGAAGGTTAATTTAGAGTGAGATATTCTGATATGTCCTGATGTAGTATCCGATGAGGCTAGTCTGTTTCAGGTTTTCTTGCTTGATTTTTCCTTTATGATGCTCTGTGCTCTACCAGTTAGCAATAAATTTAGGGGACACCACCTTTCTAGATCCACACAAACGCACACAAAACATTCTCTGTTTCTGATATCTTACCTCTTTTCATTTTGCATTTTGCTTTTGCATCAAGTATTAAGTAGTTCACCAGTTCAATATAATTTTGTGGACACCACCTTTGTTTTTTGTAGCTTAAGACAGGAGATACAAAATGACTTGCCATCAAGAACAGATTGAGATGCATGGGGATTATCATATCCCAAAGGTGACGATTAAGGCAACTCATTAGCATTCATTATTTTAAATTTAGCAAGTTGTGAGGAACCAATAGGTGAAGATAACGATATTTTTCAAGATTGTCAGGTATTATAGAAAATTCATCAGAATAGCAAGGCAAACTTACCAAAAGCACAGGGATATTTGTTTGCTTGGCGAAACGTAACAAAGCTGAAGTGCATTCCTTCACCTGTAGCATAACAACATATTTAACAATGCATAGTGAAGCAAAGCACAGTTCCTGTATTGTGATTACATAATCAATTACCATCATTTCTGCAATATGCTGACTTTCAAAAAAATTAAATATAATTAGAAAACTAACCAAGAGTTTACAAAGTAACCCATGGGTATTCAACCAAAAAATGACCTGTAATAAACCATATATCATGACAGAACAAATAGCTAATACAATAAAGGTTCCTCAATGTGTTAGAAAACAAAACCCACCAGGGTCTTGGTGAGTTGGCTAGCACCATGGGTTTGCTCCCCATTGGCGCGTGTTCGATTCCCACCCTAGACTTACCCAGGTGTCGGTAGGTCAGTGCGGACACCCGGAGGATTAGTCATCCCCTCAAAGGGTTTGGGATACCTCCGATAGCAACAAAAAAAAAAGTGTTACAAAACAAACACAGTGTCAAGTAAATCCAAGTGTCCCTGCTGCATAGTATAGAACATAAAGCGACTGTCCTCCTCTGTCCACATCCATGATTGCACATCTCATTCAAAAATTATCTAAGGATTCTGAGAAAATGCTACCATAAATTAACATTTCAAAGAAAGAAAAGCAAATATATTTACAATTTATAATATAAATCAAACTTAATCTCTTGAACTAATAGAGAATCCAACCTGTTGGACATTTCCAGCGCTTCCTGCCAGTCCCCTTAAATAAACAGTCTGAATAGAATCCACAATAAGAGCTCTAGGAGAAAGGGGATGAATTTTTTCCAATATGTCCTGTAATAAAATTAAGATTGCTTACCAAAAAGTCCAGACCAATGGGTATAAATAAACACAGATTTACAACAATGATTGCAAACAATTGTTTTCTTAATTTTTTTAAGTAGTCATTGTAGTATATTATAAGGGTTTCAACTTTCTAACACAATGAATTTATCAAAAAACATGACAAATGATGCTCAAAAAACAAAACAGCTGCACAAATACACAATTAGAAAGAACATAGCCAGGATGAAAATAAATAAGAAAATCTACAATGCATTTTACGATGTGAACAAAAATAAATAAAATACCACTGATCTGTAATAAAAGCATGGCTTGCAGCTTGAAAGTAGCTTGTTATGAATAAAATATTACCAGGGGATACCTATACAAATCAAAGTGCAAAGTGCATGGAGACATGAAGAAAATGTGCACACATTAAGTTAAGTCTACCCCAAAAGATCTGCAGAAGACTCTCATTGGAAGGATATTGTGTTTAGTTGGTGAGAAACAAGGTGGGGTGTGTGATGGAAGGGAAATGGAAATGAGATTCACTTTTCAAATGTGACATAATTCATTGTCAGATTGCAAATGACTATAGACGCCACTTCTACTTCATCATTTTAGTGAAATGACTTCTTAGTAAAATCAAAGAAATCGTTTCACACCAAAGATGGAAGATAACCTCAACCTCCATTTCATTTCCCAGCAACCAAATATAATATTTATTCAATGAAAGTGGGAGTCTATGACCATGATTTCCTTAATCAGGGTAAATTACAAAGCAGCAGCAGAGAAGTCTTCTACATAACAAAACACAAAACAAACAATAGAGTTGCAAGAGAATGCCTACCTTGGTTCACCTAACATACAGTTCTAAAAAATATTATGGTGAAAACTTACAAGATTATTATATAGTATCTCTAGAATTCGTGCTGATACGCATCAATAATAAACAAAAAAACAAACAAATAAATAAATAGTATAAATAACTTGTGAATCGTAAATAATGCCTTGTTTAAGGCTTTTTATTGAATAATGTCCTGCATACAAAAAAAACTATGCTATGAAATTCTTTTAAGCTAAAAAAATACTCATACAGAGTAGTGAAAACAGTATATATCTCACTAGATATATCAATTTCCGTGGGATGCAGAGATATGACAGAGATCACTTATGCCATAAGCACGAAAAAAAAATGGGGATAGAGACACAGAAGTCATCTCAAATCAATTAATTAATGGGGTTCTTCAGGAATGTACCTCAACATCTGTACTTGAATAAAGATATAGGTTAGATGTCCCAATTCTCATGCGATGAGCTCTATTTCCTATTTGCTCAATACTCTGTCAGGCAAATAGAACACATTATTTCCTCCTCTGAATAAAAAAGAACATGCTGTTTACAGAATGGAAAAACTAGTGGTGGAAAATCAGAAAGAGATCTATAAAGCTACAACATATAAATGACGACATAGGAACTCAAATTGTTAGCTAATAACTATTCTCCCAAGCTGGATCATCACTGTCAATTGGTTTCAATCAACATCTAGATGCAGTTTCAAGGACGGTGCACGTCAGCTTGGCAAATGAGTCAAAAACATCCCCAACCTTTTTGTTGAACAAGTCTTTTAGATTCAGCATAAGTCACATTATAGCCAATCCACCTATTAAGGAACGACTTTACATTTATATTTATGTATGTAATGACACAAAGTGCAGTTACATCAATGAAAGAAAATTCACCAATAACCAGACACAACCTCTTCGCCTGATACATAAACAACAGGACCACGCTGGACATAAATGTCAACTTCAGCAAGCATTGCAGCAACCTTCACACATCATAAAAAGAAAAAAGAGATACATAAATCCAATTCAATTTAACAAAATTGGAAACATAAAGCACACTTAAAAGCCAGTGCTGTGTTCCATTAACAAATTCACAAGCATTTTTTATCATAACGAAAAATCATTCCTATCAAAGAAGACTCGGTCCACAGAATGGGCCCATACCTGCAGTAACAAAGTACTTTTGCCAACACCAGGATCACCACCAACTAATACTAGAGAACCTGTAATTATGAAGAAAAAAGTGATCCGCCACAGCAACTTAATTCAGGTTCAGAAAACATAAGCTCCGTTTAGCATACATGAGAGAAGGCAAGGTAGCAGGTTATCATGCAATGAAAACAACGAAAATCTGTTATAAGTAATATAATGAAAATAATTCAAGAAAAAAAATAAAATATTTGTGAATTTTGTGGATGATCACATCTTTAGATGATTGGAGCACTATGCGTACATCCAATTTAAATGGTTTTCATCTACAATCATACTATTGGAAAAGAAAATGAACTTTTCTTAATGTTGGGTAATTATATTCATAAAACATTATGTTGCTGCAGTGAAAACATTCCTAAGAAAACGCAACCCATTCCGTGAAGAAAAATTTTAAAAATGTTGTCCACGTATAGTTTAAATTTTGAAATAACATACACATAACTGTCCTATGCATATTCAGCAAGCAACTTTGACGAATTTTGAATTTTGGCTCTCCTATATATATATATATAAACAAACCAACAAACACCCATACCTGGCACAAGACCACCACCAAGCACCCTAGAAATCTCTGTTCCAAAGAGTCCGGAGCTAAAGATCAAAGACAACCATAGGCAAATCAAGTCACTAATAGCATAAACTTCTCAGCACGGAAAATCATTTTTATACATGCTAAGCACTATGAAGAACATGATTTATTTATTTTTTCACTCTTACATTCATTGCCAGATAGGAAAAATGAATCTTCTTTTCCATCTACCATTCCAACCAAAGCTGCGGAAAGAACTTATTGCTGTAAACATGTGGATTGACAGCAAATGGTACATATCTGCAACCTTAATTTCTAATCATTTATCAATGAATTGTGTTCTGTTTCTCTCATGCATCATCAGCTTTGTGCCTTGTACAATTATATGGGGAGTTTTGATAAAATGTGGAATTCTACATTTTTCTCCCCAACAAATGGGTCCAGTAAATATGTACCATCCATCAACAGGTAAATATTACACTGACCAAACCTGCCTGCACAGCACATGAATGATAATCATTGCACTATTGCAGCACAAGTAAAACAGTGCCGGTCCATTTGGTTCATGATATAGTACATAAGGATCCGTCACATGGTTACACACCTTTATGCTCTTCTGAATACATCCAATTAAAACATACACCAAAAATTCAATAGATATCTTATCAGTCTATGAAACACATTTATCATAAATACTTTCTGTCAACTGAAAAACTTCACTCCACGAAATACCTTTCCTAGAGTGAAAAACACAGTCAACATAGAAACTCTCCAAAACGTAAAAAACATAACTCTTTATGCTCTTTTGAATACAACCAATGAGCTCTAATGAGTTAACTATCTGATGTGCAGAGGACATGATTATCTAATCAATAAAGGCGAGTGAAAGGTGCATATATACTAAAAAAAACATTCGTTGAATGAAATTGTAAAAAAAAAAAATGTCTTATTGGATCCCACATCATTTACCACTAGGCTCCAAACCTCATTTTACACTTCATGCATCCCCTACTATTCTACAGTTCCAAAAATGATATTTTTTAAAAAAAAAATCCAAACTTTAACATCACTCAACACAAACAAACTTACAGTGGAATCCTCCAGTCGTGCTGATTCATCCCATAGCTCACCTCCGTCAAACTCCGCGGCTCTGACACCACCAACTTCTCCGGCAGCCAAGACCGCACCACAGACTCCGCCACTTTCATACCGTTCGTCTGACCATCCACAGAATCCTCGGATGCTACAAACGGCTTCAGCGTGCCCATGCTCTGGCAATAAGGGCAGCTCCCCCACCACTGACCAGGTGTCCCCCCACAGTTCGTGCAGACCCATGAAGCCTTCGCAGTCTTCCCCTTCCTCTTCAAAACCGCCCGCCAATCTACCAAACCCGAACCCAGATTCTCAGCTTTCTTGTCTCTTGAGACCTTCAAATTCTCATCTTTACCACCCAATCCTTGTCTCTCAGCAGCTCTACTTCTTGTTTCCTCAAGAACCACCTGCTTAGGCTCGTTCGAAGTCCAAACAGGGCTAGGCGATGCCGCTATTGACTCATCTGGTTCCGCCAAAACCGCCTCGTTAACCGCATGCCACTTTGGAATCACCTGCTTAGGCTCGTTGGAAGTCCAAACAGGGCTAGGCGACGCCGCTGCGGATCCTTCCGGTTCAGCCAAAACTGGTTCGGTAACGGCACGCTGCCTCGGAGGTGAGTCTTGGGGCCCGTCCGCCTCGGAAGCCGTGGACTGCTGATTCAACGTGCCGGGGCTCTGGCAGCACGGGCAGCTCCCCCACCACTGGCTCTGGGTGCTGCCACAGCTCGAGCAGACCCAGGGGATTCTCAAGGCCTTCTCTTTCTTCCACTTCCAGACCATAGACTCCCCCGGGTTTTTAGACCTCTCCTCCTCGCCGTCCGATTCCATCGCGGGTTCGCCGTGACAGTAGTTGCTTCTGGTGGTGATCAGATCGCCTGATACGGGGTCGTACTCGGCCCATACCGCGCCGGGGTTGGACCGCTGGTTGGAGTGGCTGAAGAGGTGGAAGAGGCGCCATTTCTGTGGAAGATTCGAGGAGAGGAAGTTAGGGGTTTTGAAGGGTTTTGAGGAGAGGAGGGTGCGGTAGCCGTGCATTTGGAGGGTTTGTTGGGGGATTCTGTGATGGGCGATTTGCATCACATGAAGAGAGAGAGAGAGAGAGAGAGAGACAGACAGACAGACAGGAAATTTTGAACGGGAAGTTTTTAATTTTTAGGGTTTTTGAGACCCGGGAAAGAAGAGGAGGAACGGTTTGTTTTTCGAGTGTTTTTTTTCACGTGTATCTGGTATCCCTAAAATAAAAAGTGTGTTGTTAAACTGTCCTTTTTATTGTTTTAATTTCAATCTCATGTACTTCGGTAACATCATATATTAACATTAATGATTCATATAATTCATTGAGTATATGTTTTATTTTATATAAAAATATGTACTTGATGTCTAAGAAGTTCACCGCACAAAGTGGAGAGCATCTGAACTGGTATCATGTGCTCTTTGTAGGGAGGATAGCACATCTATTTTGTAAGTGTCAGGTATTTACTGCACTTAGGGAGGCAGTGGGAGCAGTCACGTCGAGGTCTATTTTTCTAAACATCGAGGGGATGTGGGCGGCGAAGAATTATCTACATTGGCAGAAAAACTCACGACTCACCAACTCAATCTTACGATTGTCCCAACGGTCACATGGGCCATTCGGAATAACATAAATGATACGCTTTTCAAAAACTCCAAGGTTTATATAAAAACAATAATGATTTGCATGCCTCAACTTCCTAGGCCCCATCACAGGCCGCATGATGTGACAATAGGACATTATCTATTATACCCTCTAATTGATAACCACCTCTAAACAAGAAAAATGGTTTAATTTATTCATAGGATTGTGGAGATTTAATTAATTATTATATTTTTTTTCCTTGCATATGTAAAATCATCAATCCCTATTTTATGTAGGTAACAGTAACCTAATAATTTACGATGAACATATTCGTAGCATTCCCAAAATTTTAATCCTGAGAAGTTTGAAAAACTGATTTGTTCTTTATCGAGTTGGATCTCTCTTTCGGATCAGGTTTGTCAATTGTTTTTTTATCATTTTTTTATCTTATTGAATAAAAGTCACATCGAATTTGAAATTAAATTTTTGATGATCAAATATTCAATCTATGTTACATGTTTCAATTCAGAAAATGAATTTTTTTTTATGTTTTCATCACTATTTCACACTTTTTTTTATATTTGTTTCGTTATAATTTCATAAATGTAACTTTTGATATTGTTACATTTAATTGTTACTGGTTCGTGTGATGTTTATATTAGACTCCTGAACTCGGATACTCATTTACACAATTTTGTTACATTCATAAATGTAACACTCTGAAATGTAACATTATCTCATGTTGTGCATTTCTTTTAACAATGTAAATAGAAATGACGTATAAATGTAACAGTGAAGTACATACATTTACAGGGGATTCTGATACATTTTCTTTGGAAGTCAGTGCACTAGAAATTAAAATAGATGATTTCAAATAGTAAATGTAACTGTTTGACATTTATGTAAATGTAATTGTTTGTTCCATCTATGTAAATGTATCAGTTTTTATCTAAATGTAACAAATCGTTGTGAGAGATGTTAACATTTAATAAATGTATTTGTAACTATCAATATAAAATGTAACTGTTTCATATGTTAACTATATGTGTTTTTTATTTAAATTTGAATACAATAAATACCTAGAGAAAATGGGCCGTTCGAAGGATTTTGATGAAAACAATTTTGGTAATTTTTGGTGTAATCTAAGTTCAATTATAATTTAGGTAATGATTTCAAAATTCAAAATTTGAAATAGATAAATGGATTTTAAGATAGAATAGAAAAAATGGGGGGATTTGGGTTAATGAGATAAATTTTTAATGAAAGGCAAATTTATATCATGTCATTTTATCATTTTTTAAAAAAATCAACAAACCAAACAAAAAAAAAAACATAGTCATCTCTAATTAACTGGGACGACCCGGTGGGGAATGTGGGAAGATGTCCCGTCTAATGTGTCCTCTCAACCCACCCCTTAACATCCCTTTTCTCATGCTTTCTTTTTCTTTTTCCTTCTCCCTTATCTTCATACTCCATTTTGAACATGTAACACATAAATTTTAAATTTTAATATAAGTTATGATATTAAGATTTATCTTTTTTATAAAAAAAAAACAAATCAAAACGTGTATGAATTAGAATTGGACTGTAAAAGAGGTTGTATGTAATATTACCCCTCAAAAAAATCCTATCAAAATACTCTTTTTGAAACTATTTATCATCTACTTTCCTCAAAAAGTAAAAAATTGTACATAATTGAAGGATATTTATGCAAATTATAAATATTTAAAAATATCCCTCACAAAATATAATTGTACCATTAATGCCCTTTGAAGGGGTTTTACTAACTAGAAATTTGTCAAGGGTATTAAGACAAAATAAATTTTTTAAAGATATATATATATATTTGTGGAGAGGAGGAAATGACCGGAATGGGTCATTTCTTTAACATATTTTAGATATACGATATTTGATTTTTATTTTGAATGTTGGATTTTTGGATATTCAAATCATCTATATATTCATTTTGGGCCACTTTTAAGCCACACAAGCTTAAGGTTGACAACTATTCCAAAATTAAAAAGGGAGAATAAGTCATTTTCTATGTGATTATGTTCTTAATTATTCTTGTTGAAAAACATAATAATAAAGTTTTTTTTTTGTTGATTATGGATATGTTGTGAAAATACATGAATAAAATATGTATAATGAAATTCTAAAAAATGAAAAATGATATGATTGATAAGAGGTGGCGACATGTGATTTGATATGTAAGATTTTTATATCAATGGAAGAGGTTATGTGGAATAACCGAATAACACAATGCCAAGGGACCCTTGAAATATTAATACCGATCTTATTCTTACATATTTTAACATAGTTATACACATTTATTCATTGCAAACGAACATGTTTTTGGGTTTATTTAACCCTATTCCACCTTATTATCACAACTATTTCACTACCCAAACATAGACTTATCATGTTTGGATTGTGACATAAAGTTATTTTGTCCCGATAGCTATAGCAGGATAAATAACTATCCATGTATAATAAGTGATTTTTTGTTTTGTTTTTTAATTATTCTCATTGGAAACGTAAAACTGTTATTTTTTATTATTTAGTTCATTTAAATAAAGTGAGGAAATTGATGGATAAGATGAATAAAAATATAACTTTTTAAGTAACAATTATACTCATACGTAAATTGTTATGTTAAAAAATAAATGTGAAAGATGTTTGAAAGATGTGTGTATAATATAATAAAGATATAACATGCTTTTAAAATGTAAGAAAGAGTGTTAAATTAGATAAAAAATTTTTTAAAGAAAAACATAAAGGCTGATAACATTAAATTTTAAAATGCTAATATAAAAAATTTAGAATTTAACCTCATATATATTTTCAAACTTAAAAAAATATAAAACAATGTAACTTGATAACCTTCAATTTCACATGTCAGTACTTAACCACAATATGTGATGCTCGATTATCTCCACCATCTCATTATGTTTAAACTGCATACATTTTCAAATCAAAACATAAAATTAATAATAATAATAATAATTAAAAAAAAAAAACTTTAACAAAAAACATACAACATTTTGATGTGCATAAATGAATTGCTTGATGCGCGCAAAATATAATGAAGAGATAGCATTCAAAGTCTACAAGTGGGTTAATAAACTAAATTTTGATTAATCTAAATTTTAGAAGAAAAGGTTCTTTTTGTAAGGCAAAAATGTGACTGTCTAAAAAGCCTAATGCAACACAGGAGATTATAAACTTGATCATAACATACACAAGTAAAACAACAAATCAAGTTTAATATAACACATACATGTCAAAATCAACGGATATATTCATCACTGAAAAAAGAGTTTTTTTACACT
Organism: Acorus gramineus; assembly: GCA_030737835.1. Lineage (NCBI taxonomy): Eukaryota > Viridiplantae > Streptophyta > Magnoliopsida > Acorales > Acoraceae > Acorus > Acorus gramineus. Next base: position 10,300,777 of record CM060854.1, on the reverse strand, counting down.
CAATCATTTTTACAGTCACAAATGCAATCTCATGTACCTTGATAGCCTCTCTTATTTACTATATCAAGATATATAACTCATTAGAAAATTTTAACATTTTCTATAACAGACACCATTCAATTAATTGAAGTATATACTTCATATTTTATAAAAGTATATATCTCATTAGATGAGGTATATGATTTAAAAAATAACAATAACATATACGGCCTACATTTTGGACTACAAAATGGAACGAATATAACATTTTCCTAAAAAAAACTAATGCCAACAAATCATGGAAGATGCATGAGTAAATCTTTAGTCATTCAAATAAAACTACACACATTAATTTTACTACAAATGCTTTTACTATAAATGCTTGTAAAAGGACAATATACCAGCACAACATATGTGATGATAAACTTTCAAGCTCTTTCAATTTTCTTCAATGATAATTAAACTCGGGTATGCATGCTCATATATACATGAATGAATTAATGACACACTTTCTGAATGTTCAATACATGTAAAAAGAATGTCCATATGTTGGTACATTTGTCAAACACAAACATGATTCATGGATCATGAAATGATCAAAATTTCAAGTCAGAATGAAAATAAAATGTCCTTGTATGCAGTCTCATTTCATTAATGATATATATGCATGTAATTTAAAAAAAAATTGTGCAAGTTAATACACACAATTTATTGGAGCATATAGTTCATTCTATATGAAAGTCATATTTTGTTACACAAAATATATATTTTCAAATAATTAAAAGCCCATTAATGACAGTAATCAATCAATACAACTCATCCACTTAAGTGCGGCATATTTGTTTCCCATTAACTGAGAATGAGAGCAATAAACATTTAAACACCAACAAATCCACAAGAATCCATTTTTTTCTTTCAACCATCTCATCATAAAGTCACGTTAGTTCAGAGGGTAAAAGAAAACCCCCAAACGTTAGAACTAACAATAACATTACAACACAATACTTTGTAGCTACAACATGAAAAAAAAAAAAAATTAAAATAGGAAACAAAAGACGGATATCTAAGGAATCGAATCTTCCCACAATCTTCCCTCCACAAGAGAAATGTAGTTCAGTAGTTCTTATATCTTGTATGGGCAAATGTAACTAAGAAAAAGAGTGATACCGACAAGCGATCACCCTCTGTAGACACCAGATGGATCCGCGTTTTGGATAATCCATGGATGCTCTAGAACCTTGTGGAGGGGCAGGCGTTGTGAAGAATCCTTCACGAGCATCTATAGAGGAGAGAGAAACAAATCAACATAAGAGCAAAAATAGTAATCAGAATAAGAAGGATTGATGGTTTTTCTCACCTGGCTGATTAAGTCCTTTCCCGCAGAGGAAATGATTGGCTTAAGTGGAAATCTCAAATCAACTTTTATAATTCTGCATGTTATATAAGCTGAAGGTAATTAGGGGGAGAAAAAAAAAAAAACAGTAACCATTACTGGTATCACATCATCAAAGAAGTCTTGAGTGCAGGCAACGTGGAAAGGGTAAAGTACATATTTTTCATACTTTAAAGAGCAGGGAAGCATATTGTTTAATCAAAGAAATGGAAATATTTCATCCACTTTTTCATTGCTTTCTGCTTTTTCAACAAACATAAGCCACGAGTGTTCCTTAATAACTCAACAAGTTTGTATCAGCATTTTGTTGGAATGCCTAACTACAGCTCAACAAACAAAATTGCACAAAGCTTGGACCCACTATACATAAAACAAACATATATAAGTTGATAGAATCAATACCTTCGGTACGTGTCTGAATGTTCCTTTGCTTCAAAGGGAGGCACCCCGTATAAGAACTCATAGCAAAGAACGCCTAAACTCCATATATCCACACCAGTATCGTGCTCCGTGTTTTCCACTTTTTTATTTCAAAAAAAAGAAGAAAAAAAGAAAAATCAATAACACCTCCCTAGGCAGACCAAGATCTTTTGAAATTTCACAAAAAGCAAGCTTCCTGTTCACATGAACTATCAAGAGAACACTGTATATATGGTGACCATCAGAACATACCCATTTCAGGGGGGAGGTAGTCAAGAGTCCCACACATTGTTCGCCTCCGGTCATAAGTGTGCACGGACCACCCAAAATCAGCAATTTTAATTTCCCCCTGTGCAAAACAATCTACATGTGAACAGTAAATTCTTTATAACAAGTAGAAAAACAAAGAAAAAAAAAAGGATCAATGTTACCTGCAGACCAATGAGAAGATTTTCAGGTTTTATGTCCCTATGAATAACGTGTTTTCCATGGCAGTATATCAGCGCCCGAGCTAATGATGCAATGTACTGATCAAATAGAAAACATGTATTAAATCAACAATCACTATAAACAAAATGAAATCCATATAATTAAATGCATAAAAGAACGCATATATAAAATTCATTAACTCAATGTACTTTGAAGTTTGAACAACCTGAGAGACTTGACAGGCAAAGACTAAACTAGACAGTCAATCTATCAGAAAGATAGCACTAACCACCAATTAAAGAAAGCAGTATATTTAAGAAAAACATGAAAACAACCAACTCTTGCCTCTCAGTAATTGAAAAGAATATATAGCTTATTAACTCCATTTTCAATGATGCACCAAACTGCGACAACATTGAGTGACAGGGACCATACAAAAATGACACTACCAAAAAGATAATATCACCCCAATTCCTGAGAGCATCTCCAATGGACATGTTAGTTAACCAAGATGTTAAAGTGCCACCATGTCAGCACTTTATCACTCAACTAAACACTCATTTACTACATTATTATTTAGTTGGATATTGTTACTCCAATGGACTAGCTAAATAACTAGCCAAAATAATAGTGGGCCCACCTCTCCACCCACTCAAACCTCTCCACCCACCCAAAATAATATTTTTTTGAATCTTTTAAATGGTGGGGCCCACATTTGGTTGGCTAAAGCACTAGCCACAGTTAACACTTCCCTTAACATATGACAGGCGGGGCCCACATTTAGCTTGCCCTTAACACTTCCATTGGAGCACCATTTTTACATGTTTTCTAAAAATCTGACACTAACTAGTGAGTTAACATATATCCATTGGAGATGCTTTGAAAGGTTATGATATAACAACTCTGGGAAGGAGAAATTGATTTGAAGCCAAAATTTGGGAAAATAGATTATTATCCATGATTGCATTGTAGCATAACTTCTAAGTAGTACTCTACTTTAGTTAAGTGACAAATAGAGATGATATAACAAGAACTCACAGTGGCAGCACGTCGTTCACTAAAATATTTGCACTTCTGGAGATCCTTATAAAGTTCTCCTCTTGCGGCATATTCTAGTATCAGATATACTCGGGTCTACAATATAAGATTATAGACCAGTCAGTAAGGTGCTCCCACTTGCAATGGAAATTTTATAGCAATACACTGTACACCAAGCACATAAAAGAAATTTGAACCTGATCATAGAAGTAGCCATAAAGACGGAGGATATTAGGGTGGCGTAGATGACTCTGTATCTCAACTTCTCGGCGTAGCTGGTGCTCAACCTGAGACTGCTTCAGCTGGCTTTTGAAAAGAACCTTTAGAGCCACAATGTGATTACTCTGTTTCACATTAAAAGTTAGTTAATTCAGTAGATCTGAGGGAAACAAAGGACCTGAGATATTTTTTACAAAGCCTAGTAAAGCAAAAAAATAGCATCCTTGTGGTTGTTCCACATTATCTCCAAGTTGCTTAACAGTTGGTGTTAAATCATTGGATTGAACAGAAAAAAGAAAAACATTTTCTTAGTTCTCTTTAAACGGGCTTCAATGCTAATGAACGATTTAAAACCTGTGCATAATATATTTCTTTGATGAATGAAGTTACTATAATTCACACATATGGATGCCCTATAGTTTGAGCACTTGGAAGAGCAATCAAATTATGCCAAAATACTATCTAGTGCACAATACTCCATGACATTAGCAAGAAAATGAAAACAGCTAAATGGAGGATATAGAAAAACAGGGATAAAATATAGATTTAAAGTAAACAATATATGAACACTCATGAATTGTAGAGGTAACAAGTTTTTTTTTTTTTTTTATAGAGGTAACATGAATTGTAGAGGTAACAAGTTGATGCAACAGTTTTACCAAAAACTTCTTTTGTTGGCACAACATACGATGACCAAGTATTGAATGGCTACACAATGGATGTACTAACAAAAAAAGAAACTCTTTAACAAAAAACACAATATTTGGCTTTGTACTGAAAATGGAAGTTGCCTTCCCACAATAAAACCACCACAAAAATATGCATGTTGTGCATATTTTCGTTGGCACAACATACGATGACCAAGTATTGAATGGCTACACAATGGATGTACTAACAAAAAAAGAAACTCTTTAACATAAAACACAATATTTGGCTTTGTACTGAAAATGGAAGTTGCCTTCCCACAATAAACCACCACAAAAATATGCATGTTGTGCATTCAGTAACATATGGATGCATGCTGTGCATTCATTCATATGCATTCTTATCAGACTATCAGAAACAGAAAAAAGGATAACTTGATCAATGATCCCTTAAAAAAAAAGAAAAAAGAAGATCTAGGTACCTTCTTTTCCCTAGCAAGATACACGTGGCCAAACTTTCCTCTTCCAAGAGGTTTCCCAACCTCAAAATCTTTCAGCGACCATCTTCTTTCCTTCACCACCGGTGAAGCTGAAGAATCCTGTAAATAAACCAGTAGGCACAAGTTAGTCTTTGTGAGACATATCAAAGCAGTCATTTTAGTATCTTGCATTCTCCAAAACAAAATGATATAGCAAAACAACGCATATTGGTCTGTAAGAGGTATCGGCATCGAACAAAACAAGCATGAGCACCTGCTCTTTTCCAGCACATTAAGCCACCAACCAAGTAAAAAAAAATTAGAAAAAAGACTAACATATTACAGATTTATGAGAACTCCGTATGAGTGCTAAAAATACTTCAAATACGATAGCACCCATAAAACAGAAAACACCAAAGAAACCCAGGTATCAATAAAAAAAGCACCCGATGAATATAAGAGACCACATCCATATCAAAACTCAGCAAAACTGGTCAAGCAGAATTTCAAACCTAAGAAATGTAGGAGAGCATTCAAATTCAAAGCCAAACCATTCTATAGTGGACCCAAAAAGTTCTAAATTTCCTAGAAATTTGAAATTCCTACTTGTTACAAACTGCTCGTGCATATCAGATACAAAAAAAACCAAAATTTAATTCATTCAGAGGGAAACAAAAAGAGCCACAATACAAGCAATAAAAGCCCAGATGTCCTGAATCACAGCAAAGCAAAATTGGATCCATCAGTGGAGACCGCAGACAAGGACTAATATGGGATACTCATATGATACATCATTACTTCCTACAAATCATTTCCCTGTCTAACAAATAAAACCAAAGAAACCTGTTTCATGAGTACCCCAAAAGAACCCTCATAGAAGCAACAAAAAAACCTATATCATTTCTTTCTCAATTTTCTCAATTATTCAAAGCACTCCTATACATACCAAATTCTAAATATATCAAACAAAACCATCAAATTAGTAACCAAAAGAACCCTATTAAAAGCAACACCAAAAACCCTAGATATCCTAATCGCAGTAAAATCAAATTCCTTCTTGTATACTGAGACTAAGCTGAAGCTGAACATGTAATATTTTGATAACCATGTGATATCTCATTTTTCTCGATTCTTCAATGACTCAAACAAATTCCTTCTATACATACCAAATTTCAAAGTATCAAACAAAACAATCAAATATTTACCCCAAAAGAACCCTGATACAGGCAACACAAAACCCTAAATTTCCTGATTATAGAAAAATCAAATTCCTTTTCATAAAAAGACAAAGCTGAGGCTGAACATGTCATATTTTGAAACCATGTTATTTATCTCTTTTACTCAAATTCTTTCAATGAATCAAACAATTTTTTTCTATACATACCAAATTTCAAGAATCAAATTAAGCCATCAAATGGTTACCCAAAAAGAACCCTGATGCGCAGGCAACACAAACATCCTACATTTCCCAATCACAGCAAAATGAAATTCCTTCTCGAGACAAAGCTAAGGCTGAACATGCGATCTTCTGAAGGGAGAAAAAAAAAACATATACGAACACTCCCGAAATCGCAGTAAAACAATCAACCCTTTTTCCAGACCCCAATCATATACCCCACAAAGAACAACATGAAACCCTAAAAATCAAGAAAGTTCAAATTTTTACGAAGGGGAACCCAAAAGAGTCCACCAAAAGAAACCCCAGAAGAGCCGTTCCTCGGGTGACCTTTTACAAACCCAATCATATGCCCCACAAAGAACGACTTGGGACCCTATAAATCAAAGAAAGTTCAATTTTTACGGAGGGGAACCCTAAAATCATCATATTTCCCTAAAAAAAGGCCCACCAAAGGATACCCTAGAAGAGACACTGCTTCGAGTGTCCCCTCTCGCTTACCTTCTGTTCCGGCTGAACCTCCGCGGCGATCGCCATTGGAGAGAGAGAGAGAGAGAGAGATGGATGGATGAGTGAGAGAGAGAGACAGAGAGATATGGACCGTATTCGATGAGAGAGGGGGGTTTGAAGAGCTTGTCGCCTCCAACGGTCGGATTCCGTAAATCTGGACACGTGGACCAATAGGAGGGGGAAGGGGTACATATAGAAAATGTTTGGATCTCGGTTTTGAAAATTTGAGTTGGAGCGGACTGAATGGTCTAGTGTTTAGGCGTGCACATCATGCCTTAACCGGATATCTCCACTGGTGTACGATATGTGATGTTAGCTTATACGATTGGAGATGTTCTTAGGCGGCGTTTGGTTGCGCGATTACGTAGCTTTTGTGATTGCATAAAGCTGGTTCTGCAATCGTGTAACCAAGCAGTTTTTCAATCGCAGCTTCCTGCAAAAAGATTTAAGGCCAATAGTGTCAAAAAACTATGATTTAAGAAAGCTGGGGGATGCAGCTTCCTGCAGAATCAGTTTTAAACTCAGCGATTGTAGAAAATCAGTTTTATAATCATGTTAACAAACGCTACCTTAGGATATGTAATAATATGGGTTCCAACCCTAACAAGAAACTTGATTTATGTCATATTTGAAAATGAGTTTCGGATATTTTTGGAATTTTAGGAAGCTGAATTCCTCAAACACGTTTTTAAATAGAAAAAAAAACTGCAGCTTAATTAAAAGTTGTAGACATTTTTTTTTTACAAAAAAATGTTAGAAAGCTAGCTTTTTCATAATCCGTGGAGAAGTAACTTCTTCTAAACTCATTTTTAAACCTAGTTTTTGGGAAAAAAAACTAACTCTCAAGTTTTAAATCAATTTTCAAATAAAGCCTTATTAAACCAATCTGATCCTCCATTATTTTCCAAGGGTCCGTTTGGGTAGAGACATAAGCTATTTTGGAGTTTATACCTATTCTAGAAATAAATAACTTTATCAATTGAATATGTGATTTTCTGTTTGGTTATGTTTTTTATTATTCTCATTGGTGTAGATACCTCAATCTTGACCGTCCAAAGAAATGAAAATACTTCAAATAATATTTAGAAATGACCACAACACATTCAGAAAAGAAACCGGAAGGAGAAACCCTAGTCCCAACACTTAGAAAATTTAAAGGGGAAGGAACAGGGCGGCTATTTGAAAGTAGCCGCCCCTCCTTGGGCGGCTAGTTTGTACTAGCCACCCCCAACCGCTTCCCAAAGATGGGACATAAAGTTAGCATTTAATGCTGATGATTGCGGTTGTTTCTTACAAATAGCCGCCCTTTCTCTGACGGCTTACTCCTAGTAACCGTCTCAGGCCACCGCTTGTCAGAGATTTGACGTTTGGGAGGTTATCATAGGGGCGACATCTTGAGAGTAGCCGCCCCTCACCGGGTGGCTAGTTACAAGTAGCCGCCCCTCAACTGAACAATTGTCAGAAACACAAAGATCTAATGAGGGTCAAATCAAACACCCTTGTATCCAATTTGATCTATTGTCCAGTGGACACTCCCCTGCCCCATTTTTACTATAAATAAGAGGCCTCCAACACTTCTTCAAATCATCACTCATTCAATCAAACACTTCAAAACCACACTTGCAATCACACATTCACCAATTCCATACCCACACCCCAGAGAGAGAGAGAAAAGACCACCATTTGAGAGAAAAGAAAACCCATTTCTCCATGAAATTCACTCTCCAAAAACTTTGGTTAAACCTACTTTAACTTCAGCCAAAACCTAAACCAAACCCTACCCAGGTTCTGCCCAAACAGAGCCAGGTCCCAGGCGGCTAATACACATTAGCCGCCCCCATTTAGGTGGCTAAACCCTACTAGCCGACCCCCACTTTCACCCTCCCCTGTCTTTTAAACCTCCCTTTGTCAAGATCCCGAAGCAGAAAAAAGATTCCCTATTTTCACCTCTGTGTACGGATGGCAGTGTCTCAGAGCGAAAAATCCACAATCTACCCCCGCAAAGGCGATCAACAACAACACCAACTTTTCCTTCTTTTTGAGAAAGCAGGTGGCGATCACAACCACCCCTGAATCCTCCTGAGGAGCTGTCAAGCGCCTCAGCAAGGAACTGAATCAACCACGCCCCCTCCCCCTTCCAAAAGACGATCCAAACGGGCTCGCAGGGTGCAATCGAATTTGAACCCTCGAAAAATCCTGACACACGCCGACCCGGAAGCACAAGCAACTAGAAACCATTACCGGCAATTGGGAAACATAATAATAAAGTTGAGTTAATTGATTGATGAATAATAAAATATGAAAAAGATGTAAAAAGTTGATTTGATATGTGAGCCTCATTGATGTATAAGAGGTGATGATAGGTGATTTAATGTGATGACAAGTGATTTGATAGGTGGGTCCCCTTGTACAAGTGGAAGAATGACATTATTCCATGGGGGGACTTAGGATACAAATACCAACTTATTTTCACCTAATTCTGCATAACTATACCCCTTTATACCACTAACCCAAATAATTTTTTTATCTCTATTCCCCTTTATTTCCTCTATTCCACCTTTTATCCCCCCATCAAAATGGACCTTAATGCCCATTTGGATAGAGGCATAAGCTATTCTGGGTTTTATACCTATTCCAATAATTGTTGACTTTATCAATGGAATAAGTATTTTCTATTTGTTTGTGTTTTCAGTTATTCTCATTGGAAAACGTAATAATAAAGGTTGGAGTATTTGGTTGATGAAGAATAAAATGTGAATGAGGTGTAAAAAATTGATTTGACATATGGGTCCCTATTGATGTATAAGAGGTGATGACAAGTGATGACATGTAATTTGATAGGTGGGTCCTCTTATAACAGTGGAGAAATAACACTATTCCATGGGGAACTTAGAATACAAATACCAGCTTATTTTCACCTAATTTTACATAGCTATAGTTCTTTATACCACCCACCCAAATAACTTTTTTACCCCTATTCCCCTTTATCCCTCTTATTCCGCCCTTTATTCCCCCATCCAAATGATCCATATTTTATTTTATTAGATTTGAAAATCTATATTAACATATGAATAATGTTAGGGACATTCCAATAGATAGTCCACAAATATTTTGATTTTTTTAAAATAATAAATATTATCTAATGAATTATATATTTCAATGAATATGTGGAGGGAAAAATCTGCACCCTATTAAAAGACGACACGTGTTAGGCCTTAGAAGGATATAAACCACTATACCCGACATCTAAGGACCCGAACTTCACAATGGAATACCAATGATCACGCACTCCCGACCAAGTGAAACCCGACAAGGCTGATCTCCCTACGTAGTGAATTAGGTTTGGTTGGACGGCTTTACACCTCACGGATGAATGCCATGTTGTGTATCGACCAAGACTCCACGCCCCGATTAAATGAAGACCACGACCAGAACCTAGGAAACGGTCAAGTGTCCATAACCCCAGTAACCGTCAGGTTGGTCATTAAGGCTCATTATCTGCAAAACATGGGTCGTAATTAAAGGCATGTATTAACCACAATAAAGTAGGGCGATTACCACAAAATTCGCCCACTAAGCGGCCACTAAGGGAGAGTTGTTACAAAAGCTATGAGGCCAATAACAATGGCTATTTTGGCTCTTGAACCCTATAAAGAGAAGGTGAGCATCAAATCAAGGTATGAGTTATATTCAAAACAAGCCACATTAGGAGTGAGTTATCTTTTGAAATCCCTTGCTAATACATCTCTTCAGAGTCCCCTTAGTTGGCACCACACCGGTGTCCCCCTGATTCCTTTTTGAGTGCAAGATCCACATTCAACCGGATTCAAATTCAAGGAGGATGCTCCGTCCATTTATTTTAATTGAATAGGAAAAATACCTCTTCACAATATATAATGAATTGAATGAAACTATTTTTAGTAAATATAAAAAAATTAATAATGTATGTACCTCATGTAAGGAAGTATTTTACATTGTTAGATAGATATAAATATTTTTTTTTTAAAGAAAAGATATAAATATATATGGACTCTCAGTATTAATTGCGCACTCTTAACATATTGATATAAATCATTCACACTGTAAGTCTATGCAAATTTTATCTTGTTTTAATTGAAACACCAGATTCTGTTATGATAAAATAAGATAGTATTTGGAATCGAGTTTGAAAACAAATTTTTTCTTTAAAATTAGATTCACAAATAACATACCTTTAATATGTTCTTCAAAACTTCTTTAACTTTTAAGACAAAAAATTCTTTTATTTTTAAAAAAATTGGGATCAATTAGAGTGTTTGTTAAAATGTTTGGTCCAATATGATTCTAAATCCATTCTTGTCCAAAGATTTATTTATTTTATCTACATAATAAATTTAATGAAATTTAATCCACATGAAATGTGATTCACATTGATCTAGGTAGATAGCTCATGTTAAAAGAATTGGGAGCTTAAGATAAGCATTAGTTACACCACCCCTCGCTTCACGAGGTGGTTGAGATGCACCCTCCCATGCAGGGAGTTCGCCGGTTCGAACCCAACTAAACCCCTTGTGGTTGTACTAGCCCTCCTGGGCTTTGATTTGTGGGTCTTGAGTCCCGTTGTTGTATCCGTCCCGTTGTGGGCCTTTCTACAAAAAAAAAAAACAATATATATATAAAAGATAAGCATTAGTTAAAGCTAATATTTTAATCACTTTATATATATAAAAATATATAGTCATGCTATATGCAATTGTGATTCAAATGATAATTACATATTAATTTTATTTTTTTATTTTTTTTATCTATTAGAGAGATATTGTTGATTTTAGAGTTTCAAATGGGGTATTTTTACAATATAGATTTGGTTGAGTTGTATATATATATGAAAAATACTCATTTTCAGTTGTAACATATCTCATTTATGTGTAATTTCATAATCAATTTTACAAATGATTTATTTAATTATTATTAAAATTTTCATTATATCATTTATGTATATATAACATGGTATATTATATCGCATATAAATGAATTGAAAAACATTGAGAGTATTGGTTATGGGCAGCTTTTTCAAAATATATTTTTATTTACATGCACATTGTGGGTGGGAGAAAACTAATAATATACTAATCTTCACCCATGCACGATTTGCGTGAATATAAAATTTAAAAATAATATAATATGTTAATAAATCTAAAAAAACACCCAATAAATAAAATAAAATAATATGATGTTCAACCCCTTTAATCCAAATGAATTATTTTTAATAATAAAATAAATAAAATAGAATAAAATAAATGAACCACACCCATATTCATCGATAAAATAAAAATGGGTTTTGTTTTGCATATATACCCCTGTTATATTATTGTATGTCAGTCCTGCTACCTGGGACCCAGAAATTAGGCCCCATTGGTGAGTTCCAATAGGTGGCACTCTCCTATTGGTTCTCTGTTTCACTTTTTCAAACCACCACAATGACAATGACATGACTACCCTTCTAAGATTTTTAAAAATTGGCTCTAACTAACTAATATCAACATTAATGCTCGTAATGAAATCCCTAAAAAATGGGGGATCATTGAATCCTCTCCTCATCATTAATCCTCGTAACAGAATCTCAAAAAAGGGGGGATCATTGAATCCTCTCCCCCGTCTGAACATATTCCCAAAAAAAATTTAAAACTTAGGGTTTCCAAATTGGGCAAAACCATACGAACCAAAAAAAAAATCGACTATGAAAAGTTCATATCATCCTATTCTCTTCCCCAAACAGATCGTCAACAATGGCAAAAAAAAATGTTAGATTTCTTGCCACAATCGAAACTTCACCGTCGCGGTTTTTTTTTTTTTTTTGGCGATATAAACAAATCAATCTAGATTAATTTTTTGTACTTCTTATAAGACAAAATATCTGATTTTCAAAATTAAATATGAAACGATTCCCTTCCATTTTCTGGTCTCCTGTTAATCTGATTGAATCTGAAATCCATTTGAAAAATCAGTGTTTCAGATACGTGCATCTGAAATCTAAAAAAGATTAGTTTGAAATTAGTGTTTCAAGTACATGTATCTGAATCCAAACAAAATCTGAATTTTTTTTTTAGGTTTGGAAGCATGTGCTAAATCTCAAATATATAACGAAATTGTTTCTGCTACATTGTCTTTGTCTACCAATGTATCTAGATTAAAGGAAAAAAATTGACATTTTTCAATTGTTTTAGGGTTTCTCGTGTACACAGTTCATTTTTTGAGGAAACAAAAAACTGATGAACGAATACATATATCAAAGACATATATCTGAAAATGTATATAATATGTAACTGTTTCTTAATTCAGTGAAACAAAATCTGATTGAATGAGCAATTGAAAATAATCAAATGATATGCTTGAAATGTCATATAAATGTAGATCATGTATTATTGTCTTATATTTGATAATTAGAATATATCGGTTTGATGAAAATATCTTAATGTTTTGTAAACAATGTATGTATCTGAATCAACTGTATCTGTATCTGAAAACCTGTTAACCAAAAATATCTGAATCTGGAGTAATTATGGAGAAATAGAGATCCCATTAGTCACATTACATGCTATTAAGAAGTTGTATGTGCCGTGAATCAAAATATATAGTGTATTAATATCTTCAAACTTATAATTTGCACTACAAGAAAAAGAGCTTTTACTCAACTGTATCTGAAATGTTGTATTCATGTTCTATAAAACATAATCCCTTGATGAAAATATCTTAATGTTTTTGTAAACACTTTATGTATCTGAATCAATTATATCTGAAATTGTTGTATAAAACATGTTGATCAACTATGTTCATCAACTTGTTTCTAAAGCTTCACAGTAGTTTTTTTTGTTGCCGCGATTTGCGCATCTTCAAAAACAAGTTGTATCTCGTATATATTTTGCTGACCAGCCACAACAAATAATTCATTCGGCAATTGGTTTTCACAGAACATGAATGATTGATGTCATCCAAATGAATTGAGTCTTCGCATGTGTCCTCCATAAAATCACCATCACTGCCTGGTGAAAACTTAGAACATCAACCACATATTATTAAATTAAGATACAGTAATGTATCTGAAAATCCAAATGTACAATTATGGCCTATATGCTACTGAGCACTGCACAGAAAATTCATAAAAGGTCTTCAAAATACCAACAATAAGTAATTAAATATTAATCAGCTATACATCAATTAAATCCATGAAAATATAAATAACAACCATCAAAATGGGTTAGATATCAAATTCAGATACAGGTGTATCTGGAATTTGAATTATCGAATACACATTCAATACAAGTGAATGTGCACTGTATTTGAAAATCTTAAATTTGAATGAGTCGAATAATGCTGATACAAAGCTAAAAAATATCATGAATGACACATTATGCATAATTATACACAAACACACAATCATAAAACGATTGTACAGATAATACCTGGTACACAACAATGCATATAAATCAAGATACAGGCCATGTATCTGAATTTAAAATTAAATTCAGATTCAATACATGTATATGATGATTCAAAGGAATAACGAAAAATCAAAATCAACATAATTTATTCAGATCGAAAAAGGACTAGCCTGAATAGATCGCCATTGTTTGCACCATAAACTGGTCACTTAAAACTAAATGAATCAAATTCTTCTCTTCTCCACCGATCGAACTGAAACAAAAATAAAATTCGATGTTTGTTTTCAAATCCATCTGAAAACTAAAAAATCGTAAAATATTGTAATTTTTGGGATCCGAAAAAACCTAACATGGATGTATCAATTTCTTTTTGCCCCAGAATTAGATCGCACAGAAAAAAAAATCTTGAATTCACCTCGTATACACCAACCAGATCTAAATAAAAAATGAAATTCATATTTGTTTTCCTATCAACCGATTATTCACAAATCAGAAATGGAGAATCGTGAATTTTTTTGACGTCAAATTGAAAATAAATATTCAAAAACAGAAAGATATCACAAATCATAACTACCTCGGGATTAATGGGGCGGTTATGGAATACTAAAACGATTAATTAGGGAGGGGGGTAATATAGGTATTTCAAACTTGCCACCTCATGGGGCTTGGGATGGGGTCTATCAATTGGGGCCTAAAAATCATTATTGTATGTTTTTTTTTTGTCAAAATACCCCTATATAAATCAAAATTTCATAAGTTGTGCATCAGTGCCCTTACAGTCAATTTCTGTGAGCTTAGGTCAAATGTTTTTTTTTTTATTATTTACGGTCGAGCTGGGAAGGCTACCTCCGCCTGTTTGCCTCGGTTCCACAGAAAATTCTTTTGAATAATCGCCAACAAACAAGTGGGTAAGTCAGCACCAAGACTCAAACCCAGAATTTATCGGTGAACCCTGAACCGTTGTGCTATGACCACTGAAATCTCATTTAAACCATTAAAAATGTTTGAAAAGTCTAAAATACCCTTGTTTCATCGTCTTCTTCAACATCCAAAACAATATACCATGCATTCACACCACGGATGCCTCTCATCTACACAGAAAATGATGACCAGCGCCCCAAATGTAGTCCCATCCACAGCCCACACATTTTTTTTTTTAAAAAAAATCATACACTCTTCGGCCCATTGAAATACATGTTGGTATACAAAATGAAGTATATACTGAGATACAATAGCATATTTTTCTTGTTTACGTTGTCATACGCTACGGTAAAATCACATAGAGTGTGATAATGCATTAATCACAAGACTGCAAAACATGGTGAGAGTGTATCGACGCTCTTATCTCCACAGTTGTGGTGGGAGTTGGGACTTGGGCTTGGGCAAGGGATGACCAGTTCCCGGAGACCGTGACCCGGAGATATTTCCACAATAAAAGTGTAGCTGATTGAAGACGTAACATGCGGAACTGTTGACGAGGCGGATCGAACCCAAGGCGAGAATCATGCGTACGTACTCTTCTACTCTTAGCCCAGTTGACGGTTAGGCCGGTCAAAACACGGTAGTGACTACCAAGTCATCAACGTGAAGGAGATAGATGCGTTGGCGCATGAAGATCCATAAGAGTTATTCAGGCTTTCACGTAGTGTGCTTAGCAAAACAGTGTCGAAAAGGATTTCCGTTGTAACATTGACTGATCATGCAATAGAAAAGTCGGTCTATGAAACATGTCGGTATCACCACTCCGTGTTGTTTTTCTTTGGAAGCATTGACTTAGGGTTGGTGAGGAGACTTTGTTTTTCTTTGAAGCACAAATGTGTGGTGGCAAAGGGTCCTTGATAATATGATGGGTGATACATGAAACTGCCATGGTTGTTATTTTTTGTCAATCTGTCTATAGGGAACCTATATATCTCACATTTTACACTTTATTCAGTTCGGTTAACTAAATCGAAAATAAATTTGTAAAACATTTGATTTTCTTTCCCTTCTTTCCTGCTCCCGGATTTTGTAAATTGAATTCAGTAACGAAATCGAATAGTAAAATCTATTTTTTCTTATAAAAAAAAATTAGGTTAGTCATGAATTGTACAAAATGACTAGAAAAGAAAAAGAAATTCTGCTGCATTCGCCCATATGAAACAATAGCACATGGAGATCAGGTTAGGTCCAATCCTTGTTGAACAATTGAACAATTTGATTGTCCAATGTGTTCGTGACTGTCTGATCTTATCATTTTAAATATGAATCCTCAAAAAATTAATAACCCTTCTTTTTCTAGAATTCAATAAAATTCTACCACTTCTTTTTCAAAAATTCAATTAAATTGTGTATCTTAAAGTGATAAAATCAGATGGTCACGAACACATTGGACAATCAAATTATCTAATGTGGGTTGGACCTAATCCGATCCCATCTCATGGGCTATTCACTGTAATTACGCTCCACATATATGTGCTATGGAATTGGATAACACATATATGACATCCTAACCATTTTAATTTTTGTTGTAAAATTTAACACAATCCCACATACAATCTCAGACAAAGTGTATATTTCATTAAATGAAGTGTGTAATTTTTTTTATTTTTATTTTTGTAAGTATATACAATTTGCTTAAGCATTTTTTTTTCTTATGATATTCATATTTTACATGAAGCATATTAATCAAACCATGCCAGGCTAGCTGCATTGGGACTGCCTTTAACATTATATATACCAGTTTACAATATACTCGTACTAATGTTTCATGTTTCTATTGTAATAGCAGATTTTACTACAGTACTCGATATTCTGGGGCATCATATTCATAGGCCATCATATATTTATATATTTACTATGACAAGGGGAAGAAGAACAACATAATGGCAGTTTTTCTGAAGGTGACATTGACCTTCTAATGCATGCACATCCATGTCAACCTCTATTCCTGCTGAAGCTATAAATCATTTTTTTCTTGGGAAAAATTCATACAACCCCATGTAAACTGACTAAAATCTATATAACCCCCTGATTTTTCTTGAAATCCAGATAACCCTCTGAAAACATCTAGTAAATTCAAATAACCCCATGAATAAAATTTTTATTGACATATGATGAATATTTTGTAAATATATGTTTAGTTAACCCTGGATGAAAACACGGTATATCAAAAAAATCCTACAATGTGTTAAAAATGCATTATATCATTTGTAAATTATGATTTTATTCCTCTGAATAGGGTTTATAATCTATTCAGAGGGGTAAAATCGTATTTTTCATAGAATGTTTTACATTTTTAATACATTATATGGGGTGGTTTTTAGTATATTGTGTTTTCAGTCAGGATTAACCAAACAGAATATTCATAAAATATTTATCATCCGTCGACAAAAATTTCATTCAGGAGGTTATTTGGATTTACTAAGTGTTTTCACGGGGTTATATGGATTTCAAGAAAAGTCAGGGAGTTATATGGATTTTAGTCAGTTTTGAATTTCCTTTTCCTTTTTTTTTTTTTTTTTTTTTTGGTGTAATCCCTTTTTTCTTTTGTTGCAAAAAAGCTATCAATTAAATGTGGAAATGACATTATTGTAGGATAACGTGACTATCCAGTTGTCTCAAGCTATTTTGATGCCTCATTATTTCTATTTTTAAAATTTTCATGAAATTTGGTTGTTGCCTGTTGGATTACGGAAAAGAAATTAAACATCATGCACAATGAGCAGGTTAATACAAATTTGACATTTTCAATCAAATTTTAACCACAAAAGAGCTCTTGGAAAATCTAGCTCATGGAATCTCGTGGGTATTGTGCGTTTGAAAACACAATTTGAAAAACAGCCTTTAGCTTTTGTAGGAGACCAAATTTATCACAAAATGAAATAAAGAATAAGATTGCATAAGTATGAGAATTAGGTGTCGATGAGCCCATCATGATTAGAAGGAAACCCAAGGTGAGGAAGTCCATGGGCCCAAATCATCTTACGGGTTAAACGGGCCCAATCTTCCTCGTCAGGTCAGTAAATGATATTGCCCGATCAGGACAAGTCGAACATATACAGCAGGTTGGATGATTAACTTTTGGCCGACCAAGAACGGACCCATAATGTTACCCGACCAAATCAAGATGGCAGAGTACAAAAGGTCTGATCTAAAGTACAAATTGACCAAAACCTAATACCCGAACTGAAATGCAAGTCGGCCATACATTTACCCCTTCAAAATAACAGTTAACCAAGGGAATACTCCCTGACATAGAAAAAGGACTAGATGTCAAAAAATCGATTACAGAATGGTAATCCCCTAGTTGACACATGTCCGTAGATCCAAGAGTCACGTGGAGATTCCATCTCATGATACGGTCACTCCACAAGGCTAATCTCGGCATACCCCTTCTCGAGTATAAAATGGGGACTTCATCTCCCTCTCAAGGTATGCAAGCACTCTCTCTCTTTCCCCTACTTGCACTCAAGAATTCTAAGTTCTTCTTCTTCTCATGGAGAGGTTATTGACTTGAGCATCGGAGGGAAGTTAATCTGCACCACACTGGTGTGAGTTTCAGGTGTTCAAAGGCCAAAGAAGGAGGAAGACGACGAGCAAGAGAGGCTTATAACGTAATCATGGAATTTGGGTACATTGTTAATTGATATGGGAACAACGTAATCGTATATCTATATAACCATCAGAATTATATGAATAATATCAGTTGACATGAATGCTAACACAGTCTGCGTTTTATACTGTAATATAAATCCAGAACCAAAAGCAATGTCATTGTTATTCAAACAATCTCTTTGGTTAGAGCATTATGATTTTCCATAGCTATTTGTAACTCGTGGTTCCTTCATCGCCGTCGTGAGTTTTCAATGGAGAAGAAGAAGATTGGATGGTTCAACCGCAGTCATTATCGATCTCTAGGTGCGATTTAGGGTGTCAGAGACCCGATTTTCAGTGGTTTAGCCGTCATAGCCATGGGAGGGTGTTCAATGCAACTTAGGGTTTTAAATGGAGTGTTCAGAGGGTTGGGGAAGAAGAAGGGAAATGAAAAACTAATTGTTGAAGGGGTATATTGGGTATGCTAACGGAGGAAGCAAACGACAGCTGTTAGTTTGGACCTAGAAATAATTAAATAAGAGATTAGGGACCTAAAATATCTTGAAAAGGTCCAGGGACCTAAAAATAATGAAGGATAGATTGGGGGGATCTCTAATTAATTTCTCCTTTCTGGTGTGTGTAAAAAGCCCTGTCAAACATATATGGCATATTAAGCATAGTACACGCAACACATTGTGAGACAAAGTCAAATGAGATGGATCATGATAGTGCTAGATCGCACACTTCAATGAGGAGGGGGGGGGGGGGTTGTTAACGCATATCCAAAATTAACGTAAAATATGACATATTAAACATGTGAGGAGACATGTTATTACTGATAAAAGCTGATAAGATACAACACTAACTAGATATCATCCTGCACACCAAACACAAACATCCTGCACACCAAACTGATTTATGTTGTCTCGAGATCGACCAACACTTCTCCGACGACCGACAACCACCAATGCCAGAGAAACCTAGCTTATGAAATATGAACTTGCATTCTAAGTCCCTGGGATCGGCACTATTTTATGTGTTCAAGGAAGGGTTGAAGTTGTGGAGACCCGATATTATAATTTATATGTTTTTTAAGGTTCATTTTCATAGTGTATATTGACCGGTAAAGCAATATTGTTAATTTGATAACAAATATGTGAAAATATTTTTGTTATTTGTATATCATTTTTTATCCTCAAACACTGTTTTTTGAGAGATGAATTAGGGTTTGGGTGCTGTTACACACAGTATTATTTATAGCTTTGCTTATTTTTGATAGCTATCTAGAAGATTAAAAAATTGTTCACATTTTCTCTAAATGGCTTTATATAAATTAGATGAAGTATTCAATTGTGTAAAAAAAATGAAAATGTATGCATATGTTACACTCATAACCTTTTAAGTTTATAGTCCCTCATGCAGTTCTATATCTCTCATTCGAGAAATTTTATTTCATATTTTTTATAAATGATACAATTTAATTAATTGGAGTATGTATTTTATCTTTTATAAAAACACATCTTTACTAGATTAGGTATATATGATTTTTAAAAAAATGAAAAAAATGTGCGGTATGTGTTTGGATCGTAAAATTGACATTTTCCTTTTCTTATGACTTATACCATTTACTTGCCTTATTTTTATAAAAGACGAAGGTCCTGTTTGGATCAGTGGAACGAATTTCACAGTGAAAAGAAACCACACAAACGCTACCGCAGATCTAAATGTTTTTGGCGTTTTGACAAAGGTAACCCAGCTCCTCTTACACGTAGGTCATTTTTACTAGCATTTTAAAAGCTATAAAAACAATGCTTTTGTAAACGATAACCCAGCTCCTCTTCCGCGTAGGTCATTTTTACTAAACCTATCAATCGGACGGATACGGATCAGATAGGCCCATATCCGTATCCGTATCCAAACTGGATATCTGAAAAAATATTTGTATCCGATATTCGACGGATATTGAAAGTAGGTATCCGTATCTGATCCGAAAATCCGGATTCGGATACGAATAATTATCCGAAATATCCAAAAATTCAAAATAAATATGGAATTATTAAAATATTCAAAGATCAAATATCCAAAAATAAAATTCATATATATAATATTTGAAATATCTAAAAAAATCTAATAATTACCTAGTATAAAATATAAAATTATAAGTATATACATAAAACATTACATGCTTAAGAGTAAAAATAAAAATAAAAACTCATACTAATTCAAAAAATATAAATATATAATTAAATAAATAATAATATAATAACATTTTTGAATACAGATATTTTTTTGATAGGATACATGCATATAGAAAATTTTCTGATATGGATAATTTTTTCGAATACGGATACGGATTATTCGGATATCGGATATTTTCAGATACAAATTCAAATCAAATACAGATATTTTTTTAAATAATTTATAGACTTAATTTTACTAACATTTTAAAAGCTATAAAACAATGTTTTTTAAATGATAACCCAACTCCTCTTACGCGTTGGTCATTTTTACTTTTTATAAGCAATAAAAGCTATAAAACAATACTTTTTAAACGAGACATCGTGGCCCACTGATTTTCCCATCGCGGACGTTCCAACAGAGTGAATGTCCCATCAAAATGTATTCTTCCAGTGTCTCATTTGTAAAAATCCGACAGAACCCCCAAAGCACGTTACGCAAAGATTAATAAATGCAGTCCAAACTTCACCTATTAATTGAAAAAGTATCTCCCCATGCATCCCTCTCCTGAAAATCATTCTTTCTCTCGGATTCACTGATAATAAATGATGGCAATTATACCTGTTTTGATTTTTTTTTCTTTTTTGAGTCGTCTCGTTCAGAGCCAAGAAGAAGGTCTCATCTCTATCTCTCCAACCACATATATATGTATATGTTTATTTGATTGTCATATATATCATGAACTATGTATGTGTATGTATATAGGGTTCATAAGCATCGACTGTGGGTGTAACGAGAGCTACGTAGACGGAACAACCACCATAGAATACAAATCAGATGACCAATACATATCCACCGGAGAGACCCACCACGTCTCCCCGGAATATAATCCAGACGGGAGAGCTTTACAGACGCTTCGGAGCTTTCCAACCGGGGTCCGAAACTGTTATGACATCGACATCTCGAAAGGAAAAGGCGGCAAGTACTTGTTAAGGACTGTTTTCTACTACGGAAACTACGACGGCCTCAACAGCGCACCCGAGTTCGATCTCTATGTGGGGGTCAACCTCTGGGCGGTGGTCCGGACGAGCAACAACAAAACGGTGTTCGAGCTCGTAATGGTGGCGCAAACGAACACGGTGTCAGTGTGTCTGGTGAACACGGAGAAGGGGACGCCCTACATATTGACGATCGAGCTGAGGCCGCTAAGTGATGCTCTTTACCCGGCCGCGACGTATAATACGTCTTTGACGTTCCAGAGGCGGGCCAACTTTGCGGCCGCCACTAACGAGATTTTAAGGTGAGATTATTATTATTATTTTAATTTAAGGGGGTTGTCAGGGTTAGGGTTCGAACCTATTACCACCCGCGAGGGGAGGGTGCAACTCAACCGCCCGCTAGGTGAGTAGTAGTGCGGGGTTATTATTATTGGGCACGTTCTGTCGTCGAACGGTACAGAGACTCTCGACAGACGTCTTGTCGAACTGGTAAGTGCGATGTCAGACATTAACCCTGTCGAATTAGTAAGTCAAAAAACGATCTTGATTCTAATCCAATCGATGAACTTTCTGTTGAATTAGACAAATATTTACCACACAAAGGTTGTCAAATTGGAACTTTGGATCTTCAGTCGGCTTCTTTTTTTTTTTTTTTTTTAAAAAAAAACTTGCTTTGAACACAACAAATAATACATTCACAATAAGATTGTTCAACACATTGAAATCCTCCGAGACCGTCAAATAGCTAACCTCCTCACCTCCCATGCCTGAATAAGGCCATCTCACCAAAACACACACACTGAACAACTGTGAAAAAGAGGGAGAGAAGGGAAGTCAGCGAGAGTATGGACCGTGGAGGCGCTCATCGGGCATGTCGTGAAGGGAGGGTTAGCAACGGAAGTGGAGACGTTCACCACAGCTTGTCGAAGGGAGGTCGGCAACTGAGATAACAGCGAGTGTGATTTTGAATGGACAAGAGGAAAGAGAGAGATTTGTGAAAATGATTGTGGTGGGTTTAGGGTTAGATGTGTGATGAATATATATGATTGTGGGTTAAGAAGTAACAAAAAAATTTGAGTTGGTGAGTTAAGTTAAATGGTGGGATCAGCTATTAGGGTAGTGGGTCTAGACTTGCCCGTTATTATTCATCTGTTTTGTCATCCTCGTTTCACCCGATACACAAGTTATTATTATTGGATTGTCACATCCATATATTAAAAAATGATAGTTACAAATGTAATATAAATCATAATAGCACTTAGAATCTTGATTAACATGTTTGCGAATACTATAATCATATATTTCTGTCATGCGGAATCATTATAGTATATATATATATATACACACACACATATACAAACCTTTCTCCATGGTAAGTAGTCTTTTTTTGGTACAAGGACTTGAAGAAGAATAGAATGATTCTTCACTCTCCTATCTCTCTATGGAGTGGACTTACTCTTGCTTGTGCAAACACAAGATGTTGTGAGACATGACAAATGGGTTGGGAGTCCACTCCCTTTTATAGATGGAGAGGGGGAACCCTCCCACACTCAAACATAAATTGGATTCTTAAAACCCATTGAAGAATCCAATGAACCTACTAAATGTTTTTGGGAATGTATCTAATAATGGGTGGATGTTGGGAATACAAAGACATTGAATATTTTCCTCATTCCAATGGTTATACATATACACAATTATTCCATACATTGTGTACCACTTTAAAGAGATGTATATACATTGTCTATCACTTAATGAAAATGTACATACATTATGTACCACTTAATGGGATACACACAATTACTCTTTATACATTGTATATTATTCAATGGATAGTCATGGGAATTGAACCACATAAAAACTCAATTAATTTATACTTAATTGATTTACTCTTCCAATGTACCCTTTTATGAACCAAATAATGAAATGGAACATTGATCATTACATGTCCATATTCATTTCTTAATGGGTCACATTCTTACAACAAATACTTGTAAAATCTTTTAAAAAAAAATCATTTCACTTTATGCATTTAAAATCATAGAATATTCTGATCATGGTAATGTGACAATCCTACATTGAGTATATACAAATTAATTTAAAAAACAAAAGATCTGGAATTCTGGATCCCGTCTCATAAATTTTGATTGTTGTTCGAGGAGAGGAGATATATATTTTGTTGATTTTTTTTTATATTTTTTAAAAATAAAGCTATATAGTTAAGCATATGCATCATCTTTTTTTTTTTATAACGAAACTTCTTTTTATAACAAAAAATCAACAATAAATAAAGCTGTAAAATTTTAGATTGATAAATTAAACTAAAAACAAAGGCTGATTTCTTAGCCATGTATGGTAGTAGAATATAGGGGAAAATAGATTAATAAATTACACTAAAAACAAAGGCGGATCTTTTAGCCATGTGCGGTAGTAGAACATAGGAGGAAATAGGGAAGAACATGGATGAATAAATATTGTTTATGTATAAGAAATAGATAGGTATAACCATGCTAGAATATATGTGAATAAACTGATATTAGTATTCCAGGTCACTAGTGCAATTGTGTTAAACCACTCAATATATAACTTAATGATTGATAATAGAATTTGCAATCAAAAGCTCATGAGTTTGAATCTCAACATTTACCTACCAATATATGGATCCACTTACATATAAAAAAAAAAAACTTCCTTTGAGATGCTATTTAAAAGTGAGTTTGAAAAAAGATTTTTACTTAAAATTATTTTTAAAATATCTTTCTAATGATGGAATGTTCTTATTAATTATAACTAAAGTATTTTTTTTAGATGTAAGTATAATAAAATATGGATTTCGAAAGAGTCGTCTAAACAGTTTCCAAACACTTTATAACGAAGTGTATATACTCCATCAAACATGTATATAACAACACTGAATATTTTACTTTGGGAAGTTGTTCGATTTGCAATAATTTTTGTAGTCTTTACACATTTTATTTTTTAAAGATACATATTTATCTAATAAAATATATTATATCTTTATAAATATAAAATATATATACTTGAATCAATTTAATGCACAGTTTGTTACATTCTTCTTTACTAATAGGATACATGCCTTGTTAAAGATTTGAAGACTACATGATCGACATCCGGAATGACTGAGGATCAGTTTCACAATTTTAGTATCAAAAGGGAAAATTCCTAACTCTCAGTGATTCAATTTCTCATAAACTCTGTAGGAAGGAGTAATGACTAATGAGCGCATGAATGAGATCGTTTACTTGTGTTGCAGAGGAAAGAATGAGAATGAACACAAGTCCCAGCAGGAGGTAACCTTGTGGGGTTCTAGGATCAAAATTCCCTTGGATAATGTTACATTCAATTCTTTTTACAATTCTAAATGCAGTACATTAATCTTTTTATTATTTAAAAATCATATGCCTCATCTAATGAGGTAATATACTTTTATAAATATAAATATATGTTCTGATAAATTGAATATTTCATTTATAGAAAATATGAAAAATTTTCAGTGATACGAGGTATATGAGATTGCATTGAAGACGGTAAAAATGATTGAGTATAACAATGCTCAATTCTCTTTAGCACAAACTGCAAAGGAAAATAAAATAATATGTCCAGTCCTATATGTAGCCCCTTCCACAACCCTCATCGCATTTTTTTTGGTAACAAAAAATATGCTTGCTCGTTAAAATACATATTGTTATAAAATGTGAAATATACACTAAGACGCAATAGCGCATTTTTTTATTTGAAAAAATGATTTTTTTAAAAATTTCATGAACTGGGATAGTAAAGTATAATTTATGACACTATATATTGCAATATAGCAGTATATAGGCCGCTGATGGACTGTTTTTGGGTGCAGATGAGACTGCAAAACGAGTTGAGTATATCAGTCTCCAATGAACAAAGAGCGTTGTTATAATGTCTTTTTTTACAGTCATAATGCAGTCTAATATGCCTCGTTAGCCTCCTTTACTCACAGTAAATAGTTATATACCTAAAAAAAAAATTCACATTTATAAATAATGTAAAAACATGTAAATATATGATTTTAAAAATATAAAAATATGAGTGAACTGTGACTGTGTAACATTTTTTGTTAAAAAATGACTATATTCTTGGGCCTTCGGTTCATTTATTAGTTCTAGAATTATGTACCACTCAGTCCTTTTTACAGTCTCAATATTATATACCTTCTTAGCCCCCTTCACTTATTGTATTGAGGTATATATTTGAAATTTTTTTTACGTAATTTATAAATTATATCTTTCAATTCATTAGACTATATACTTCAGTTTTTTTAAAAATATATAAGTGGAAAATATTAGATTAAATCATTTTTTATCGATCAAAACTCCGACCACACATGCTTTTATTTTTTTAAAGTAGTAAACATCATTTAATGAAACATATGTTTTAATAAAAAGTGTATATTGCTCCATTTCAAGTTGAATGAATACATTTTTAGTAAGTGTAAAAAAATATTTAATGAAATATATACATCGTCTAACGAGATATATGTTTCCCAAAATTTTTGTCTAATGGGATATAGGATTTTTATTGAGATACATGGTATTGTATTTTGGATCGTGGAACAGCGTCATATGTATTATAACTTGGTGGATGAGATGCATGAATTTGAAGAAATGAAAAAAGGGCACCCTTATAAAATGGGCATTTTCCTTCCCTCTACTTCGCCCAATCTTCCAACGGATGACAATTGTATGTTCTGGAATCTGGATACAGAGCCACCTCAGGAAAAGCGAGCGAGAGAGAGAGAGAGAGAGAGAGAGAGAGTACCAGATTTTGAATCGATGAGCCTCCATTTCCTCTTCCCCGGAGGATTCTAACCCATAAAGCTGTCTATTTCAAAATAATGCAGGTATCCAAAAGACAAATACGACCGCGCATGGTTTCCATTTCCAGAGGAGGCATCATTGCCCCCACTCGATACCCGTTCAACCATGGAAGGCAACTCCGGCTACGACGTTCCGTCTGTGGTCATGGACACTGCCTACAGCGGCAACATTTACGGCCTTTGGAACAATGTGTTCAAGAACCCCATTTTGGGGTACCATGTTTACCTTCACTTCATGGAGATCCAAGTCCTCAAAAAGAATCAGTCGAGACTAATCGACATATACTTCAACAACAAGATATTCATGACAGGTTTCCAGCCCAAGTTCCTGTACACCAACACCATCTTTAACAACGACCCCCTCTTCGAAATCCCCAATGCCTTCCACAACCTCAGCGCAAGCAACGGCTCTACTCTTCCCCCGCTCTTGAACGCCGCGGAGCTCTATGCCGCCATCAATTGGGCGATAAACGCCTCCACTTTCGGCCAAGACGGTATGCTTGAAACTCCTTCCCATTGTTTGATTCGAGAATAGGGAATAGCAAAAAAAATGGGTGTTGGTCACCCTATGTTTCAGGGTCCACTTGATTTTCAAACATTTTCTGAAGGTTGTTGGTCACCCTATGTTTCAGGGTCGGCTGTGATCTGTGAGAGGAGAATCCATATTTTCCAACAAATGCAAGTATTATAAGAATCGTATTTTCTTGCTTTTCAAAAAAAACAAGTGACGATTACCCAACGTTTTTGAGAGATGTCAACAACCTTAGACGATCTTTTAGACGGTGATTCGGAACGTGCATACAAGCTAGAACCAAGTTTCAAAGAACCCAGATCATGATCTCTTCGTCAAAAATCTACACTGACACACTCGATAGTCCCAGTTTGACAATCCACATGTCAAACTCGATATTATTAGCAGATTGAAAGAGATGAAACACAAGCCTTTAAAAAATCCTAAAAATGGGAGATCAATGTCCTCTTGCTTCGAATAACAGATCACTGCCTACCTCTCCAAGATCCAACGCGGCAGCCACGTCCAGCCCATGGTCGCCGTCAGCAAGCCCTCCTTACGTATCATCGCCTTCTTTGAAAACTCTCTGACTTGCTCGATCTTTCCTCGAAAAGGCAGCCGGCTCGCGCAATATCTCCCTCTCTGGATCCATAAATGGTAGGAGGTGGATTTAATAGGATGGTGGGACAAATAAAATGGATGGTGGGTATATCCGCCCCCATCTTTTATTTGCACATCACTTTCAGGAGTGATGGGGTTGACAAGTACTTCTTTGTTTAGGTTTTACAAAAAAAAGTAAATAAGTACTTCTATAGTCAACCATCCTTGGCTTTATTTATATATGTATTACATTTTAATAATAAGAATATATATAGAAATAGTGAAACCTGTTATTGTTTAGACAATTTCAGGCTGTACATCAATGAAGTGATGACTGTAAATGAGGATTATAAAAAAAAGTGAGTCTATCAACACCCTTAACATAAACAACCTAAGAAAGAGAGAATATATTATAGTGTGGCTTCTAGATAAAATAAGAGTTTTTATTTCAGTGATCTAATGCATCAATTTGTTAATCAAACTTATCATATTAAACTAATGACAAGAGGTCCAGTGGTATAGCTAGGAATTTTTTACTAGTGGTGGCAGATTATAGATAAAAAGTTTATAGATTTTTAGATCTCCATTACATTTGTCAAAATCAAGAAATGCAAAAAGAAGGGCATGATTTTTATTTTTAGCTTTTACATGGAAAAAATCTATATTTCATTACGAATCAAGATAATTATCTATATTTTCATTTTTTTTTTTTCATAAAAATTTAAACCGCACCAGGATTGCAAAAATGATCAATGGTTGGATGTGACATTTAATTACCAACATTTTCCCAAAATTTTCCCATTTGATATGAATGTGACATTGACGACCTTGGCAAGCATTCAGGTCAACCTGGATTCCTGGAGAAGAAGTCAATTGCAAAAATTACAAAACGACATTGTAGGTTAAATATCCAGAAGTCAATTAGAGGGTTGTTGGATACATAGAAGAATTAAACATATACATATATAACAATGGTCAATTCAAATGTAACTTTTTCTTATCAACTACTTTTCAACCACATAAAATGTTCTTAGCAAACCTTAAAAGTCAAAACATGTTTAGGTTAAACATGATTAATGCAAAAACGGCATTTTCAAATGAGTTCCAAGTATCCCCATCTTCTATAAACAATGAAAAAATAGCTCTTACGGACTCAAATTAACAAAATATTTTTCCTTTGTGATCTAGTTTTAAAAATAATTTTAAATGACAAGTTCAATTTTAAATTTGTAAACAAGCAAAAAAAAGAAAAGGCACAAGAAACATGCTTTGAAAAATCTTAGATGCCTAGGGGAAAAAAAAGACAAACGTATATAGATTACGAAATCTCTACTAGAATGTGTGTGAACTGAATCTCCTTGAAAGACCTTGGTTTTCTATGGAGTTCTAGTATGAGTGTTGTACACATAGTCCCCATGATAGTTGTTTGTTTAATATAATATATATATATTATTAGAAAGGTATTATATGTGAAATTTTTCACATTTCATGCGCATGTTAGAGAAAATATACAGCCCAACGTGATCTTCAAAAATCACTACCCATGCATATCTAGTCAGATCCTCCTAAGGTAATTTGCTGCATTGACCACAACTCATATTTATAATTTATGTATTTGATGATCAAGTAAAAAAACTAACAGAAACTCCAATCCCCCCCTCCGGGCCCTCCCCCCCAAGGCCCCAACCATCTACATCTTAGCCAGCGCATAGACAGAGACACCCAACATCAACAGCACTCCATAATATCTATTTTAGTCTTTATCTTAACATAATATAACTAGATCTGTGGTTAACCATAACTATACATGATACATTACTATATATAATACTCTTTTAACATTTATTTTCTTTCTTTGAAAAAATCAATATAAATTTATGCAAATTTATGAAAATCAGAAAATGTCTCTATAAAATTATTAATTCTCTCATATCTACATTTTATTGGGCAAATTTTTTTTTTCAGTTCCTATCATAGCTAGAATTAACTGTAGATGCAAACTTTTAATGTACGTTGTCAAAAACAAATTGTTTTAGATACTATACAAATGTACTATAATTAGAATAAACTGTTTTAGGCACTATGCTGAGAACATGCTTTATATTTTGATCTATTATACTAACCATTAGTGTTTTTCAACTTTCAACTCTATGCATAATTCTTTTGTACGTTTTTACCCTTACAAATTTATTAAAATATTTTATTATCCTAAACAATTATTTCTTCTCCTACTCTTATCTTAAGATTTAAATATGTAATATATATTTTATAAATTTTATATAATATCAGATTCTCTAAAAAATAATTATAAAAGAAAATACACAATTTTCTCTGATTGTAAGAGGTTTCTTAGTGGAAGTGATAATGGCATTTTCGGTGTTTCTAGGTTTGAAGGGTATTTCAGTCATAAATATGAATGATTTATATTTTATTTTTTTCAAGAACTTATTTGATGTTTTCAGTGATTCCGTTAACTTAAACAGAATATTTCTAGAACATGCTCACTGTACAGGCAATAATACCATTAACTAGGGGAAAAAAGATAGGGACCCAATGGAATTATGTTGTTACACATAGTTTCTTCCAACACCAATTCTAGTCCTATATGCATCAATAGAAATTAAAAGCATCGATACATATAGTTTCATTAACGAGGTATATGCATATTGATAGAAATTTTTTTCATTTTTTATAAACACAATCATGCAATTTATTGGACCACATGATTATTTTTTATAAAAGCATGAACCTCATTAAATGATGTATGCTATTTTTAAAAAATTTAAAACATTAACTAAAATTGAGGATGAAAAAAGGAACTGTACTTAACATTACCCATTGGAATTTATTGATTTTATAGGGATTTATTTATTTATATATATTAAATTTTCCCTTTTTTTTGTTTAATTTGCAAAACTAATCCTATTTTTTTAATATTACCAAAAATGACTCTACCCAATGGTTATTTGCAAAAACTAATGGCCTTTGACCCTAGCAACACTTCTGATTTGCTTACTTTTTGATATGGAGATATGGTGTACATACCTGACACCACATCTCTTTATAAACGGACACGTTATATATATGATGCTGATGTCTGGTCTCTTGGGGTGAGATTGAGTTACATTTTAAAATTTAAATTTTAAATCTATCATATCTATTTAAATGATTCAAATTTTAAATTTTATATCAATATTATAAAATTCAAAATAATCTTATCTACAATTTAAATATTATTACTAATTTAATTTTAAATCCAATCTATCAAATAACAAAGAATATGAAGATGTGGATATTAGGTAAAGAAAAATATGAGGGCATAAAAGAGACATGAACCGTGTAAAAAGAACTTGATTCCAAGATTTTTGTAACTTAGTGCCATGGATACGTGATACATATATCACGCCTATCTTTACACTAGAGACATAATACATTCTTGATATAATAAAAAAAAGGGATTTTTAGTTTTAAGTCCTCACAAACCATCATATTTAGTGATCGATCCCTCCCTTCTTCGTATTTAGATTTTAGTCCTCAGATTTAAATGATAGTTCCTTTTTAGTCCCTGAGAGGGACCTATCCATAAATTATTTAATTTACTTTTTAGTCCCTATGAGGGACCTATCCATGAATTATCCTTTAAATTGGGGGACTAAAACCTAAATACGAAAAAAAGAGGGATCGATCACTAAATATGATGGTTTGTGGGGACTTAAAACTAAAAATCCCTGAAAATAAAAGTGCTGATATGACAGCGTTGAAAGTCTATTTGTAAATATTCGATAAGCCTGGTCAGTTGTGCGAATATTCAAAACTTTGGGGTTAGTTTTGCAAATTACACTTTTGTTTGGAATTTTTATTTTTAAGTCCTTATAAACTATCTTATTTACTAATTAATTCATCCCTTTTTCATATTTCATTTTTTAAATCTCCAACTTTAAACACCTTTTTTTCGTTATTAGTCTCTCAACAAAATGTCTGTCTGATTATTAAGTATTTTAATATTAGAAACTGGTATACAAAATACTCGGTAAAACATCTAAAACAAAACAACATTATATTGTTAAGTGACCAATGACAATTTTACAGGGGGTAGTCAATTAGGATTTTCATGGACAAAATGTCCATGCTCGTGGATTTGTAAATCTTGTGTTTTTCAATCAGGACTTTGATTCGTGGACAAAAAGTCCAGCGTTATTCGATTAAGACATTATTTCATAGACAAAAAGTCCAGCGTTATTCGATTGAGACATTATTTCGTGGACATAAAGTCTAGCGTTATTCGATTGAGACATTATTTCGTGGACAAAAAGTCCAGCGTTATTCGATTGAGACATTATTTCGTGGACATAAAGTCCAGCGTTATTCGATTGAGACATTATTTCGTGGACATAAAGTCTAGTGTTATTCGATTGAGACATTATTTCGTGGACAAAAAGTCCAGCGTTATTCGATTGAGACTCCTCATAGTAGACATTTTGTCATGTGTTATTCAATTTAAACAGGATTTGTGAAGACTTTCATAAGTGATGGATTCTTGTGGACTTTTGTGGACTTTAGAGAGAGAAATATAAAGGAAAAAGTCATTTCAAAATCCCACCCAAATGGGTGGGATTCTCATGGACTTTTATTCCAGCATTGTGAATATTTCTTCTTTTTTTCTTTTAACAAATCTACTTTATGATTTTTATCACATGCCTTTCATATTTTTATTCACATTTTTTTTCTTTATTTATCATCTTTTTTTTTATGAATGTCCATATGTATGAAATATTCCTATCACCTCATATGTTTGATGAATATATGAGAATGGTAGATTATATTATATATGCCTAGATCATCCACAATTATTTTTTAAAATATAGATTTATCATATATTTGATTATATGTATAATGTTTGATTTGATTTTTATAATATATATATTTCCTTATTTTATTATCTTCCTAATTAAAAACTCATCCCTCCCCTCTATAAAAGCTTATGATTTTTTCTCTCTATAAAAAAAAAAGTTGGCTCATTGTGGATTTTTCTCAATAGAAGGTATTTTTTTTCTCTTTGTTATTTTATTAGATTGATTGTTTTTAATGAAGAAGAATTTTTTATGAATGTGAATATGCATGAAATATTGATATCTACTCATATATTTGACGAATATCTAAGAATTATGGATTTGCTTTTGTTGCAATAAATTATTTTTTAATACTGTGTATAATATATAATATATACTTATATCATCCACTATTTTTTTTTCAAACTGAAGCATATTGTTCTTGTGTTGATATCTACCGTACATTATACATGTTTATGGTACTTTCTGTTTGGTGGTCCATTATATATTGTATTGTTTGGTATATGTGTGTATATATGAAATTAGATTTATATGATGTGGTTAATCAAGTAGCCGTGTTTTGTCCGTGTGTGTGGGTGTGTGTATGAAATTGATTACAATGCCATGCATAATGTAATGCTGCATCAATGTTATTTTAAAATTCTAAAAATATTTTTGTGTTTATTAATAGAAATCCACATGTGAAAAGAGTCAATCTCTGAAAGTCTGTAAAAGTCTGTGAAAGTCTGTGAAAGTCCATGAGAGTGATTTGTGAAAGTCTACAAAAGTCTGTGAAAGTTTATGAGAGTGATTTGTGAAAGTCTGTCAAAGTCTCTGAAAGTCTATGAAAATCCATAAGAGTCAATCTATGAAAGTCTGCAAATGTATGTGAAAATCTGTGAAAGTCCATGAGAGTCAATTTGTGAAAGTCTGCAAAAGTCCACGAAAGTCTGCAAAAATCTGTGAAAGTCTGCAAAGTCTACAAAAGTCCATCACTTAAATAATGTCCACAGAAATCCATCAAAGTCCGTATCGACTACCCCCCTATTAGTATTACTTAACACTACACATGCCCACTCAATCTAGTATTGCATTCTCTAATAGCTTTATCTGTCTAATTATGATTGATTATATAATAAGAAAAAGAATGATTACATATGTAAATTTTGAGGATTTTTTATTATTGAATTTTGATTTAAAGGATTTTTCTTGGTTCAAACTTGTGAAATATCGAATTAGACTTTTGTGTTTGTTTAGAATTTTAATTTTAAAAATTTAGATGCCATTAAAAAATTTGCATGCAGTAAATGAAAATTTATTTTGCGTAATGCTAAATTTTATTTATTTAGTGAATTAGTGATTTTAAGGGAATCTAACTATTTAATTATTTAGAGATTGAGTGATTTTTTTTATGGAAAGTGATTTAGTGATTTTAAACTTTTTATTTTTAGTGATTTAGAGATTTAGTGATTTCATTTAGAGGATAAGTAGTTTAAAATTTTCAAATATGAACATTTTAAGTCCTCAAATTCAAATGACTTTTTTGTTATTAGCCTCAAAGAGACGAACATTTTGTGCAGGGACTAATAACAAAAAATGTGTTAGAAGTTGGGACTTCAAATGCAATATGAAGAAGGAGGGATCGATGACTAAATAACATAGTTTATAGGATTTAAAAATAAAAATATCAAAGGGTAGTAGAGGAATTTCAACTATCTGTAATCCTAAACAGACAGAAGTTTGGTGGTGAGACTAATAACAAAAAAGTCATTTGAATTTGAGGACTTAAAATGAAATATGAAGAAGGGAGAGATTGGTCACTAATTAAATAACATAGTTTACATGGACTTAAAAAAAGAATCTCTTAAACTGATACAAATGTGTTTAGGTTTGGTGGAGATAAATCAATTTGAGGGAGATAGAAAAAATGGAGGGAATAATTGTTTAGGTTTAGTGAGTTTTGGGGGGAGATGAATCAATTTGGGAGAGATAAGAGAAGAAATCGAAAAAGACTAATAATTTAGGTAGTAAAGTATGTGGTGGCATTGGTAAAGGGTAGAAAAAAAAAATAGGACAACACTGTAAAATAAAAATTTAAGAAAAGTTTAGGGGCATAGAAAAAATATGACAGTTGATTTGGGGTATTTAGACAATTCATCCTAAAAGAGTCCCTTTTTTTTTTATTATTCCAATTGATCGATAGCACTCCTTTATATTTGCCTACGGAAAGAAAACCATTCACTCGCGAACTCCGTTACGTTGTAGATGATGACAATGGCAACACTTGTTTCTCTCTGCACTTTGATTCTCTTCACTTTTCTGCTTCCTCTTGTTCAGTCCCAGCAAGGTCTCTCTCTCTCTCTCTCTCTCTCTCTCTCTCTCTCTCTATATATATATATATATAACATATCAAACCATGCATGTATCTCTCTTTGTTTTGATTGCAAACAATGTATGCATGTATATAGGGTTCATAAGCATCGACTGTGGGTGTAACGAGAGCTACGTAGACGGAACAACCACCATAGAATACAAATCAGACTACCCATACATATCCACCGGAGAGACCCACCACGTCTCCCCGGAATATAATCAAAACTGGAGAGCTTTACAGACGCTTCGGAGCTTTCCAACCGGGGTCCGAAACTGTTATGACATCGACATCTCGAAAGGAAAAGGCGGCAAGTACTTGTTAAGGACTGTTTTCTACTACGGAAACTACGACGGCCTCAACAGCGCACCCGAGTTTGATCTCTATGTGGGAGTCAACCTCTGGGCGGTGGTCGAGACGAGCGACAACAAGACCGCGTTAGATCTGATCATTGTGGCGCAAATGGAGACGGTGTCGGTGTGTGTGGTGAACACAGGGAAGGGGACGCCCTATATATCGACGATCGAGCTGAGGCCGCTAAGTGATGCTCTTTACCCAGCCGTGACCGTTAACACGTCTTTGACGCTTATGTGGCGGGCCAACTATGCGTCGGCCACTTCGGATGTTATAAGGTCAGTTTGTTTTTGGATATGATCGTCTGATCTTATGATTTAGAGATACAAAATTTAATTAAATACTAAAAAAAATGATTATAATTTAATTGATCATAATTTTAATTTTAAAATTTAAAAGAATATCTTGATTATAATTACTATAAAAGATCGGACGGTTACAATCTTATTGAACAAACAAATTATTCAATGGGCGTTGGACCTAACCCGATCCCTCTAAGTAAATGTTATACTCAGTTTTATTATAGTTTAAAATGCAAAAAATACAAGTAAACACTCTAATGAGATATATACGTACTTTGATAAATAAAAAAAATATATATCGTTCCATTCTAAATTGAATAAATCTATTTTTAGGAAATGTATGAAAAATTTGAGTTATATACATTGTCTAAAGAAAATATTTATACTCCATTGGATGACGACGAGACATACGAGTCTACTTTAAAGACTGAAAGAAAAAAGGGAATGTAACTTGTGATAATTTCCTTAAAATCATGTGCATATAAAGATCATATAGTGCCATTGACTTTACTTATTAGTGTTATTTATTTATTTTTGGGGAAGCAAAGATGAGCAGATCGTATACTCTGTCAGCAGATGGCAACGTTGGCCACGGAGGAAGGATTGGGATTTGAGAATAAAATAATATGCGACTTTGGGACAATTATGTCTATAAAATAGCCATCAGGACACGCGAGACTAATTAGATTGACCGCGTCTGTGTTTAAAAGACCGATCCGACCCAGTCAACTGGGTAAATGTTTAATCTCTCTAATTCGGTTTCTCCACAACATCCTAAGCCCCGTTAGAAACATGAATATGATTTATTCAAGCATAAGTGAGTATAAATAAAGATAAAATGATTTTGTGTTTGGTTGTATTTTAAATTATTCTCGTTGGTAAACGTAAGAATAAATGTTTTGTTGTTTAGGTAAAATATGAATAAAGTATGGATAAAGATTTATAAAAGGTGAAAAAATAATGATAGTTGATTTGATAGGTGATTTATAAGAGGTGATCACAGTTGATTTGATAAAGGGCCCACATATTCTTTGGGTGGAATAACCTAGGATAACTTTAATTCCAGGAGTTGGTTGGAATCTATATACCAGTTTATACCAGCATACTTTATTAGGGGTTATGCGGGGTTTCCAAACACCCTTTATCCCTTATCCGAGATTATCCGGAGGCTTATTCCCAAAACAAACGGGGGCTAAGTATCCAAGTGTGTGTGTGTGTGTGTATAAAAAATAATGTTACATACAACCCATTTTCAAGCATAAATCCAATCTACAACCCCCCGTATGGGGTGTGAGTTAGGTTATTCGCTCCTGATAGCTATATTGGGATAGATAACAATCCAGGCTGAATAAGTAACATTTTGTTTGGTTGTTTTTTTTGTTATTTTCATTGGGAAACGTAAAAATGAATTTTTTGTTGTTTGGTTCACCTTGGATAAAGTGATGATAAATGGTTGATAAGGGATGAATAAGAGTTTATGATTTTTTAAATGACAATTATACCCCTGGGAATAGTGTGAGAGATATATGATTGATTTAATAGATGTGACAGTTTTTGGAATCTGTGTGAGTCTGTTAGGTGAGATAAATTTTTTAAAATTACAGAAAAGGGTATTTTTATCCATTGGTATAAATAAGCCTTGATAAGCAATTCCACAATTTCCTTAGAATAGTTATCAGGCCTTATCCTAGCTTATTCAGACATAACTATCGGGGTTTATTCTGTCAAAACAAACAGCTTTTTTTTACTATTCTCCTGTATTCTTCCTTATTCTGGGTTTATTTCTCTAGCCATACAGGGGGCAAGTGTTTTGAATTTTTAAAATAATATATCTCCTCTAATGAGATACATAATTTTATAAAAAATGAAACATATGTTCCAATGAATTATATTGATCATTTATAAAAAAATATAAAAAAATTCTATCGAAGCATATACTTCGTTAATGTGAGTATATGCTCTATTAATTTTTTATCAAAACATATAAGATTGAAATTGGGGCTGAAAAAAAAAACTGTAGGTATAACAACCCTCATAAAAAAATTTCTTAAAACACAATCAACCCATTATCTGAATCGATAGTTTTGAAAACAGCCAGTTGCGGTTGATTAAACCAACCCATTATTAAGTCATACAAAAATTAATCTCAAAATTCAGAATTCATAATTGCACTTCATTCAACATTTATATTACCCAAAAAATAAAAAAAAACGGCATGCACTCTCCTATGAAAAATAGTTGCTTTCTTCCTCGGATTTCTTTTGAGGATAAGTTATCCTAAGCCCTTGCTTGTTTCAAGAATAATCCCTAGAATAGCTGAGAATTAGATAGAATAGCTTTTTTTCTTGTTTGGATGCCTGGTATACCCTCCCCGTATGGCGTGGAACATAAGGCAAGAATAATAAAGAATACATGAAAATAACTCAAAAAAATTGTTTGTTTTGATAGAATAAACCCCGATAGTTATGTCTGGATAAGCTAGGATAAGACCTGATAACTATTCTAAAAAAATGTTGGAATTGCTAATCAAGATTTATCTATGCCAATGGATAAAAATACCCTTCTCTGTCATTTTAAAATTTTTATCTCACCTAACAGTCTCACACAAATTTTAAAAACTGTCACATCTATTAAATCAATCATACATCTCTCACACTATTCCCAGGGGTATAATGGTCATTTAAAAAGTTTTAAACACTTATTCATCCCTTATCAACCATTTATCATCACTTTATCCAATTTGAATCAAACAACAAAAAAGTCATTTTTACGTTTCCCAATGAGAATAACAGAAAAGACAACCAAACACAAAGTTTCTTATTCAGCATGAATTATTATTTATCCCAGTATAGCTACCAAAAGCGAAAAACCCAATTTCACACCCCATACGGGGGGATGGTATCTTATGCAAAATAAACTGGTATAAAGTGGTATATGGATTCCAACCACCCCCTGGAATTAAAGTTATTCCAGGCTATTCTACCCAAAGAATATGTGGGCCCATTATCAAATCAACTGTCATCACCTCTAATAAATCACATGTCAAATCAACTATCATTATTTTTTCATATTTTATAAATCCTTATCCACACTTTATTCACATTTTACCCAAACAACCAAAATTTTATTCTTAATTTTCCCAACGAGAATAATTTAAAACACAATCAAAGAAAAAATCACTTTATCTTCATTTATACTCACTTATGCCGAAATAACTGTATACCGAAAAATAAGTGTATGTTTTGGTGTAACTAAATAGGTATTTTTATAAATTAAAATTTTTTCTCCAATTAATTATATATATACATTGTTTAAATAAAAAATTACATGCTTAAATTTTTTTTTGTCACGTGTTTGATCCACACTCACCGTACTCTTGAATAACTTTAGCAGGGGCTTGGATCCGTAACTTAAGGTTGACAACATAAGATGTAACCAAGAGGTCACAGATTTAAATATCAATATATAACTACCTATTAATGCATGAATCCACTTGTAGAAAATAAAAAAATTAATTTATTCCTTTGAGATAATGCTTTAAAATGAGTTTGAAAAACGATTTTCGCTTAGAATAATTTTTAAATGATGAAAAGTCCTTATTTATAATTGAAATATGTTTTTAACTTTTCAAAAAGTTAGACAGCAACATTTACACATTTTTTTGGATTAAAGTATGATTAAAATCTGGATTTCAAAAAAATCATCCCAACAATTTCCAAGCCCTTTCTCATCAAGCATATACTTCATTAAAGATGCAGAATTGTGAGCTAGATTGAAAATACGGACTGTAGTTAATGACACTGAATAATTTCCTTTGGGAGTTGTTTCAATATGCAGTCCTTTTTTGTAGTTCATATACATTTTTATTTTAAAATGATATATATGACAAATAAAATATATATTTTTATAAAAATTAAATACATACATTATGACATTCTTCTTTACTATTCGAGTACATAATTTAATAAAGATTTTAAGACTAAAGAATAACATCCAGAAGGGCTAAGGATTAGTTTAATAAGTTTGGTATAGAAAGAAAATTCTTCATTTTCATCAATAATTCAATTTTTAACAAACTTTGTAGAAAGAAATGATGAGCACATGAGTGAGAATCAATGTTGTAAAAAGCGCTAGGCGTTAGTAAGGCGGTTGAGAAGGGACTAGAGATTAATCGATTAGGCGGGGATCAATCGAGGATTAATCAATCACTTTTTATAATAATAAATATAATACATATACATATACATTATATATTTGTAATGATTTTAGACTATAAAATAATAACAAAATAACATCAAAATAAAATTAAAAATATAAACATAATAGGGATAGCATAAAAACCTAGTTAATAGATATATAATATATAAGGTGACTTAATAACTTCTTAGTCAACTGGTGATTAATTGAAAAAAAGGCTAGACGCTAAGCGTTGCGGGTTGGGACCGCCTAGGTCTAGGCGGGGGATTAATAGAGGTCTAGGCGGGATTTTTAGAACATTGGTGAGAATGTACAAGTCCACTGAGGCTTCGCCAGACAGTTGGGACTTCGTTTGGGTGCTGAGATCAAAATCCCCTGGTGTCATTTGGAGAGAGACACATAAGTTATTTTAGAATTTTTGGTTATTTTAGGAATATATAAGTATACTGATGGAAAAATAATTTTCTATTTCATTGTGTTTTTAATATTTTTTTTTGTTGAAAATTGTAATAATAAAGTTTTGTTGTATGATTTACAATGGATAAGTTGTAGATAAAATATAAATAAGACGTCGATAAGATTTATAAAAAATGATATGTGGAGCATTGATTTATAAGATGTAACAATAGTTGATTTAACATATGAACATCCTTATACCAGTGAAAATATTGAATTGAATAACATAATTATATGAGGACCTAGAATACAAATATCCACTTATTCACATCTATTTTAGAATAGCTATACCCATATGTTCCTTCCACTCAAATAATTTTTTAAAGGGTTTTTTATTTTTTAGCCCCTGTAAACTACATGATTTAGTGGTTGATCATTCACTTCTTCATATTTCAGTTTAGGTCCCTATATTTAAAGGGAATGTTTCTTATTAGTCCCTAGAAGGAACCTATCCCTAAATTATTTGATTTTTATTTTAGGGACTAAAAGTAGACATGTCAACGGATTGGGTCCAGGTCCTGGGTTCGGGCCGGGTGACCCGGACCCAGACCCGTCGGACTTAGGTCGGACCCAACCCAGAGGGTTGGAAAAAAAAGGGGAGAGCTCTGAATTTATTTGTCTTATCATTCTATTTGAAAATTTTTGTAATAAAACATTATTATTAATGAGACTACGTTGAACATAATTTTATACAATTCAAAAAAGTAAATGAATTACTAAACAACATTCAAAACAATAATCACTAACATAAACAACATATTAACCTAAACAATAAACATAATTAATTATACAAGCATTCAAAACAATAAACACTAATATATTAACTTAAACAATAAACATAAATCATGCAACAAACTAATTAATTATACAAATTCAAAAACTAATAAGTTCTTTATCCAAAACAAACCAACGACAATACATTACTAAGTTTACTACATATTAAACAACCAAGTTCTTATAAGTTGCAACATCAACACAACAAAAAAAATGTTATGATTATGATTTATGATTTATGGGTTTGTTATGATTATGATTTATGAACTTGTGGATACAAAAATAAGTTAAGTAAGAAATAAAATTATGGGTCAACTAATACTAATAGTCTTCTAATATATGAGCATATATTAATAAAACAATCGGGTCTCGGGTCCAACGGGTCGGGACGGGGTGGACCCGGACCCGACCCGTTTGTATGTTTAGGTCCACCGGGTCGGGTCCAAATGGGGTCGGGTATATTAGATGTGTAATTGGGTCCGAGTCGGGTCGGGTCGGGCCCAGGCCTGGATCCGACCCGTTGACAGGCCTAACTAAAAGGAACATATCCTTTAAATCTGGAGACTTAAACCGAAATATAAAAAAGTGAGGGATCGATCACTAAATTATATAGTTTATGACTTAAAAATAAAAAACCATTTTTTAAAATTATTCTCCTCATATTTCTTACAATTCTTTACATATTCCACTACTCAAACAACACATATTGTATACTAGTGGATCAAAATTAGTAATATTCTTATTTTAAAAAAAATAATAATTATATTGGTGCATCTCAAAGTATATTTTATTTTGGGTATTTTTACATAAATGCCTTTCTTAAAATTTAGTTTTGCTGAATTACCCTCGTTATATCCTTGATAGCAAAAATACTAATGGATAATTTAAAAGTAGTGCAAAAATACTCTTTTATTAGTCATCATTTGAAACCCATAGTAAACTATGATCAGTTTTTTAAACTACCAGGTTAAATTACTCATTTACCCCACTCAAACTCTCAAAAATTATTTTTTGCATATATATGCGATATTTTGTTTTTGTCAAAATACCCCTATAAAAAACCATACTCACATAAATAGCTCTCAAAATTTCATAAGTTGTGCATCGGTACCTGTCTGTTACATGCTTTCCAGCTCGATTACCCAGGTGTGTATATTTACTCATTTACCCTTACCCTAAATCAAATACTTTTCATCTCTCTTTCCTCTATTTCAACCAGATAAACATTAAAACCTTAACCAAAAATCAACTATATATGTCTTTTACTCTAAATCACCATTACTTTCATTTTCATTCTCCTGAATTAAAAAATGATTCTAATCACCATTTGTGTGATGAAAGACATTTATTGTGTAAATGCACAATATATTGTTTTGGACGTTGAAGAGGAAGAAGAAACAAAGGTATTTTAGACTTTTCAACGGTTTTTAATTGTTTAAATGAGATTTTAATGGTAACATTTAACCCCAGCTCACGAAATTGATCGCAGGGGCACTAATGCACATCTTATAAAATTTTGAGGGGTATTTATCCAAGGATGGTTTTTACAGAGGTATTTTGACAAAAATAGAATATAATATTGTATATGCAAGGCCTCTGGGTGGGTATTTTGAACATTTTACGTGGACCTATCGTTGACTAGCGGATTTTTCTAGCCAACCCCATGGCAATTAACCACAAGGGCATCGTTGTGCTATTTTTACATGGGTGTTTTTGCCACCAAAGGTGTGAGGAGTAATTCTGCGAAAATGAATGATCAAATGGGTATATATACAAAAAAAAAAAACTCTTTTATAATAACAATATATGCACTAAGGGGACAAATATATAATCTTCTTTTAAAAAATAACCAGGAGGGACGTTGATAAGACTACACATGTACGCCTGTCAATGGATCGTGAGTCGCCCCGGAACTGACTTGAATCCGACTCGATAAAAGGTGTAAATACCGACTTGAAGGACCCGACAATCAAAATGGGTCAGGTCTAGGTCCACCCCTACCCAATCATATGGACTCGATTGACCCAATCCAACATTTATAACTAAATATTGAATAATCATTTAAAAATTTATACATTTAAAATATTTTTACAACTTTTTTACTTCACGTATTTCAAATGCTCTCTTATAAAATATTAAAAAATCAAAATAGTGAAGAATTATTTATAATACACTGAACTTCTTTTATTCAAACTCATTATGTAAAAATAGAAATGAAAAAAAATTAAACTCAAGAAAACATGGTCTCCACTATCTCAATGTGCAGTGTCATCTCACTTAATATCAAAACCAAAACCCTCTTACATTCTTCTCCTCCTCTTCCTTCCTTTTTTCAAACCTTTTATTTTTTATCAAAAAAACAGTTGAAGTCATGGGAGGCCCTTAAAGAAGTTTATCAACCTCTCCAAGTCCAGCTTCCCTTGGTTTGACCTAGGCCTATTAGCGGGTCGACCTGATTGGACCCGAAAGACCTGAAATTAGGCCTATCAACGGGTCTGGTCCTGATCGGGTCGGGGTGGACCCGGACCTGACCCGTTTGATTTTTGGGTCCTTTGGATCGGGTCCATATCGGGCCTTAGATCGGGTCTTGTCGGGTCGGGTCGGGTCGACCTGTTAACAAGTTTAGGCTAAACAAAGAGAGGTTGATGAACTTCTTAAAAGCTTACAAT
Organism: Acorus gramineus; assembly: GCA_030737835.1. Taxonomy (NCBI): domain Eukaryota; kingdom Viridiplantae; phylum Streptophyta; class Magnoliopsida; order Acorales; family Acoraceae; genus Acorus; species Acorus gramineus. Next base: position 10,257,168 of record CM060854.1, on the reverse strand, counting down.
GGCTTCATTTTTTTTTAATAGAGTTTAGTGTATTATAAATAGTTCTTCACTATTTTGATTTTTTAATGTTTTATAAGTAAACATTTGGAATACAGTTTGTATTATTATATTTTTACGTGAAGTTAAAAGGTTTTAAAAAATATTTTAAATGTTTAAAATTTTAAATGATTATTCAATATATAGTTATAAATATTTGGTTGGATCATGAGTGTTGGGTTGTATCATAAATATAAAAAAATCACATAGTATTTCGGTTGGGTCCATAGGATCGGGTTGGGTGGACACAGACCGGATCCGTTTTGATTATCAGGTCTTTTAGATCCGGTATTTTTATCTTTTATCTGATCGCGTTAAGTTTGAGTCCTGATTGATTCGTGATTCGTTGACAGACCTACTTGAGATCCGATCTAGACCCGACAATAAAAATGAGTCCACCCTAACCCCACCTGACCCGTTGACGGGCTTAGCCACGTAGCATTTCCCAATGATGAGTTCTGCATTCGGAGCCAGAGGAGGGAAAAGAAACAGAAGAATGAGCCTCCATTTCCTTTTCCCCGGAGGATTCTAACCTAGAAAGATGTGTGTTTCAAAATGATGATCCAGGTATCCAAAAGACAAATACGACCGCAGATGGTGGCCAGTTCTAGGAAACGCATCATTGCCCCCGCTCGATACCCGTTCAACAATAAAAGGCAACTCCGGCTACGACGTGCCGTCGGTGGTCATGGACACTGCCGACAGCGGCGACATGTACAACCTGTGGAACAATGTGCTCAAGAACCCCATTTTGGGGTACCATGTTTACCTTCACTTCATGGAGATCCAAGTCCTCAAAAAGAATCAGTCGAGACTAATCGACATATACTTCAACAACAAGATATTCATGACAGGTTTCCAGCCCAAGTTCCTGTACACCGACACCCTCTTCAACGCCGACCCCCTCTCCGAAATCCCCAATGCCTTCTACAACCTCAGCGCAAGCAACGGCTCTACTCTTCCCCCGCTCTTGAATGCCGCGGAGCTCTATGCCGCTATCAATTGGGCGATAAACGCCTCCACTTTCGGCCAAGACGGTATGCCTGAAAACTCCTTGTGAAAAATGGTAATGGATACATATTCTGTCATTCCTATAGTCCTAACTGAGAATATGATTTCTCTGATCAAGTATGTACTAAGGAAAATGTAAGAATATTTGCATTCAATTCATTCGAATATATGCTTTATCTTTTTGTGAAGACATGTACTTCATTACGCAAATATATACTTTCAAGGAAATTCAGATCTTATCGGGATTGCAAAAGTGACTGTAGACTGTCCATGGCAATTTTCTTTTTTTTAGGGAAGATAGGAATTGTATTACCAAAATTTATTTATTGAAAAAATAAAGTTTTAGTAAAAAAAGGAAAAGGAAAAGAAGGGGTCAAAGTAGTCGATGAGCATTCTGCTATCTGATTGATGTAGTATGAGATGTGAGGACCAGCAAGAGTTGTTGGGGGTGAGAAGATACGAAGAGAGCAGGTTGAGAGGGACCATGGAAGGCCTAAATTTCAAAGGACCATAATTTTTTATATGGGCGTCGAAAAATTCATATTATCTATGATTTTGAGGTAACTCGACTCTTACGAGGGCTGAGTTTATCAAGTTACAACATGGAAACAGGTAGGCGATGCAAGAAATACAAACAGGCCTTGCAAGGCTAACAGTGGGACTGATCAAAATTAGAACAAACCATGCAATGATAGTGGAGTGCACATTCATTCTATTCGTGTTCATGTTGAAACCCTTTAACATCTGACTTCAACCAAAATTTCATAATATTTTTATCAAACAATAGGAAGACCAATCAGGAAATATTTATCTCTGAATCATAAATGCCCTAGTAAAAACCAGAATTTTCCAATGCGGGTACGGGAAAAAAAATGCACAGAGGGTACCAATATAATATGTATCGAAGATGGTGGTTCATTTTATTTAAGATTGGGGCCGGTTCTTTGTTGAGACTAGTACAGTTTTTTATTTAAGGGGTAAAATTTTAATTGAAGTTAGGTTTGTCTTTGGATCCAACTGGACGTTTTTGTAGATACCTCTTCTACTAAATCAAACCCCAAGGGGGTCCTCCCTTTTTTCCTTTTATAGCTCCTCTGGCATGCTTTGGGCACTTTATTTTCTTAATGAATTAAGGTAGGATTCCTACTGTTCACTCCCCCCCCCTCCAAAAAAAAAAAAAAAAGGCTCAGAGGATATTTAACAACAAAAAAAAAACCGTCAAAAATATCATAATAGCTTTGTAAGAGTTAATTTATGAAATTGCAATAAAGAATATGATATAATGGTCTGCTGATTATTTCTAGTTCAACTTTTAATCAACCCACCTGAACATAATATTGCAAATCTTTAAATCTGAATTGGTGTATAAGAAAATCAGATCGTTTGTTTGCTTCTATCCCGTCATCAAACAATTTTTTTCTTTTGAACTCGTGCTTAAAATTGCTTTTCCAGCAATAATTTTGCTTAACCATATGCCTTTTTGCAGGTGTTACAGGGTCACTTTAAAAATGGGCTTGCCTTTTTTTATTAGTGTATATGGAGTCAACTTAAACTGTGTGTGTCTAATCGTAAAATGTTTTTTTGTTGAGCTCTACTATATTTTAAACTCCAAATTGATCACGTCTAATGCGGTACAACTTAAAAAAAAAAAAATGAAGGAACTTGCTCTTGAACCAGGTAAATTTTCATGGTCTACTTTCAGTAATATATAGTTATACTTGCTTTATTGTATTCCAGTTGATTCAATTCAACAAATTAAAAGGGCTTATGGCATAAAGAGGAATTGGATGGGTGATCCATGCCTTCCTAATGCTTACTCATGGGAGGGATTGGCTTGCAGCAATGACAATCCGCCTAGAATCATTTCTTTGTAAGTAAGATGAAAGTGTATCTGCATGAATAAAGGCAATTTTTTATTAATATTTTCAACTATGATATATCTTAACTGCATTTTTTTGTTCCTTCAGAAACTTGTCTTTGAGCGGACTGAATGGGACAATATCTGCTTCCTTTGCTGACCTCAAACTGATTCAGACTGTGTAAGCAACATAAAGGCATACATATATCACACTCCTGTTTCAAGCCTATTTATCGGCAAGGTCTATTCATTCAACTGCTTATAGACTTCACGGAATCCTTTACATTGTGGTTATCTTTTTCAGGGATCTATCGGGCAATAGTTTGATGGGCAATATACCTGATTTTCTGGCACAACTGCCATCATTGACACTTCTGTAAGTTAGAAATCTACAATCAGTCAATGTTTATATAATATTTCTTAAGAAAAGTTATTATTATTATTTATACTGTTTGGTAAGAGTATGCACCAATTATGATTTTACTCTTATCTGACCATATTATGTAGTATCCATCTTAATGTTTATGAATATGAGCAATTAGGAAAACCACCGTCTATACTAGCAATTGCAAACCATAAATTGATCGACAATCAAAATCTGGTCTATCAATATGAGCAATAAACCACCCGCCATATATGCAATATCCTATGAAGCACGGACACGGACACAGGATACGGTGACATGGCAACATGGGAATTTTTGAAAAAATAGGACACAGGTACAGCTAGGACACGGCAACAAATAAATTAACATAATAAATAATATATATATATATATATATATATATATATATCACTATTTTATATAAACAAACACATTTCATTTAATTCACTATTTATAACCAATTGTATAAACTAATAAATCACTGTTTTTATAAATCACTATTTTAAATAATAAACCACTATTTTTATAAATCACTGTTTTAAACCAATAAACCACTGTTTTTATAAATCACTGTTTTAAACTAATAAATCACTATTTTTTTTAACCTTAAGAAAGAGTTTTTTGTTTAAATGAGTTGTTCTAGGCTGTTTTAAATGGGTTGAATACTTCTGGGCTATGTTTGGGTTTTCATTTTCTTTTTATTTTTTACTTTTGAGCTGAAACTGGTTGGGCAGTGTCCCAGCCGTGTCTAGACAAAATGAAGGCGGACATGGGCAGACACGGCTGGAGCCGTGTCCGACACGTGTCCATGCCAGCCGAGTCCCCATAGTGTCCGTGTCCGACACGTGTCGGACATGGGTACAGACCCCCAAATGGAGTGTCCGTGCTTTCGAGGCAATATCAAACCATAGAGTGATTGATAATCAATACCCAGTCATCAGAGGTATTATGACTGTGTGGCATCTTTTACCAATCAAGGTAGATGCTACTCTAGAAGAATGATAATGTCCATCAAATAAGTAGTTTAATTTAACCATTTTTTTAAAGTTTTTTATATATTTTTTTGAAAGCATGGTAGGCATGAGCCATTATTTTATTAATCAGAGCAAATACCCGGAATGAAAATTACGATGGAAAGAAAAAAAAAAAACAACAATAACAAAGAAATAGAAGGCCTAGGGAAAAGAAAGAACAGAACATTTTGTGAGTGTCTATAGTGAAGAGCTCAATCTGGAGTTCCAAAATCTCGATAAATTGTGGGAAGCAGGAAGAAGATTGAAAGGAATGGGGATCAAAGTCAAGCAGCAAAAATCTTAATCCTGACGAGTTTTGGGTGAACTGGCTCATTAGAATCCAGGTGATTTTCAAAGTTGCGAGAGTTTGTGGAAAACATGATTAATATGTGAAGTGTTTTATTGTTTTATTGTTGACTGAGGACGCTACATAACTGGGGCTTCTCTGGTGGGATTTGGATGACGAAGGTTGTGCATGCCTGTTGATGTGACGGGGATGATCGACCCATTTGCGTAGGAACCAACTGCCACGGCGACCTTTTCCCATAACTTCACACTGGAAGAGCACCCGAAGAAGAGATGATCTCTAGTTTCCACTATTATTATCTATGTTTTCTTAAGTTTAGAGATCCAAGTTTGATTACTTACGTACACATAAAGGAAGGAAAATGAAAGGGAAGTAAAGGATGATAGAAGATATATATTTCCAAATTACATTCTAGGTAAAATGCACATCATTGAAATGACAACTGATGTGTATATGTATGTTTCAGTATGTTTCATATTGATTATTAAGACCCTAGCTTAAAATATCAAGACATTGAATATGTATTTCCAGTAATATATGGATCTTGCTCATTGGAAGCCTTCTTTACACGCATCTCTAATGTTTTAGAAGTGATGGAGGCACCATAAGACTACATAATGGTTTTAGATGTTCCTTTTTTTCAGTTAGTGTGAGCAGCTCCTATACTTTACTTTTTTTGAATTCTTTTCTTTTTCACACATTGTACTATTGTTATCTAATATAATTTAATGGTAGAATGTCTACCTTTTCTCCAAAAAAAAAAAAAAAATCGCTTGAGCGCTGCATGTCATGGTTTGACCTTAATTGTTAACTTATGATGACCTTATCTTCTTGGAGTGATGATCTTGACCTTATAATTTGAAGATTGCCATTGTGACATGGTCATGAACCAGGTGCAATAAGATGACATTCATGGCTGTTGGGGACTGCTGAGTACATATGTGGCAATGTGCCTTTCTAATTGTACTCGAATGATCAATTATTAATAAATGAAATTGTTGTCTACAGAATAATGTTGGAATCGGAGGCTATAGATTAAAGGTTTACTTTTTTTAACAGATTCATTAATCAGTAAAATTCATATTTTCCTAGAGGATGTATTCACCTATATGCTTTATAACATTATGTTCTTTTTGCTTTTTTGTTTCTTGATTTTCTGCTGTCATAATGTTCCTGTGATAATGCATCTTGAAGCACCAGTCTGCCCTTGAATCTTGTAGGAGTGTATTACGAATTCAGCATTTTCCTTCTTTAGAACTTCCTCTTAGAGACATTTGGTTTTTTATATACCTGATTGTTTCTTATTTGAATGCTATGTATATAATCACAGTGAATAATTTAAATGGAATTTGAAATTAATGAATTAGATGAGAGATGAAGGACAACATATTCAAGAAATAATATCTTTCTTCTCCTCCTTTTTTTCTTAATCATATTTTTCATGTCAGCTACAATTTCATTGATTGTGACTATGCTTTAACATTTTTTTTGGAGGATAATATGCTTTACCATTACTGTAACATTCTTGCTGTTATACAAAATGATGATAGAATCTATGGTATTTTTCTAGGAATTTGGACAATAACCATCTAAGTGGGTCAATACCTTTGCTACTTCTACAGAGAGAAAAGAATCAGTCACTTACTCTGAGGTTTCATTTGTCTCCCTATACTCATTGTATTAGTTGGCATGGTTTCAAATTATGACACAATTGCCTAACCCATGACATGATTTGCAACATCTTTTGCCTCTCAAAGTAAAGAACTAAAAATTGTTAGATTGAGTTAGCTGCTTACTTCTCAACTCTTAATATGTTTCGAAATGGTTTAAACTTCGGAGATGTTAAAATGAGATTGACAGAGAAAAAGAAAAAAGAAAAAAGAAAAAAAGAAATTGTTATAGGGATGAAAACAGGCTGGATATATGTATTTTCATTTTCGTATTTTTTTTTATCAGCAAATAAGAATAATAATATTATACAGATATAGAAATAATCAAATATGAAATATTTGGCATAACGGATACGGATATCATTAGGATACTTGTAATATTCATATTAATTCAATATAAGTTAAGATTCCAATGAGACATGAATAATATTTTTAAACAAAAAAATACAAGTATTTAAATGATAAATGATTCAAGTGTTATCATGCTAATATCATATTGTGAACAAAAAACGAAAATGGATATGGATACAGATATATTTTATTATTTTCTAAATATGTGTTTGTATTTCTTTTAAAAAATGAATATATAGATATGAATATGAATAAAACATGTATAAGAAGATGGATGTCAGATGATTATCTATATTTGTTTTCGTCCCTAGAAGGGTATAGTTAAATTTCAGTGTCAGTTGTTGCACATTAGTGATTATTTCATTGAAATTTACCTCAAAAATATATTTGAACTATTCTAAGATGTTGGTTTTTTTTTATGTCAGTGTTGATGGCAATCCAGAACTCTGTAAATCGGAATCATGCCAGAAGCACTCATTGCATATTTGGATAATTGTGGTTGTTGCCTTAGTCATCGCCATGGCACTTCTTTTTCTTCTTGTGTGGAAATTGTTATGTTTGAGAAGAAAACAAAAAGGTTAGATAAAAAAGATTCCATGTTCTTCTAGGTCAATTGTTTTAAGAGCATCAGTGTATTGAATTAGTTTATCAATTGTTTATTTGGAAACCTGGTGGTTAAAAGATGTTTGCATATATTTTTAAAATCCATTCCAGTTATCATATTGGAACTCCTTGATTGCCTCTGTAGTTTGAATTGCTGTTATATATTTTCATATGCATATGATTATCTACTGTTGATTAATGCAAATGTTTTAACTATAATGCTACATCCCACATAAAGACTGTACACTAGTTAATCATTTTGGATAGAAATATAGATTTTACATTATACATAGATATCCTCTTTATCATAGTCTGAAAATTTGCAATATAAGCACACTGCATTTGATGCAAAATTTTCATGACACGAGCTAGGTTTATCGGTGCTCGGATGCTAAAACCCTTACCTGTAGACATGGTATGGAATACAGATTCTGGAAGACACGATTTTAAAATATTGAGTGTGCTACTGGGCAGGAATAAGATTAGATGAAGGGAAATTGGTGGAGAAATTCTGTTGTAGCAAGCCTGTGGGCAATTAGGAGCTCAAAAGTTTGGTTTTTTGGGCCTTGTTATGGATATTATCTCTAATATCAGGAAGGCATTTTTAATATTGGGTGTGTATGCAAGGTGTTTGGCAGGGGTGGCGATGGAGTATTCTATTTTCTGATTGTAATTTAGGATCCTGTATTTTATGGTTGGGGTGTAGATTGGGGAAGAAATTCCTTTCTTGGATTGGTTTTGTGCATTAACTTTTTTCTTTGTGGTAGCCCCCTTTAAAATAATTATAGTTTGAGGTCATGGCCAAGGAATTAACATCACAACACTGTGTATTCAGAATGATTCACCACCATATAGGTAGGAATTGTCAAACACACTGATTTTACTCCAAAGATGCATCAAAAGAGACAGAGAGTGTATTTGACCTGAGCATTATCAGGATTTGATTCGTTCTGATCCAGTATGTATTCAGATGTAAATTCATTTTCTGTGTTAGTCCCTGCGCAACATCCCATTAAATCAGAATGGTCCAGTATATGAATGCACTGATCCTTCTAAATGCGATCTGACAGTTACATTTGAAATGTGCTTCCAATGTAGCATGTCAACTATGTCTGTAGCAAACATGGAAATTGGTGTAATCTTTATAATGTTTGAAAAGAGATTTGTTGTTCATACCATGTATTTTAAGAAAATTTATTAGCTTTTGCTCGCTCCCTTAAAATTGAAATTTTAATTAAAAATCGGGTTTGTCACGGTTATTGAGTACGTTTTTTCAGTATTATATCATATAAATTTTTTGTTTGGATGACTATTTGTGGGAGCCAATTCTCAATATATCTGGTCATTCCTTTCCTTCCATGTTTTTGCCCTATGTGCTGCATGTTTCTTGAGGTTTCTGAAGTTCGAGAGGGCCTTTGGTTATCTCTTTTGTGTGAGATGTCCCTAGATATGGTGGTTTTGTCATGGCTTCAAGATTTCTTTAATCCTTGGCAATTATTACTCTGGTCTAATAATAAAATCTATTGTCTCGATTACCTGCTTTGTTGATGATGCTTGATCTGCACTTCATCCGACCCCTTCTTTTCAAATAGTTGTGATACTGAGTTTCCTAAGCGTGATTTTTTTGCTGATTTGAATGATATTATAGGGCTCACTGAAGTTAATGGCTCCATCCACCAAGGAGAACATATGAATCGCTTCAGTGTGGTTCCCTCTACTCCTCAAAGGAATAACACAGATGGTGCCTTTAAATTTGATTACTCAACTTCTGCCGATGGCTCGAGCAAAAAGGACAGAGATGGTTCCTTCCACTTGGATAATTGGGAATTCACTGATGTTGATGTTGTAAAAATGACCAATAACTTTGAAAAAGAAATTGGCAGAGGAGGATTTGGGACTGTTTACCTTGGTGAGATATATGATGGTACTCAGGTTGCTGTCAAGAGGCTTAAAGAAATGTTACGGGAGAACAGGATGTTCCTAAATGAGGTAAGTTGATTATTTTGACACTGTTTACAGTTTTAGTTAGCTTAAAGAAACAAACATTGATCATATTGGACACCCTGCATATCCATCCATCGTTCTTTAACTTTTCCCACTTCTAGAAGAGAAATATTAACGATGTGGTTTGTTCATCTTAATGTGAAACTCGGGCATGTCTTGCCATATTCTTTGATAATGAACCCACCATGTCCTCCTTTCCTCCCTTTCTCTTCCATGTTTTTTTCACTTGCTTGCTAGTACAAGTGCAAAGTTGCTGATGTAATCCTTTTCTCTCCTCTATTTTTAAAGTTCCAATTGAGATATTTAAAAAATGGAAGCCTTGAGGAGAAGGTTTTTGTGGGCCGGTAACAAGGAAATTGGGTGAGGTATTCATTTTGTAAAGTAGAATAATGTTTGTTGTAGCAAGGTGGATGGAGGTTTAGGAGTGTTAAATCTTTAAAACATGATGAATAAATCTCTTTTGGGGAAATGGCTTTGGAGACTCTTAATGAACCCATCTTCCTTATGGGTAAGGGTCATTCATAAAAAATCCTACACGGGTTGTAATAGATTACGTTTGGAGCCAATTGCAAGAATTCGAATTTCGATGGTGTGAAAATAAATACTTGAGTTGTTAAACGAAGTAATTGAGAAACTTCTATGAAAAGTTGGAAATGGTGTGGCGATGTATTTTGGGAAGGAAAAGTGGCTACGGAGGACTTCACTAGCACCCCTCTACCCAAATCTCTATAGGGCAGCTACAATCAAGAATGATATTATATGTGACTCCTTTATTTGTGGTAACCATAATATTATTTGTGTCCCCATTTACTACATAAGCTTAATGAGAGCAAAGGAGTTCGTATCATTATTGGCGTCCCATCAAGAGATGACTTTGGATTTGGAAGAAAAAGACATGGTGATTAGGAAACAATCTCCCAATCATGCTTTTACTGTTAAATGATTTTATAGAAGGCTTAATGCGGATCCTTCTCATAAGATAATAACCACCCATTTTTGCTCGTTAAATTTAAGAATTCCAATCTTCTTTGAAAATCTAGTGCTTCATGTGGTTTGCTTTCGCAGGATAAGATGCTCGATTAAGTAAATCGAGCAAAGTGGGTGAATGATGGAAATATTGTTTGTGATTTACGTGAAGTAGAGGAAAAGCTAGAGATCATTTATTTTTCAATCGTCGTCATAGCTATATCATTTGGTCCAAGGTGGGGGCTCTTGTGGCAGACCTCTGGGTCTTCTCACCATATTATCATGTATTGTCAATATAAAGTGCTTTCACGAATAATTTCATGATCTAAAATTGGCATGAGATCCAATTGACATGCTGTGTGTTTGCTTAAGTTCTAGAGCAAAAGGTTCAAGAAATATAATAAGAACTGAGTCTCTGCAGATGTTGGGGAGATAGAATGCTTGATTTTCAATTCCAGGTCTAGCTGCTTTTGGTGCGTATTTTTCTGAAATTTCAGAATAACTGTTAATGAAGTCATGGGAGACAATCCAAGAATCTGCTCTCATCTCTATTAGAGTAGGAGGATTATCTGTTATCCTCTTTCTGATAGTGATCATCTATGATGAGGGACTGTTTTGCTACACTTGAATGTTTTGGTTTATGTGTTATTGTTGTAGTGTTGTACTTAATTTGATGAAAGTTACAATTAAAATCACAAAATAAATCTATGGATTGGACAGCTTTGCTTTCAATTTGTGACTACTTTTTCCCGCAACAATAGGTGCCATACATGCGTCTCCTATTTCTGCAAATATTTAGAACGTTTTCTGCATAAGCTTTGAGTTAGACGTGAAATGCTTCTCCTATAAAGAGGGGTCATAAATCCAACATGGTTGTCAGATTTTTTTTCTTATTATTTATATCAATGAAGTATTCCTGTTCACTAGAGGCTTTGCAACCTCAGGATGGGTGAACTCGCCCTAGATCTATGGCTAAATTTGGGTCTAGATCTCTGTTCTTGCTTTGAATCTGTCCAATGGTTTAGTTAGGTTTTCTAGTTAAGTCTATCTAGTTAAAGAACTTCAATCATTATAAAACTTTAGTAGTAGTTGCCCTTGTTGTCAGACTCTGAGGGCCTATCACTATACTTCGAATAACTACCAAAATAATTCATATGATACCCATGAGTTTGGGGTAATCAGAAATGACAGAAAAGAAATTTTGATCTGATGGTTTTTGACCAGTAGATTTTTTTTATTTTTTTTTATAGGGAAATGTAGACTTCTATAACTGTTCATCATGAAGCGGTTACAAGAGTCCGGATTCAGTCTCTGAAAACTGAAAAAAAGAGCCCCCAGAACATAGGGAAGAAAGGGGAGATACAAATCTACTGGTTTTTGACCAGTAGATTTGTTATATCAGTTGGTACAAGCATATGAAGCATCCTAAATGTGAACAACTAACAAGTATGAACTGAGAGATGAAGATATCTGATTTTATATAGTAATTCCAGTTTCTGCACTCTGCAGACATGTCCTGACCATTGTAACTCTTCTTTTGTTTTGATAAAATTGAATCCACATGGTTCATTGTTACCTGTTTCTGTTTCTGGGAAGCTACTGACTTATGAATAATGCAAGAATCATTAAATTGACCTGTGTCATCAGTGCTAAACTTCCCTTAGGTGTAGGATTGCTGGAAAAAATAACGTGCATGTACGTTCAGAGGTAGGTTGATGGTACAATGGGCGTGATACGCTTTTTTTTGAGAGGTGGGTGGGTAGGGATGGTTTGAAAATGTTGATCTTGCTTTGGGTATCCCTTCCCATGGTTCAAGTAGAAGAAATAAATGGAATAATATTGTATTGAGTAATGGAGGCCGAAAGGTCCCTTATATAGTTACAAGATGTACAAACCCATGGGGGGTGTTGTCCCCCAACCCCCGGGCCTCCGGGAATAGGCCCAACAACAGGCTTATATAATGATTCCAATACTCCCCCTCAAGTTGGAGCGAAGATATCAATCAAGCCCAACTTGATCAAGCTAGAACGAAGAACAGAGGGACCAACGGACTTGGTGAATATATCAGCAAGCTGCTCATTGGAAGAGACAAAAACTATGTCAATGGTGCCTGACTATACTTTCTCTCGAAAAAAGTGAACATCAACCTCAATGTGTTTGGTCCACTCATGAAGAACTGAGTCCGAGACAAGCATAATGGCAGATCGGTTATCACAAAACAAAGTAGATGAACCAGCTACAGGGAATCCCAACTCTGTCAAAAGAGAGCGCAACCAAATGATCTCACATGTGCCTTGGGCCATGGCATGATATTCTGCCTCAGCAGAAGAACGAGAGACAACACTCTGTTTCTTACTTTTCCAGGAAATAAGGTTGCCCCTATGGAAAGTACAGAAATCAGAAGTGGATCGACTATCAGTGAGTGAGTGAACCAGCATAATCTGCATCAATGTAGCAAGAAATGATAGCCAAGACCTAGGCATGACTTCAAGTATCGAAGAATCCTGTAAACAGTATCTAGGTGAGAAGTCTATGGGGCATGCATAAATTGACTCACCAGGCTGACAGCAAAAGTCAAATCAGGTCTAGTATTCGTCAAGTTGATCAAATGACCCACTAGACGCTGATACAAAGAAGGATATGGCAGAAGGTTGCCTGATTCAACATGAAAGCGATGGTTCTGGTCCATTGGAGAAGTGGTAGGGCGACATCCAAGCATACCGGTGTCCTCAAGAAGGTCAAGAGTGTATTTTCGCTAGGAGAGCAAAATATCATGGCGTGAACGAGCAATCTCAATCCCCAAAAAATACTGAAGAGGACCTAAATCCTTCACATCAAATGCATGTTCAAGCTCAGTCTTCACTCTGACAATGTAATCTGCATCATCTTCTGTGATAATAATATCATCCACATAAATTAGAACAATGGTGCACCATCCATTACTTCGACGAATGAAGCAAGTATGATCAGCATGACAACGAGTGAATCCAAGAGAGAGAATGATTACACTGAATCTCTGAAACTATGCTCTTGGTGACTGCTTCAGTCCATATAGAGATTTGAGAAGAAGACACACCTTCCCGGAATACTCCCCCTGAAGACGAAAACTAGGCGGAGGATCCATATGAATTTTCTCAGTCAAGTCGCCAAGAAGAAAATGACCAAAATACCCATGACAAAAATTCGAGTCGGGGGCGCTATCCCCGAACCCGTGCACCCAATCGGCGATTCCCCACATAGGCCTGTTGTTGGGCCGCACAGGGTTTGGGGGTAGCGCCCCCGACTCGAATTTTTGTCATGAGTATTTTGGTCATTTTCTGTTTCTAGGGTTTGTACATCTTGTAACTATATAAGGGACCTTTCGGCCTCCATTACTCAATACAATATTATTCCATTTATTTCTTCTGTGCATTATGAAAAAGAATGCTGTATTAAAATTAGAAAAACCCTATAATTTCTAACAATGTTTTTGGTGGCTAGAAAAAAATTGACCATTTTTTGATGTGTGTGTGTCATCCTTGCACAGCAACCATGCTAATCTTCTTTTCATCATTCCAATTTCTAACAATCATTTTGATTTGCATCGTATTTTTTGGATCCCAGTTTTCCAGAATTTGGTATCTGCTTCGAATTAAAATATGCAGTGAAGCTCTTTTTTTCTATTTAGTACCTTAAGGGCATTAAACAAATAATGATGATGGCATTAATTTCTTTTGCAGGCTAAATTGTTAACAAAAGTTAGACATAAAAACATTGTCCCTTTCATTGGATATTGCAATGGTGTTCATAAATGCCTCATTTATAGGTACATGTCCGGAGGAAACCTAAGGGATTACCTATCAGGTATAACTTCGCTTGCATAATTGAACGTTCCAATTTCTGTTTCGTAGACCTTTCTTTTTATGTACTATAACTATGCATGATGCATTCTTGTCCGCTGTTTTATAATACATTAATGAATCCCTCTCCAAAAGATCATTCTCTACTATTTAAGTAATTTAGAGAAGCAAAGTGCCGGCAAAGTTTTGCTTGGTGATCCAAAGTTTTTTGAAGAAACATTATTGTTAAGTTAATTTGATACTGGGATGCATCATTTCTTCCAATTCCCAAAATGAGAAAGGACACCCAAATAGCAGGGCCCTGGAGATTTTAATGGTTCATTTGATGTGTATACATTTTGCACAAATAAGCTTATAAGTGCTACAATTTTATGGATATATATCTCTATCATGGTTGATATAAAAATGCTCGTGATAGCCTGGGTGGATTTTTTGTTGGTTGTTGTATTTGAGAGTTGTTGTTGTGTTTGAGGAAGTTGCAATGAACTCTCAAATACAATCATTGCTCTTAATTATTTATTTTACTCAATAACGTGATATGACAGATCGCTAGTTTTGTTAACATACAATTGCACCATATTTTTCTTGATAATAATATGTATGTGGAACTGAAGACAGGTGTGAAGAGAACTTACCACAAAAAGGCTTGACAAAGTAGGGAATAACCATTTTAGTACTATTTTACTACTGTAGAAATTTATTGATATTTTACAACTAATGCTTCATTTACTACATAAAGCTGAGATAATTTTTGTAAATGTTTTACGTCTTTTGCATTTACGCGAGTATTTTCAAGGGAAAAGAAATTGGAAATTCTTGCATGTTTGGAGTTATAAAACTTGATATTGTGAAATGGTTTCATAATAAGCTGCTATAAATGAGTATGAAAATTGTTTCTGCATGTGTTCTTGATTTCATTAAAAAAAAAAAAAAATTTAATTTCCCAAAATTAAAGAGAGCAAATACTATCGATATATTGCTTTCTAGAAATAATATTTTTAAGAGGAGGGTCAATCTTGAGATGTCATAGGCTATGATACGTGGACAGAGATATTTACATGGGATACAGGAACATGGAAATATTATCAATTTCTTAGGACACATACTGATATGCTGAATAATCTATAAAATATACTTATTATTGTGTCACCCATAACTTTTTTATATGTTCTATCAAATTTATCATTCATTGAAATATAATATGTTTGAGGGGGATGTACTGCAGTACCACCTGTCATCTTTTAGTTAAATATTTATACATAATGGTCATGGTGTTGTAATCTAAATATTTGGAATTTGGCTTAACACTGCAAGGAGTCTCCAGTACCCTATGTCAGATGACCAACAAGGATAAGTTCACACAATATGCAAATCCCGGCATCTAGGTGATGGACAAATACCCTAACTCAGTATTTGTACCTCATTGTCCATCAAATAAATGACATATAGGGTTATTCTGCCTGACTACCGGATTTTTTGTTTAAATTAATGCAAACTGATTTAGAAGGTGAGCACTCTTTGTGCTTTATTGCTTGGATGAGGTGGAGGTGTGCATTCTGTCTTCAGTTGTTGTGTGATTGTAGGATAGTTGGAGATTTAAGAAGGGACATTCAAAGAAAAGCGCAAGTAGCCTAGGGGCATTGCATGGATGGGAATGTTGGCATTGCATAAAAAATCATGTAAATAGGTTGTGTGTGTCACAAATAAGGATGTTAAGATTTGGTTTGGAGCTTATTTCCCATCCTTATTTCAATAATTAGGGGACTAATAGTTGAACATCGTCTTAGATAGGTTGGACATAGAGGGTTTGCCATCTACTGCTCTGCTGTACAATGGGTTGTGCAAAATTAGTGTGATGGTATATATATATATATAACTTATTGGAAAATCTGAAAGATTGTTATCACTGATCCTAGGACTTGCCAACTGTTATTACACTTATATGAAATGTTAAAGAAAATGGTGCAATTGATGTATGTGTCACGTATATGTAACACGCCATTGCTGTTTCACCTGCAGATAATAATGGAGCAAAAGATTGGCTTCTACGACTTAAAATTTCTTTGAGTGTTGCAAAAGGTTGGTTGAAAACTATTTTGTTTGGGTCTCCAACTGTGTTCCCAATCCATTTTCTATGTAGGATTTGAGTTCCTACTGATTATGACAAGGCCAAACCATGGGGAACGGGTAATCCCAACAACCTACCCTTTATCCCCACCAATCAGTAAAAATTTTGGTTGGTGGGAACAATAGGGGGAGGGGGAGGATAGAGAGAGGATGGGGGGGAGAGAGAGAGAGAGAGAAGAGGGTGGTGGGGGGTGGGCAGGGGGGTCAGACATCGGAGGAGGCCAGGGAGTGGGAGGAGGGGAGAGAGGGAGGGAGTGAGAGAGAGAGAGAGAGAGAGAGATAACTGGATGGGGGGCTGCAGAGGGTAGAGGGCGGTGGGGGCGCAGGTGGCAGAGGAGGATGACCCCCCTCTCCTGCCTCCTCCGCCCCGCCCTCCTTCGCCCTCCACCCCTCCCTAGCCTCCCTCCCTCTCTCTCTCTCTATATCACCCTCCCCCTCCCCGTCCCCCTCCCTAGCATCCTTCATCTGCAGCCCTTTTCCGCCTCGTCTCTCTCCCTCTTCCTCTCTCTCCTCCCCCTCCCTTATTGTCCTCACCAACTAACAATTTTCATTCTTGTTGGGGGGATAAAATGCTTCCCAAACTATATTTTCTTGATCTCCCTTAAAGATTTCCTTTGAAGCCTCAGGTAACCTTAAGGAGTTTTGTGCTGATATTTACATTTAACTTGCAGGGCTGGAGTACTTGCACAATGGATGTGAGCATGTTATTGTTCACAGGGATATCAAGCCTGAAAACATCCTGCTAAATGAAAAATTGGAAGCTAAAATTGCAGACTTTGGTTTGGGAAAGATGTTTCCTGAGGAGAGTATTACTCAAACTGAAAGTTCAGTCAAGGGAACCCTTGGATATCTTGATCCAGAGTATGCTCCTTTTTCGATTTCACTTTCTCATAATAATACTTCTTTAAAAATACCAAGTCACTCGTTTAGCATAACTGAATGTAACTTTGTCTGTCGCAGTGACTGTGTTTACATCTTGAAAACAAGAAACTGATCTGGATTCTGTCTTTGTTACAGGTATCTTCAATGTAGCATTTATAGGGAGGGAAGTGATGTTTACAGCTTTGGGGTTGTTCTCTTGCAGTTAATTACAGGTAAACATGTACATTTTGTGGAAGCATCGAATGTGATGCACGTAACTGAATGGGTGGCAACTAAATCTACGATGAGTGATACCGTCGATCCAAGATTAGAAGCGAACTTCCACAAGATGTCCATGGAGAAAGCCATGGACCTGGCGAAGAAATGCACATTACTAACGTCCTTCTCGAGACCAACCATGGCTCATGTCCTGTCCGAGCTCAATGTGTGCTGGGAGATGGAGAAAGCTCACAGGAGTGCTTTGGACTCAGCAGCAGGAGATACTAGCTCAGGCAATAGCTATTCTTTGGGATCCCAAAGTGATGTATGACAGGTTTATGAGAGGCTCCAGCTGAACCAGAATTCATGTGTTATCGTCTATATGCTTCCGCAATGTTGTATTTTAAGTTTTTGCTCATGGAAGGTATGTATAATTTGTGCAACATATTCCTTTATCATTCTTGTGCTTCCTTGTGAAACTGCCCACTGTAATTAGGCATTATACATTCAGGTAATAAGATTTTGTAGTACAAAAAGTAACAATATGTCTTCAGTTTTAATTTTCCTTCACTTTGCATGTTATGATTTTGCTGGATGAGTTGCTGGAAGATGGGGAAACAGCAGGAACTAAATGGAATATGAAAAGGATACAAAAAGTTTAGAGTATAGTTTGGTTGCCAAATGTTGATACTTCACCCAGTCCTGTGGTACATACAAGATTAGAAAATATAAAATAATACGAGATTCAATTTATCTGAGTATGAAAAATGATATGTCCAGCCCTTGTATTATCCTTATTATTTTTTTTTTAATTATACATTATCCTATTGAAGTGCATTCTATTATACAAAAATGAAGCACATATAATGCACAACAGTGCATTTTTTTTTGTTTGTTTTGAAAAATATATATTTTTTTATGTAATACACTATAATATAATCCCATGTGTTATAATAGTGCAATATATACCTAATAAAAAGCATGCCAATATCGGTTTCCAAACGTTCTCTAAGGCTTTGTTTAGATCAGTGGTGGGGTTGATTTGGTGTTGAAAAATCTTAAAATTCCTCATTGTGTATCTGAATAATGTTTGGCGCTGGAGGCATGTTTTACTTGTTTTATTTACAAAAAATCAGCATTTCAAAAAGCTCCCAAAACAATGATTCTCTTTTCAAAGCACAGGATGGCACATTCAAATGGACCCTTAGTAATGATATCTCAAACAGTGCTGCTACCCAGGCCCCAAAAATTAGGCCCCATTGTTGAGCCCCAATAGGTGGCATAATCCTATTGGTCCAATGTTTGACTTTTTCTAACCACCAAAAGGCCAATTACACAACTACCCTTATCATTAATATTCTCATTAAAATCGTAACCGAATCCCACAAATTGGGGCACCATTAATTCCTCTCCCCAAAGTAACCGAATTCCACAAATGGGGAAACCATTAATTCCCACGATCGACTCTTCTTTGACGACTTTTTTTTTTCTGTTAAAACGACGACTCTTCATTGATATATTGCACATCTTACACTAAAAATCTGTGAATTTCATTGTGAAAAATGTGAGACTAATCAGTTCCAGATACATGAATGAGTTATTCGAACAAAGAACTGTATCTGAAATATTTCAGATACGTGAATCTGAAAAACAAACATATAGTATCTGAAATTAATTTTTATTGTTTTAGCAATATGAAGAAATCAGTGTTTAAGATACATGAAAGTGAAAGACAAACTCATTTTGGTGGAATTAATTTTATTTTTTTAGCAATATGAACAGGTTTGTATTTCTTAATGGTGTATCTGAAATTAATCAGTTATTCTTTAGTAATACATACAAATCTAACTTCATATACATGAATTTGTTTGCCAAACAAATTGTGTATGTCTTTCACATATTAAGTGCAAGCTTATTGCCTAGATGTGTGCTGTATCTGAATTTTGAACACTGTATCTGAAAACCTGTATGTTAGAAGACAGAAGATTGATCCTTAAATTGTGTATGTATCTGAATTTTACACACTGTATCTTAATTCAATTGAATCAAAACAAATTGTGTATGTCTTTCACATATTAAGTGCAAGCTTATTGCCTAGATGTGTGCTGTATCTGAATTTTGAACACTGTATCTGAAAACCTGTATGTTAGAAGACAGAAGATTGATCCTTAAATTGTGTATGTATCTGAATTTTACACACTGTATCTTAATTCAATTGAATCAAAACAAATTGTGTATGTCTTTCACATATTAAGTGCAAGCTTATTGCCTAGATGTGTGCTGTATCTGAATTTTGAACACTGTATCTGAAAACCTGTATGTTAGAAGACAGAAGATTGATCCTTAAATTGTGTATGTATCTGAATTTTACACACTGTATCTGAAAACCTGAATGTCAGAAGACAGAATGATTTGAATCTATACTGTCATGTGTATATAAAATGTGATGTACCTGAAAACATAAAATGTATCTTAAAACATAAAATAAAAACCTACACACTTTGAGAAAATAGTGAAAACACATTCACAGAACACATTGACATCAAATGTGTTGTACAATGGAGAAAATCAAAAAGCCCAATACAACCTACTAACAATTAGAGCTTTCAGGTATTTTCGCCTTCTTGTTTCTCGGCTTATACACTTTGGGTGCCTTCCTTCTTGACGGTGGTCGTCCTTTACTTCGAACCTTGAAAGGCGAGTGAACAATTGAATATTAATCAATTAAGCATTAATCAAATCCATATAGATAATAAATCAAACTTCAAATTAACCTGGAAACAACATCAAGATACACATCTATGTATCTTAATTTAAGATACACATCTAGGTTTGTTTTAACTCTCACCAACAGAATTAAGATACACACCATGTATCTTAATTTAAAGAATATGATGGTTCAAAGGGACAGTGAAAAAAATCGTATGAAATTGAATTATTCAGATCTAAAAACAGTCTAACCTGAATGGATCGCCATTGGTTCCACCACAACCGTGTAAATCTTATATTTTCGACCAATCAAACTGAAAAAAAAAAAACAAATACTAGGTAGGCTTTTAACTCTCACCAACAGAATTAAGATACACACCATGTATCTTAATTTAAAGAATACGATGGTTCAAAGGGACAGTGAAAAAAATCGTATCAAATTGAATTATTCAGATCTAAAAACAGTCTAACCTGAATGGATCGCCATTGGTTCCACCACAACCGTGTAAATCTTATATTTTCGACCAATCAAACTGAAAAAAAACAAACAAATACTAGGTAGGCTTTTAACTCTCACCAACAGAATTAAGATACACACCATGTATCTTAATTTAAAGAATACGATGGTTCAAAGGGACAGTGAAAAAAATCGTATCAAATTGAATTATTCAGATCTAAAAACAGTCTAACCTGAATGGATCGCCATTGGTTCCACCACAACCGTGTAAATCTTATATTTTCGACCAATCAAACTGAAAAATAAAAAACAAATACTAGGTAGGCTTTTAACTCTCACCAACAGAATTAAGATACACACCATGTATCTTAATTTAAAGTCAAATGAACTATTCAAAAATCAATACAATGTAAATTATTCAGATCTAAAACAGTCTAACCTGAATGGATCGCCATTGTTTCCACCACAACCGTGTAAAAAATCTTATAGTCTCAACCGATCAAACTAAAAAAAAAATTACGATGTTTGTTTTCAGTTTCACAAATAAAACTGGATCTGCAAATTCTAAATCGTCAATTTTTGGGGGTTCGGATTGGCCTAACCTGATATTTTGCACCACAAACAGATCGCACAGAATAAAAAACAAGTTTCTTTTTTGTCTTCTCTTCTCCGCCGATAATATACGAATGAAAACAAAAAATTGATGTTTGTTTTCGTTCCCACAATCCGTTGATAAAAAATTTGATGTTTATGAGAGAGAAGAAGTGATTTCCGAATCGTAACTAATCTCGTAATTATAGGACCGGTTATGGGATCCTTCATTTACGGGAATTAAAGAAGGGGGGTAATGTAGGAAATTCACACTTGCCACCTCATGGGGCTTAGTATGGGGTCTACCAATTGGGGCCCAAGAATCATTATTGTATCTCAAAATCTTCATTGAAGTAGTTAGTAGTGGCAAAATCCAATTGAGAGCATTCCACTAGAGAGACCAAAGGAATTGTATTCACAGACATTATGGCGGTCGATCATGTGTAAGAGCATCTCCAAGGGGGCCGAATAATTCAGCTCCATCGTTCAATCCAATAAGCGTGGGAAGAAAAGCTACTCCAACCGGCTCTCGTCGCTCAACATTTAGGGTGGACAAGCATGGAAGCTCAATAAATGAGGGAGACGATGAAGAGCTCCCAGATGTGGCTCCCACTTCCAAAAAAATTAAAAATAATATTTTTTCTTCATTTGAATTTTGACGGGTCCCACAGAAAGTTAAAAAAAAATAAAAAGTTGTTTTTGTATGTATACTGTAACGGCTATATATCTCAATGGATTTTTCTCTATTTATATACCTCATCCTCATCCATACAATTTTTACACTCTCAATCTACAATTTTTATTGTTCCAAAATTAAGGTTTTTTCTCTCTCTAAGTTTTACATTTGATCTGAATTTCTCATTTGTAATCATTTTATTTTTTCAAGTATTATTTTTATTAATTTATTTTAATTGTTTTTGTGTAGATGGATCCTCGTGGTAATGCATTTTACAGCGATCTTATCAATGAATACTCTTTTCATCTGTTTGGTGAATATTCAACTCAACCCTCCAGGTCATCTCAAATTCGTGTCGAAAAAGAAACTATCCAAAAGAAAAACACAACAAAAAAAAAAAATTCAGTTGAAGAAGACACGATACTTATATCTGTGTGGCTCAATATTAGCATAGATGCAGTGCATGGAACTGAGCAATTTAAATCTGAGTGTACTGCCAATTCTCTGATGCATCATTGGTCTTCAATTCAACTCACTGTGGGTAATTTCATGGCTATTTTATGCAGATTGAAGAAGACAACAAAGCGGTATCAATGAACAAGATAAGACATTTATTTTATTAAAATTCATAAGTTTATACTCATTATTTTTTTAATTTTTTAATTAATTAATTTTATGTATTTTTTGAAAATTAGGTTTGTCAAGCAATGGAAATGTATTTAAGTTTTCATCATTCAACATTTCAATTTTTACATTGCCGGAATGAATTGAAAAATTCACCGAAGTGGTGCACCGAAAGTTCCAAGAATAAGTCTAAAAAATTCAAGAAATCCTAGTCCTACAACATCTTGTCCTTCAACTCCAAATTCAGTAAATTTAGGAAGACAATGTTAGTCCAGTTGTTGATTACACTGTTGTTGTTTTGGAGAGACCACTAGGCGGAAAGGTTGCAAAGGAGCGACTGAAACAGGGAAAAGGCTAACAAACAGCTGAGAACATGGATGGAATGCCCATCACGAAGTTATTTGAAGGGTACAAGGAAGAGCAAAAAATGGCCAAACAAGAGAGAAAAGAACACTTTGACAAATTATATGCTCAAGAGCAGAAGATGATTTTTATTAAGAAATAAGAACTTCGATTGAAATAAATAAAAGAGGAGGAGAGAATAATAGCGATTGATACTTCTAACTTGCATTCACTGCAAGCAGATTATTACAAGGCCTTCTAGATGTAGTTTTGTAGTAGTTTTAATTATATTGTAATTTTAATTATGTTGTATTGTACTTGGAAAAATGACAATCTATCTTATGATTACATGGCCCTCCTAAGAACATAAATTACAAATGCAATAAATAACTTAGGAAATACTTTCTAAATACTTATTAGGAAATACTTTCTAATTTCCACCATGTAGATTCCACATGTGCTCGACAAGATCTGATTGAAGTTGAGAATGAGTTTGTCTGTCTTTGATGAGATGATGGGTTTGAATAAATTCAAGTAATTCAGGTGTATGCTCATGAAACACCGACACAGATGGAATTTCATCAATTGAATCATAGTTGAAGTTGAACTGGTCTGCATGTCGCTCATATTCCATTATTATATTATTCATTATTATGCACACTGTCATAATATTTTTCAGTGTTTCTTGATCCAAAAACCGTGCCAGTCCATGTAAGATCACAAAATGTGCATGAAGCACCCCAAATGCTCACTCGCTGACTCTTGAGCTACAACAAAGTGTTTTCTCTTATTTCCTTATGGAGATGGAATTGTTTTTACAAGCGTTGACCATGAGGGGTATACACCATCAGCGAGATAATAATCCATTGTGTGCTCGTGACCATTAATTGAATACCGGACGGGAAGAGCACGTCCTTCATTTAGTTCAGCAAAAACAGAAGATTGGTCTAATACGTTAATGTCATTAAAAGATCCAGGTAACCCGAAGAAGGCATGCCATATCCAAAGATCATATGAAGCTATCACTTCCAAAATAATAATTGGTTTATGAACATGACCAATATACATCCCATGCCACACAATTGGACAGTTTTTCCATTTCCAATGCATACAATCAATGCTCCCCAACATCATCACTTCCAGAATAATCATTGGTTTATGAACATGACCAGTATACATCCCATGCCACACAATTGGACAATTTTTCCATTTTCAATGCATACAATCAATGCTCTCCAACATCTCAGGGAAGCCACATTGTTCGCCAAGCTCTGACAATCTAGTAATATCAGCATTGTTTGGTGGCCTCAAATACTCATTGCCAAACATTGTAACAAATGTTTTAACAAATCTTTTAAGACTCTATGGAGGTGCTTTCACTGATCTCCACGTGCTCATCTACAAAATCTGCTTATACTCCATAACCAAGCATCCTCAGAGCGGCAATAACCTTTTGAAGTGAAGATAAACTGACAATTCTAGAAGCATCCCTTCTTTAAACAAAATAAGGATAGTGGTTTTTCATCGTAGATTGAATCCGATAAAAAAGAGATTGATTCATTAGAAATCTCCTCCGGAATGGATGTGAAAGATATACAGGCGTTTCAGCAAAATAGTCGCGATAAAGTCTTTCGTGATCTTGAACTTTGCCACATTGAATGGCCGCGTGGCCCAAAACAGAACCAAGACGACGTGATGTATGTCTCTCGTTAGCCCGTTGTTGTTCTTCAACTGCCGCCATTGCTTATAACATTCCATACTCGTTAGCACCTTGTTCATCTTTAAGAACCATATGGAGAAAACGATTACGAGACATAGATACTATTTAGAGAATGTAGAGAGATAATTGAGTTGGGGCGGGTGAATGAAAGATGATATGAATTTATTTATAATCTAACATTAAAATATAGCCGTTAAAATGCAACCATTAAGATAAAGTCATCAAAATAAGATTGTTACAATATAGCAGTTAAAATATGATTGTTAAAAAAGAGCAGCTAAAATATGACCGTTAAAAAAGAAACGTTAAAATATAACCGTTATAATATAGAAAATAAAATATTATCATTAAGTTATTTTTTGTGACTTTAAATTTTAAATATAATTAAATTGAATTAAAAAAAATTAATAAAAGATTATTTTAAGAGTTATTCAAGGAATATGGTTGGAGTGGACACTGTAATCAATGCTTCTTACCTGAGTAAATGTGTCATGCTCCACCTAATGAAGAAGGTATTGGTGGAGCATGGTTTGGATTGGATGAAATGTTAAAAAGATATTGTATCGGATGTACACATATCCTATGGAGATCATCGGATCATTTTGGGATGGTCATTCAATTGACCGAAGCTAGGGATCAAATAGTGAAGGTGGAATCTTAAATGATTAATTGAAAATCTATCTTGGAGATCCAAAGTCCAAATTATATGATAAGATTTGATGAGGTTATAAAAGTGGATTGTTATTTTGTTATTAGTAATGGTGATTCTGTGATTTATATATATATATATACACGGGGGCGATGGGGTGCGACCGTGCGCACGGTGCACCCCTCGTGCGCCCCCGTACGTCGACCGTACTCGTCGATCGCACGGTCGACGTTTTTTTTAAAAAAAAACAAAAAAAAAACCCTCGTGCGACGACGGGGGGCGACGACGGGGGTCGGCGATCGCACGGGGGGCGACGATCGCACGGGGGTCGCCGACCCCATCGCAGTCGTCGATCGCACGGGGGCGACGACGGGGGTGACGGGGGCGACGGGGGTCGTCGACGGGGGTGACGGGGGCGACGGGGTCGGTGCAGTCGTCGACGGGGGTGACGGGGGCGACGGGGGTCGGTGCAGTCGTCGACGGGGGTGACGGGGTCGGTGCAGTCGCGATCGTCGACGTCTTTTTTTTTTCTTTTTTTTCACTTTTTTTTTTTTAAAAACGGGGCGCACGATGGGGTGCACCGTGCGCACGGGCGCACCCCATCGGGCCCCTATATATATCATCTAATATATATATATATATATATATATATATATATATATAACATTTTGAGTTGACTTTCTCATATTATTGAGAGACAATCTTTTGATTTGAGAAAGAAAAACTTATAATTTCATCCCACAAAATTTGTAATCCAAAAAATAAAAAGTAAAATTTCATCTTTTACAACTAGGCAGTATTTCATGTAACTCTCCTCTTATGGGGTTGTGTGTTTCTTTTTGTCTTCTCTATGTAAATTCACAGTGATGTTTTTTTTTTTTTTGTTAAACAGGAATCGCATCTTCAATAGAAATAAGCATTAACGTGACAATGCTGACCGAATTCTGGACTAATTTTTGAAGTAAATCTTACTATCAACCATTTATGCCATTTAAAAAAAAAATGTAAGACCAATTTGAAGAGTTGCGCTTTGTTTCACCATCTCATATCATAGGTGGAAAGATGTCAGGACAACATAATTGAAAACAAGAGTGGCATTTGGATGTGACAATGAACTGGGATGATCTTGGGAAGCTGTACGAAAACAAATAAAATAAAATAAAACAAATTACATTTTTCTCTTAAACAGATCGATGCACCTCATTAAAGAAGCATGTGCAACGCGACATCCAATTCAGTATTCTGGTTGTTAATGAAATTTCAACCATTATTGAACTTTGTCTCAGAAAACCTAGTGCAATATGAAGGCTATGTGTAAAAGCTCAAGCATACACAAATTTTTACATGGTTAGACATATCTGTCTACATTCACGCGTGAGGAAGGGATATGTTTCCTCTTTTTTTTATCTCCACAATATATTGAGGTACATGAATCTCAAATTAGGTAAGTACAATATAGGGTAATTAGCATTTTTAACTCTAAAAAAATGAATATTTAAAAAAATAACCTTGTCCCTCGAATATTTATAAAAACTAGCTCCGTTGACCCGATCAGCGCTGCCATGTCAGCGCTGACCGTTTTTTTGAATGTTTATACACGGCATATATATATGCCGTCTCCTTTATAAATCTAAAAACACGGGAGACGACATATATATATGTCGTCTATAGTATAAACATTCAAATGGAATTTTGAAGGTGGAGACGGCATGTATATATGCCGTCTCCAATAACACTGGAGACGGCATATATACATGCCGTCTCCTATGCATTTTTCTCGGATTTTCAAAGGGGAGACGACATATATATATGTATGACGTCTCCAGTTCAATTGCCTTAGAAAATTTTTTCCTTTTTTGTTTTTGTTCGAACATGGTCCTGCCTTAAATATAGTGTATAATCCTACTTGAACATATATGAAAATGTATAAAAATCCTGCTTGAATGAAATAAAACAACTTAAATGAAATAAAACACAAGTTATATAAATTACAATCACTTCATTACTGTTTGTGCATGAAAATTCATATGTCTAAATATATCTTAAGTCCCATAAATACAGTCATCCAAAAAACTTCATAAACCCTTTTTTTTTTGCTTTCCTTGGAGCAAGAGGTGCTGATGAAGAGGGTACGTATGTGGTTATAGAAGATGGCGTAGCTGATTGAGCCGGAGTGGTAAACAATTCACCCGATCTCCGACTGGCAGTAGTAGAAGTGCACCAAATCCTACGTGGTCCACGAACATA
Organism: Acorus gramineus; assembly: GCA_030737835.1. NCBI lineage: Eukaryota > Viridiplantae > Streptophyta > Magnoliopsida > Acorales > Acoraceae > Acorus > Acorus gramineus. The sequence goes on along the minus strand of CM060854.1, from coordinate 10,229,903 downwards.
TGTATGGAGTGGCATCTCTGGAGCTTGATATGAAACTGGAGCAAATATTCGAGGGGCAGGACTATTTTTGCAAATATTCGAGGGATAGGGCTATTTTTGTAAATATTCATTTTCTTGGGGTTAAAAGTGCTAATTACCCTACAAAAATGAGTTAGTTGGTCCAAATCTCCTCCCTACCCATAGTAGAGACTATGACTCCGTTTGGATCTGTGTCTAAATAAATTTTGCAATAGAAATGTCAGATGCGGATCCATATAGGACAATGGCAAACACCGCGTTTCTAACATTTTCCATGTTTTATTCATTAAAAGCGTCGTGCAAACTCCCTGGAAACAATGTTTTCTAAACGTGGGAGGTTGCTTTTTCAAAATCGACCGTTTGAAGCTCTCACTTAATCAAACGGGCATGTGTAACCTATCAGTATACTGTCCCCAGTGGTCATAGCACAACTATTCAGGGTTTACCTGTGTTAAGAGTAGGTCTTGGATTCGAGTTTTGACGCTGACTTACCCACCTGTTTGTTGGCGATTATTCGAAATAATGTTCCGTGGGACCGGGGCAAACAGGCGGAGGTAGCCTTTCCGATCGAGTCGACCGTAAAATCAGTCACGGGGAATCCCTCTGATATATATATATATATATATATATATATATATATATATAAACCTATTAGTATATTTTCCAACTAGACCCAAATGATAATGATTTGTTTGTACCGAACACGAAGCTTTCCTACCAAGTACCAATATATGTGTGTGTCTATGGAATAATTACAAATAAGGTAGCTCCATATTAAAAAAACAATTCATACAAAAACACACAAATAAATTAGTTCAATATTAGATAACAATTAGCAATGAATTTTCCGTCTCGTCTTCAACACAATGTTCAACAAAAAAAAAAAAAAAAAAGGAAAAAAATAAAAATAATTAAGAGTCCTTGTGGTCACCCATGAATTACTTTTAGATCCCTAATTTTTTTTTAAGTTTTTTTTAATCCCTGAGACGGTGAAAAATTATCTTTAGGTCTCTAGTATCGGATATTGTTACTGTGTTCATAAAAAATACTGAAAATACCCCTGATCAATTTTTTCAGTATACTGTTAACACTTCCTAGTACATTATTAAATATCTCCAATATATTGTTGATAGTTTTAAATACATTGTTAACATTTACAAAATGTGAAATGGCGATGAGAGGCATTTTTGGTATTTCTTACCGACATACCAACGACATCCGTTTTTAAAGACCTAAAGATAATTTTTCATCGCTTTAAGGACCTAAAACAACTTGAAAACTTTTAAGGCCCTAAAAATAAATTATGAGTGATCATAGGGACCCTTAATTAATTTTTTCAAAGAAAATAAAGAAATTCTCATTTGTTATAGTACATGGTGAGCTCGTGTTATTTGAGCCTCCGAAAACTTTTCCAGTTTGAAACAGTCATCTTCCACGACAACCAGCCAATCAAATAAAACACACCCAAATTATGCTTTTCCCCTGCACATGATTCTAGGTCATAGCTTTTTCCTTTTTTAGTAGACTAGGTCAAAGGTTAATTAAAAATAAAACTTTTTAAGATTTCTTAGATATAGAGTATATATAGAGATTGTATATATATGTTATGTTAAACGATTTTGGACATTGATATGACGACTGCAAACTAGACTATGATATAGGCTGAGTGACTGACTGTATCAAAACACTTAACATATATAAACAACTTTATGATAATGTATGTACCGTGACTTCTAACAAAGAAGAGTTTTCGTTTAGTGATCCAATTTTATTTATAAATCAAACTCATATTAAACTAATGACAAGAGGTCCAATGACGTAGCTAGGATATCTTACATATTATGGATGAAGATTTTATAGATTTCGACCTCAATTATATCAGTCAAAATCATGATAGTAAGAGGGAATGATTATTATTCAAGATTTTACGTAAAAATATTTTTATTCAAAATCCAGATAATTACCCATGTTTTTGTTTTTATTTATTCATAAGAAAATTCAAACTTACCCAGTACAGCAAAAGTGAGTAAAAAAATGGTTGTGAAGGAACATTTTCCCCAAACAAAATGGTGATTGATATGAGTATAACATTAATTGACCTTGGCAATCATGTAGGTCAACCTGGTTACCTGGACAAGAAGTCAACTAAAAATTTATTTAAGGGAGAATTGCCCATATATCTTTGGACCGACCCTTTTAATTTTTTTCATGCCCTTTAACTTTTTTTTATTTTTTATTTATCTTTGCATTTTTGTCCTATTGTTTTTTTATCTTTATTTTTTCTTAATACCGATATTACCCCCTCATATAAGACAAATTAAAATCATTCTCCCTTTTTTTTTTTCTTCTCCTTCTTCAAACGAGTGTTTTGTCTTCCTTCCCCAAATGAGCGCAGCTCACCAATCAACTTCACCCCATCGACGTTCACCTCGTCACTCATTGATCCGCCGGTCACCTCGTCACTAAGGAGACATCGATGCCATGACACCGCGGTATACATCGCTCCTTCATCTCCCACTTGCGTCCAGTCATGGAGAGGCCAAGAACTCCAGGAGCAGCGGCAAAGCATCACCTCCTTTTCAACATCACCTCTTCAGCTCTTCTTCTTTTATCAATTTCCATGTACAAATATACTTCTTGGTTGTTTTAATTTCATTTTTTTTTTAGTTCTGTCAATCTTAGTTTAAGAAAGAATGGATTTTTAATGTGTGTTGACTGATTTGGGTTTTTTTTTTTTTAATAAGTAGAGGATATTTGATATTAATAATTGAGTTTAGACCACTCATTCAATAGAATCAACTGAATGAGAGCTAAAGATAGTCATAAAATTCACATTTGACGATGGTTTAAAAAATATATGAGAGAGGGCAGCTAATATACTTTGTTGTTCTGAGTTTATACTTCTTGGTTTGTTTTACATTTCATTCTGTTAAGTGTTGTTATGTGAATGATTTCTGTAAACCAACAATTATATTATGCAAATTCTTATCAAGTTTTTATAATTTTGTATTTTATATTTGTACATGGTTATTACATTTCAGTAAATTTGTGTAAATCTCTATCATTTACATATATGTAAATTGGTGGTTTAATTATGTAATTGGGTATTGTTTGTAATTGGTGTTACATTATGTAATTGTGTTATAGTTGTTATATGAATGATATATGATATTACATTAATAGTTATTATATTGTAGTTGTTACACTGGGCATTACATTCTATAATTGTTGTTTTACGTAGATTGGGCATTAGTTTAATTCCATAAACTGATATATCTCTGTCTTATAGTTTGCGCATTACATGATATCCTTAGTGTAATTGTGCTGTAGTTGCGGTATTACATTTTGTGAATAACAATTTCAATTGTAATTGGACATTATATTGGTAGTTATTTTGTTGTAGTTGTTACATTGGATATGTAATATTAGTAGGTTTGTAATTGATAGTTTCTTTTCTTGGTAGTCTTTGTAATTGAATTGTTTCATTTATGTAAATAGTAATTTCTATTATGTAAATGGTAGTTTATGTTTTGTAAATGGAAGTTTATGTAATTTTTTATTACAGTTCTGTAAGTTGTAATTATAAATATGTGATTGAACATTACAATTTTATATTAAATCTGATGTGTGTGTATCTTATATGCAAAGGAGATCAACCACATGTGTTACATAAAATAAGAAATGGAGGGGGAGATTGTTTTAAAAAAATATATGGTAAAATAACCATTAAGACAGCCGTGCATCCGTCAACGTATCCTAGGGGAACCCCTGTTTCCCCTAACATCTTTTCGATGGATCCTCTGAACAAGATATATGTAAATCACATTAGTACAAAAATGTAATGCCCTATCACATAAATATAACAACTTAAAAAAAATTAATATGAAATTACATAAAGTATTATTTACAAAACATAAACTATCATATACAGAAAATAAACTACTATTTACATAATAGAAATTACCATTTACTGAACAGACACAATCCAAGTACAAAGACCACTAAGAACGAAAACTATAAACTGTTAATAACAAAAAATAACCAACATTACATATTCAATGTAATAAATACAACATAACTACAACATGATAAACATATCCAATGTAACAACTATAACATAACTATAATATAGGTAACTAGGACTATTTAACGATGATTAATTTAAGCTCCCACAGTACTAAAATAATTGTATATCAAGTGGTTCTAATTAACTAACAACTTAAACTATAAAGCATATTTTGAATACGTTCAAAAACTACAATGTAATGCCCAATTACAGAATTAAACTAACTAATTACATAAATTTATTAAACATGTACATATATAAAATTTTCAATTATAGGAACCCATCAATTTGATAATCAATCATTAAAAACAACAACAACAACAACAACAACAACAACAACAACAATAATAATAATAATAATAATAATAATAATAATAATAATAATAATAATAATAATAATAATAATAATAATAATAATAATAGCAATAATAATACAAGAAAAAAAACCACAAAAGAAAACCAAACCAAGGTGACCATAGAATACAAAGCAGACCACCCATACATATCCACCGGAGAGACCCACAACATCTCCCCGGACGCACCAGCGCCGCCCTCGCGAGCTCTACAGATGCTCCGGAGCTTCCCAACTGGCGACCGGAACTGCTACGACATTGACATGTCGAGCGGTGGCAAAGACAAGAAATACTTTTTTCTTGAAAATCAGTATTGCTCTCAGGATTTGATCTCTTGACCCCTTTATTGGACCGTGCTAATAACCATCTAAACCCCACGCTTGGTTTGCAAGCAAGAAGTACTTGGTGAGGGTCGTTTTGTTCTATGGGAACTACGACGGCCTCGACAACCCTCCCGAGTTCGAACTCTATGTGGGGGTCGACCACTGGACGACGACAACGGTCGGGAGGGGGGAGGAGAAGGCGTACGAGGTGGTGATGGTGGCGCGAACGGAGACGGTGTCGGTGTGTGTGGTGAACACGAAGAAGGGGACGCCCTACTTGTCGGCGATCGAGCTTAGGCCGCTGGGTGATGGTGGTAGCAGTCTTTACGCGGCCGCAACGGAGGACACTTGTTTGAGGCTCGTCGCGCGGCATAACTATGCGCCGCTGACGGAGAAGAAGACAAGGTGAGGTGAGGTTATTTATATTGACCTACATTACACTAGTAGACAGTTCCGTAGATAGTCCATATATGGCTATATTACTGGTTAGCTAACAAATTTTTAAATTTCCGATCATGAAAGTAAATATAGACACATGAGTCCTGCAAATTTAAAGTCAGATATACGTGTGCCTACAAACATAAAAAAAAAAAAAAAAACCATCTCTTAGATCCCTATCATTAACAACTATAAATTCACTCATGATGAAAATTAAGGATACTAGTAAATTGGCTATTATATCTTCTTCTTAGATTTATTATTGTTTATTTGTTTTTAGAAAAGGCAAATCTTGCTACCGGCCCTTTCATTGTTAAAAGTGGGTTACAAATTTGAATTGGGGATGAGAGGATACAGAGAAAAAACAAGAAGAAAAAAGACAATAATTGCACAGAAACAAAATCTAAAAACACCCGAGTTCCTGTATGTAAACATGTATAGTCTTAGTCCACAAAAACATGTATAATCCCATATAAATACTTTCACACTTTAGAACAGACATACAATGACGTCCCTGCTCCTGCACGGAATAGAACAGACATATAATCCCATATAAATACTTTCACACTTTATAATCACTGCTCCTGCATGGAATATAACACTGCTCCTGCACGGAATATAACACATACAATCCAATATATAAATACTTTCTCAAATGTCCTGTGAGAGCCAATATATACAATGACGTCCAAATAATATACCAACGCGTGCCCAAGCACGGAATATAACACATACAATCAAAAGGGATGCTGATAGCCTCTGAAACTCGCGGGACGTGGCGCTACTCCGCTACTGGTGCAGTCCCTCGGGGAGCTCCTCCTCCAGATCCGACTCAGATAGCTCTGGGGAAAAATATTATGCTAGGGGTGAGCCACACGCTCAGTGAACGGCACAACCCATGCATCACAGCTTATATTAACCACAACCAGATATTATTAATCCACAATCTCATTATTAAAAGCCACTAAATGGCAACAACTAAACAACTAATACACCCTCACCCTCAATAGGTGACAAAGGATATTGGGACTAACTACACAAATCCAGCGGGTCGCTATCGCCAACCCGCTACACCCTCACCCTCACCCCTCAATAGGTGACATAGGATATTGGGACTTACAAACCAGTGGGTCGCCACATCGCCGACCCACCACACCCTCACCCCTCTATGGGTGACATAGGATATTGGGACTGACTAGGCTGTTGGTCACCCTTGGTCCACCGATAGTCTCTCCTCCACTCCGTAGGCCGCTTGGCCTTCACCCACACTTCAGCACAGTCCGTCACAAATATCGGGAGGCGCCTACTGATGGGAGCCCTCGGAAGGGACGGCCTTTCTAACGCTGGGGCAGTCTCTACACGGATCCAACGAAGGGAAACAGAACAGCCTATCCATACGCATATGATCCACTCGGATCCGCCGACCACACATCTCTACAACTCTAATGCCTTGAATTCTTCAGAATTCAACAGGGCGCATAACCAGGATGCGGGGAAACATGCGTTATAATAATAAAGAGGTTGGAATATTAACAGGGAAAGAATCCTTGGGAGGGCAGCGTGAGGTCCCGATATAGGACATCCCGACAACCAAACAAGGAACACGGAGTACCCTAGCCCGGGTCTCACCGCTGTCCTCGCGAGGCCCCTCCCCTATAATATTCACTAAGACAGGCTAATAATCACGTGCTCGCATTTTATTTAAATAAATTAAACTAAATGGGAACATGCATCGGTCGGGGCTTTCCTAGCATGGAAACATGATAACAGGGTGCATGGTTCTTATACGGGTCCTAAGGGTATAAGTCCCTAGCATACAAATCTAGGGTGGCATGCATACTACAGATTATCATGCTTACATAGTTTTCATATTAAACAGGTTAATATTTACTATGGTGCCCCAGGGGAGGACGGTACACGCCCAAGTGCATGTAACGCCTCCCTACTGGGTTGGATCGTCCCACTCACCGGTATCTGGGTCGTCGTGCGACCGTCCGTCAAGATCTGCAAGACAGGTATTTAATACGGTGAGTATAATACACAAATACAACAAAATACACTAAAATACACAACACTCGGACAGACGTACATACGGCCCGTACGCACGCGTGTCCGAGCATCCCGACTCACTCCCGAACCCCCCGGGCAGCCGCACGCACGGCCACCCGCCCCGGGCGCACAGCCGAGCCCCGGCCCGCGCGCCAAGGCGCCCTGTCGAACCCAGCCTGCACGCCCGGACATCCTCGGGCGCACGCACGCGCACGCCCGCGCGCACCGCGCGACTAGCCCAGGGCGCACCCGGGCGCACTATGACCCAGCGCAGCGCCTCGCGCGCACACCCGCCCGCACTGCGCCCCAGCGCAGCGCCCCGCACACCCTCCCCGCTCGCCAGCGCGCACTGCGCCCCACGTGCAGCACCCGCGCACTCCCTGCCCGCACGGCGCCCAGCGCCCAGCACCCAGCGCCCAGCGCCCAGCACCCGGGACCCTCACCCAGCGCCCACGCGCACGCTCGGCAACACGCGCCCAGCGCGCCTGCCAGCCTGCCCACGCCGCTTGCTCGCGCTGCCTGCCTGCGCGCATCGCCGAGTGGCCCGAGCACCGCTCGCCTGCTGCCCGAGCGCTGCCTGCCCAATCGGTCCGCCCTGCCTGCTTGCGCGCGCAGCCTGCCTGCCCGGCCTGCCAGCGCGCACAGCCAACACGAGCCAGCTCTGCCAGCCCTGCTACCCGCCCGGAACAGCCCTGCCAGCCCTGGCATCCTGCCCGGGACTGCCCAACACCTTGCCCGAGCACCCAATCTCCTCTCACCGGCCACCAACGGCCTCCAACCACCACCCACCGCCGCCAACAGCCACCCACAGCCGCCGGCCACCACCCAACCTCAAAACCACCCTCCTAACAAGCATCTAAGCCAAAAAAAAGAAGGAAAAAGAGCTTACCAAGGGAAGGAAGGGAAGTTCGGTTGCTCTCCGCGCACCGAAACACCTCCCAAAAGACCTCCACCGCCGAGCTCTTCCTTAGCCCTTAGAATGGCTCAAATCAGGGGAGAAAAGAGAGGGGGAGAAGGGGCTAAACACGCCGGAATTCGAATCCGAAAACACCGGGGTGTAGATCGGGTCCGGATCTAACCTTTCTATGCTTTGAGTTTTAAGTTCCAAGCACCCTAGGTGGCTCAAAACTAAGAAAAAGAGAGAGGGGGAGAGAGAAATCTCATTTGAGAAGATGATGAATAGTGAAAGGCAACTTTTCATCCCACTTAAATAAGTCAAACCTCATTTAGATTAGGGTAATCAAGATTAATTAGGGCTTAAGGCATGATTAGATGAGTTTAAGTGGGCTTTGACTTGGGTCAACCCAACCACAAATAAAAACAAAAAGGGTTGACCAAGTCATGGGCCCACTTTGACCAAGTCAACTCTCCCAATGACTTCTCGCTCGGTCAAAACCCGGATACGCCCCGGAACTGCGATATTCTGAGACGTTACCGGAATTCGATGAAATTTTCGTGAGCGGCTTGGAATGGCACCAGGGCACATAATATGCAGTTAGATTTCCAATCGGAGCCCTCAATCTCAGGGTGATAGCTAAAAGCCCAAAATTTTAGCGGTTCCGATCGAAAAATGAAAAAAACTGAAAAACTGCCAGAATGTCCCAACGGCTACCAGAAGGTTAAAAGTGACACATATATAACAGCTTGCTCATGCCCACGACGTCGTCCTTGTCTCATGGCCGAGGCGTTATGTCAAAGATCCTGCTCATGTCACTCCATTTGACCATCTCATTCTCGAGCTGAATTTATCGTTCGTGGAGCAGTGGATCGAGATCAGAGACCAGCATGAGAAGAGGCTCCACGCTAAGACCGTTCCCTTGATTGCAGTGTGTCGGTAGCGCCAGTCTGGTGCATAGACCACTTGGGAACAAAAGGTATATGCGAGATACTTGCTATATTCGGTCTTCCCTTTGGGTTTCCTTAAATTTCGAGGACTAAATTTCCTAATGGGGGAAGAATGTTATGCCTGTGTCATTTGGAGCCATTTCGGTTAAGCCTTGGTCACTTCTGGGTCATTCAGGGCCTTTTTAATTTTTTGATCGGAGCCGCTAAAATTTTGGCTTTTATCCACCTGCGGGAGTTAGAGAACTCTGATTGGAAATATGACTGCATATTATGGGTCCTGGCACCGTTTAGTACTACCCATAAAAATTTCATCGAATTCTGGTAACGTTTGGAAAAATATACAGTTCTGAATCGTATCCGGGTTTTTGAGAGTTCCTGGTTTGATTAGTCAAATAGTGTGAGATATTTTGGTGAATGGGGTGACCTTGGGTAACCTTACCCCCCTTTGCTTAATGATGAAGCAACCATTTGACTATTTGAAGTGTTAGAGGGTGAGTTTAGGTTAGGTTCACCCCCCTCTTTTTCCATTCCACTCACCCCTCCCAAATGGTGGAAAAGTCTCTCTCTCTCTCTCTCTCTCTCTCTCTTCCCCTCTCACTCTCACGTGGACCTCTCTTGGGTCTCTCTTTCAATCCCCCCCCAAGTGTTTGTGTTAATGTCTCAAAGAGAAGAGAAGGAGAAGGTGAAGGAGGAAGAGCAAGTTTGTGTAAGTGTTGTTGTTGTTGTTGATCCTCCTCTCTCTAGCTCCCTTTTCATGAACTTTCCCCCCCTGTTTTGCAGCCAAAGGAGGCTGAGGAGGGCTGTGGAGGTGGTGGTGGTTGAGGTGCTCGCGGGTGCATCGAGGGCCCCCGAATCTCCCCCTTTCATTCCCCCTCCCAAGGTGAGCTCTTCCCCTTCTTTTCTTGGTTTTTCATGGCTTAAGGGGTTGATGGGAGGTCATGCATGCTAGATAATTGGTTTAGGGTGAGTGAGAAGTGTGGGGGAGGGGTTAAAAGGGGTTAAAAGAGGGTTGGGGAGTGTTGGGCGCGCGCAGGGGTCTGTCCGCGAGCAAAGGGGCGCTGGCAGGCGCAGGCGGGCGCGTGCGCGCGGAGCGGGCGCACGGGGGTTGGCAACGCGCGCAGTGTGCACAAGGCGTGCGGGTGAGTGCGCTCGAGCAAGCGCGCGCAGGGGGCAGTGCGCCTGGGCATGTGTCTGGGCGCGCGGCTGGGTGCCAGTGCGCGCGCGCGCGTGCGTGCATGTGCTGGGGCATGCGTGGAGCTGCCCAGGGTCTTGGGTAGGTGCTGGGGCACTCGGGCATGCTTGCGTACGCGCGTGCTTGCATGCGTGCGAGCCCGTATGCGTGCATGTCTAGGTCTTTGGTATTTCTAGTGATTTCTAAGTGTTAAATTGTGATGTTACTCACCAAATTTGATGCCCTTACCTTGCAGATCACGTCGGATGGGATGTGCGAGGTCCCGGGTAATGGTGAGTGGTTCGATCCAATCCCCCCCCTCTCGGGATGCGTTCGACGCTCGTAGTCGCGCGTCGCGCATCGATGGGGTCCCCTAGCTATACTATTTGTCTAGATAAGTAGTATGGCCATGCTTAAGCTATAATATGTAGATATCTTGCATGCTAGGCTTATATACATGTATTGTATCCATGTATGAATGATTGTGTTGCATGAGCCCCTCTAGTATGGGCATGTATTGTGTAATGTGCATGGATGTATAGAATATGGCATGCCTTAGGTAGTATTGTAATACTACTCCCACCATATTAATTGGAATATCGAACATGATTAAGTCTGGGTTAATAACGGGCACCTGCCTAATATTCCCTTGCGATAAGACTCGAGGGCGTGGTGTAGCTGTTGCGCCCATGCTAATGGGGCAAATCTATGACCAGCTTTATGAGATGATGATGTCACGCCCCAGGGCGGCCGTCCCCGAGACGCAGCAAGTATATATGATATCAGCTGTCTATACAGAAGATCAATGAAATACTCTATACAACATCGAAAATGACAACACAGACAGAAAGGTGGCTGACATAATATATACAAATAGCGGAAGCTAAAAGACTGAGTCTGTAATTCAAAGACATATTACAGACCCGATACATAATCAACTGTCCTGTGAGAGCCAATATATATACAACGACATCCAAATATAATACAAACGTGTGCCCAAGCACGGAATACAATACATACAATCAAAAGGGGATGCTGATGGCCTCTCACTCACAGAACGTGACGCTGCTCCGCTACTGCTGATGTGCCTCGGGGAGCTCCTCCTTCAGATCCGACTCAGATATCACTGGAGAAAAGAATATGCGAGGGGTGAGCCACACGCTCAGTGAATAGCACAACCCATGCATCACAATTCATATTAACCTTAAATGATTTATAGCCCCTAAGTGGAAATAACTACACAATCCAGTGGGTCGTTACATCGCCGACCCACCACACCCTCACCCTCAAAGGGGTGACATGGGTCTTTTGGGATTGACTAGGCTGTTAATCACCCTTGGTCCACCGATAGCCTCTCCTCCACTCCGTAGCTCGCCTGGTCTACTCCCACGATCAGCACAGTCCGACGCATCGGAGGTACCTACAGATGGGAGCCCTCTGTCAGGACAGCCTGTCTAACGCTGGGGAGTCCCTACACGGATCCAACGAAGGGAAGAGAAACAGCCTACCCACACGGATACGATCCTCTTGGATCCGTCGACAACGCTTCCTAACAATTCTAATGTCATGAATTCTCAAGAATTCCTCCAGGGCGCATAACTAAGCTGCGGGGAACCATATATTATAACCACAAGGTTATAATATTCTCAAAGGCATGCTAATAACCATATGCTCGCATTTGATTTAAATAAATTAAACTAAGTGGGAAACATGTGTAGGTCGAGGCTTTCCTAGCATGAAAACATGGTATCGAGATGCGTAGGCCTCTATACATAATATAAGGGTGCATGTCCCTAGCATACAAAACCTAAGGGGGGCATGGATACAACATAATAATCATGCATAGCACAGTTTACACTTATTACAAATTAATACGCAATTATGGTGCCCCAGGGGAGGGCGATGCACGCCTATGTGCATCGAACGCCTCCCTACTGGGTTGGATTGTCCCACTCACCAAAACCCGGGTCGTCGCGTGACCGCCCGTCAAGATCTGCAAGACATGGGTAATAAAAAATGGTGAGTAATTACACAAATACATAAGAAATACGCTAAAAATACCCAACACTCGGACAAGCATGCATACGGGCCCGCACGCACGCGAGTCCGAGTGCCCCGACATCCTCCCGCACCGACGGGCAGCCGTACGCACGGCCACCCGCACGCGCACGCCCGAAGGCGCACGCACACACGCGCCCCTGCGCCCCGGGCGCACTGCCGCGCCCCAGCCCGCGCCCAGACGCGCTGCTGCGCCCCTGCCCGCGCGCCCAGACACGCTGCCGCGCGCGAGCTCACACTCGCGGGCGCCCGCGCGTATCGCGCTTCCAGCCCCAGGCGCACCCCCGCGCACTGCGCTCACCGCGCAACACACCGCGAGCACGCCCGCGCGTCCGCGCGTACGCCCACGCCCCCCAGTGCGCCCGACTGCGCGTGCCTGCACTGCCTGCGCGCGCAGACTCGCGCGCACGCGCGCGGATGACCCCGCACGCGCGCCCGGGTCCTTCCCACCCCCTCCCTCAGCCCTCCCACACCCCTAATACTCATGCATACTATGCATACACCATTTCACCTCCTAAACAACCATCTAAACAAGAAATAGGGAGTAGAAGGACTCACCCAAGGGAGGAAGAACCAAAGGGGGAAATCGGGTGCTCTTCGCGCACCGAAACGCCGCCACCGAGACCACCACCACCTCAGCCTCTTCTCAGCCCAAGAATGGCTGAAAACAGAGGAGAAAGGAAGCCATGAGAGGAGGTCAACCAAGGGGAAAACAAATCTAAGACCATGGAAAGGTAGATCAAGTCCTTACCAATCTTTTCTCCTTCTAGGGCTTTCTTGTTCAAACACTTCTACTAGATCAAATGGGGGATTTAAAGAGAGGGGATGTGAGATTTGTGAGTGAGAGAGAGAGAGAGAGATGAAGAAGATGAACAAGAAGGGGTGCACGCCTAAGTGAGGCTCCCACACACACACACTCACACACTCACTTAGGTTTTTTGGGCATTTGAGAACTTTGACTCTTGGTCAACCCATCCACACAAACAAACAAAACCAACTGACCAAGTCAAGGGTCAAACTTCACTTGGTCAAAGTCATCTTTGACTTGGTCAAGTCTCCCTATGACTTTTCGCTTGGTCAAAACCCGGATACGATTCAGAACTGTGAAATTCTGAAACGTTATCGGAATTCGATGAAACTTTCCAGAGTGGCTTGAAATGGCACCAGGACACATAATGTGCAGTTAGATTTTCAATCGGAGTTCTCGAACTCATGATGATGGCTAAAAGTCTGAAATTTTAGCGGTTCTGATCGAAAAAAGAAAAAATTGAAAAACTGCCAGAATGCTCCAATGGTGACCAGAAGGCTAAAAGTGACACATATATAACATTCTTCCCCCCTTAGGAAATTTTGTCCTCAAAATAAATACAAAAACATCTAGGAAGGGAAAAGATGCAGATATGCGTCACGCATGGCATTCTCGAGCTCCCAAGTGGCCTCGGCACCTGAGCGGTGCTGCCATCGTATCTTAACCAGCTGGACGGTCTTGGTGCGGAGCCTCTTCTCGCGTCGCTCCATGATCTCGATCGGCTGCTCCACGAATGACAGGTCCGGCTCGAAGACGAGCGGCTCGAACGGAATGACGTGAGCAGGATCGTGGACGTAACGCCTCAGCTGCGAGACATGGAAGACGTCATGGGCCTGAGCCAACTGTGGGGGCAGAGCTATGCGATAGGCCACCTCTCCAACCCGCTCGAGGATGAGGAACGGCCCAATGAAATGCGGACTCAGCTTGCCCCGCACACCGAAACGGAAGATGCCCTTCATCGGGGACACCTTTAGGAAGACATGGTCACCAGCCTCGAAGGCGAGCTCACAGCGACGACGATCGGCGTAGCTCTTCTGACGGCTCTGACCGACTCGGATACGCTCGCGAATCGTCTTGACCATCTTTGAGGTCTGGTGGATGATCTCTGGTCCCTCCAACTGGCGCTCTCCGACCTCGTCCCAACACAAGGGGGACCTGCAGCTGCGACCATAGAGCGCCTCGTATGGTGCCATCCGGATACTCGAGTGGTAGCTGTTGTTGTAGGCAAACTCCACCAACGGAAGATGCCTCTCCCAACTGCCCCCAAAATCGAGAACGCAAGCTCGCAGCATGTCCTCCAGGGTCTGAATCATCCTCTCCGACTGGCCGTCCGTCTGCGGATGAAACGCTGTACTGAAGTGGAGGTTCGTACCAAGGGCGTGCTGGAGGCTACGCCAGAACCTCGAAGTAAATCGCGCGTCTCTATCAGAAATGATGCTGACGGGAGTGCCATGGAGACAAACAATCTCTGAGACAAACAACTGCGCCAGGTTGTCCAGAGAATCGGTGAGTCGGATGGGGAGGAAATGAGCGGACTTAGTCAGTCGGTCGACGATTACCCAGATGGCATCGCGACCCGAACGTGACCTCGGCAAGCCCGAAACGAAGTCCATGGTGATCTGCTCCCACTTCCACTGAGGAATCTCAATGGACTGCAGCTTCCCCGCAGGACGCTGATGCTCCGACTTCACCTGCTGGCATACCAAGCAACGGGCAATATCCGTCTTCATCCCACGCCACCAGTAGCCACGACGAAGGCCCCTGTACATCTTCGGGCCACCAGGATGCACTGTGTACCTCGAACGATGGGCCTCGTCCAAGATCTTCTGCTTCAGCTCTGCGTCGTCAGGAATGCATACTCGACCTCTGAACCGCAGGATCCCGTCCTCGCGAATCTGGTAGTCCAGACGCTCGCCCCGGGCGACGCCTTCAGAGAGGACTAGAAAGTGAGGATCCTGCCCCTGAGCCGTGCGGATCTCGTCGAGAAGAACGGGCTGCACCACTAGCCTGGCCAAAAAGCCACCAGCAGGAGTGTAACGCCCCATATTTACCTAACCGTTTATCGGACGGTAAATGCGTCGCTACTAAATTTAATCTAAATACAAGACCAAAATTTGCAGCTCTTTTTTTTTATGATAACAATATAATAAAACAGATGATAATAAATATAAATAATATCCAATGTTTTTAAATCACCAATGGTCTTACAAAATATCAGAGTTTTGCGGAAATAAGATACTAAAAGGAAATACACAATAAACCACCCCTGTGGGAGCCATCTAAACTGAACAAACCCACATAGTCGATCGTGACTATAATTCACATTTGAACCACTACTTCGAAGATATTCATGAAAGATGCGAAAAGCCCAAACTTCAATTTGATCCTCGAAATATGCGATACCTGGTTATGAAACAACCAGCCATATCGAAAAGGGTGAGCAATTAACTCAGTGAATAAGCCCATTGACAAATTACTTCACGTGACAGTTATATATAAAAATAAGTTATATAAAATTCAGAATTTCTTTTAATAAATCTTTTATTTTATTAAATCGATTTAAAATCATGAACTTAAAAAAAACATTTTAATGCAAGCACATGGCCCAATCCTTGGCCCACACAAGAAAAAGCATGAGAGTTAAATGATACAATCATATATATACATAAAATAAAGTTATTAAAAACAAGAATTTCCTTTAATAAATCAATATAAATTCATGAGCTTAAAAAAAAATATATATTTTAAAGCAATCATGTGGCCCAATCCTTGGCCCACGTTGTAGAAATCATGAGGTTTAAATGATATGACCGGGTCGGGTTCTCAATCGGAAGAACCGTTTCCCCAAAATAGGTGTGCCAAGCCCCAAGCGCCTAAATCGCTCAAAAAGCTCACTCGAGGAGACGTCGGATATAGAAGACGCTGATGGGTCGCTGCTGCCATCACTACGAGAACACCAGCACAGGATGCCCCGGTTGCTGCAAACTCCAAACAAAGGAATCCGCCGCTACAAGGAATGCTTTACCACACCCCTCACCGATCTTGGGACTCTTCGAGTCCTAGACCTTCCTCCCCAAAGGCGAAATACAACGGGGGGATTTATTCCTGAAATATGCTATGATGTGCATCTTAATAAAATCACCTAGGACTAGGTTGTCTCTACTAGTCCTAAATTTTTCCAAAAATATCAAAAATGATAATCCTTAATCCAAATATTATTTCAAAAACATAAGCATTAGAAAATGTATTACATTAATTCTTGAAACATGAATAGCATAATACATGCTATTTTAAATGACATAATGAATGAATTAAATCATGCAATTTTATTTAATAAAAATGCAATTTGACCAATATGAAAAATGTTATATATGTGTCACTTTTAACCTGTTGGTAACCGTTAGAGCGCCCTGGCATTTTTAAAAATTTTTAGGGTTTTTGGTCGGAACTGCATAATTTCAGACTGTTAGCTATCGTCTGAGCTAGAGGACTCCGATTGGAAATCTGACTGCATATTTGGTGTCCTGGCGCCATTTTAGACCTCTCATGAAAGTTTCATCGGATTCTGGCATCGTTTGCAAAAATTTCCCAGTTCCGGGGCGTATCCGGGTTTTTAAGTCGCGCTCTACTTAAAAGGAATCAAAAATATCTCGTCACTATTCATCATCTTCCCGACTAGCTCTCTCTCTCTCCTCTCCTCCGATTTTCTTCCGTTCGAGCCCCCTACACCCCTCAAAATCAAAAACCCAAAGCACGGGAAGTGTAGATCGGGTCCCGATCTACGCCCCGGTGCCTTCAAATCCCGATTCCGACGACTCTAGCCTCCCCGACCTCCCCTCTCTCTCCTCTGTTTCGAGCCAAATCGAGGGCCGTGATAGATCGGGGCTTGAGAAGGCCTTTGGGAAAGGTTTCGGCGCGCGGAGAGCGTCCGGACTTCGCTCCCTCCCCTCGGTAAGGTCCTTTTCTTCACTTTTCTTGCATAGATGTATGCTAGGAGGGTGGATCTATGTATGAGGGGTGGTCGGCGGCTGTGGGAAGCTGTCGGGGGTGGTTGGAGGTGGTCGGAAGTGGTCGGCGGCCGTGGGAGGGGTGGTTGGAGGTGCTCGGGCTGCAGGGGGTGGTCTCGGGCTGCAGGGAGAGGTTCTCGGGCAGCAGGCAAAGCAGCAGCGGCGCGCAGGCTGGGCGCGCGCGGTCATGCGCGCGTGCGTGCGCGGGCGCGCGTGCGCGCGGCGTGCTGTGCTGGTCGTGCAGGCGTGCTGGGGGCCTCAGGCAGCGGGCAGCGGGCGCGAGGAGCTGGTCGCGCGGGTCCGACGCGAGGGGCTGGTCTGGGCGCTGGTCTGGGCGCGCGCGGAGGTGCTGGCCGAGGTGCTGGACGCGCGAGGTGCTGGGCGCGCGGGACGGGCTGGTGCTGGGCGGACTGGTGCGCGTGGAGCAGGTCGCGCGGGTGCGAGGTGGTGGCTGAGGCAGCGGAGGGCGTGCGCGAGGTGGTGGCCGAGGTGATAGGCGTGCGCGAGGTGGTGGCCGAGGTGCTAGGCGTGCGCGGGGTGTGGTAGAGGTGCTAGGCAGTGCGCGAGGTGCGTGCGGGGTGCACGCGAGGTGCGGCAAGGTGGCGGAGGTGCGTGCGAGGTGCGCGCGAGGTGCGCGCGAGGCGCGGCGGAGCGGCGGAGGTGCGCGCGGGGTGCGCGCGGGGCGAGGAGGCGTGCGCGGGGCGCGGCAAGGCAGGAATGGTGTGCGCGGGGTCGAGGCGCCGCGCGCGGGGGCGTGCGGGGCGCTCGCGGGGCAGCGCACGGCGTGCGGGGCGCGTGCGGACTGCCGCGGCTGGGCTCGGTGGATGCGCGGAGCCCCGGGCGGTGCGCGGGGTGCGCGGGCTGAAGCGCGGCGGTGCACCCGGGCGGTCGGGGGGCCGTGCGGGTGGTTGTTGGGGAGGTGTTGGATGATTAATTTGGGTGTTGTTGTGCATGTTATGTATTTTAAGGTTATTATGGATTTTAACTCACCATATTGATTGTCTGTCTTGCAGATCTAGACGGACGGTCGCGCGACGACCCCAATTCTGGTGAGTGGGACAATCCAACCCAGTAGAGAGGTGTTATACGCACTTGGGCGTATACCGACCTCTCCTGGGGCGACATGGATTATATTAACCTGTAATAACATGTATTGCATGTGAGCATGATGAAAATGTAGAATGCATGCTACCCTAGGCTTTTATGTTAGGGACTTGCACCCATAGGGTATGCGTATGAGCCATGCAGCATGTCCCCTGGTTTTCATGCTAGGAAACCCCGTCCTGTGCATGCGTCCTACTAGTTTAATTATTAAATTAAATGCTGGTATCTGTTAGATCGCATGCCTTAGGATAATATTATAGGGAGGAGCCTTGCGAGGTCAACGCTGAGACCCGTGTTAGGGTACTCCGTGTTCCTTGTTTGGTTGTCGGGATGTCCTGTATCGGGACCTCGGGCTGCCCTCCCAAGGTTCTAGTCCCAATAATATTATATGTAATGATTGTATGATTGGTATAATTATTAGTATAGTTGGTAGATATTATAGGGGAGGGGCCTTGCAAGGACAGCGGTGAGACCCGGGTTAGGGTACTCCGTGTTCCTTGTTTGGTTGTCGGGGTATCCTATAACGGGAACTCACGCCGCCCTTCCGAGTTTCTTTCCCCCAATGATATTCCAGCCTTACTGATTTTTGTACATGTTCCCGCATCTTGATGATGCACCTGGTTGAATTCAGAGGAATTCATGACATTTGAGTTGTAATGATATGTAGTTGGCGGATCCGAGTGGATCATATGCGTATGGATAGGCTGTTCTGTTCCCTGCGTTGGATTCGGTAGAGGCTACCCCCAGCGTTAGACAGGGCCTTCCTGACAGAGGGCTCCCATTAGTAGGCACCTCCTGATTTGGTTTCGGACTGTGCTGAATGTGGGAGTAGACCAGGCGGCCTACGGAGTGGAGGGAGAGACTATCGGTGGACCAAGGGTGACCAACAGCCTAGTCAGTCCCAAATCCTATGTCACCCGTGGTAGGGTGAGGGTGAGGGTGTAGTGGGTTGGCGATGAGCGACCTACTGGATTTGTGAATAGATGATTAGCAGTCCCAAAATCCTATGTCACCCATGGATGGGTGAGGGTGAGGGTGTGGTGGTTCGGCGAAGTACGAACCACTGGATTATGTTGTTATGTATTGATGGCTGGATTAAAATAATGGAGTATTGTGGTAAATATTGTCTGTGTTGCGTGGGTTGTGCTGTTCACTGAGCGTGTGGCTCACCCCTCGCACATGTTTTTCCCCAATGGTCACTGAGCCTGAGCTAGAGCCGGAGCAGCAGTTGGAGCTTTCCGAGGGATTTCTTCAGTAGCGGAGCAGCGCCACGTTCCGCGAGTGCCAGAGGTTATCAGCATCCCTTCTTGACAGTATGTATTTGATTTCCGTGCTTGGCACGTGTTTGTATATGTTCAGTTGTATTTGTGTATATTGGCTCTCACAGGACAGATGATTGAGTATCGAGTCTGTAGAATGTTTATTCACAAATTCAGTCTTTTGCTTCCGCATTAGGTGTATATATCATGTCAGCTTCTTGTCGTTGTGTGTCATTCTGGTTATTGTGTATGATATATATTGTTGACCTCCTGTGTTGGCTTCTGATATGATACATGCACCTGTCGCGTCCCGGGGTTGGCCAGCCCTGGGGCGTGACAAAAATAAATATCCAAATCATGCAAATTTATCACAATAAATATCATTGGCATATGAAATTCAACGTTATAGAGCAAAAGCTCACACGAAATAAATCGATAAGCCCACTCACCTCGAATGGACCCTAGGTCCGGAGAATGAAGCCCGCAACAAAATTTACAACCTAGATGAACCAAATAAATTATTAATTAAAACCTATAATTCAAGCCTAGACCTAATTTCCTAATCATAATCAATAGGTATAAATCTTTATACCCAATGAGCTAAATTTATCTCATATAAATCATAAAAGAAAATATAATAGAACCTAAGAAGAAGAATAAAAACCTATTTACCATCTAACCAAACACTAAAAGACAAAACCAGAAAAGATAAAACACAGAAAAAGACAATATCCAGAAAATTCAAAATAATAATAAAATAACGAAAATTGATATAATAACATGAAAACACACATTTTTCTCTATAAAAATAAACTATTAATTAGTAAAAGTTGAAAACAAATAAAACTTATCATCTTATGGATTTGTATAAATCATAAACCTAGCTTTATTAAAGAAAATTCAATTTTAATAATCTAACTTAGATCTAATAATAATAAATAATAGATCAAAACCCTGGTTTTATAAAAATATAAGAATCTAACAATATGAACATATGTATATCAAAACTCTAATTTGATAAAAACACAAAATCCCATAACATAAAAAAATATTTAATTCTTAAAATAATTAATAAATCAAAACCCTATTTTTTATTAAAAGCTCAAAAATCCAAATACCTAAGCATGGATCTAATAAATAATAGGAAAATCAAAAGGTAAAAAGAAAAGATATATTAAATACCTTTTTTTCTCTCTCTCTAACTCCTTTCTCTCTCCGCTCTCTCTCTCTCTCTCTCTCTCTCTCTCATATATACATATTTATCTAATCTAATATTCTCATTTGATTTCAATTTAAATTTAAAAAGTGGTTATTAGAAAGATTTGAAAGGATATGCACAAAAAAAAGATATATGAATAACCAAAATAAGAAATGACAACTAAGGAAATCATAAATTTTATATTTATTATATCATATATGTAATAAAACAAATCAAATCAAATATACAATATCAATTGCAACACAATTATGTAAGATATACATATTTTAGGCGTGAAAAACATTGATTAGAAAATCATTGCAGAAACGGAGGCGTGGAAACATTATACAATGGCCTTTGAATTTTTCTGATTTACAAATAGGTCCCTATACGAATTACAAATAGGTCCCTGCAGTCTATAATAGAAAAATTCAAGATTAAAAAACTAGGTCCCTGAAAATCAATAACAATGAAATCTCAAAATTTAATATTTTGAGCTCTAAAATTTTATAAAATTGTAACCATTAAAAATCTTGAAAATCTTCGAAAGAAAATATATACAATTTTTAAAATTAACAAATAGTATTTAAAATTGCAAACTAAAATGGGCCCATAAGGATACACTAAATGGGCCAAAACTTAAAAACACACAAAATACACTAATTTTAATTCAAATATCCTATTTATATATTTAAATCAAATATATAAATAAGAGAAAATGCACAGGTGTTACATACTTCCCCCCTTTAGGAATTTAGTCCTCTAAATTCAGGGGAGAACACAAAATAAAAGATATATGACATCCAATGATAACAATCATCCAACCAATAGTTGTAAGAGTAGTCTTACAATTTTAACTCATAACAACATCAATACAATCATTTTACTAGTAGGGTTACACGTCCGTGTAATACCTAACAAGCACAATAATATAGAAAATGGTATAAGAATCCAACTTATACCCCACAAACAATCAAACAAATGTACATCCATACAATAATTATATAAGTCAGCTTACAAATCCAACTCATACCTAACAAGCTCAATAATATGAAAAAAAAATGGTATAAGATTCTAACTTATACCCACAAACAATATTCAATTAAATGCACAAGCAAAACTATCAATGCTCTGCATTAAAGTTTCAATCAATATCAATACAAGTGACATACAATCACACAACAAAATAATCATATAAATTATACCCACAATTCTTCCGCTGCGCCACTCTACTAGTGACCCAAATCACAGTGGATGAATTTATACATCACAAACAATGACAACAATCATTTGCAATAATTAAACGTATATGTCAAATCCACCCATTCTTCACATCATAGGTGTTATAACTCATACAACATAAGCAAAAGGCAAACAATACAATAAAAATATACAAGTCAAGCTCACCCATGTCCCATACTATGGGTGATTCGATTTGTACGGAACAAGCAAAGACATTACAAGCAACCAAATGCATAAGCCAAGCCCACCTATGTCCCATACCATAGGTGGTCCAACTAATACAATGCAAACATTGACAATAGCAAAAACAATCACGTCAAACAATTTCATACATAATTGTACAAGTTAGGCTCATCTACGTCCCATACCATAAATGATCAAACTTGTACCGTCAACATAGGGCAATAATAATGACAACAAGATAAAACTAAAGACATTTATACATTAGAAAAATAAACCATCTGCTGACATGGACATTCACGGATTGATTGAACCATCTGTGACATTATACAAAACGTGAAAAGCATCCTAATAAAATTGTGGGTACATGGCCATATTGAACAATTTGAAAATATCAGTTGTTAAGATATGCCTCTCATGTGAGCTGCAACGTTTTGTATGCTATCATCCACCACATATGCTCTTACATAGAATATCCACTAATAAGAATGCAAATCCTATATGCATCAATCCTAATTGACCCAACTCATCCTAGGCTTCAAAGGAATGACTCTCATACTGGCTTATCTTGAGGCTCTAAGAAAATAATAATTTACAATGAACCAAAATAACTAAGCTCTATAAGATAGGGTATCCAAAAACTCAGGTGGGATGTCCTAAGATCCAATAATGCAATCTAAACTCTTAAAGATATAGCTAGATTTATATGCATGCTAAATGCACATGAACCTGAATTTACAAGATGCAACTGTAATATCGATATGCATAGCATAAAGTAGAAAAATATTTAACATATTAAATATTGTATATATAAAAATTAAACCTTCATGATAGACAAGTATAAATAATGTATTAAAAGAATTTAAAGCTCATTCCATTTAATATATAGCATAATAAATTTATAAGCCATGTAAAATATATATAGAGTTATATTGTAATAAAATTAATGTAATAAATATGTAGAGAGTTGAATTAAGAAAGATCTAGTAATATCTTTATTTTTGAATTATTAAGATTTGAATATATCGATATGATTTACTTAAATTTGACTTTGAAAACTAAAAATATAATTACAATTTATATAAATATGATTTGAAATCTTTCATTTAAATAAATAAATAAACATGAGTAACCGCTAAATTTATGGCAAGGTAAAAACGTGTATATATATAAAAAAAATATGGGTCACTTCCCCTTTAATAAGAAATCAATAGATTTAGGCTCTAGGGTAACCAAAATAATCAAATAATTTTTTTTTTTTATAGACCAATATAATCTCCTTAGGATGATCAAACTTAAGTCCTAAACTTCACATGCTAACTAAGCTTAGGCTTATAGAAAATCAAGAATGGGATCGATAGAAAACTCGATGTCACGATCATGAGAAGACAGGACAATTCATCTGGAAATACCTCAAGAAATTAAGATACAATAGGAGTTACACTAACTTAGGCCTTCAAGTCCACAATGATGGCTAGATATCCCTCACATTGTTCGTCTAGCAATCTCTGAGCATGAGGAGAAAAGACGTATCCGATCGTATATGATCCACCAAAACCCCCAAAGCGGAACGATTGTCAGTTGGGAATACGAAAGGTCACAACTTTTGAAAAACAATCAACACTTGTGTAGGCTAACAACAAATCCATGCCAAAGATAACTTTGAAACCAAGAATATCGAGAATGAAGAGATTAGTAAGCATCTAATGCCCATTGATCTGAACCAAGCAAGAGAGAAAGCGAACCTTGGTGACAACTTGTTCACCAACGACAATGGTTATGTGAAGTGTAGACATCAAGATTGTAAACTTCTTTACTAAAAGTTTTGCAAATCCAATAAAGTGAATGAATGTGTGGAACCCTAAAAAGAACATACGTTGAATGACCTGTAATAGAGACAACACTACAATCCCTTACTGTCATAAAGAAAATCCTAAATGAAATAACAAATGTCACAAATAATAACACCCTTTTTTTTCTAGACAAAACCCTAACCTAGGCTCCGACAGGACGTGGCTCTGATACCATCTGTAACGCCCCACATTTACCTAACCGTTTATCGGACGGTAAATGCGTCGCTACTAAATTTAATCTAAATACAAGACCAAAATGTGCAGCTCTTTTTTTTATGATAACAATATAATAAAACAGATGATAATAAATATAAATAATATCCAATGTTTTTAAATCACCAATGGTCTTACAAATATCAGAGTTTTGCGGAAACAAGATACTAAAAGGAAATACACAATAAACCACCCCTGTGGGAGCCATCTAAACTGAACAAACCCAAATAGTCGATCGTGACTATAATTCACATTTGAACCACTACTTCGAAGATATTCATGAAAGATGCGAAAAGCCCAAACTTCAATTTGATCCTCGAAATATGCGATACCTGGTTATGAAACAACCAGCCCATATCGAAAAGGGTGAGCAATTAACTCAGTGAATAAGCCCATTGACAAATTACTTCACGTGACAGTTATATATAAAAATAAGTTATATAAAATTCAGAATTTCTTTTAATAAATCTTTTATTTTATTAAATCGATTTAAAATCATGAACTTAAAAAAAAACATTTTAATGCAAGCACATGGCCCAATCCTTGGCCCACACAAGAAAAAGCATGAGAGTTAAATGATACAATCATATATATAAAACAAGAATTTCCTTTAATAAATCAATATAAATTCATGAGCTTAAAAAAATATATATTTTAAAGCAATCATGTGGCCCAATCCTTGGCCCACGTTGTAGAAATCATGAGGTTTAAATGATATGACCGGGTCGGGTTCTCAATCGGAAGAACCGTTTCCCCAAAATAGGTGTGCCAAGCCCCAAGCGACTAAATCGCTCAAAAAGCTCCCTCGAGGAGACGTCGGATCTAGAAGACGCTGATGGGTCGCCGCTGCCATCACTACGAGAACACCAGCACAGGATGCCCCGGTTGCTGCAAACTCCAAACAAAGGAATCCGCCGCTACAAGGAATGCTTTACCACACCCCTCACCGATCTTGGGACTCTTCGAGTCCTAGACCTTCCTCCCCAAAGGCGAAATACAACGGGGGGATTTATTCCTGAAATATGCTATGATGTGCATCTTAATAAAATCACCTAGGACTAGGTTGTCTCCACTAGTCCTAAATTTTTCCAAAAATATCAAAAATGATAATCCTTAATCCAAATATTATTTCAAAAACATAAGCATTAGAAAATGTATTACATTAATTCTTGAAACATGAATAGCATAATACATGCTATTTTAAATGACATAATGAATGAATTAAATCATGCAATTTTATTTAATAAAAATGCAATTTGACCAATATGAAAAAAATATCCAAATCATGCAAATTTATCACAATAAATATCATTGGCATATGAAATTCAACGTTATAGAGCAAAAGCTCACACGAAATAAATCGATAAGCCCACTCACCTCGAATGGACCCTAGGTCCGGAGAATGAAGCCCGCAACAAAATTTACAACCTAGATGAACCAAATAAATTATTAATTAAAACCTATAATTCAAGCCTAGACCTAATTTCTCTAATCATAATCAATAGGTATAAATCTTTATACCCAATGAGCTAAATTTATCTCATATAAATCATACAAAAGAAAATATAATAGAACCTAAGAAGAAGAATAAAAACCTATTTACCATCTAACCAAACACTAAAAGACAAAACCAGAAAAGATAAAACACAGAAAAAGACAATATCCAGAAAATTCAAAATAATAATAAAATAACAAAATTGATATAATAACATGAAAACACACATTTTTCTCTATAAAAATAAACTATTAATTAGTAAAAGTTGAAAACAAATAAAACTTATCATCTTATGGATTTGTATAAATCATAAACCTAGCTTTATTAAAGAAAATTCAATTTTAATAATCTAACTTAGATCTAATAATAATAAATAGATCAAAACCCTGGTTTTATAAAAATATAAGAATCTAACAATATGAACATATGTATATCAAAACTCTAATTTGATAAAAACACAAAATCCCATAACATAAAAAAAATATTTAATTCTTAAAATAATTAATAAATCAAAACCCTATTTTTTATTAAAAGCTCAAAAATCCAAATACCTAAGCATGGATCTAATAAATAATAGGAAAATCAAAAGGTAAAAAGAAAAGATATATTAAATACCTTTTTTTCTCTCTCTAACTCCTTTCTCTCTCCGCTCTCTCTCTCTCTCTCTCCCAAACTCTTCGGCACCTCACATCTCTCTCTCTCCCTCTCTCTCTCTCTCATATATACATATTTATCTAATCTAATATTCTCATTTGATTTCAATTTAAATTTAAAAAGTGGTTATTAGAAAGATTTGAAAGGATATGCACAAAAAAAAGAATATATGAATAACCAAAATAAGAAATGACAACTAAGGAAATCATAAATTTTATATTTATTATATCATATATGTAATAAAACAAATCAAATCAAATATACAATATCAATTGCAACACAATTATGTAAGATATACATATTTTAGGCGTGAAAAACATTGATTAGAAAATCATTGCAGAAACGGAGGCGTGGAAACATTACAATGGCCTTTGAATTTTTTCTGATTTACAAATAGGTCCCTATACGAATTACAAATAGGTCCCTACAGTCTATAATAGAAAAATTCAAGATTCAAAAACTAGGTCCCTGAAAATCAATAACAATGAAATCTCAAAATTTAATATTTTGAGCTCTAAAATTTTATAAAATTGTAACCATTAAAATCTTGAAAATATTCGAAAGAAAATATATACAATTTTTTAAAATTAACAAATAGTATTTAAAATTGCAAACTAAAATGGGCCCATAAGAATACACTAAATGAGCCAAAACTTAAAAACACACAAAATACACTAATTTTAATTCAAATATCATATTTACATATTTAAATCAAATATATAAAGAAGAGAAAATGCACAGGTGTTACAAGGAGTCTCTCGAACGCTGATCCAGCAAGCGGCCTCCTTCAGAAGCCTCCAACGACGTACAACCAGGTGGGCGGCCATGCCCAAGGGCTGCCTGCTGAGAGCATCCACCACGACATTCGCCTTACCCGGATGGTAAGCGATGTCACAATCATAGTCCTTCAGGAACTCGACCCAACGTCTCTGACGCATGTTGAGCTTCGGCTGGGACTGCAAATAGGTCAAGCTCTTGTGATCAGTGAAGAGCTCGAACTCCTCGCCATAGAGGTAGTGCCTCCACATCTTCAGCGCAAAGATGATCGCTGCTAACTCTAAGTCATGGGTGGGGTAATTCTGCTCGTGGGGCTTCAACTGACGCGACGCATAAGCCACAACCTTACCGTACAGCCAGGTGGGCGGCCATGCCCAAGGGCTGCCTGCTGAGAGCATCCACCACGACATTCGCCTTACCCGGATGGTAAGCGATGTCACAATCATAGTCCTTCAGGAACTCGACCCAACGTCTCTGACGCATGTTGAGCTTCGGCTGGGACTGCAAATAGGTCAAGCTCTTGTGATCAGTGAAGAGCTCGAACTCCTCGCCATAGAGGTAGTGCCTCCACATCTTCAGCGCAAAGATGATCGCTGCTAACTCTAAGTCATGGGTGGGGTAATTCTGCTCGTGGGGCTTCAACTGACGCGACGCATAAGCCACAACCTTACCGTACTGCATCAGGACGCAACCCACACCCAACCGCGATGCATCGGAGTAAACTGCGAACCCACCACTCCCAGACGGAAGGGTAAGAACTGGCGCTGAGGTGAGCCTTCTTCGAGAAACCCTCGACAAACCTCCTGTAATAACCCGCCAAGCCCAGGAAGCTCCGAATCTCTGTGGGGTTCGACGGTCGACGCCAATTCGACACGGCGAGCGTCTTGTCCGGGTCCACAGATATGCCCTCGCCGGAAATCACGTGGCCCAGGAAGGCCATACGCTCCAACCAAAACTCGCACTTACTGAACTTGGCGAACAACTGATGTCGGGCCAATGTTTCCAAGACAGTGCGGAGATGGTGAGCGTGCTCCTCAAGACTCCTCGAGTACACCAAAATATCATCGATGAAGACTACCATGAAGGAGTCGAGGAAGGGCCGAAAAACCCGGTTCATCAGATCCATGAAGGCTGCTGGCGCATTCGTCAACCCAAACGGCAGTACTCGAAACTCGTAGTGCCCATAACGGGTACGAAAGGCCGTCTTCGAAATATCTGACACCCGGATCTTCAGCTGATAATAGCCCGAACGGAGATCGATCTTAGAAAAGACACGCGCTCCCTGGAGCTGGTCAAACAGATCGTCGATCCGTGGCAAGGGGTACTTGTTCTTCACAGTCCGCTTGTTCAGCTGCCTGTAATCAATACAAAGCCGCAGCGAACCGTCCTTCTTCCGCACAAACAAAACAGGGGCTCCCCACGGAGAAACACTCGGACGTGCGAAGCCCTTCTCTAGCAACTCCTCCAACTGCTCCTTGAGCACCTTCAGCTCTGCTGGGGCCATCCGGTACGGAGCTCTCAAAATTGGCTCGGTCCCCGGAATTAGATTAATCTCAAACTTGATCACGCGATCCGGCGGTAATCCCGAAAGATCTTCGGGGAAAACCTCCGGATATTCTGCCACGACCGGAGTCTGACTGATATCTGCCCGCAGTGGTGCGTCCTCCTCAGCAATATACGCCAGAAAGCCCTCGCATCCTCCCTGAAGGAGTCTCCACGCCTGAATGGACGACACGAACCCCAAAGGGGCTATGTCACGATCGCCCACGAACTGGAAGGACCTCCGACCCGGAAGGTGGAAAGACACCGACTTAGAAAAACAGTCGATGCTGGCGAGACTAGCTGAGAGCCAATCCATTCCCAGGATGGCATCGAAGTCCGTCATGGCGAGCTCTACGAACTCCACTGGAAACTCATGCTCCGCAATCACCACGGTACACCCTCGGTAAACAGAACGGAGGAGAATACGGTCTCCGATGGGCAATGATATCTCCAGCATAACATCAAGAGGGGCGGACGCCACGCCCATCCGTCTCGCAAAAGCGGGAGACACGAACGAGTGCGTGGCTCTGGAATCAAAAAACACATATGCAGGGAGCTGGGAGATCAAAACAATACCTCGGACCACGCTACCCGAAGCCTGCGCCTCCTCGGCTGAAAGCGCTGCAACTCGGCCCTGAACAAACTGTGGCTGAGGAATAGGGGCACGCCTCGCAGGCTGCACTGGCTGCCTCCTCTGGTCAACTCGACCACCCTGTGGCTGCTGCTGCTGACGCTGTGGCTGCTGCTGCTGGCGTGGCTGCTGCTGCGGCTGCGGAGGCACACGGGGTCGGCCAGCATCAGGGCAATTATATAAAATATGCCTGATGCGCTGACAATGGTAACAGCGCCGCCTATCTGGCTACCTGGCCTGGACTTGTTATATATGTGTCACTTTTAACCTTCTAGTCACCATTGGAACATTCTGGCAGTTTTTTTTAGCCTTTTTCATTTTTCGATCGGAACCGCTAAAATTTTGGGCTTTTAGCTATCACCCTGAGGTTGAGGGTTCCGATTGAAAATATAACTGCATATTATGTGTCCTGGTGCCATTCCAAGCCGCTCACAAAAATTTCGTCGAATTCCAGTAACGTTTCAGAATTTCACAGTTTAGAGGCGTATCCGGGTTTTGACGAGCGAAAAGTCATTGGGAGACTTGACTTGGTCAAAGTTGACCTTTGACTTGGTCAAATGAATTTGGATTTTTGTGTGGTTGGGTTGACTAGGGTCAAACCACACTTAAACCTAATCTAATCTAGCCTAAACCTAATTAGGGCTAATCTAAGGGGTGTGAGAGTGTGTGATGTGTGTGTGAGGATAAATAAATCCCACGACCAAGACAAAATCCTCCACTATTCATCATCTTCTCGGAAATTTCTCTCTCTCTCCCTCTCTTTAATCCTCCCTTTTGACCTAGTTCTTGAGGTTGAAACCGAAAACCCTAAGAAGAGAAAAGATAGGTGAGCTCCCGATCTACCTTCCGGTGGTCTCGGATTCGAGTTCCCACGTGTGTGACCCCTTCTCATGCCTCTTTTCTCCTCTGTTTTCAGCCTTGCTTTGGCTGAGGGGAGGTCTTGGTGGTGGTGGTCTTGGAGGTGGCGAATCGGTGCGCGAGGAGCACCCGTTCTTCCTCCCCTTCTCTTCCTCTCCTAGGGTAAGCTTCCTTTCCTTCTATTTCTTGTCTAGATGTATGTTTAGGTGTGTTTTTGGGAGTGGAAGATGGGCTTGGTGGTTTGGGAGTGGTTGTGGTGGCTGTTGGTGGCGGTTGGGGTGGTTGAGCTCGGCTCGGGTGCATGCGGGCATCGGCGCTCGCAGGTTGGCAGGCGCAGGCAGGCGAGCTGCGGGCAGGCGCGCTGGGTGCAGTGCGCGGCGTGCGCGCGGAGCGCTGCGCAGGGGCGCGTGGCGAGCGGGTGGTGTGCGGGTGCTGCGCAGGGGGCCCAGTGCGCGCAGGGTGAGCGGGGAGTGTGTGCGGGGCACTGCGCAGGGGCGCAGTGCGGGCAGGTGCGCGTGCGGGGCGCTGCACTGGGGCGCAGTGCGCACGGGTGCACCCGGGGGGGGGGGGCTGGACGAGCAGGTGGTGCGAGCGGGTGGTGCGAGTGGGTGGTGAGCGCGGGGTGCTGCGCTGGGGCGCAAGGGCGTGCGGGTGTGAGCGCGAGTTGCTGCGCTGGGGCGCAGGGTGTGCGCGCGGGTTGCTGCGCTGGGGCGCAGTGAGCGCGCGGTGCACCTGGGAGGTCTCGGCAGGGTGTCCGGGTGTGCGTTCTGGGGTCGGCGCAGGGCGTCTGGGTGCGCAGGCTGGGGCTCGGCTGTGCGCCCGGGGCGGGTGGCCGTGCGTGCGGCTGCCCGGGGGTTCGGGATTGAGTTGGGGTGCTCGGGCTCGCGTGCGTACGGGCCGTATGTACGTTTGCCCGAGTGTTGTGTATTTTTAGAGTATTTTTGGAGTATTTGTGTATTTTACTCACCGAATTGATTACCCTATTTTGCAGATCTTGACGGACGGTCGCGCGACGACCCGACTATCTGTGAGTGGGACAATCCAACCCAGTAGGGAGGCGTTATATGCACTTGGGCGTGTACCGTCCTCCCCTGGGGCACCATGGATTTATATTAACTTGTTGTAATGTGTAATCCATGCAAGCATGTTAAAATGTAGTATGCATGCTACCCTAGACTTTGTATGTTAGGGACTTGCACCCCTAGGATATGTGTAAGAGCCATGCATCCTGTCACCCTGTTCTCATGCTAGGAAGCCTCGACCTATGCATGTGTCCTACTAGTTTAATTTATTAAACTAAATGCTAGCATATGATTATTAGCATGTCTTAGATAATATTATAGGGAGGGGCCTTGCGAGGTCAACATTGAGACCCGGGCTAGGGTACTCCGTGTTCCTTGTTTGGTTGTCGGGATGTCCTATATCGGGACCTCATGCTGCCCTCCCAAGGTTTCTTTTCCCAATAATATTATAACCTTGTTATTATTATAATATATGCTTCCCCGCATCTTGGTTATGCGCCCTGGAGGAATTCTGAAGAATTCATGACATCCGTAGAGTCTCCCTTCTCTGGATTAAAGGGCCTTGCGAAGTCAGCGTTGAGACCCGGGCTAGGGTACTCCGTGTTCCTTGTTTGGTTGTCGGGATATCCTATATCGGGACCTCATGGTGCCCTCCCAAGGTTTCTTTTTTTCAGTTAAGGGATGTCGCGGATCCGAGTGGATCATATGCGTATGGATAGGCTGTTCTGTTCCCTTCGTTGGATCCGTGTAGAGACTGCCTCAGCGTTAGAAAGGCTGTCCCGTGAAGGGGCTCCCATCAGTAGGCACCTCCTGATTTGGGACGGACTGTGCTGAATGTGGGAGTGGCCAAACGGCCTACGGAGTGGAGGAGAGACTATCGGTGGACCAAGGGTGACCAACAGCCTAGTCAGTCCCAATATCCTATGTCACCTATTGAGGGGTGAGGGTGAGGGTGTAGTGGGTTGGCGATAGCGACCCGCTGGATTTGTGTAGTAGTCAGTCCCAATATCCTATGTCACCTATTGAGGGGTGAGGGTGAGGGTGTAGTGGGTTGGCGATAGCGACCCACTGGATTTGTATAATTGTTGCCACTTTGAGGCTTGATTAATAAAATTGTGGTTCATAATATCTGGTGGTTAATATAAATTGTGATGCA
Organism: Acorus gramineus; assembly: GCA_030737835.1. Classification (NCBI taxonomy): domain Eukaryota; kingdom Viridiplantae; phylum Streptophyta; class Magnoliopsida; order Acorales; family Acoraceae; genus Acorus; species Acorus gramineus. The sequence goes on along the minus strand of CM060854.1, from coordinate 10,197,583 downwards.
TGGGTTGTGCTGTTCACTGAGCGTGTGGCTCACCCCTCGCATAATTATTATTCTCCAGTGTTATCTGAGTCGGAACTGAAGGAGGAGCTCCCCGAGGGACTTCATCAGTAGCGGAGTAGCGCCACGTCCCGCGAGTATCAGAGGCTATCAGCATCCCTTTTTGATTGTATGTATTATATTCCGTGCTTGGGCACGCGGTTGTATTGTAATTGGATGTCTTTGTATATATTGGCTCTCACAGGACAGTTGATTATGTATCGAGTCTGTAATATGTTTTTGAATTACAGACTCAGTCTTTTAGCTTCCGCTATTTGTGTATATATCCTGTCAGCTTCATTGTTGTCTGTGTTGTGATATTGATGTTATTTAGGGTATGTTATTGACCTCCTGTTTAGACTGCTGATATCATATATACACTTGCCGCGTCCCGGGGACGGCCGCCCTGGGGCGTGACAGGACTGGTACTGCCGCAATGGGTGCTGGACCTCGCACTGGCACCACATCGACTGGAGTAGCGGCAGCCGCTGACTGATCAAAGCGGGGCCACTTCTTCTTGCGATGTACATGGTCCTTGCTCTTGGGGGGGTCTCTAGTCTTCAGAAGGGGTTGGAACCCCCATGGAGACCCCGAGGTCTCGCTCGACTATCTTCGCCCGAGACACCAAGTCTGAGTACCTCGTGAACGCCTGAGAAGTGACATGCACCCGAATGGTGCTACTGAGACCCATCTCGAAACGACGGCATCGCGTCTCCTCATCCATCACCAAGGCGGGGGTGAACCTGGAAAGCCTCGTGAAGCGTGTGGAGTAGTCAGCGACTGACATGGAGCCCTTGGTCAGCTGCTTGAACTCTCGCATCACGATCTGGCGTGTCAAAAATGGGAAGTACTCCTCCAGGAAATACCTCCGGAACCCTGCCCATAAAAGTCGCTCCACTCCCTCGGGGATGTCCACCGATCGGGTAGCCCACCAGTCGGCGGCGCTACCCTTCAACATGAAGGTGGCCAGGGAGACACGTTTGCGGTCGGTGCAGTGCATGGTCGAGAAGATCGTGTCCACCTCCATCAACCAACGCTCAGGGGCAAGGGGATCCGCCGTCTGGCCATGGAACTCGGGAGGGTGGAGCTTCAGAAAAGCAGTGAGGCCACTCTAACGCACTCGTGCTGCAGCCTCTATCTCCACCTCCCTCTCCAGGGGATCCTGAACTCCTGCCACCGGAATCACCACTGGGACAGGGGGTACGTCGGGCACCACCGGTGGATCCGCCACTAAGGGGACCCGTGGAACTGCCTCGCGGGCCGCCCACAGCTCTTGGATCTCTCGTGCCTGCTCAGCTAACACCCTAGTCTGGGCCTCCAGTGCTCTGGTCTGAGTCTCCACCAGATCTGCTATCCGAGCGTAAGCACGCTCCCATGCAGGAGGCTCCTGTGCCGGTCCTGGCCCTATAGCTGAGGACTCTCCAGTAGCATCCTCGCCTCTAGTAGGTCCGGGAACCTTCAGAGGCCGAGAGGGACCACGTCCGCGCATTCCTCTGCGAGGAGGCATATCAGCAACCTAAGAAAACCAGACACTAGGATCAGAATACTCATATAGAAATCCTAGGACTCATCTCTACGAAAAACAATTGGCTCTGACAGGACCAGGCTCTGATACCAACTTTTGTCACGCCCCAGGGCGGCCGTCCCTGAGACGTGGCAATTATATATGATATCAGCTGTCTATACAGGAGATCAATGAAATACTCTATACAGCATAAAAAATGACAACACAGACAGAAAGGTGGCTGACATGATATATACAAATAGCGGAAGCTAAAAGACTGAGTCTGTAATTCAAAGACATATTACAGACCCGATACATAATCAACTGTCCTGTGAGAGCCAATATATATACAACGACATCCAAATATAATACAAATGTGTGCCCAAGCACGGAATACAATACATACAATAAAAAGGGGATGCTGATGGCCTCTCACTCGCAGAACGTGATGCTGCTCCGCTACTACTGATGTGCCTCGGGGAGCTCCTCCTTCAGATCCGACTCAGATATCACTTGAGAAAAGAATATGCGAGGGGTGAGCCACACGCTCAGTGAATAGCACAACCCATGCATCACAATTCATATTAACCTTAAATGATTTATAGCCCCTAAGTGGAAATAACTACACAATCCAGTGGGTCGTTACATCGCCGACCCACCACACCCTCACCCTCACCCTCGAAGGGGTGACATGGGTATTTTGGGATTGACTAGGCTGTTGATCACCCTTGGTCCACCGATAGCCTCTCCTCCACTCCGTAGCTCACCTGGTCTACTCCCACGATCAGCACAACTCGACGCATCGGAGGTACCTACAGATGGGAGCCCTCTGTCAGGACAGCCTGTCTAACTCTAGGGAGTCCCTATACGGATCCAATGAAGGGAAGAGAAACAGCCTACCCACACGGATACGATCCTCTTGGATCCGTCGACAACGCCTCCTAACAATTCTAATGTTATGAATTCTCAAGAATTCCTCTAGGGCGCATAACTAAGATGCGCAGAACCATATATTATAACCACAAGGTTATAATATTCTCTAAGGCATGCTCAGAACCATATGCTCGCATTTGATTTAAATAAATTAACTAACTGCACATTATGTGTCTTGGTGCCATTTCAAACCACTCACGAAAATTTCATCGAATTCCGGTAACGTTTCAGAATTTGGCAGTTCCGAATCGTATCCGGGTTTTGACCAAGCGAAAAGTCATGGGGAGACTTGACCAAGTCAAGGGGGACTTTGACCAAGTCAAGTTTGACCATTGACTTGGTCAATTGGTTTTGTTTGTTTGTGTGGTTAGGTTGACTCAAAGTCAAACACCAAAAACCCTAATTTTTCTAAGTGTGTGAGTGTGTGTGTGTGTGTGTGTGTGTGAGCCATTTAGGCGTCCCCTTCATCTTCTCTCCCCTTCTCTTCTCTTCTCCACTCACTCACCCCCTTTTCCTTTGGTCCTCCATTAGAGCTAGTAGAAGGAAAAGAACAAGGAAACCCTAGAAGGGAAAAAGATTGGTAAGGGTGAGATCTACCCTTGTATGGTTTTTGTTTTGCTTTCCCCTTTGTTTACCTCCTCTCATGGCTTCCCCTTCCCCCCTGTTTTCAGCCATCTTTAGGCCTTGCTAGAGGCTGAGGTGGTGGTGGTCTTGGTGGTGGCGGTGGTGGTGGTTTGGTGCGCGAAGGGCACCCGAGCTTCCTCCCTTGCTCTTCCTCTCTTTGGGTAAGTCTTCCTCCTCCCCTAGCTAGGTTAGATGATTGATTAGGATGTTTGAATGGTTATGCATGCTTGCATGGGTGTTAGGGGGTGAGGGTGGGCTGAGGAGGGGGTGGAAAGGGCTCGGGCGCGTGTGGAGTCATCCGCGCTCGTGCGCGCGCGTCTGCACGCGCAGTCGGGCGCTAGCGTGCACAGACGGGCGCGCTGGCGGGCGCGCACGCGTACGCGCAGACATGCGGGCGTGCGCGCGGAGTGCTGGGTGAGGGCGCAGTGCGAGCGGGTACGCGCAGGGCTGGACGCGCGGTGCGTGCCCGCGTGGCAACGTGTTTGGGCGCGCGGGCAGAGGCGCAGCAGCACGTCTGGGGGCGCAGGCAAGGGCGCGGCAGTGCGCCTGGGGCGTAGGGGTGCTTGCGTGCGTGCGCATTCGTGCGTGCGCGTGCGGGTGGCCATGCGTATGGCTGCCCGAGGGTTCGGGAGGGTGTCAGGGCACTCGGACTCGCGTGCGTACGCGCGTGCTCGCGTGCGTGCGGGCCCGTATGCATGCTTGTCCGAGTGTTGGGTATTTCTAGTAAATTTCTTATGTATTTGTGTAGTTTACTCACCATATTGAATGCCCATGTCTTGCAGATCTTGACGGACGGTCACGCAACGACCCGGGTTTCGGTGAGTGGGACAATCCAACCCAGTAGGGAGGCGTTCGATGCACGTAGGCGTGCATTGCCCTCCCCTGGGGCACCATAATTGTATATTAACTTGTAATAAATGTAAACTATGCATGCATGATTAATATGATGTATCCATGCCACCTTAGACTTTGTATGCTAGGGAAATGCACCCTTATCGTGTATAGAGGCCTATGCATGTCTAGACACCATGTCCCTTGACTGGAAAGCCCCGAACTATGTATGTTCCCATCTAGTTTAATCTAATTAAATCAAAATGAGAGCATATTGTTATAAGCATGCCTTAGAGAATATTATAACCTTGTTGTTATAATATATGTATCCCCGCATCTTAGTTATGCGCCCTGGAGGAATTCTTGAGAATTCATGATATTAGGAATGTTAAAGCGTTGTCGACGGATCCAAGAGGATCGTATCAGCGTGAGTAGGCTGTCTTCTCCTTTTGGTTGGATCCGATGTAGGGACTCCCCGGCGTTGGAAAGCTGACCTGACAGAGGGCTCCCGTCCGTAGGTACCTCCGATGCGTCGGACAGTACTGATAGTGGGAGTATACCAGGTAGAGGCTACGGAGTGTGGGAGAGGCTACCGGGTGGACCAGGGGTGGAGAGCGGTCTAGTATGCCCCAAGAGGCCCATGTCACCCCCGGAAAGGGTGAGGGTGAGGGGGGAGGTGGGTTGGCGATGAAACGACCCACTAGAATGTGTTGTTGCTCCCGTTTTAGGGACTATAAATCATTTAAGGTTAATATGAATTGTGATGCATGGGTTGTGCTATTCACTGAGCGTGTGGCTCACCCCTCGCATATATTTTCTCCAGTTATATCTGAGTCGGATCTGAAGGAGGAGCTCCCCGAGGCACATCAACAGTAGCAGAGCAGCGTCACGTTCTGCGAGTGAGAGGCCATCAGCATCCCCTTCTTGATTGTATGTATTGTATTCCGTGCTTGGGCACATACTTGTATTTGGATGTCATTGTGTATATTGGCTCTCACAGGACAGTTGATTATGTATTGGGTCTGTAATATGTCTTTGAATTACAGACTCAGTCGTTTAAGCTTCCGCTATTTGTATATATTATGTCAGCCACCTTATTGTCTGTGTTGTCATTTTCGATGTTGTTTAGAGTATTTTATTGATCTCCTGTATAGACTGCTGATATTATATATATTTGCCACGTATCGGGGACGGCCGCCCTGGGGCGTGACAAAAGTTGGTATCAGAGCCTGGTCCTGTCAGAGCCAATTGTTTTTCTTAGAGATGAGTCCTAGGATTTCTATATGAGTATTCTGATCCTAGTGTCTGTTTTCTTAGGTTGCTGATATGCCTCCTCATAGAGGAATGTGTGGACGTGGTCCCTCTCGGCCTTTGGAGGTTCCCGGACCTACCAGAGGCGATGATGCTACTGGAGGATCCTCGGCTATGGGGCCAAGACCGGCGCAAGAGCCTCCTGCATGGGAGCGTGCTTACGCTCGTATCACAGATCTGGTGGAGACTCAGACTAGGGCACTGGAGGCCCAGACTAGGGCGTTAGCTGAGCAGGCACGAGAGATCCAGGAGCTGCGGACGGCCCGCGAGGCAGTTCCACAGGTCCCCTTGGTGGCAGATCCACCGGTGGTGCCCGACGTACCCCCTGTTCCCGTGGTGATTCCGGTGGTGGGAGTTGAGAATCCCCTGGAGAGGGAGGTGGACCTAGAGGCTGCAGCGCCAGTGCATCAGAGCGGCCTCACTGCCTTTCTGAAGCTCCATCCTCTCGAGTTCCATGGCCAAACGGCGGACCCCCTTGCCCTTGAGAGTTGGTTGATAGAGGTCGACAAGATCTTCTCGACCATGCACTGCACCGACCGCCAGCGTGTCTCCCTGGCCACCTTCATGTTGAAGGGTAGCGCCGCCGACTGGTGGGCTACCCGATCGGTGGACATCTCCGAGGGAGTGGAGCGACTACTATGGGCTGGGTTCCGGAGGTACTTTCTGGAGGAGTACTTCCCGTTTTCGACACGCCAGATCGTGATGCGAGAGTTCGAGCAGCTGACGCAGGGCTCCATGTTAGTCGCTGACTACACACACTTCACGAGGCTTTCCAGGTTTGCCCCCGCCTTGGTGATAAACGAGGAGACGCGATGTCATCGTTTCGAGATGGGTCTCATTAGCACCATCTGGGTGCATGTCACTTCTCAGGCGTTCACGAGGTACTCGGACTTGGTGTCTCAGGCAAAGACAGTCGAGCGAGACCTTGGGGTCCCTTTGGGGGTTCCAACTCCTTCTGCAGACCAGAGACCCCCAGGAGCCAGGACTGCAAGAAGAAGCGGCCCCGCTTTGATCAGTCAGCGGCCGCCGCTACTCCAGTCGATGTGGTGCCAGCGCGAGGTCCAGCACCCATTGCGGCAGTACCAGTCCAGGCCAGGCAGCCCGAGAGGCGACGCTGTTACCATTGTCATCGCGTCGGGCATATTTTATATAATTGCCCTGATGCTGGCCGACCCCGTGTGCTGCACCCGCAGCAGCATCAGCTATAGCAGCAGCCGCACCACCAGCAGCAGCCACAGCGTCAGCAGCAGCAGCCACAGGGTGGCCGAGTTGACCAGAGGAGGCAGCCAGTGCAGCCTGCGAGGCGTGCCCCTACTCCTCAGCCACAGTTTGTTCAGGGCCGAGTTGCAGCACTTTCAGCCGAGGAGGCGCAGGCTTCGGGTAGCGTGGTTCGAGGTATTGTTTTGATCTCCCAGCTCCCTGCATATGTGTTATTTGATTCCGGAGCCACGCACTCGTTCGTGTCTCCCGTTTTTGCGAGACGGATGGGCGTGGCGTCCGCCCCTCTTGATGTTATGCTGGAGATATCATTGCCCGTCGGAGACCGTATTCTCCTCCGTTCTGTTTACCGAGGGTGTACCGTGGTGATTGCGGAGCATGAGTTTCCAGTAGAGTTGGTAGAGCTCGCCATGACGGACTTCGATGCCATCCTGGGAATGGATTGGCTCTCAGCTAGTCACGCCAGCATCGACTGTTTTGCGAAGTCGGTGTCTTTCCACCTTCCGGGTCGGAGGTCTTTCCAGTTCGTGGGCGATCGTGACATAGCCCCTTTGGGGTTCGTGTCATCTATCCAGGCGTGGAGACTCCTTCAGGGAGGATGTGAGGGCTTTCTGGCGTATATTGCTGAGGAGGACGCACCACTGCGGGCAGATATCAGTCAGACTCCGATCGTGGCGGAATATCCAGAGGTTTTCCCCGATGATCTTCCGGGATTACCGCCGGATCGCGCGATCGAGTTTGAGATTAATCTAATTCCGGGGACCGAGCCGATTTCGAGAGCTCCGTACCGGATGGCCCCAGCAGAGCTGAAGGTGCTCAAGGAGCAGTTGGAGGAGTTGCTTGAGAAGGGCTTCGCACGTCCGAGTGTTTCTCCGTGGGGAGCCCCTGTTTTGTTCGTCGGAAGAAGGACGGTTCGCTGCGTCTTTGTATTGGTTACAGCAGCTGAACAAGCGGACCGTGAAGAACAAGTACCCCTTGCCACGGATTGACGATCTGTTTGACCAGCTCCAGGGAGCGCGTGTCTTTTCTAAGATCGATCTCCGTTCGGGCTACTATCAGCTGAAGATCCGGGAGTCAGATATTCCGAAGACGGCCTTTCGTACCCGTTATGGGCACTACGAGTTCAGAGTACTGCCGTTTGGGTTGACGAATGCGTCGGCAGCCTTCATGGATCTGATGAACCGGGTGTTTCGGCCCTTCCTCGACTCCTTCGTAGTAGTCTTCATCGATGATATTCTGGTGTACTCGAGGAGTCTTGAGGAGCACGCTGACCATCTCCGCACTGTCTTGGAGACTTTGGCCCGACATCAGTTGTTCGCCAAGTTCAGTAAGTGCGAGTTTTGGTTGGAGCGTATGGCCTTTCTAGGCCACGTGATTTCGGCGAGGGCATATCTGTGGACCCGGACAAGACGCTCGCCGTGTCGAATTGGCGTCGACCGTCGAACCCCACAGAGATTCGGAGCTTCCTGGGTTTAGCGGGTTATTATCGGAGGTTTGTCGAGGGTTTCTCGAAGATAGCTGTTCCTCTGACCCGCCTCACTCGGAAGGATGTCCGGTTCGAGTGGTCCCCAGCTTGCGAGGAGAGCTTCCTGGAGTTGAAGCGAAGGCTCACCTCAGCGCCAGTTCTTACCATTCCGTCTGGGAGTGGTGGATTCGCAGTCTACTCCGATGCATCGCGGCTGGGTGTGGGTTGCGTCCTGATGCAGTACGGTAAGGTTGTGGCTTACGCGTCGTGTCAGTTGAAGCCCCATGAGCAGAATTACCCCACCCACGACTTAGAGTTAGCAGCGATCATCTTTGCGCTGAAGATGTGGAGGCACTACCTCTATGGCGAGGAGTTCGAGCTCTTCACTGATCACAAGAGCTTGACTTACTTGCAGTCCCAGCCGGAGCTCAACATGCGTCAGAGACGTTGGGTCGAGTTCCTGAAGGACTATGATTGTGACATCGCTTACCATCCGGGTAAGGCGAATGTCGTGGCCGATGCTCTCAGCAGGCAGCCCTTGGGCATGGCCGCCCACTTGGCTGTACGTCGTTGGAGGCTTCTGGAGGAGGCCGCTTGCTGGATCAGCGTTCGAGAGACACCTGCGGGTGGCTTTTTGGCCAGGCTAGTGGTGCAGCCCGTTCTTCTCGACGAGATCCGCACGGCTCAGGGGCAGGATCCTCACTTTCTAGTCCTCTCTGAAGGCGTCGCCCGGGGCGAGCGTCCGGACTACCAGATTTGCGAGGACGGAATCCTGCGGTTCAGAGGTCGAGTATGCATTCCTGACGACGCAGAGCTGAAGCAGAAGATCTTGGACGAGGCCCATCGTTCGAGGTACACAGTGCATCCTGGTGGCACGAAGATGTACAGGGGCCTTCGTCGTGGCTACTGGTGGCGCGGGATGAAGGCGGATATTGGCCGTTTCGTTGCCCGTTGCTTGGTATGCCAGCAGGTGAAGTCGGAGATCAGCGTCCTGCGGGGAAGCTGCAGTCCATTGAGATTCCTCAGTGGAAGTGGGAGCAGATCACCATGGACTTCGTTTCGGGCTTGCCGAGGTCACGTTCGGGTCGCGATGCCATCTGGGTAATCGTCGACCGACTGACTAAGTCCGCTCATTTCCTCCCCATTCGACTCACCGATTCTCTGGACACCCTGGCGCAGTTGTTTGTCTCCGAGATTGTTCGTCTCCATGGCACTCCCGTCAGCATCATTTCTGATAGAGACGCGAGATTTACTTCGAGGTTCTGGCGTAGCCTTCAGCACGCCCTTGGTACGAACCTCCACTTCAGTACAGCGTTTCATCCGCAGACGGACGGCCAGTCGGAGAGGACGATTCAGACCCTGGAGGACATGCTGCGAGCTTGCGTTCTCGACTTTGGGGGCAGTTGGGAGAGGCATCTTCCGTTGGTGGAGTTTGCCTACAACAACAGCTACCACTCGAGTATCTGGATGGCACCATATGAAGCGCTCTATGGCCGCAGCTGCAGGTCCCCCTTGTGTTGGGACGAGGTCGGAGAGCGCCAGTTGGAGGGACCAGAGATCATCCACCAGACCTCAGAGATGGTCAAGACGATTCGCGAGCGTATCCGAGTCGCTCAGAGCCGTCAGAAGAGCTACGCCGATCGTCGTCGCCGTGAGCTCGCCTTCGAGGTTGGTGACCATGTTTTCCTGAAGGTGTCCCCGATGAAGGGCATCTTCCGTTTCGGTGTGCGGGGCAAGCTGAGTCCGCGTTTCATTGGGCCGTTTCTCATCCTCGAGCGGGTTGGAGAGGTGGCCTATCGCATAGCCCTGCCCCCACAGTTGGCTCAGGCCCATGACGTCTTCCATGTCTCGCAGCTGAGGCGTTACGTCCACGATCCTGCTCACGTTATCCGGTTCGAGCCGCTCGTCTTCGAGCCGGACTTGTCATTCGTGGAGCAGCCGATCGAGATCCTGGACCGACGCGAGAAGAGGCTCCGCACCAAGACCGTCCAGCTGGTTAAGGTGCGATGGCAGCACCGTTCTGGTGCCGAGGCCACTTGGGAGCTAGAGGACGCCATGCGTGGCGCATATCCGCATCTTTTCCCTTCCTAGATGTTTTTGTATTATTTTGTGGACAAAATTTCCTAAGGGAGGAAGAATGTTATATATATGTCACTTTTAGCCTTTCGGTCACCTTTGGGACATTTCTGGCAGTTTTTCAACTTTTTCTTTTTCGATCGGAACCGCTAAAATTTTGGACTTTTAGCTATCATCATGAGCTTGAGAACTCCGATTGAAAATCTAACTGCACATTATGTGTCCTGGTGCCATTTCAAACCACTCACAAAAATTTCATCGAATTCCGGTAACGTTTCAGAATTTGGCAGTTCCGAATCGTATCCGGGTTTTGACCAAGCGGAAAGTCATGGAGAGACTTGACCAAGTCAAGGGGGACTTTGACCAAGTCAAGTTTGACCATTGAATTGGTCAATTGGTTTTGTTTGTTTGTGTGGTTGGGTTGACTCAAAGTCAAACACCAAAAACCCTAAATTTTTCTAAGTGTGTGAGTGTGTGTGTGTGTGAGCCATTTAGGCGTCCCCTTCATCTTCTCTCCCCTTCTCTTCTCTTCTCCACTCACTCACTCCCTTTTCCTTTGGTCCTCCATTAGAGCTAGTAGAAGGAAAAGAACAAGGAAACCCTAGAAGGGAAAAAGATTGGTAAGGGTGAGATCTACCCTTGTATGGTTTTTGTTTTGCTTTCCCCTTTGTTTACCTCCTCTCATGGCTTCCCCTTCTCCCCTGTTTCAGCCATCTTTAGGCCTTGCTAGAGGCTGAGGTGGTGGTGGTGGTTTGGTGCGCGAAGGGCACCCGAGCTTCCTCCCTTGTTCTTCCTCTCTTTGGGTAAGTCTTCCTCCTCCCCTAGCTAGGTTAGATGATTGATTAGGATGTTTGAATGGTTATGCATGCTTGCATGGGTGTTAGGGGGGTGAGGGTGGGCTGAGGAGGGGGTGGAAGGGGCTCGGGCGCGCGTGCAGACGCGCGCGCAGTCGGGCGCTGGCGCGCGAAGACGGGCGCGCTGGCGGGCGCGCGCACCTACGCGTAGACGCGCAGTGCGCGCGGGTACGCGCAGGCGCGCGGGCAGGGGCGCAGCAGCGCGTCTGGGCGCGCGGGCAAGGGCGCGGCAGTGCGCCCGGGGCGCAGGGGTGCTTGCGTGCGTGCGCATTCGTGCGTGCGTGTGCGGGTGGCCATGCATATGGCTGCCTGAGGGTTCGGGAGGGTGTCGGGGCACTCGGACTCGCGTGCGTACGCGCGTGCTCGCGTGCGTGCGGGCCCGTATGCATGCTTGTCCGAGTGTTGGGTATTTCTAGTAAATTTCTTATGTATTTGTGTAGTTTACTCACCCTATTGAATGCCCATGTCTTGCAGATCTTGACGGACGGTCACGCAGCGACCCGGGTTTCGGTGAGTGGGACAATCCAACCCAGTAGGGAGGCGTTCGATGCACGTAGGCGTGCATTGCCCTCCCCTGGGGCACCATAATTGTGTATTAACTTGTAATAAATGTAAACTATGCATGCATGATTAATATGATGTATCCATGCCACTTTAGACTTTGTATGCTAGGGATATGCACCCTTATATCATGTATAGCGGCCTATGCATGTTTAGTTACCATGTCCCTTGATAGGAAAGCCCCGAACTATGCATGTTCCCATTTAGTTTAATTTAATTAAATCAAATGAGAACATATTGTTTATAAGCATGCCTTAGGGAATATTGTAACCTTGTGGTTATGATATATGTATCCCCGCATCTTAGTTATGCGCCCTGGAGGAATTCTTGAGAATTCATGACATTAGGAATGTTAGGAAGCGTTGTCGACGGATCCAAGAGGATCGTATCCGCGTGAGTAGGCTGTCTTCTCCTTTTGGTTGGATCCGATGTAGGGACTCCCCGGCGTTAGAAAGCCGCCCTGACAGAGGACTCCCGTCCGTAGGTACCTCCGATGCGTCGGACAGTACTGATAGTGGGAGTATACCAGGTAGAGGCTACGGAGTGTGGGAGAGGCTACCGGATGGACCAGGGGTGGAGAGCGGTCTAGTATGCCCCAAGAGGCCCATGTCACCCCCCGGAAAGGGTGAGGGTGAGGGGGGAGGTGGGTTGGCGATGAAACGACCCACTAGAATGTGTTGTTGCTCCCGTTTTAGGGACTATAAATTATTTAAGGTTAATATGAATTGTGATGCATGGGTTGTGCTATTCACTGAGCGTGTGGCTCACCCCTCGCATATATTTTTCTCCAGTTATATCTGAGTCGGATCTGAAGGAGGAGCTCCCCGAGGCACATCAGCAGTAGCAGAGCAGCGTCACGTTCTGCGAGTGAGAGGCCATCAGCATCCCCTTCTTGATTGTATGTATTGTATTCCGTGCTTGGGCACATACTTGTATTTGGATGTCATTGTGTATATTGGCTCTCACAGGACAGTTGATTATGTATCGGGTCTGTAATATGTCTTTGAATTACAGACTCAGTCGTTTAAGCTTCCGCTATTTGTATATATTATGTCAGCCACCTTATTGTCTGTGTTGTCATTTTTGATGTTGTTTAGAGTATTTTATTGATCTCCTGTATAGACTGCTGATATTATATATATTTGCCACGTATCGGGGACGGTCGTCCTGGGGCGTGACAGTACCTGCGGACGGACGGGAGCCCTCTGTTAGGTCAGCTTTCCAACGCCGGGGAGTCCCTACTCGGGTCCAACGAAAGGGGAGAACGATTCCCACGCCCGTAACATCACTCGTTAACCCTCTCCCGGGTAGTATCTACAACCCGATCTCCTCAACTCACCGCTCTACACCCTTGGTCCGCCAGTAGCCCTTTCCCTGGGTAGCCTCTACCTGGTATACTCCCATGATCAGTACTCTTCCGAATGCATTGGTGGTACCTATGGATGGGAGCCCTCTGTCAGGACAGCTAAACCCGAGAAGTTCCTACATCGGATCCAACGAAGGGGAGAACGATCCCATGTTCGCAAAGCGAACCCAATGGAAAACAACTACTCTTGATACTCACTTATCGAGATATCAAAACACAGGCATAACAACAATCCATTCAACACACTCATATTTAACCTTAAAATAGTCATAGTCCCTATACGGGAGTAACTACACAAGCTAGTGGGTCGTAACATCGCCGACCCACCCCACCCTCACCCTCACCCTTTAGGGGTGACATGGGCCTTTTGGGACAGACTAGGCTGCTCTCCACCCTTGCTCCACCGGTAGCCTCTCTCACACTTCGTAGCCTCTACCTGGTATACTCCCACGATCAGCACTGTCCGACGCATCGGAGGTACCTACAGATGGGAGCCCTCTGTCAGGGCGGCTGTCTAACGCCGGGGAGTCCCTACTCGGATCCAACGAAGGAGAGAAAACAGCCTACTCACGCGCATACGATTCTCTTGGATCCGTCAACAACGATTCCTAACATTTCAAATGTCATGAATTCTCAAGAATTCCTCCACGGCGCATAACTAAGATGCGGAGAAACATATATTATAACAACAAGGTTATAATATTCTCTAAGGCATGCTTACAACAATATAATCACATTTGATTTAAATAAATTTAAACAAAATGGGAAACATGCGTAGGTCGAGGCTTTCCAATCAAGGGACATGGTGTCTAGGCATGTATGGGCCTCTATACATGATATATGGATGCATATCCCTAGCATACAAGGTCTAATGTGGCATGGTTACATCATATTTGTTATATATGTGTCACTTTTAACCTTCTGGTCACCGTTGGGACATTCAGGCAGTTTTTCGGTTTTTTTCGTTTTTCGATCGGAACCGCTAAAATTTTGGACTTCTGGCTATCACCCTGAGTCTGAGGGCTCCGATTGAAAATCTAACTGCATATTATGTGTCCTGGTGCCATTCCAAGCCTCTCGTGAAAGTTTCATCGAATTCCGATAACGTTTCAGAATTTCACAGTTCCATGGCGTATCCGGGTTTTGACCGGGTGAGAAGTCATTGGGAGACTTTGACTTGGTCAAATGATTTTGGATTTTAGTGTGGTTGGGTTGTCTAGGGTCAAACCACACTTAAGCCTCCTTAAGCTAGCTTAAACCATAATTAACCTAGCTTACCCTAATCTAAATGAGGTTTGACTTATTTAAGTGGGATGAAAAGTTGCCTTTCACTATTCATCATCTTCTCCAACACATTTTCTCTCTCCCCCTCTCTCCTTTTCTTGCTTTTGAGCCACCTAGGGTTCTTGGAACTCAAAACTCAAAACATAGAAAGGTTAGATCCGGTCCCGATCTACACCCCGGTGTTTTCGGATTCGAATTCCGAGGTGTTTAGCCCCTTCTCCCCCTCTCTTTTCTCCCCTGATTTGAGCCATTTCGAGGGCTAGGGAGGAGCTTGGCGGTGGAGGTCTTTGGGGAGGTGTTTCGGTGCGCGGAGAGCAACCGAACTTCCCTTCCTTCCCTTGGTAAGCTCTTTTTCCTTCTTTTTTTTCTGGCTTAGATGCTTGTTAGGAGGGTGGTCTTGAGGTTGGGTGGTGGTCGGCGGCTGTGGGTGGCTGTTGGTGGTGGTTGGGAGGCGGTTGGAGGCCATTGGTGGCCGGAGAGGGGAGGTTGGGTTGCTCGGGCAGGGTAGTAGGCTGTCCCGGGTAGGATGGCAGCGGGCGTGCGCTCGGGTGGTGCAGGGGGCGTGCTGGGCGCGCTGGGTAGGCTGGCGGCGCTGGCATGTAGGCGGGCAGTGCTCGGGCGGGCAGGCGAGCGGTGCTCGGGCCACTCGGCGATGCGCGCAGGCAGGCGATGCGGGCAGGCTGCCAGGCGCGCTGGGCCCGTGTTGCCGAGCGTGCGCGTGGGCGCTGGGTGAGGGTCCCGGGTGCTGGGCGCTAGGCGCTGAGCGCTGGGTCACGAGTGTTGGGCGCTGGGTGAGGGTCCCGGGTGCTAGGCGTTGGGCGCTGGGCCCTGGGCGCCGTGCGGGCAGTGCGAGCCGGGGGGAGTGCGCGGGTGCTGTGCGTGGGGCGCAGTGCGTGCTGGCGAGCGGGGAGGGTGTGCGGGGCGCTGCGCTGGGGCGCAGTGCAGGCGGGTGTGCGCGCGAGGCGCTGCGCTAGGTCGCAGTGCGCGTGCGTGCGCCCGAGGATGTCCGGGCGTGCAGGCTGGGTTCGGCAGGGCGCCTTGGCGCGCGGGCCGGGGCTCGGCTGTGCGCCCGGGGCGGGTGGCCGTGCGTGCGGCTGCCCGGGGGTTCGGGAGTGAGTCAGGATGCTCGGACACGCGTGCGTACGGGCCGTATGTACGTTTGTCCGAGTGTTGTGTATTTTAGTGTATTTTGTTGTATTTGTGTATTATACTCACCGTATTAAATACCTGTCTTGCAGATCTTGACGGACGGTCGCACGACGACCCAGATACCGGTGAGTGGGATGATCCAACCCAGTAGGGAGGCGTTACATGCACTTGGGCGTGTACCGTCCTCCCCTGGGGCACCATAGTAAATATTAACCTGTTTAATATGAGAACTATGTAAGCATGATAATCTGTAGTATGCATGCCACCCTAGATTTGTATGCTAGGGACTTATACCCTTAGGACCCGTATAAGAACCATGCACCCTGTTATCATGTTTCCATGCTAGGAAAGCCCCGACCGATGCATGTTCCCACTTAGTTTAATTTGTTTAAATAAAATGCGAGCATGTGATTATTAGCCTGTCTTAGTGAATATTAGAGGGGAGGGGCCTCGCGAGGACAGCGGTGAGACCCGGGCTAGGGTACTCCGTGTTCCTTGTTTGGTTGTCGGGATGTCCTATATCGGGACCTCACGCTGCCCTCCCAAGGATTCTTTCCCCGTTAATATTCCAACCTCTTTATTATTATAACGCATGTTTCCCCGCATCCTGGTTATGCGCCCTGGAGGAATTCTGAAGAATTCATGACATCCGTAGAGTCTCCCTTCTCTGGATTAAAGGGCCTTGCAAAGTCAGCGTTGAGACCCGGGCTAGGGTACTCCGTGTTCCTTGTTTGGTTGTCGGGATATCCTATATCGGGACCTCATGGTGCCCTCCCAAGGTTTCTTTATTTCAGTTAAGGGATGTCGCGGATCCGAGTGGATCATATGCGTATGGATAGGCTGTTCTGTTTCCCTTCGTTGGATCCGTGTAGAGACTGCCTACAGAGTGGAGGAGAGACTATCGGTGGACCAAGGGTGACCAACAGCCTAGTCAGTCCCAATATCCTATGTCATCCATAGAGGGGTGAGGGTGAGGGTGTGGTGGGTCGGCGATGTGGCGACCCACTGGTTTGTAAGTCCCAATATCCTATGTCACCTATTGAGGGGTGAGGGTGAGGGTGTATGGATGAATATCAGTCCCAATATCCTATGTCACCTATTGAGGGGTGAGGGTGAGGGTGAGGGTGTAGTGGGTTGGCGATAGCGACCCACTGGATTTGTATAGTTGTTGCCATTTTGTGGCTTTTAATAATGTGATTGTGGTTAAAAATATCTGGTGGTTAATATAAATTGTGGGGCATGGGTTGTGCTGTTCACTGAGCGTGTGGCTCACCCCTCGCATAATATTTTCTCCAGTGTCATCTGAGTCGGATCTGGAGGAAGAGCTCCCCGAGGGACTTCATCAGTAGCGGAGTAGCGCCACGTCCCGCGAGTATCAGAGGCTATCAGCATCCCTTTTGCTTGTATGTATTATATTCCGTGCTTGGGCACGCGTTTGTATTGTATTTGGATGTCTTTGTATATATTGGCTCTCACAGGACAGTTGATTATGTATCGAGTCTGTAATGTGTCTTTGAATTACAGATTCAGTCTTTTAGCTTCCGCTTTTGGTGTATATATCATGTCAGCCCTGCTTTGTGGTCTGTGTTGTTATTTCTAGCTATTGTGTGAGTATGTTATTGAACTCCTGTTTACTGATATCATATATACACATGCCGCGTCCCGGGGACGGCCGGCCCTGGGGCGTGACAATATTAATCATGCATTAACATTTTATCTACATATTATAGTTAGGGGGCCCCATCGATGCGCGACACGCGTTTATGCGGGTTGAGCGCATCCCTAGAGAGCAGGGGGGGGGGAGATTGGAATCGAACCACTCACCTTACAACCCAGGACCTCGCGCATCCCATCCGACAAGATCTGCCAGGTAGGGGCATCCATTTTGATGAGTAACAACACAATTTACAGATAGAAATTTACTAGAAATACCAAATACTCGGACAAGCATGCATACGGACTCACACGCATGCGAGCATGCACGTACGCACGCGAGTCCGAGTGCCTCGACACCTACCCAAACCCTCGGGCAGCCACATGCATGGCCCCCCGCACGCGCACGAACGCATACGCACGCACGCACCCCAGCACCGTCGGTGCACTACCGTGAGCTTGCCCGCGCACCCAGACGCGCTGCCGCGCGCGCGTGCAAGCTTGCGTGCGCCCACGCGCCCTTGCGCAGCACCCCGCGCAAGCCCCAGCACGTGCACGCACGCGCGCGAGCGCACTGGTCCCCAGCCCCGCGCCCAGGCGCACTGCCCCACGCGCGTGCCCGCGCGCACTCGCGCGCACTCCTGCGCGCACCCCCGCTTGCGCCAGCACCTGTGCGCCCACTCCGCGCGCACCCGCGCACTCGCGCGCACCCGACCACGCTTGTCTGCGCGCCCGCCAGTGCTCGCAAGCGCGCAGACTGCCCCCAACGCGCGCCAAGCCCCTCCCAACCTCATTTTAACCCTCCCCAACCCCTCACACACACCCTAACCCCTATGCATAGCATGCATGACTTCCCCAAGCATCCCAACAACCCTAAAAATCAAAAAGAAGGGGAAGAGGACTTACCAAAAGAGGGAAACGGAAAGGGGGAGGTGCGGGGCTCTCGACGCGCCTACGGCCACCTCAACCACCACCACCACCACCACCTCTTCAGCCTCTCCTCAGCCTCCTCCTTAGCTGAAAATCAGGGGGGAAGGATCATGAGGGGGAGCTTGAGAGAAGAGAAGATCAACAACAACAACACATGAACAACCCTCACCATTTCTTCCTCCTCCACCTTCTCCTTTTCTTTGGGACATTTTCACAAACACCTAGGGGGCTTGAGAGAGAGGAAGGGAGGGCTTGAATGTTGACGTGGGGAATGGGAGGGGAAGAGATAGAGAGAAAGAAGATATTTGTTGCACACAAATATCTAAAAGAGAGGGGGGGAAATGACTAAGTCGTCCTTTGACTAGAAATTCTGCGCATGCTTCACTAGAACAGCCATAACTTCCTTGATATAGCTTTGAATTGCACAATTCCAATTCCGTTGGAAAGCCAAGAAGATTATCTACAACTTGCATGATCATGCCAAGATCACATAAGCTCTCCAGCTATTCCGAAATTAGAGCTAAACATTGAACAGGGCTGCTGCCAGAATTTCCCTCCCCGGGGTATACTTGGAAAAATACCCATAACTTTTGCTACAAGAATCCAGTTGACCTAATTCCACTTTTGTGCGAAAGCTAACTCAAAACTGGACATCTCATAATAAAATCGTATTTAAACCTCTTCATCTTGGATTTTAACAAAATCAAATCCAAATACCAAATTGGAAATACATAACTTCGAGGAAAAAATTATGTAGCCAAATTTTCAAACAGAGCGCTCCAAATGACACAGGCACAACAGTGAGTGGGTCAATCCAACCTAGTAGGGAGGCGTTCGATGCACGTAGGCGTGCATTGCCCTCCCCTGGGGCACCATAACTGCATATTAACTTGTGTGAATGAAAATGTTATATATGTGTCACTTTTAACCTTCCGGGGGCACCTTTGGGACATATCTGGCAGTTTTTTAACTTTTTCTTTTTCGATCGAAACCGCTAAAATTTTAGACTTTTAGCTATCATCCTGAGTTTGGGAACTCCGATTGAAAATCTAACTGCACATTACGTGTCCTGGTGCCATTTCAAGCCACTCACGAAAATTTCATCGAATTCCGGTAACGTTCACAATTTCACAGTTCTGAATCGTATCCGGGTTTTGACTAAGCGAAAAGTCATTGGGAGACTTGACCAAGTGAAATATGACTTTGACCAAGTCAAGTTTGACCATTGACTTGGTCAAATCACTTTGTTTGTTAGTGTGGTTAGGTTGACCCAAGTCAAAGTTCACCGAAAACCTAAAATGCCCTAAGTGTGAGTGTGTGTGTGTGGGTGAGTTCACTTGGGCGTCCACTTCGTCTTCCTCTCCTCTTCATCTCTCTCTCTCTCACACACAAATCTCATCTTCCCTTCTCTATTTTTCCTCCATTAGAGCTAGTAGAAGAAGAAAATCAAGGAAGCCATTGAAGGGAAAAAGTAAGGTAGGCTTCCAATCTACCTTTCCATGGTTTTTGTTTTTGCTTTCCCCTTTGTTTGCCTCCCTCTCATGGTCTCCTTCCCCCCCTGCTTTCAGCCTTGATAGGCCTTGTGAGTGGCTTAGTGGTGGTGGTCTTGGTGGCAGCGATTCGGTGCGCGAAGGGCACCCGAGTTTCCTCCCTTTCCTTTCCCTCCATTGTTGGTAAGTCATTCTCCTCCCCTAGCTAGGTTAGATGCTTGATTAGGGCATTTAATTGGTTATGCATGCTTGCAAGGGTGTTAGGGGGGTGTGGGAGGGCTGAGGAGGGGGTGGAAGGGGCTCGGGCGCGCTTGCGGGGTCATCCGCGCGCGTGCGTGCGTGCGAGTCTGCGCGCGCAGGCAGGCGCTGGCGCGCGTAGACGGGTGCGTTGGCCGGCGCGCGCGAGTACGCGCAAACGCACGGGCGTGCGCGCGGAGTGCTGCGCGGGGGCGTGATGCGCGCGGTGCGTGCGGGCCTGCGCGCGGGGAGTTGCGCACGGGCGCAGTACGCGTGGGCACGCGCAGGGCTGGACGCGCGGTGCGCGCGCACGCAACAGCGTGTCTGGGCGCGTGGGCAGGGGCGCGACAGCGCGTCTGGGCGCGCGGGCTGGGGCGCGGCAGTGCGCCCGGGGCGCAGGGGCGCGTGCGTGCGTGCGCCTTCGTGCGTGCGCGTGCGGGTGGCCGTGCGTATGGCTGCCCGTGGGTTCGGGAGGGTGTCGGGGCACTCGAACTCGCGTGCGTACGCGCGTACTAGCATGCGTGCGGGTCCGTATGCATGCTTGTCCGAGTGTTGGGTATTTCTAGTAAATATCTTATGTATTTGTATAGTTTTCTCACCATATTGATTGCCCCTGTCTTGCAGATCTTGACGGACGATCACGCGACGACCCGGGTTTTGGTGAGTGGGACAATCCAACCCAGTAGGGAGGCGTTCGATGCACGTAGGCGTGCATTGCCCTCCCCTGGGGCACCATAGTTGCATATTAACATGTAATAAATGTAAAGCTATGCATGCATGATAAATATGATATATCCATGCCACCTTAGACTTTGTATGCTAGGGATATGCACCCTTATATCATGTATAGCGGCCTATGCATGCCTAGACACCTTGCCCCGAACTATGCATGTTCCCATCTAGTTTAATTTAATTAAATCAAATGTGAGCACATAGTTACAAGCATGCCTTAGAGATTATTATAACCTTGTTGTTATAATATATGTCTCCCCGCATCTTAGTTATGCGCCCTGGAGGAATTCTTGAGAATTCATGACATTATTTAGCGTTACAATCGGTGTCGACGGATCCATGAGGATCGTATCCGTGTGAGTAGGCTGTCTTCTCCTTATTGGTTGGATCCGATGTAGGAACTCCCCGGCGTTGGCTGTACCTGACAGAGGGCTCCCATCCGTAGGTACCTCCGATGCGTCGGACTGTACTGATAGTGGGAGTATACCAGGCGGAGGCCCGAGGGTGGGAGAGGCTACCGGGTGGACCAGGGGTGGAGAGCGGTCTAGTATGCCCCAAGAGGCCCATGTCACCCCCCGGAAAGGGTGAGGGTGAGGGGGGAGGTTGGTTGGCGATGAAACGACCCATTAGAATGTGTTGTTGCTCCCATTTTAGGGGCTATAAATTATATAAGGTTGATATGAATTGTGATGCATGGGTTGTGCTATTCACTGAGCGTGTGGCTCACCCCTCGCATATATTTTTCTCCAGTGATATCTGAGTCGGATCTGAAGGAGGAGCTCCCCGAGGCACATCAGCAGTAGTGGAGCAGCGTCACGTTCTGCGAGTGAGAGGCCATCAGCATCCCCTTCTTGGTTGTATGTATTGTATTCCGTGCTTGGGCACATACTTGTATTTGGATGTCATTGTATATATTCGCTCTCACAGGACAGTTGATTATGTATCGGGTTTTTAATATGTCTTTGAATTACAGACTCAGTCGTTTGAGCTTCCGCTATTTGTATATATTATGTCAGCTACCTTATTGCCTGTGTTGTCATTTGATGTTGTTTGGAGTATTTTATTGATCTCCTGTATAGACTGCTGATATTATATATACTTGCCACGTCTCGGGGACGGCCGCCCTGGGGCGTGACAGAAAACCTATGTAAATGCATGTTTTGCTATGATGTAACCATGCCATGTTAGACATTATATGCTAGGGATATACATCCATGTATCATGTATAGAGGCCCATATATGCCTAGACACCATGTCCCATGCTTGAAAAGCATTGATCTATGCATGTTTCCCATTTAGTTTAATTTAATTAAATCAAAATGAGATTATGGTGGTATAAGCATGCCTTAGAAAATATTATAACCTTTTTATTATATTATATGTTTCCCCGCATCTTAGTTATGCGCCCTGGAGGAATTCTTGAGAATTCATTACCTTAGTAGTGTTAGTAATCGTTGTCGACGGATCCAAGAGGATCGTATCCGTGAGAGTAGGTTGTTTTCTCCCCTTCGTTGGATCCGAGTAGGGACTCCCCGGCGTTGGGAAAGCTGTCCTGACAGAGGGCTCCCATCCGTAGGTACCACAAATGCGTTCAAAGGGTACTGATCGTGGGAGTATACCAGGTAGAGGCTGCGCGGGGGAAAGAACTACCGGTGAACCAAGTGTGGAGAGCAGTCTAGTCTGTCCCAAAAGGCCCATGTCACCCCTAAAGGGTGAGGGTGAGGGTGAGGGTGAGGGTGAGGTGGGTCGCCGATGTTACGACCCACTAGCTTGTGCAGTTACTCCCGTTTAGGGACTTTAATTATTTTAAGGTTAATATGAGTTGTGTTGCATAGATTGTGCCATTCACTGAGCGTGTGGCTCACCCCTCGCATATTTGTTTCCTCCAGTTGTTACTGAGTCGGATCTGAAGGAGGAGCTCCCCGAGGCATCACATCAGTAGCGGAGCAGCGTTCACGTTTTGGGTTCTGCGAGTGAGAGACCATCAGCATCCCCTTCTTTGCTTGTATGTATTGTTATCCGTGCTTGGGCACAACACTTGTATATGGATGTCTTTGTTTATATTGGCTCTCACAGGACAGTTGATTATGTATTCTGGTCTGTAATATGTCTTTGAATTACAGACTCAGTCGTTTAAGCTTCCGCTATATGTATATATATTATGTCAGCTACATTATTGATTGTGTTGTCATTTTCGATGTTGTTTAGAGTCTTTTATTGATCTCCTGTATGGACTGCTGATATTATATATATTTGCCACGTATCGGGGACGGCCGCCCTGGGGAGTGACAGTATACATGCAAAAAAACCCTATAAAAATATAGAGTGTGGAACATTGTTTGACTTCATAATTATACGCTTAATTGTTATCATAAAAAAATGGGTTTTTTACATATATATCATCTAAAAACATGTTATTTAATTTGATACCAATCCGAATAACCTATTTATTTTTATACCATTGAAAAATATAAAACTTATGCATATTTACTGTCACGCCCCAGGGCGGCCGTCCCCGAGACGTGGCAATAATAAAATATCAGCTATCAATACCTGAGGTCAATAAAGACTCCAACAACAACACACAAGGTGGCAAAGCAAGGATAATGATAACTGACTGAAAAGCGAAAGCATAATATATAAACAATGTCTGTAAACCAAAAACATTATTACAGACTCGAATACACAATCACTGTCCTGTGAGAGCCAAGTCTAGACCAAAGAAAATACAACCTGTGCCACATGCACGATTTACAATATATACAATGACTCTAGGACTGCTGACAGCCTTGCACTCGCCACCCGCCAGTAGAACGCTCCACGCCCATAAGACCACGCCACAGGGAAACTCCAACTCCACGCCCAACACTACCCCTGAAAAGAAACAGTACGCGAGGGTGAGCTACAAGCTCAGTGAGTGGCTGGAAACCAATCACCATACAACAGTTCAATACATAAGCACTTTCCTTTCAAGGAAAACATGGGTGGAAACCCATGGATAACAGGGTCACGCGGCAACGCGACCAACCTCAACCTCACCCTCACCCTCACTCCCGGAGGGAGACTCTTGGGACTTTTGGGGAGAGACCATACCGTTGGTCGAGGAGACCCGAGATTACTGGTCTACACAACACTACTGGATCATCTACATCGAGTTAACCGCCCAACGATGTCTTTCAACATCGATACACAACCGGACCCAACAACTATGGGAACGGACGAACAACGAATGGGTCACGCGGCGATGTGTCTTCACCTCATCCTCACCCTCACCCCTTAGAGTTTACATAGGACTTTTGGAAGAGACTTAGACTGCTCTACACCCTTGGTCCACCGGTAGCCCTTTCCCCGCGTAGCCTCTACCTGGTATACTCCCACGATCAGTACGCTTTCGAATGCATCGGTGGTACCTACGGATGGGAGCCCTCTGTCAGGACAGCTTTAACGCCAGGGAGTTCCTACATCGGATCCAATGAAGGGGAGAACGATTCCACGCTCGCAATATCATTCGTTAACTTTCTCCCAGGTAGCCTCTACCTGGTATACTCCCACGATCAGTACGCTCCCAAATGCATCGGTGGTACCTACGGATGGGAGCCCTCTGTCAGGACAGCTACAACCCGAGCCTCTTCAACACGGACGACATTGGGAGTAAACATTCTATGTTCACAAAGCGAATCCAATGGAAAACAACTACTCTCGATAATCACTTATCGAGATATCAAATACTACTGTACTCCCACACCGTTGCGTCGCTCAGACACAAAGGGGGGTTGCCTCTGCTCTCACATAGAAATAATCCCATAAGCTAATGAATCCTCCTGAATTTCCAAATGAGTGCATCGCTCGGATGCACGGGGCGATTGCATCGCTAGCGCTCTAACTAATAAGGTACAACCCGACAGCGGGTCATACCCACGCCTATTTCAGATAGGCCTAATTAGTTTTAACATGCGCATATATTTTAGAGGAGAATTTAATCTTAGTTGTGTGCATGAACCATATGCACGATCACATATCAATTAATCATAGGGATACTCCCTAATCATATATTTACATCATAATAAATCATACCACATGCATACATAGTCATTAATCACATAAACATACAAAATATTCTCTAATATCCGTTGGATATCGCCAACTTAAAAGAAAGGGTCAAGCGTGATCTCGCGCACTAACAGGTGCATGCCAATATTCCAAACGAACCTGAGTCGAGTAGGAAATCGCCTCTACTTACTCAGTTCGTTCAGAGGGAGAGGGCGAGAGAGATCATCATCTCATGAAGCTGGTTTTGCCCCATTAGCATGGGCGCAACAGCTGCACCACACCCTCGAGTCTTATCGCAAGGGAATATCAGGCAAGTATCCGTTATTAACCTAGACTTAATCATACTATATATTCCCATTAATATGGTGGGAGTAGTATTACAATACTACCTAAGACATGCCATATTCTATACATCCATACACATTTACAACATACATGCCCATACTAGAGGGGCTCATGCAACACAATCATTCATATATGAATACAATACATGTATATAAGCCTAGCATGCAAGATATCTACATATTATAGCTTAAGGGGCCCCATCGATGCGCGACGCGCGTCTACGCGCGTCGAGCGCATCCGGAGAGGGGGGGATTGGATCGAACAACTCACCATACAACCCGGGACCTCGCGCATCCCATCCGACGATATCTGCAAGGTAGGGGCATCAAATTTGGTGAGTAACATCACAATTTAGCACTTAGAAATCATTAGAAATACCAAAGAGTTAGACATGCACGCATACGGGCTCGCACGCATGCGAGCACGCGCGTACGCACGCATGTCCGGGTGCCCCAGCACCTACCCGAGCCCCTGGGCAGATCCACGCATGCCCCAGCACACGCACGCAAGCGCGCGCGCACTCCCCGCGGGCACCCCCGCTCGCGCCAGCGCTCGCGTGCACCCGCGCGCCCACTCCGCGCGCACATGTGCGCTCGCGCGCACGTGCCCGCGCCCGTCTATGCGCCCGCCTACGCCTGCCAGCGCCCTCCTACGTGCGCGCTTGCGTGCGCACGCGCGCAGACAGCCCCCAGCGCGCGCCCTGCCTTCCCTAACCCCTTTTTAACCCCTTTTAACCCCTCCTTCACACTTCTCACTCACCCTAAACCAATTACCTAGCATGCATGACCTCCCCACAACCCCCCTAACCCATGAAAAATCAAGAAAAGAAGGGGAAGAGCTCACCTTGGGAGGGGGGATGAAAGGGGGAGATTCGGGGGCCCTTGATACACCCGCGACCACCTCAACCACCACCACCACTACCACCACCTCCTCAGCCCTCCCTCAGCCTCCTTTGGCTGCAAATCAGGGGTGGAAAGTTCATGAAAAGGTGTTTGAGAGAGAGGAGATCAACAACTACAACACATGCACAAACCTTTCTCTTCCTCCTTCACCTTCTCCTTCTCTTCTCTTTGAGGAAATTATACAAACACATGGGCGGCGGGGGGGGGGGGGGCTTTGAAAGAGAGGAAGAGAGACTCAAGAATGTTGACGTGGGAGTGGGAGAGAGAGAGAGAGAGAGAGAGAGAGAGAGAGAGAGAGAGAGAGATTTTGGGCAAATAAATATCTAAAAGAGGGATAGAAATGACCAATTCATCCTTGACTAGAAATTCTGAGCATGCTTCACTATAACAGCCATAACTTCCTCAATCTAGCTCCGAATTGCACAATTCAAAATTCGTTGGAAATCCAAGAAGATTATCTACAACTTTCATGTTTATGCCAAGATCAAATAATCCCTCCAGCTATTCCGAAATGTGAGCTAAACATTAAACAGGGCTGCTGCCAGAATTTTTCATCCCCGGGGTATACTTGGAAAAATACCCATAACTTTTACTACATGAATCCAGTTGATCTAATTCCACTTTTGTACGAAAGCTAACTCAAAACTGAGCATCTCATAATAAAATCTTATTTAAACCTCTCCATCTTGGATTTTAACAAAATTAAATCCAAATACTAAATCGGAAATACATAACTTCCAGGAGAAAAATTATGTAACCAAACTTTTAATGAGAGCGCTCCAACTCCTGCAGGTGGCTAAAAGCCAAAATTTTAGTGACTCCGATCGAAAAATAAGGCTCCAAATGACACAGGCATAACATTTACCATCCTAGTTAACTTATATCCAAATACCTATTAAAATCGTAAAAGCCTTGGAGAAAATATCAAATTACCCTTATTTATTTATTTTTCATAGTTGACCTTACCAAATACAATATTTATAAAAATAATAAATATTAATTTTAACATGAAAATGATAAATTTCATCGAAAATAACAAAAAACATAAAAATTAATTATACAAATTATTTATTAGCAAAGATATAATAATTATTAATACTTACATTAGTAAAAAGGAAATAAAATTATTCTGAGAACAATTAATCATATATATCAAAATACCAATTTTTTAAAAATTAGATCTTGATCGGAAGAAAAGGAAAGAAATGGTAAGGTTGAATGGTTCACGATTGATTTAGAAAAAACAAAATTAATTAGGTTTTTATGTTTATATATTTACATTATTACTGTCACGCCCTAGGGCGGCCGTCCCCGGGACGCGGCAAATGGTATATATGATA
Source organism: Acorus gramineus (assembly GCA_030737835.1). Classification (NCBI taxonomy): domain Eukaryota; kingdom Viridiplantae; phylum Streptophyta; class Magnoliopsida; order Acorales; family Acoraceae; genus Acorus; species Acorus gramineus. Next base: position 10,170,692 of record CM060854.1, on the reverse strand, counting down.
TCAGCAGTCTTACAGGAGGTCAATAACATACCCTAAATAACATCAAAAATAACAACACAAACAACAATGAGGCTGACATGATATATACACCAATAGCGGAAGCTAAAAGACTGAATCTGTAATTTAAAGACATATTACAGACTCGATACATAATCAACTGTCCTGTGAGAGCCAATATATACAACGACATCCAAATATAATACAAACATGTGCCCAAGCACGGAATACAATACATACAATCAAAATGGGGGATGCTGAATGGCCTCACACACTCAGAGCGTGACGCTGCTCCGCTACTGCTGACGTGCCTCGGGGAGCTCCTCCTGCCGATCCGACTCAGATATCACTGGAGAAAAATATATGCGAGGGGGTGAGCCACACGCTCAGTGAATAGCACAACCCATGCATCATAATTCATATTAACCTCAAAACATTCATAGCCTCTAAGTGGCAACAACTACACAAACCAGTGGGTCGCTCATCGCCAACCCACTACACCCTCACCCTCACCCTCAAACTGGTGACATGGTCTTTTGGGACTGACTAGGCTGTTAATCACCCTTGGTCCACCGATAGCCTCTCCTCCACACCGTAGCTCGCCTGGTCTACTCCCACGATTCAGCACAGTCCGAAACCAAATCAGGAGGTGCCTACTGATGGGAGCCCTCTGTCAGGACGGCCTGTCTAACGCTGAGGAGTCCCTACACGGATCCAACGAAGGGAAGAGAAACAGCCTACCCACACGGATACGATCCACTTGGATCCGCCGACACCGATCTCAACTCTACAAATGTCATGAATTCTTCAGAATTCCTCCAGAGCGCATAACTAAGATGCGGGGAAGCATATATATTATAACCACAAGGTTATAATATTCTCTATGGCATGCTAATTACAAAGCTCGCATTTGATTTAAATAAATTAAACTAAATGGGAAGCATGCATAGGTCGAGGCTTTCCTAGCATGAAAACATAGTATCAGGATGCATGGGCCTTTATACATATCATAAAGGGCAAGTATCCCTAACATACAGGGTCTAGGGTGACATGGATACTACATAATAATCATGCATGCATAGTTATACTTAATACAAGTTAATATGCAACTATGGTGCCCCAGGGGAGGGCAATACACTACTAAGTGTATAGAACGCCTCCCTACTGGGTTGGATTGTCCCACTCACCAATACCCGGGTCGTCGCGTGACCGTCCGTCAAGATCTGCAAGACAGGGCATTCAACATGGTGAGTAAAATACACAAATACATACAAAATACGCTAGAAATACCCAACACTCGGACAAGCACGCATACAGGCCCGTACGCACGCGAGTCCGAGTGTCCCGACACACTCCCGCACCCCCGGGCGGCCATGCGCACTGTTGTGTCTGTGTCATTTGGAGCGCTCTGTTTGAAGATTTGGGTACATAATTTTTTCTCTAAGTTATGTATTCCTGATTTGGTATTTGGATTTGATTTTGTTAAAATCCAAGATGAAGAGGTTTAATTATGATTTTATTATGAGATGTCCAGTTTTGAGTTAGCTTTCGCACAGAAGTGGAATTAGATCAACTGGATTCTTGTAGTAAAAGTTATGGGTATTTTTCCAAGTATACCCCGGGGATGGAAATTCTGGCAGCAGCCCTGCTCAATGTTTAGCTCCAATTTTGGATTAGCTAGAAGGATTATCTGATCATAGCATAAACATGAAAGTTGTAGATAAGCTTCTTAGCTTTCCATCAGTCTTGGAATCAAGCAATTCGGAGCTGTATCAAGGAAGTTATGGCTGTTCCAGTGAAGCTTGCGCAGAATTTCTAGTCGAAGGGCGACTTAGTAATTCCCCCTTAAGATATTTTGATAAATATCTCTTTTTTTTTCTCTCTCTCTCTCCCTCTCACTTCTTCCGACCAGAATTCTGGTCTCTCTTCTCTCTTTTCTTTCCCCCCCCCAAGTGTTTGTTGGAGGGCCTCAAAGAGATGGAGAGGGTGGTGGAGGAAGTGGTGGTGGTGGATCTTGGTGTTGTTGCTTGTTTCTTCCCTTCTCTCAAGCCCCCTATACATGATCTTCCCCCCCCTGATTTTCAGCTGAAGAGGAGGCTGAAGAGGAGGCTGAGGGGTGGTGGTAGTGGTGGTGGCAGTTGAGGTGGTCGCGGGTGCGTCGAGGGCCCCCGAACCTCCCTCTTTTGTTCCCCCTCCAAGGTGAGCTCCTCCCCTTCTTTTCTTGATATTTTTGGCTTAAGGGGATGTTGGGAAGGTCATGCATGTTGGGTAGATGTGTTAGGGTGTGTGTGAGGGGTTGGGGTGGGTGAAAATGTGGTTAGAATGGGCTGGGCGCGCGCTGGGCGCGGTCTGCGCGCGTGCGCGCGCAGGCGCGCGCGCAGGCAGGCGCTGGCGGGCGCAGTCTGGCGCTCAGTCGCGCGCGGGTGCTCGGTAGCGCGCGGGAGTGCGTGCGGGTGTGCGCGGGTGCAGGCGCGAGCGGGGGTGCGCGCTGGCGCGTGCGCGAGCGTGCGCGTGCTTGCGGCAGTGCGTCGGGGCGCGCGGGCAGGCGCGCCGCAGTGCGTCGATGGTGCCGGAGTGCGTGCGTGCGTGCGCATTCGTGCGTGTGCGTGCGGGTGGCCGTGCGTATGGCTGCCCGGGAGTTCAGGAGTGAGTCGGGGTGCTCGGACTCGCGTGCGTATGGGTCGTATGTACGCTTGTCCGAGTGTTGGGTATTTTTAGTGTATTTTTGTATGTGTTGTGTGTTTTACTCACTGAGTTGATTACCCTGTCTTGCAGATCTTGACGGACGGTCGCGCGACGACCCGGTTATTGGTGAGTGGGACAACCCAACCCAGTTGGGAGGCGCTATATGCACTTGGGCGTATACCGTCCTCCCCTGGGGCACCATAGTTAATATTAACTTGGTAATTTTGTAATCTATGTAAGCATGATTAATGTGTAGACTGCATGCCACCCTAGACTTGTATGTTAGGGACTTGCACCCATAGGATATGTGTAAGAGCCGTGCATCCTGTCACCCTGTTCACATGATAGGAAGCCTCGACCTATGCATGTGTCCTACTAGTTTGATTTATTAATTAAATGTGAACTTATGACTATTATCATGCCTTAGGGAATATTAAGGGGCCTTGCGAGGTCAACATTGAGACCCGGGCTAGGGTACTCCGTGTTCCTTGTTTGGTTGTCGGGATGTCCTATATCGGGACCTCTTGGTGCCCTCCCAAGGTTTCTTTTCCCGATTATATTAATGTATGTTCCCCGCATCTTGGTTATGCGCCCTGGAGGAATTCTGAAGAATTCAAGACATTAGAGTTGTTGAGATGTGTTGTCGGCGGATCCGAGTGGATCATATGCGTATGGATAGGCTGTTCTGTTCCCTTCGTTGGATCCGGTAGAGACTGCCCCGGCGTTAGAAAGGCTGTCCCGTGGAGGGCTCCCATCAGTAGGCACCTCCTGATTTGGGACGGACTGTGCTGAATGTGGGAGTGGCCAAGCGGCCTACGGAGTGGGGAGAGACTATCGGTGGACCAAGGGTGACCATCAGCCTAGTCAGTCCCAATATCCTATGTCACCTATTGAGGGGTGAGGGTGAGGGTGTGGTGGGTCGGCGATGTAGCGACCCACTGGTTTGTAAGTCCCAATATCCTATGTCACCTATTGAGGGGTGAGGGTGAGGGTGTGGTGGTTCGTCGATGAGGCGACCCACTGGATTTGTGTATGGATGATTATCAGCCTAGTAAGTCCCAATATCCTATGTCACCTATTGAGGGGTGAGGGTGAGGGTGTGGTGGTTCGTCGATGAGGCGACCCACTGGATTTGTGTATGGATGATTATCAGCCTTGTAAGTCCCAATATCCTATGTCACCTATTGAGGGGTGAGGGTGAGGGTGTGGTGGGTCGGCGATGTAGCGACCCACTGGATTGTGTAGTTCCTGCCACTTTGAGGCATGAATAATAAAATTGTGGTTAATATAAATTGTGATGCATGGGTTGTGCTATTCACTGAGCGTGTGGCTCACCCCTCGCATATATTATTCTCCAGTGTTGTCTGAGTCGGATCTGAAGGAGGAGCTCCCCGAGGGACTTCATCAGTAGCGGAGTAGCGCCACGTCCCGCGAGTATCAGAGGCTATCAGCATCCCTTTTTGATTGTATGTATTATATTCCGTGCTTGGGCACGCGGTTGTATTATATTTGGATGTCGTTGTATATATATTGGCTCTCACAGGACAGTTGATTATGTATCGAGTCTGTAATATATTTTTGAATTACAGACTCAGTCTTTTAGCTTCCGCTATATTGTGTATATATCCTGTCAGCTTCATTGTTGTCTGTGTTGTCATATTGATGTTATTTAGGGTATGTTATTGACCTCCTGTTTAGACTGCTGATATCATATATACACTTGCCGCGTCCCGGGGACGCCTGGGGCGTGACAATGCGCACGGCCACCCGCACGCGCACGCATGGGTGCGCACGCATGCACGCACACCCGCACCCCCGGCGCACTGCCGCGCCCCAGCCCGCACGCCCAGACACGCCGCACGCACGCGCGTGCCCGAGCGCACCGCGCGTCCAGCCCTGGGTGCACCCGTGCGCACTGCGCCTCAGCGCAGCACCTCGCACGCACACCCGCATGCACTACGCCCCAACGCAGTACCCCGTGCGCACGCCCGCTCACCCCGTGCGCACTGCGCCCCCTGCACAGCACCCGCACGCATGCCCGCGCGCACGCGCGCGCCCCACGCCAGCTCTCCTGACTGCGCGCCTGCCCTGCCTGCGCTTGCCTGCGCGCACAGGCCCGCGCGCACGCGCAGGGATGATCCCGCACGCGCGCCAGAGCCGTCCCAAACCCCCAACAGCCCCCCTCCAACCTCCCAAACCACCATGCATGCCATGCATACTCAAAAACACATCCTAATCAAGCATCTACACAAGAAAAGGAAGGAAAGAAAGCTCACCCAAGGAGAGGAAGGGAAGGGGAGGAAATCGGGTGCTCTTCGCGCACCGATTCGCCACCTCCAAGACCACAACCACCAAGCCTTCTTCTCAGCCAAAGAAGGGCTGAAAATAGGGGAGAAAAGGAGGTAAGAGAGGAGGAAAACCAAGGGGTAATGGAGATCCAAGACCATAGAAAGATAGATCGGGTCCTCACTTATCTTTTCTCCTTCAATGGCTTCTTCTTTTGAACACTCTAACTAGGTCAAATGGGGGATTTAAAGAGAGGGAGGTGAGAGCTTTTGAGAGAGCTTGAGAGAGAAGATGATGAATAGGGAGGGGGAACACTATGCATGGGCGTGGACTTCACTTAAGCACACACACACACCACACACACTCACACACTCACCACTTAGAATTAAATTAGGTTAAGCTAGGTTTAGTTAGGTTTAGATGCACTTTGACCCTAGTCAACCCAACCACACTAGAAAACAAAACCAATTGACCAAGTCAAGGGTCAACTTTGACCAAGTCAAGTCTCCCAATGACTTTTCGCTTGGTCAAAACCCGGATACGATTCGGAACTACGAAATTCTGAAACGTTACCGGAATTCGATGAAATTTTCGTGAGTGGCTTGAAATGGCACCAGGACACATAATATGTAGTTAGATTTCCAATCGGAGCCCTCAAGCTCAGGATGATAGCTAAAAGTCTAAAATTTTAGCGGTTCCGATCGAAAAAAGAAAAAGTTGAAAAACTGCCAGAATACTCCAATGGTGACCAGAAAGATAAAAGTGACACATATATAACAATTACAAAAATATTATATGTTTAAATATTTTATCATTTTTACTTCTTGGTTAAGAAACTAACTATTGTTAATGTTTATTTTGGTTCAAAATGATAAAAGATTGGCACTTTTTTACACTAAGTAAAATTCTAATGATATATAAATAAATATGTTATTTGTGGTGATATAAAAATAAATACCATCTTTTTTAATGGTATATATGAAAAAAACCTAAAAAAATTAAAACTCCACAAAGTCTTATTTTATTACACAGTATTTATAGGTAACAATTGAATTTATTAATCATAATTAATGAAATTTTTAAATAATGAAATATTGGCAGTTATGAAATTCATTGAATTTATGGAATAAGTACTATGATGATGACAAAAATACCGTATATACCAAACAATTGTCTGCAGTGGTAGAATAATCACATGTTTTCTGTATAAAGATTGAGGAGAGGAGGGGAAAAAATCCTTATGGGAGGGAAGATGAAAAACATGGTCGGTGAAGTTATTAAGGACAATTTTAGCATTTTAAGATTTTTTTTGAGCAATAACATAAATGGGATGGTTGTGTTACTTAAAAGGAGTCTAATTAATACCTCTATGAGATTTCTATGGCAAGCAAGCAAAAGAATTAATTAGTCATTTTTGGATAGGAGTTAATTTATTGATTTTTTTATTAAAAAAATTGCTAGGAAATGATTTTAGTGCTTTTAATAAATGGAAATACACTATATACGAGATTTTGAGTTTAGAAATGTCTTTAATATTTTTAGGTGAATTTGGATAGATAATCATTAATATGATGGTCACAAATTAATCAATGACTAAGGAGATTTTGAATTTTGGAATGTCTTTAATATTTCTGGGTGATTGTGCTGAGACATGATCCACTATCTGCATCGATCTGCGGGATTTCCGGATCCTCTGAGGATCGATCATGTCCGTTGCTTCCACATCTAACCGTGCATTCAGCAAACACGGTGTGGACACTGTGTAATTTTTTTTTTTTTTTTGGATTCTGTGTGAATTTGTTTTTATTAAAAGCAGTGTGTTGGTCATTTTGGGAAAGGAGTTACTTTGTTGATTTATTTGAAAAATCCTGGCAAGGAAAATGATTTTAATGTTTTATTAAATTGAAATACCTGTAGGAGATTTTGAATTTTGAAACGTCTTTAATATTTCTAGGTGATTTTGGATAGATAATGATTATTATGATGACCAATATATATGCAAATTTATCAATGGCTAGGGGGATATCATTATATTATATCAATAGATGATAGTAAAACTAAAGCAAAGATTAAGAGATGAGATATCCAATTTATAATATAATTAAGAGAATGACTAAAAAAGTCTCCTAAAAGTTTGAAAAATAATTAAGGGAACATGTTAAAGGTCTAACTAAATTAATCTTTTGTATTTCAAAAATTCCTAAAGGGGAATTTTTTATGTATAATTTTAAAAAGTAGCTTATTTGGATATTTCTAACTTTTAGGAGATTTTTTTGGTCTTTTCGCCTATAATTAATTTTAGGAAAATTAAGTTTTAAGATACCCTATACAAAAAGTTTTAAATATAATTAGAGAGAGTTTAAAAATTACACAAGGGTATGTTAATTTTTTTAGTTTCCAAAATTGTGAAATGAGATCTTTTTTTGGTATAATTTTTAAAAGTGACTAATTTA